>OX451738.1:928346619-928997704 GCA_948472305.1 Vicia faba | reverse complement strand
CTTTATCCGGAAGGATAGCTAGATGGCAAATGATCTTGACCGAGTATGACATCCAGTACACCACCCAAAAAGCTATAAAAGGGAGCGTACTAGCTGACCATCTGGCTCATCAAGCTATCGAAGACTATCAACCCATGAGATTTGACTTCCCAGACGAGGACATCATGAATTTGGACAACATTGAAGGTGACGGACCGTACGACGGACCTGAAAAGGGATCCCGATGGACCCTGTACTTTGATGGTGCTTCAAATGCACTTGGAAACGGTATCGGCGCAGTACTCATTTCTCCGGAAGGTTGTCACACTCCTTTCACGGCCCGACTTTGCTTCAGCTGCACAAACAACATGGCTGAGTATGAAGCTTGCATCTTTGGTCTCAAGGCTGCTATAGACTTGGGGATCAAATCTTTGATCGTCTTTGGGGACTCGGCTTTGGTCATCAGCCAAATCAAAGGAGAATGGGATACCAAACATCCTAATCTTATCCCATACAAAGAACATGTCCTGACATTGTTGCCTCATTTCGAGCAAATTACCTTCGAGCATTTCCCGCGAGAAGAGAATCAGCTAGCAGATGCTCTAGCCACAATGTCCTCCATGTTTAAACTCAACTGGGATAATGAGGCTCCCCAAATCACCATCGAGCGAATGGATGAACCTGCGCATTGTCACGAGATTAATACCGAAGAAGTAGTGGAACAACCTTGGTTCCATGAAATCAAAAGGTATCTCGAGACCCGAGATTATCCTGAAGGAGCTTCCGTAAATGACAAGAAGTTCTTAAGGAAATTCGCTGCTAAGTTCTTCCTGAGCAACGACATCCTTTACAAACGAAGCCATGATTGTGTATTACTCCGATGCGTGGATAAAGCTGAAGCAGAGTTGATCATGACTGATATACACAGCGGCACATTTGGCACTCACTTGAGCGGGCATACAATGGCTAAGAAGATCCTAAGGGCAGGCTATTACTGGTCTACTATGGAGGCTGACTGCCATCAACATTCCCGTACTTGCCACAAGTGTCAAGTCTATGCTGACAAAGTTCGTATCCCTCCGGTTCCTCTCAACGTCCTGACTGCTCCGTGGCCCTTTGCAATGTGGGGCATTGATATGATTGGAGAGATCAAGCCCACGGCTTCCAACGGACATCGCTTCATCCTGGTTGCCATTGACTATTTCACCAAATGGGTCGAAGCAGCTTCCTTCGCCTCTGTTACTAAAAATGTGGTTGCCCGCTTTATCAAGCAAAATCTCATATGTCGGTATGGTGTTCCAGACAGGATCATCACAGACAACGGTACAAATCTGAATAACACAATGATCACTGCATTGTGCGAACAGTTCAAGATTTATCATCACAATTCATCTCCCTATCGACCGAAGATGAACGATGCTGTTGAAGCTGCGAACAAAAACATTAAGAAGATCATTCAGAAAATGACAATCACTTACAAAGACTGGCATGAGATGCTACCGTTTGCTCTGCATGGATACCGTACGACGACACATACTTCAACTGGGGCAACCCCATTTTCTTTGGTTTATGGTATGGAAGCTGTTTTGCCTATGGAAGTCCAGATCCCTTCTCTAAGGATTATGAAGGATGCGGGTTTGAATGAAGATGATTGGATGCAGACCCGACTTGATCAACTCAATCTGATCGATGAGAAGCGACTTGCTGCTATATGCCATGGTCAGACGTATGAAAAGCGGATGATCAAGGCCTTCAATAAGAAAGTCAGACGTCAAGTGTATCAAGTCGGGGACCTCGTAATCAAGCGGATTATCTTGCCGCAAAGTGATCCCAGGGGCAAATGGACTCCTACATATGAAGGACCATTTGTGATCAAGAGCATATTTTCTGGTGGTGCAATGATTCTGACCACCATGGACGGCGACGATTTGCCGCACCCTGCGAACGCAGACATTAACCCGACAAGTCGAAAACCCGAAAGGGCGGCTTGGGCAAAAATGGGCATCCCGGTGGATCGAAAACCCGAAAGGGCGGTTCAGGCAAAAATTAGGGATAAAAACAAAAAATCTGTACACCCGGCAAGTTGAAAACCCGAAAGGGCGGCTTGGGCAAAAAGGGGTGTCCCGGTGGATCGAAAACCCGAAAGGGCGATTCAGGAAAAAGTTAGGGAATTAAAGCGTATGACTATGTCTCGTCGGATCACTTCAAAGACAATCTCTTCATCAACCGGTTCCAGGCTTCTGATCAATCCAGTCATCGTCAAACGAAGCATTGAATGGACAAATATTCAGAGTTGTGAAAGCTATAGCAGAATGGAATCCCATGGAATTATTTCACATATCCATCCTTATTTTGTATAAATCTTTCAAATATTTACGACAAAATCCTCTTACTAGGATGATTGTCTCCTTTGTACAAATATACTCATAGAAAATCAATACAAATACTTTTCCCAGAAATTTGTGTCATTTCCTGTTCTTTTCTCTTGCACTATTTGTTTTATTTTGAGAAACGTCCAATGTTTTGTTAAACAGGCATATGCATTTGAACATAATCATTTCCTTATGAACCAAGAAAAAGGATTACTGATAAGTCAAAGGTACAATTGGACATCTTGATACCCTTCAAAGGAAACCCCCGGGAGTCCAGATTCCATATCCCTAGCAAATCTCGAAACTCTTCCCCAGTAGATTCTGAAAGCTTATTCCCCGCAGAGAACGGACGTCTCTCCCGAGTTTTATTCAAAGTTATTCCTCACAAAGCCTTATAACTGGGTTATCCTCAGCTAACAACCACGGAAGATCGCACTCGCCAAAATTCTTCCTATCCCCAGCGGAGTTCATCAAAACTCCCCAGCAGTAACTTATCTTTGCAAATCCCCAGCCAGAGAATCCTCCGGAATTCAATTCCCCTCAGAGTTTAAGTTTCAGTGTCCCCAGCCGAGCTAAAGCTTCAAATTATCAATCCCCAGCGGAGCTAGACTAATGAACCTTCTCCCCACAGAGTTTTAGGAGAATAAATCTTGAGTTCCCCAGTGAAGTCGCCAGAACTGAAGATTCCCGGTCTTGTATCCCCAGCATAAGTCTGCTAGATTTGTGCTCCTCAGTAGAAGTCATCAGGAATTCCCCAGAGGTTTGGCAGACAACCCAAGCTCCTTATTCCCCAGTCCCAGCCAAGGAATTATTCTTCCCGGCAGTAGTCAGGATGCTTTTATCTGCAGCCATCCAGGGTTCATCTATCCCTAGCAAGACAGTTCATCAGCTTACATGCGCATTCATTACATTCATATCATAAACATTGATATAGCATATATTGCATCATACATTTCATGCAACATAATTTTGTGTTCAGCTGACATTTTGTCCTTTTCAGGATAAGAATAAGAAGCTATCCTTAACAGTTTCAGATGCAGTTTTACACGGATTCATCATCAAGTAACCCTACACCGGTTCTTATTCAACCTCAAGATTTCTGAAAACAGTTCACAGGTTCTCCAAGTAACGGATGTTAACCTACCACTTGTTCAGATTCTTCTCAAGACCTCTGAAAACAGTTTATGGATTCTTCCCAACAACGGATGTTAATCTATCGACTTGTTCAGATGCAACTTTCTGAAAACAGTTTACAGACGCTTCCCAACAACGGATGCTGCTCTATTGCTTATTCAACTCCAAGATTTATGAAAATAGTTCACAGGTTCTCCAAGTAACGGATGTTAACCTACCACTTGTTCAGATTCTTCTCAAGACCTCTGAAAACAGTTTATGGATTCTTCCCAACAACGGATGTTAATCTATCGACTTGTTCAGATGCAACTTTCTGAAAACAGCTTACGGACGCTTCCCAACAACAGATGCTGCTCTATTGCTTATTCAAACTTCAAGATTTCTGAAAACAGTTCACAGGTTCTCCAAGTAACGGATGTTAACCTATCGCTTGTTCAGACTCTTCTCAAATTTCTGAAAACAGTTTACGGATTCCTCCCAACAACGGATGTCAATCTATTGCTTATTCAGACCCCCAGTTCGAAGATGGTCCGAAGCATGGACACCTTCCTGATGCTCATCTCCAAATGGCATCTCTAAGCCCATTCCCGCATCCATTACTTTGACGAGTGCAAATTTCCGGGCACTCTAGTGTCCAATCTCCTTTTAACCCTCGAGTCACGAAAGGCAAACTTGCCAATCTAACTCTTCGGATTCAAGAAGATTGAACAGGAGCAACTGTTGTACCCCAAAATTTGCCCTCCCATTTCTCAATGATTTCTCATCACAAAACCTTTGAAGCCCAAGATCCAGTTAGGGTTTCATCTGCTCAAGACTTCTCCTTGCACTGATGACCCAGATTAGGGTTTGTGTTTGCACCAAGATGTTTTGACCTAAAGTACCTAAGATGACTTCCATGCTTCATATTGGACCCCCAAGCTTATCCATACCAAGATTCAAGCCTTGATTCCAAGTTTTGCCCAGTCAATTGGACAGTTGACCTAAAAATCAGCTTATTGGGGAAAAAGTCAACTGTGGCCAAATGACAGTCAAACCTCATGAAAATTGACCCACATCAACATTATGAACTCATATGGACCATTTGATCAAGTTTGGATCACAATTCCATAAGAAATTTGATCAGATCACCAAAAGGGCAAAATGGTCATTTTTAGGGTTTTGACTGCACAAAGGCAATTTTTGACTGTTTGACCTAGCCAATGGCAAACCAAGCTCATATATGGACTCAAGGACCCCATGGACTTATCTTGACATGCTCAACAAACTCAAAAGATCCCAAGTACACAAGATTGACAGTTGAATTTCCCAGTCAATTGATCAATTTTGACTGTACACTGAAAAGTCAAACTTTGACATTTTGGTCAAAATCAAGAGTCAAGATTCATTTTTCATTAAAACATGCCAAATCATGAAACTTGTTCATCAAGAAATCACAAAATGCAAATTAGGGTTAGAAATTAGAATTTTTCAGAACTTAGAATTTTTCTAAGTTATAAAAAAACCCTAATTTTTTCCTAACTTTGCCCCACTTTTTCACCAAGATCCATTTGGATTCAAACAAAAGTCAAAACATGAAAGTTGTAGCTTTTTGCATAATCTACAACGTTGATTCACAAAGTTTTCCCATTTGAGGCTTGTATCTCAAGTTACAAATTTTTGAATAAGGGCACTAAACCATTCTTAACTTAGTGAAATTTTAACCTATTTTGACAAGGTTTTCTACCCAACTTCAAGGCCATTTTCCATACACTTCCACTTGGAATTTCAATTTGCATTTCAAAGATGGATTGTAGTACACATTCCAAGCTTTCCAAAATGTCCAAGAACTTCTCAAACAACCTCATGGTTAGGGAGAATCAAATTTTTCAAAATGGGAAAAAGTCACTTTTGTTCTTGGCCATGTACATGTTCATAACACTATGCATTTCAATCTCAGCTTGCATATCTTGATTACAGGTCCTTAAACCATCCAACACTCATAAATTTAATGCATATTCTTTGTTCCAAAGCCATGTTCTTTGTGTTCTAACATTGCATAAAGGATTAATCCCAAATTAGATAAAGCATTCTTTCTATTTTTGCAAAAGTTAGCTTTATGTCCAATTACAAATCCAAGAAGTACAGTCCATATCTAATTGGCACAAGTTTATGTGTTAATCACACTGATCAAGGAGGGATTATGCAGCATAGTATGAGGGCCTGTACAGGCTAGAGGCACAAAGTCACCATGGCTTGCTTAAAGTGTAAGAAACACATCATAACTCAAACCAACTCTCATATCAGCTTACAAACCCTTAAGTGAACTTATCAAACACACTCCACACATCAGAACCAAGCTATTGCACGACCCTAACACCTCTCATACACTCCCAATCTCAGAATCATCTTCAAACTGCAAAAACAGGGCCATGCCTGCAGTTTGAGTGCCATCTTCCATTTCCCTCAAGCTCTCTTGCCCAAACCAGTTCACATACATTCCCTAGCACCTATGCAAGCTAACCATGACTTGAAACACAACCTGTAATCCTTCTAACCACTTCCACCATTTTCAGTTTCTTGTTTTGCAGGTGAAGTGCTCTAGCACGATTCAAAAGCTTTCAAGACAAAGTAAACATTGGAATAGCATCCCTGGGCCTCAAGGAAGCTTTTCCAATCATCACCTTGCACTGAAAGCTTCCTCATTGCCAGATAGAACTTCAGCTGAACAGGTATCTTGGTGAACTTCTATCTCTCTTATCAAGCATCATTAGCTCTAAATTTGTGAATAAACAATGTTCTACTCATGCCACTGAACATGTACATGTTTTTACTTTTCATTTCTTTTACTTGAGCTGTGAGAATTTGAGGTTTGAAAATGGCAGAAAATCTAGGTTAGGATTTGGGGGAGAAGAAATTCTCCCTCATCTTAGAGAGTTAGATCAAGTTATGCATATGGTTGGATTCGTCTCTTGATGCTGAACATTTTTTATGTTATGAGTTTTCATTAATAAGCCAGGAATCAGGAGTTAGAAGATCAAGAACAGGGCGCGCATTTTTTGAATGTTGTTGTACAGAGGTTGAAGAAAGGTCTTCATGGGTTGGGCTTATGCTGACTTTCCTTTTCACACCACCCTTTTTGGTTTTACACCCCTGAGCCCATTTGCTTCATTTTTAATGTTTTTTGACTTTTTCTTTTTTCAACTGACTCATTTATTTTTTCTCAGCATATTAGAAATACAAAAATATTTTTCTCATCATTTTTTGAATTTATTAAGTATTTATTTGATTGTTTCTTTAGTTTGTACATAAATAAATATATATATATATATATATATATATATATATATATATATATATATATATATATATATATATATATATATATATATATATATATATATATATATATATATATATATATATATATATATATATATATATATATATATATATATATATATATATATATATATATATATATATATATATATATATATATATATATATATATATATATATATATATATATATATATATATATATATATATATATATATATATATATAAATATATGTATACTTTTTGTTTAAAATATTAAGATAGTATAAATATATTTTTATATACATTTTTATCTTATTTTTACTTCCTGAAAATATTTTATAGAAAATTACTTTTTTATTTAAATATTAAATATTATTAACTAATACATATAATATACATTTTGTAAATAATATAAATATATAGGTATATATTAATGTGCTTAGGATAAAAATACCGAAAAATGTACATATTTTATTTTTTAATATTTAATACTAAAAAATGCCCTTTTTACAAATATACTATATTTTATTTTATTTTTGTATGTAAATAATAAACATTATATGAATTAATTGATTAATACCCCTTTGATTAAAAATTAGGGTTTTGCCCTAAATTTGAAAATACTCCAAAAAATAATACCTTTTTATTTCTCTTTTTATTTTTACATAAATAATACTTTTTTTTCATACACATAAAAATTCTTTTTACATTTTGCATATTTATTTCAATTTCCATTTAATTATACAATTATTTGTCTTGTAAATATTCAAAGAAAAATGATGTAATAGTTAGGTTTAAATTTTTGTCTAAATATACCCCATTTGAAACATTGTACCCCCTCCCCATATTATTGTGTTGTAATAGCGTTGGAATTTAAATTTCGCACTTTAACGCTTTCTAAACCTACCATGCTAGAGTTAGGGTTTGAATGCGAATAAAACGAACAAAATAGTTGGACCTAATCTCAAGATAAATAAGCATGAAAATGGACAACACATTTCACACTTGCACCCCTAGGGTATTCCACTTTGTTGCCTTCAAATAATTGGGCCATATTGCATGTTGAACTTCTTTGGGTAAAACAAACAATCAAATGATCATAGTCCCTCAAAATATTGTCTACATGAATGATCAAGTCCCCTTTTAAAGAAAAATTGCCCAAAGACATTTAACACTATTGCAATTATGGTCTAAACGATGACCCGCGCCTGTCCCTTTCACCTCCTAATACAAGATTGTCCACCAAATGCAATGGTGGAACAAAATTGTCAAAAGGTTTAAAACATAACAAAAATCTTTGAGAAAACTTTAGGGTAGATAACTCTTAAGTACTTGCCAATTTGCAAAGAAAACACTTGCCTATTTTCAAAACCCATTTCACCAACACTTTTTCAAAACCAACTTTCAAAAAAACCTTGAAACATCTTTTTAAAAGACAAAACACCTTTTGTAAAACATTCGAGTAAAGAATTGTTACAAGGGTAGCCTATACAAGGCATCTTGTTAAAACATTTTCAAAAAACCACACACCAAACACAATTTCAAACAATTGAAAACCAAGGCAAGTTGATCTAAGCAAGTACCTAAGAGCCCATGGATAACCATGGATAGAAAGGGTGCTAATACCTTCCCTTTCTATAATCTACTCCCCGAACCCAAGAAAAATCTCAAAGATTTTTGCTGTGCTTTTTAAACCTTTCCTTAGGATAAAATAAAAAGTCGGTGGCGACTCTTGCTCAACCGAAACATTTGCGAAAACAAACGCAAAACCCTAGTCAGTTCTCCCACCGTATCACAAAACTCAATGAGAAAGGTGAAGTTGTCATAAACAAAGCACGACTGATCGCATAAGGTTATAGTCAACAAGAAGGAATAGACTATACAGAAACCTTTGCACCATTTTTCAGGTTAGAAGCTATACGTTTGTTAGTTTCCTTCTCTGTAAATCATAATATCATCCTTTATCAGATAGATGTTGAGAGTGCATTTCTGAACAGTTATATTTCAGAAGAAGTGTACGTCAAACAACCTTCTGGCTTTGAAAACTCTGAGAAATTAGACTTTGTTTTTAAACTAAAGAAATATCTTTATCCCTGAAACAAGCTCCCAGAGCTTGGTATGGCAGATTGAGTAATTTATTTTAGAAAGTAAGTTTACCAGAGGAAAGGTTGACACTACACTCTTCTGCAAAACCTTCAAAAATGATATTCTAATTGTTTAAATTTATGTTGATGGCATTATTTTTGGTTCTTCTAGTCCATCCCTCTGCAAGGAATTCTTTAAGCTAATGCATGATGAGTTTGAAATGAGCATAATGTGAGAGCTGAAGTTCTTTTCGGGAATCCAGATTGATCAAAAACCAGAGGCTGCTTACATTCATCAAAGTAAGTACACCAAAGAACTTCTGAAGAAATTCAACATGAACAATTGCACTATAGAAAAGACTCCAATGCATCCAACATGTATCCTGGAGAAAGAATAGGTAAGTGGAAAGGTATGTCAGAAGCTCTATCATGGTATGATAGGCTCTCTTCTATATTTGACTGCATCTAGACATGATATTTTATTCAGTGTTCATATTTGCGCTAGATTTCAATTGGATCCCAGGGAATCTCATTTATATGTTGTTAAAAGAATTATAAGGTATCTAAAAGGAACACCTAACCTTGGCTTGATGTATGAGAAAACATTAGACTATTCTCTTTTTGGTTTCTGTGATGCAGACTACGCTGGAGACCGACTAGAGAGGAAGATTACTTTTGGAAATTGTCAATTTCTAGGCAAGAATTTGATCTCATGGTCAACACGAGCAATTATTTTTCTTGAAATTGATTAATCATGATTACATTTATTAACTACTCCTATCTATTGTGTCTTGGGAACAGTTGTTTCATGATGTATTCCTATGCTTTTGTCTTATATGACTGCTAAGATCTTCCCTGTTGGGTTTCAATTAATTGTTTTTCGTGTTCTTTCATCTTAACGTTTGATCTCATTCTCCTTTCATTTCCTTCTTTCAGCAGTCTGTGACGTCACTTGATTCTCCTCTCTATTGTGTCTTCTTTATTTCCTTTTAAAGAGTATTCCAATTCATCTTTCGGAAATAATATTTAATCATTTGAAGCTATCAATCCTAGCATCCAGAAACTCTCAAAAGTCATTCATTCCTTATGGGTGTGTATTATCTGAACTCTTTGAGTTAGTTGGTGTAATTGAAATTGTTCTAAGAAACTCATTCATCAGAGGCAATGCTCTATTTTATGAGAGTTGTGATATGTTTGAAGTTTAGATAGTATTCCTTGTCTATGTTCACTCTGTTGTTTCTCCTTCTAATCCTAATCACTTTTAACTTATCAATGAAACTTCTTATCTTTTCCTGTTGTTTCTTCTGGTCTTTATGTTTTTCACACATAATTACCTTTTTGATTATGACAAAAGGGGGAGTAATTAAATGAGCGTAATTTTGATTTCAATAATCAAGTTCTGGAAAATGTTCTCTGAAAAGAGCTTCTTACATACATTCTAACCTAGTTAAACTTTTTTTTCTGTTAGAATTGTTTTTCTTTTTCAAGAATCATTAGAACTCTGATTAAAGACAAAGATCTGGAAGCATTATGCAAGCCTTATGTCTAACCTATTGGCTTCAAACTCTGAAGATGTTTTTCAATTTATAATAAGACTCCAAGAAGTGAAATCTGGAATCAGACTCCAAGAATTGAGAATCTGGAAGCTGTCTTAGTGACATTAAAGTTTCAAATTTCAATTGATTTCATTTTCATTGGCATCAAGAGTCAAGACTCTCAAGATCTCAATTTATGATCTATTGGAACCAGGGGAGTTTTTACTCAAATGGTCTAGAGTCAGGATTGTTGTACCCCAAAATTTGCCCTCCCATATTTCTCAAAACATTTCAAGAAAGATCCTAAAGTTGCTCAAGGTAGTCCAAGGGTTGACCAGACAAGCTCTCTCTTAAGGCAGTCTACCTCAAATTAGGGTTTCATGTTGCATCAAGATACTTGAGTCCAAGGGATTCCAAATTCTCACCAATGTCCTAATATGTTCTGAAGATCATCCATGTCAAGTTTCAAGCCTTGCAGAGGAAGTTTGCTCAGTCAATGGCTCAAAAGCCTAAAAATCGACTATGCTAGGGCAAAAGTCAACTGAGGCCTACATACAGTCAAACTTCAAGATTTTTAGTCAACATTCTCATTTTGAAGTATATTTCATCATTTGATCAAGGGTTGATCATGATTCATCAAGGATTGCTCATAATTCCTCAAGAACCAAAAGTTGCTAAATTAGGGTTTTGCAGGAAAAGTCAACTCAACTTTGACCAAGCATAACTTTCTCATACTTTATGAGAAATGGCCCATCCAAATCTCATTTTGAAGAGGATGGAATTATATTCAATCCATCTTCAGCTCCCAAGTTCAAAATATGCATTCACAAGAAGTTATGAGTTTGGACATTATAGGTCATTTTGAAAAGTCAACAAAAACACATTTTTGTCAAAGCTTCATACATGAGCATGGAATATCAAATTGAGATTAGACCAAAAGGGTTTCTTAGATAACATCTCAAGATTTCTAAAAAGTCCAGGAACACCTTCAAAGAGTCAAAATTGAGGAAGTTATGCATGGGTGAAGTTGACCTTTTTTGCAAAATTGCCAAAAGTCAACTATGCCTAAAACTTCAATTTTTACCCAAATGGGCCCAATATTTTTAACTTGTTTTGAGTTTGAAACATGATCCAAAAGCCCTAGCCTTTTCCACTTGTCATTATCTTATTTTTATTATTTATCTTGATTTTTATTTGAATTAAATCAATTTTAATCAAAATAAATCATGAAAAAATCTAAAGCATTGAAAACCCAAGATTTTGTACTTGTTTCAGGTCTCAAATCCAATTGGCAAGTATTCAAATTCGTGTAAAGGCATAGTGGGCAAAAAAAGATTGGATTAGGCCTATTTTTGGAAGGTTATTCAAAGGAATCAAATCAAAATCAAATTCATTGATGGAGGAAGATTGAGATCAGTTTTGGAACCCTAATACGTTCCTCAATACATATAGAAGGAATGCAGACCAAAAATTAGGTTAGAAGGAGGCGTGTGAACCAGAACAAAAACTTGAAAAAACAAGAAAAAGTGCAAAACGAATTCCAACTTAGAGGCAATTTCAGGACCCTTGGACCATTCCAATCGCTTCCTGGGATCCCCAGCAAGCAAAAGCAATCCAGAACAAGCACTTTCAGGCTCCATATCTCGCTGTAAGTCCATCACGACATTGTTTCTTTCTTGAATTCGAATTTCATGATATGGACATTGTTAGCACGGATTAACCATATATTCTTGATCCATGGAACATTTGCAAGATTTCTATATTGTTTAATTGCATTTATATGGCTTGTATAAAATTTCACCATGGCTAGGGTTTGTAGCTTCGATTTAGGAGTTTTATGTGCAGGCAAAATTGGCCCATAAAAAGGTCATCATGATATTCAGCAGGTCCAGACGAATCCAACCATGGCATTAGAAGTCATTTATCTTGCTCATGGTGGATTTTAAGAGAACGCATGTTTGTAGTGGCGGACAAACGTTCGTAGGTAAAAGTCTGGGACTTTTACCAATTAAGAAGGGAAAAAGACAACCAACGTGGCAGCCTCCCACTCGTCCATTTGAATTTTCGCGCGGATTTCTTTCATTCCATTTGTTCTTAATATAATATTTATTATTTGTTTTACATACAACATAAGCAGCTGGCTCAGTTGGTAAGTGGAGCGTGGAAAAATACCTTGGGGCTTGGGTTCGAATCCCAGGTCCCCCTTTATTTGCATCATATTTGTTTTTTCATGATTCAGCGCGCATACAAAGCCAAGGAACACCATGCTCCCTCAAGATCCAACCATTCAGGTATCCAAGAAGCCAGATCTGATGGCTATGATGTGGTGACCATGGTGTGCCTCAGTCAAGGCAACACACTAGATCCAAGAAGTCAATGTGGACCTCATTCTTCTTGGGCCAGATTGCTGTCCACACACCCCTCAAATTACTTTTCAGGCCCACTCTCTCTTTCTATTTTCTTTTATATTTTATTTTAATTAATTTATTTATTTTATTTACTAACACCATTAATTATTTTCTTTTATCAAAAAATCATAAAAATATTTTTCACCCAATTAGACTTAGGTTTTTTTTATCAATAAATTTATTAATTTAATTAGATTTTAATTTTAGGTAAACTTTAATTATTTTGTAAATAACTTAAAAATAATTAGAAAATTAGGGTTTCATTTTTTAACTTAATTTTATTTTCTTTTCCTAAAAATAATCAAAAACATAAAAAAATAGGCCATGTAATTATTTTCATTAATTAATTCAATTAACTAATTAATTTTGTATTTAATTTAAAAAACTTAATTCTTTTCTTAAAAAATAATTAAAAACAACAAAAACAATCATTTTTCTTTTAATTAGGTTAAAAAGGGTCAAAACCCTAAATTTTTCTTATCGTTCTAATTTCATCGTGCGCGCTTTATTGTTGTATTATTTTCCCATATCAATGTAACTGTTCACAAGTTTGTAATAGTTAAATTAGGGCTTTTATTTTTCATTTATCGCTTTATTTCTTAAGGGTTTGTTTTTGGCTATGTAAATACCTGAAGCCTTGTAATAGCGTAGTTTAAATTCTGCACTTTAATTTCCACAAAATATTAACTGTTAGATGTATGATATTAGGGTTGCATGACAAGAATGTATGTAAACTTTAAAACAGTAAGATCACCCTAAAATGTGTAAAGATAAATAATCTTGAAATTGAATCACTCACACATGCCCACTCCTAGGGTATACTCCCACTTGGTTGCCTTCGGTAAACAGTCATTGAGTATAGGATGCTTTAGTGGTCGCCCTTTTGTCTAAACAAAGATCAAAGTCCCGATTCGGAAAAGTTGCCTTGGAATTGTTGCCTCGAATAATTGATCTAAGACATTAGGGTTATTACTAAGACATCCTAACATTACTTTAGTGACCGTACGTCCCTTTTCGAATTGACCCTCAAAACTCCAACGATGGTGCTACCTACTCACTAATAGTGGGATAGCATTGTCTAAAGGAAACGAATACAAAACGATTCTTTTTTTCGAGTAGGTAGATTAGTTCTTAAGTACTTGCTCAATCCAAACAAACTTTTTCACACTTACACTCCTTTCAAAACAAAGTTTTCAAAAAAACACTTCATTACACTCTTGAAGACAGAAGCAAGAGTTAAATCGAAGTCAAAACAAAAGCTTTTCAAATCACACAAACACAAAGAAAAGAATTTTGAAAATGATGAGCAAGTACCTAAGGGCCCGTAGATAACTACGAATAGAAAGGGTGCTAATACCTTCCCTTTCTATAATCTACCCTCCGTACTCAGAAATATCTCAAAAAAGGAATTTTTCTGTGCTTTTTTCCTTTCCTTTTTGGATAAAATAAAAGACAGTGGAGACTCTTGCTTACCGCGACATTTTGCAAACACAAACGCAAAACGCAAACCAGCAATTCCTAAAAAAGGGAAACAAGTCCCGGTTCTGGCCACCGTATCACAGAAATGGCGACTCTGCTGGGGAGTAAATAAGTGGGGTGTACCTTAGGATTAGTTCATCATATTGTTTTCAATTGTTTGATTTGATTGCTTTATCTTTGTGGGCTTTTTATCAGAGTTACTATAGATCCTAACCCGGATCTGGGGGACACCTTTTAGGTAAGTAGCAATAGACTGTGAGGGAACTGTACGACATAGACCGATACGGTTGAAGCAGTAGCTATGTTGGTGTGACACATTAGTTGGTACTGATACCCCTTGTGGAGCAACAAGGAGAGTATGGGGATGTTAATGGGTCATTAAGCATCAACTGACCTTAAAACCTATAATTGACTAACTTGGCCATAGGAAGTAGTGATATGCTACACTCATTGAGACCATACTCTCGAGATGGTTCTGGCCGCAAGAAAAGGTTGCGTGACTGGAGTTATGACCGATGGAGGATGGTCAGTGATATTGAGAACCTCTAGAACCCGGTTACTATTACTAGGACAGGTTGAAACAACTAGATTGCAAGAGGGTAATACATAAACTCCATGCCAGCCTGAAATTTAAGGGCTCTTGTGTCACTTGTTTGCCTTTACCATGTTTGCTATCTGTGATACCTGTTGTGTGTTTTATCATGACATCATGCATCATGACATCGCATGCATATTTCATTATACTAACCATTTCAAAGACCGAGGGGATTCATCTTTGTTCTGTTTTGCAGATTATGGCTTCTATGCGCAGAAATACCATTCGAATCAACTTCGTGCAAATCCCTGCTCAGCTTAGAGAGTTGGTTTCAAAAGTTCCTGATACTTCTTCCTTTGTTAGAAGACATGGTAATCTCCTTAGCCTGGTCACTTCCAGGTTGGATGAGCAAATGATGAGCGTGTTATTCCAGTTCTTTGATCCATTGCATCACTGTTTCACCTTCCCGGACTATCAGTTAGTCCCTACTTTGGAGGAGTTTTCTGATTTACTGGGTATATCTATCCTCGAGCAGACACCCTTTTCAGGTTTGGAGATAGCTCCTAGGCCAGGGGATATTGCTTCAGCCCTACATCTAAAAATGGCTGATGTAGTATCTAACTGGGAGACTCGGAGTGGGGTTAAAGGTTTCTTGGCTAAGTTTTTGATCGATCAAGCTCAACAGTTCTGGGATAGTTTGGACTTTCAAGCATTTGAAGACGTCTTGGCTCTCCTCATCTACGGCTTAGTTCTTTTCCCAAATCCAGATTCTTTCATAAATGTGAACGCAGTCAAGATCTCCATGTCTTGTAACCCAGTGCCTACTCTTATAGGTGATATTCTACGTGCTCTCTATACCCGTACTGTGCAGAGAAGGGGAACCCTCATGTGTTGCGCGCTGCTGTTGGCGAGGTGGTTTATTTCGCACCTCCCCAAGTCTATATTGAAGAATGAGGAAGGTGTAGGTTGGGCTTATAGAATCATGTCCCTTGCTCATACGGACATCCTTTGGAGTTCTGAAGATATGGAAAGAGTAGCTGTCATTGATCAATGTGGGGAATACCCTAATGTTCTGTTGCTTGGAATTCGAGGGGGTATAACCTACAATCCTTGTTTGGCTTTACGATAGTTCGGACGCGCTCGGAGAGATGGTCCCCATGAGTTGCTGCTTACAGGCATTGTCTTTGACTACAAGGGGGATGTTGAGGGACATCGCCGCAGGTTTATACGAGCTTGGGGCACGGTGAACAGGTATGACCCACATGAGCTAGGAATGAAGACTTCTCTCCCGATGCAACCATATCTCCAGTGGGTTAGATCCCGTGCTCAAAATTGGGGATGCCATATGAAGCTGTTTTGCCGGTGATTATAGAGCATACTAATGAAGAAGATGTTCCTTGTACGGTCATCCATCCATACATGCCTACTGAGCTTGGGGAATTAAAGAGATCTTGGATCCAGCTAAAAGAAGAAAGGGATACCTATAGAGAGAAATATCATGAGCAGGAATGGAAGATCTTGAAGCTTACAAGGCAGCTCGAGAATGAGAGGACAATCAACGATTATGTCAGCACGAATGGAAAACGACCATGTGATTTCTGATGTCTTTTATTGTTTCTAGTTTAGATTTACTTTTCAGTACTTCTTTTATAATGCCTTGAAGGAATTGTTAAACAATGTTACAAGTTTTATCTAATAAAGTGTGTTTATTTTGGTTTACAAATTTGAATCTCCCAAAGTTTTTGAAATCATTTCATACGCATTTCATTCCCATGCACCATCATCACAGGTACCATAACAGGTTTATCATCTTCTTTGTTGTTTATTTCAGCAATCATGTCTTCTGAAACACCTACTGATCAAGCCATCAAGGCTCTTCAAGCTTAGAATGCACAGTTCCAAGAGCTATTCCTGAACCTGGCCAAAGGGCAGCAAGATTTAAAGTCTCTCATCTTGAAAGAGAAGAAGAAGAAGAAGAAGAAGAAGAAGAAGAAGAAGAAAATGGTCCTCCTAAATATGGGTCGCAGATTCGGGAACAATTTGCGACAGGAAACTGATTTGTCCCATTCATCTGGAGGGGGAGAAAATCAAGAAGAATAAAAGGGGCCTAGTCCTGTGGTCTTTGATAATGACACGGATTTTGATGAAGACCAGTATTCTCCTGCTGAGGATAGAAATAAGCAACTTGAAGACCGGTTGAGTGCAATGGAGATCCAGAAGATACTTGGGTTGGACTTCGGAGATTTGGGTTTGGCATTTGGGGTGGTGATCCCGCACAAGTTTAAAGCTCCTGTCTTTGCTAAGTATGATGGGGTATCCTATCCGAAGCTACACCTCTGCTCGTATGTCAGAAATATTCAACCATATACTGCTGATAGGAACATGTGGGTTCATTTCTTTCAAGATAGTCTGTCAGGGACTCAACTTGAATGGTTCTATCAACTGGAAGGAGCTAATGTACGCAACTGGGAGGACCTTGCTGCTGCTTTTTACAAGCAATACCAGTATAATGTCGACCTTGCTCCCACGCGTACCCAACTTCAGGGTATGTCTATGGGTACAGGCGAAGGCTTTAAGGACTATGCTCAGAAGTGGAGAGATCTTGTTGGAAGAGTCCAACCCCCTCTGTCTGATAGGGAGTTGTTGGATATGTTTCTTGGGACTTTGTCTGGTCCATATTTCAATCATTTGATCGTAAATTCATCGTCTGGGTTCACTGAATTGATTTTGACGGGGGAGAGAGTTGAAGCTGGTATTAAAAGTGGTAAGATACAGAAAGGTGCTTCCGCAAGTTCAGAAAAGAAGCCCTTCAGGAAAGGAGCTAGTGCAGTTTACAGCTCGAGGATCCAAAACCGTCCTGAACACCGCCAAGCAGTTAATGCAGTGGTAATATCAAATTTTATCTCAAATAGACTGCAAAGACAGTATACTCGGCTCAGTATGACTTTATCTCAAATTTTTCTGCAATTATTGAAAACCAACTTGGTGACTCTGAGGGAAGCCCTGAAGAATCCCAGTACTACATCACCGCTGTATAATCCGAACGCCCGCTGTGCTTATCACTCTGATAACCCAGGGCATGATACGAACAACTGCTGGGCCTTGAGGAATAAGGTACAAGATTTGATTGAAGCTAAAGAGATTGAATTTGACGCACCGGAAAAGCCTAATGCCACGACTGCTCCTATGCCCAAGCATGGAGTAAATGTTGTGGATGATGATTCATTTGTGACCTCTGTGGAAGACGTTTCTACTCTGTTGATGACAATGACGAAGAACCTATTATCGACCGATTTATTTCCGGGTTGCGATGAAGGTTGTCACCTATGTTCCATCCTACCTACTGGTTGCCATTTGTTGAAGTCAGGTGTTCAGCGCCTGATGGATAACAAAGAGATCCTGTTCGAGAAAACTTTGGTTCCATTGATTCCTGTTAAAGATGTTTCCATAATAACCATTTCCTCCAATTCTTCCAAGGCTTCCTCGAGAAAGCCTGTTAGGATTACACCCGTTACAAGAGTTGCTCCATTGATCATAACTATCCCTGGCCCTATCCCGTACACTTCGGATAAGGCTGTCCCGTGGCACTATGGGGCCGATGTGTATTATCATGGGATCAAACAAGACTTGAAAGTTAAAGAAGCTGATACTGATGTCAACAATATTGTCGGGTCTAGCAAGGTCACCCGAAGCGGAAGACTTTTCTCTCCCGAGATCTCCCTACCGAATGTTCGGAAACCTGTTGTTATTTCACCTGCCAGTACATCAGCTACTGTCCCTATTCATGTTCCAATCATTACCTCTATCACCGAGTCATCTGACGTTCGGGGCAAAGAGATCACCGGTGAGCCTGCCCGGACGGAGGCACCGAAGAAGATTATTGTTGAAACCTCTAGGCAGGAGATAGAGGAAATTTTGAAGATCATCAAGAAAAGCGACTACAACGTAGTCGAACAGTTGGGGCAAACCCCGTCGAAGATCTCCATGCTATCTTTATTGTTGTGCTCAAAAGCCCATGCAAAGGCTTTAATTGCTTTCCTTAAAACTGCACATGTGCCGCAGGAAACATCGGCTGATCAATTCAAAGACTGTGTGGCTAGTTTAACCGCTGACAACGGGTTGGGTTTCTCCGACGCAGATCTGACTGCCAAAGGAAAGAATCACAATGAAGCCCTACATGTTTCGATTGAGTGCAGGGGCACTACTCTGGCCCACGTACTGGTGGATACTGGGTCCTTGTTAAATGTTTTACCCAAGAAAGTGTTAGACCGGTTGGACTATGAAGGTTTAGTGCTGAAGCCGAGTAATATTGTGGTTAGGGCCTTTGGAGGATCCAAAAGGATGGTACATGGGGAGGTGGATGTCCCTGTTAAAGTTGGTTCCCAGACTTTCGCATCTACGTTCTATGTGATGGACATCCGACCATCTTATTCTTGTTTGCTGGGTCGCCCGTGGATTCATAAGGCTGGGGCAGTGACTTCTACGCTCCATCAAATGTTAAAATATCCAATGAAGGGGAAAATTGTTACAGTACGAGGAGAGGAGGAATAAATGGTGAGCCACCTTAACTCTTTTCGGTATGTGGAGATGGATGGGGGGTTCATTGAAACCCCGTGTCAAAACTTTGAAGAAGTCCCCCAGACTCTGGCGTCGACTGAAACTGTTGCCGAAGATCCTCCAATGAAGATGGCTTCCCTCAAGGATGCCCGGGCTGTTATTGAAAAAGGTGGGTGTGCAAATCGGGGCCAACTCCCTGACTTTGCACACAAGACTAACAAGTATGGTTTGGGTTTTACTGCAGAAGCTCAAAGGGCCGTTCGACGTGCGCGGATTGGAAGACCTCCCCTGCGTATCAGTAATCCAGAAGTGAATGCAATTAAAGATGATTATGAAGAGTCAGATTTCGACAGCTGGATTTACCCGACTACCGACGGTGGATTAAGAAATTGGACGGAGAAGGACTTCGTTCCCATTTCTTTTATTACACAGTAATTAGACTTTTGTTTTGAGATTTGTAACAGACAGTTTAAAACTTTACGGCCCGGTGCCTTGCCCGAGACACCGTGGCTTTGTTTGTGAGGGCTTTATATTTGTCATTTCCATATATCATCAATAAAGCATTGGACGTTTTCTTGCATTACAAATTTTGCGCTCCTTGTTTTTCTATCTTGCACTTTATTAAAACAACTATTTGACTTACACACACTCATATATCATAATACAGGTCCACATCCACTATGGATCCCACTGATAACGACTCTGCTACTGCCAGTTATGACTTCGAAAGTCCGATCAACCAAGCCGAGGACGAAGATGAGGATGATTGCGAAGTGCCTGGGGAACTTGCTAGATTGTTATTACAGGAAGAAATGGCCATACATCCCCATGAAGAGCCAGTGGAATCAGTAAATCTGGGTACAGAAGAAGACAAGAAAGAGGTTAAGATTAGTGTAAATCTAGAGTCTAGTGTCAAGCAACAGTTGATACAGCTGTTGCGTGACTATGTTGAGATCTTTGCCTGGTCTTATGAAGATATGCCTGGGTTGGATACCGATATTGTGGTTCACCGCTTTCCAACTAAAGAAGATTGTCCTCCAGTAAAGTAGAAAGTTCGCCGAATGCGCCCAGAGATGTCTGAGAAAATCAAAGCGGAGGTTATGAAACAGTTTGATGCCGGTTTTCTAGCAGTTACTTCTTACCCGCAGTGGGTTGCCAACGTGGTTCCGGTGCCGAAGAAAGATGGTAAGGTTCAAATGTGTGTTGACTATAGGGATCTGAATAGGGCAAGCCCCAAGGATGATTTCCCTATGCCCCACATCGATGTTTTGGTCGACAACACCGCACAGCATAAGGTCTTCTCCTTCATGGATGGGTTTTCTGGTTACAATCAGATTAAAATGGCTCCCGAGGACATGGAGAAGACAACGTTCGTCACGTAGTGGGGTACCTTTTGCTACAAGGTCATGTCGTTCAAATTGAAGAATGTCGGGGCAACGTATCAGCGCGCCATGGTCACTTTGTTCCACGACATGATTCATCATGAGATTGAGGTATACATTGACGACATGATTGCAAGGTCCCAAACTGAAGAAGAACATCTTGACCATCTCCAGAAGCTATTTGACAGGTTGAAAATATACAAGCTGAGGTTAAACCCGAACAAGTGCACCTTCGGAGTAAGGTCTGGTAAGCTGCTGAGTTTCGTCGTTAGTGATAAAGGTATTCAAGTGGATCCAGCAAAGGTGAAGGCTATACAGGAAATTCCAGCTCCCCGAACAGAAAAGGAAGTCAGAGGCTTTTTGGGACGTCTGAATTACATTTCCCGATTCATCTCACACCTGACTGCTACTTGTGAACCAATCTTCAAGCTATTGAAGAAAGATCAAGTGGTAAGATGGAATGATGAATGTCAGGCCGCTTTCGAAAGGATCAAGGAATATCTCCAAGAGCTACCTATTCTGATGCCTCCAGTAGAAGGAAGACCTTTGATCTTATACTTGACAGTACTCGACAATTCAATGGGGTGCGTGCTGGGGCAGCATGACGAGTCTGGCCGAAAAGAGCATGCTATTTACTACCTTAGCAAAAAGTTTACCAACTGTGAGACCCGATACTCACTGCTTGAGAAAACTTGTTGCGCTTTGGCATGGGCTGCTTGCCGACTGAGACAGTATATGTTGACTCACACTACTCTATTGATATCAAAGATGGATCCAATCAAGTATATCTTCGAAAAGCCTGCCTTGTCCGGAAGAATAGCAAGATGGAAGATGATCTTGACTGAATATGACATCCAATACACGACCGAAAAAGCAATCGAGGGAAATGTGTTGGCAGATCATTTGGCGCATCAGGCAGTGGATGATTACCCGTCTATGAACTTCGAGTTTCCGGATGAGAGCATCATGTTGGTGACGGACTGTGAAACACCTGGACCGGATGAAAGACCTAAGGAGGGATCCCGATGGTCTATGTATTTTTGACGGAGCTTCAAACACTTTAGGTAATGGCATTGGCGCCGTGATCATATCTCCTGAAGGCTGTCATACTCCATTCACCGCCCGATTATGTTTCAACGGCACCAACAACATGGCGGAGTATGAAGCGTGCTTTATGGGCCTTCGAGCAGCTATTGACCTAAGGATTAAGTTCTTAAGTGTATTAGGAGATTGCGCTCTCGTGATCAGTCAGATCAAAGGCGAGTGGGATACAAAGCACCCAAATCTTATTCCTTACAAAGAATATGTATTGACGTTGCTTCCACACTTCGAGGAGATAACCTTTGAACATTTCCCAAGAGAGGAGAATCAATTGAAGGATGCGCTAGCTACGATGTCTTCTATGTTCAAGGTCAGGTGGGACAATGAAGCTCCCCAGATTACCATTGAGAGGTTGGACGAACCTGCACATTGCTGTGACATTGAGACTGAAGAGGTAGCAGATAAACCCTGGTTTCATGAGGTAAAAAGGTATCTCGAGGCTCAAGAATACCCCGAGGGTGCACCTGTTAATGACAAGAAGTTTCTGAGGTGATTCACTGCGAAGTTCTTCGTCAGTAATGACATCCTTTACAAGCGTAACCATGACTCAACCTTACTGCGATGTGTAGATAAGAATGAGGCAGGAAGGATTATGGTAGAGTTACATGAAGGTACTTTCGGAACTCATTCCAGTGGACACACCATGACAAAGAAGATCCTACGGGAAGGATACTATTGGTCTACTATGGAAGCCAACTGTTATCAGCATTCTCGGACCTATCATAAGTGCCAAGTCTATGCTGATAAGGTGCATGTACCTCCAGTTCCCTTGAACGTCTTGACAGCTCCTTGGCCTTTTGCAATGTGGGGCATCAATATGATTGGTGAAATCAGACCTACTGTGTCCAATGGATATTGTTTCATCCTGGTAGCGATTGATTACTTTACGAAGTGGGTTGAAGCAGCTTCCTTTGCTACAGTGACCAAGAGCATTGTGGCACGGTTCATTCGGCATAATCTGATCTGTCGATACGGTGTACCAGAGAGGATCATTACGAACAATGGTACAAATCTCAACAATACAATGATCACCGAGCTCTACAAGCAGTTCAAGATACAACATTACAACTCTTCTCCTTACCGACCGAAGATGAATGGGGATGTAGAAGCGGATAATAAGAACATCAAGAAGATTGTGCAGAAGATGACGATGACATACAAAGATTGGCACGAGATGTTACCATTTTCTCTTCATAGGTACCGAACCTCAGCATAGACTTCAACAGGGGAAACACCCTACTCCTTGGTGTATGGAATGGAAGAAGTCTTACCCATTATAGTTTAGATACCCTCTCTTTGGATTATGAAGGATGCAGGTTTGAGCGAAGACGATTGGATCCAGACCCAACTTGATCAGCTGAACTTAATCGACGAGAAAAGACTTACTTCTATTTGTCATGGTCAGACGTATCAAAAGCGGATGATCAAGGCATTTAACAAGAGAGTCAGACGATAAGAGTATCAAGTTGGGGATCTGGTAATCAAGCGCATCATACTGCCACAAGGTGATCCCAGGGGAAAATGGACCCCTACGTATGAAGGGCCATTTGTGGTTAAGAACATTTTCTCAGGAGGAGCTATGATTCTAACCACCATGGATGGTGACGACCTTTCTCACCCCGTCAATGCAGACATAGTGAAAAAAATACTATGCATAATCAAAGACCCGCTAGGTCGACTGACCTAGGCAAAAATAAGGGCTTCCCGGCGAACCAAAAGGGTTCGGGAAAAAATAAGGGATGAAAATAAAAAATTGTACACCCGGCAAGTCGAAAACCTGAAAAGGCGGCTTGGGCAAAAAAGGGTATCCCGGTGGACTGAAAACCCGAAAGGGCGGTCCAGGAAAAAATTAGGGATTGAAGCGTAACACTATGTCTCGTCAGATCACCTTGCAACCAGACTTCGGTATCGACTATCAAGCTCGGACGACACTAATCAATCTAATCTACCTTCAACCAAGTAGCAAAGTAATGAGATGCTCGAGGATATAAAGGCAATAACAGAGTTGGAACCCAGTGTGATTGTTCACAGAGCTGTCTTTCTTTGTTTTTTTATAAATTGTATAAATTCTATTGTTCGTCGGCGTTCTCTTACTAGGACGTCAGCCTCTTCAACAAAAACGCCTATTTACAGGCCGACTTCAAAATCAATACAATTCATTTTCACAAAGAAATTTCAAATTATTTTCCTTTTTTGTGTTTTGTTTTGCAAGAACGTCCAATGTTCATTTTTGATATATGCATTTGACAATAATTGCTGCTCATAAATATTTACATGCGAAACAAAAGGCGATTACTCGTAATATCAGAAATAGGGGCAAATAAGTAAAGTCCGAACCATACAGTTTCTTTGTCCACCAGGTATAGGGATAGACCTAGTTGGAGAAAACGATTGAAGGTATATTCGCTCCCTACAGAGTAAGAAAAAGACAATGATATTAGTGGTCTCGAACAGGACACCATTCTCTCCAGCTAAGGCTCACAACCGCGAATGAGTCGGTGATATTCTCCCCAAGCAGAGTTTATCTATCACTAGTACTGGAAGATTATCCCCAATGAAGTTTGGAGAATTATCCCCAGTAGAGTCTAAAGGATTATCCCCAGTGAAGTCGCCACTGGAAAATCATCCTCAATGGAGTTCATTCCTTTCACAAACAGGAACTCAATTCCCAACATAGTGTATCATAGCCAGCGATGATAACTCATCCCCAACTGAGTTTATTTCTCCAAATCAACAGATTCTCTAGTAAAGCATCTCTTCCCCACACAGTCATTTTCTTGTCAGCTTATTCCCCAATGGAGTTATTCTTTCCCACAAGATTATTTCCTCGGAGGTTTATTCTCCAGCAAGATTATTCCCACATTCATCTTCGTTCATTATCCCCAGCGAGAGCGAAGAATTCAACTCTTTTCTCCAGCAGCAATCCAGGATTTATTTTCCCCAGCTAGAGGATATCATAAAAACATTACATGTCCATACATCATGACATACGCATAACGCATCATACAACACAATCTCATTTATTTTGAGAACATCATTGCTTGATACATGTCATGTATTGCATACAATTAACCTTTACC
The DNA here is from genome assembly GCA_948472305.1 of Vicia faba. Lineage (NCBI taxonomy): Eukaryota > Viridiplantae > Streptophyta > Magnoliopsida > Fabales > Fabaceae > Vicia > Vicia faba. The sequence goes on along the minus strand of OX451738.1, from coordinate 928,972,758 downwards.
TTTCAGGAAAGATACAATCAAATTCTTGCAAAAGTTAAAGCTATGAAGCCCGGATCCGACTGGATAGTATCTTGATCTCTACAGCATATTGTGAAGCACAGATTACGACCGGATAGCAGTATCAAACACCGCAAAGCCTGGATTCGACCAGATAGTGGTTTATCTTTAAGCTATGAAGCCCAGAAATCAACCGGATAATAGTTTAATCCCCAGCAAGCCGTGAAGCCCGGATTACGACCAGATAACAGCTTAACCAGTCACTGTGAAGCATGGATTACGACCAGATAGTAGCCAAAGACACCGCGAAGCCTGGATTACGACCAGATAGTAGTATATCTTTAACACAAGTTATGAAGCCCGGATTACGACCGGATAGTATCTTGATTTCCTCTTAACACCATGAAGCCTGGATTCAACTAGATAGTGGTATGAGACATCGCGAAGCCTGGATTACGACCAGATAACGGTAAGAGACACTTGAAGCTTGGATTACGACCAAATAGCTGTTCACTCGGCCAAATGCTATGAAGCCCGGATTACGACCAAATATTAGTAGGCCCAAAGCCTAAGGGAAGCCCAGATTTCAACCGGATAACCATTTGATCTCTTCTGAAGCCTGGATTACAACCAGATTAGAAGTAAGGTATTGTGAAGCCTGGATTACGACCGGATAGCAAGTTTAATCTCATCTCCCCAGTAAGTCACTGTAAAGCCTGGATTACGACTAGATAGCAGTCAGTCTTATCACTATGAAGCCTGGACCACGACCAGATAATAGTTCATTCTCACCTCCTCGACTAAGGGATGGTTCCTCAGTAGAATAACGGACGACCAAAGTTCCTAAGATTCAACAGAGATGATTCCTCAGTTGAATAACAGACGACCGAAGTTCCTAAAATTCAACAGAGATGATTCCTCAGTAGAATAACGGACGACCGAAGCTCCTAAAATTCAACTTTCCTCTTCAATAGAGATGATTCCTCGGTAGAATAACGGACGACCGAAGTTCCTAAAGTTCAATAGAGATGATTCCTCAGTAGAATAACGGACGACTAAAGTTCCTAAAATTCAACAGAGATGATTCCTCAGTAGAATAACGGACGACCGAAGCTCCTACAATTCAACTTTCCTCTTCAATAGAGATGATTCCTCAGTAGAATAACAGACGACCGAAGTTACTAAAATTCAAAAGAGATGATTCCTCAGTAGAATAACGGACGACCGAAGTTCCCAAAATTCAACAGAGATGATTCCTCAGTAGAATAACGAACGACCGAAGCTCCTAAAATTCAACTTTCCTCTTCAATAGAGATGATTCCTCGGTAGAATAACGGACGACCGAAGTTCCTAAAATTCAACAGAGATGATTCCTCAGTAGAATAACGGATGACCGAAGTTCCTAAAATTCAACAGAGATGATACCCCGGTAGAATAACAGACGACTGAAGCCCTTAAAATTCTATTTCTCTCAAGACAAAGATCAACATTCCTCATCGGAATCTTCCTCAACGACAAGTATACAAGCTCTCGCTAAGGAATCTCTTAGGCAATCGACACTCCTTCGGATGGCATCTTTAAGCCCATCCCCCGTCAGAAAGTTCCAAATGGTATCTGTAAGCCCATTCCTGACATCGCACGACGGATACCACTTCATGCGAGTGTATATTTCTGGGCACTCTAGTGTTCAATCCTCTTCCACCTTTGGATCACAAAAGGCACGCAAGCTAATCTACATCCTCAGGTTTAAGAATATTGAACAGGGGCAGATGTTGTACCCCAAAATTTGCCCTCCCATATTTCTCAAAACATTTCAAGAAAGATCCTCAAGTTTCTCAAGGTAGTCCAAGGGTTGACCAAACAAGCTCTCTCCTAAGACAGTCTACCTCAAATTAGGGTTTCATGTTGCATCAAGATACTTGAGTCCAATGGATTCCAAATGCTCACCAATGTCCTAATATGTTCTCAAGATCATCCATGTTAAGTTTCAAGCCTTACAGAGGAAGTTTGCTCAGTCAATTGCTCAAAAGCCTAAAAATCGACTATGCTAGGGCAAAAGTCAACTGAGGCCTACATACAGTCAAACTTCAAGATTTTTAGTCAACATTCTCATTTTGAAGTATATTTCATCATTTGATCAAGGGTTGATCATGATTCATCAAGGATTGCTTATAATTCCTCAAGAACCAAAAGCTGCTAAATTAAGGTTTTGTAGGAAAAGTCAACTCAACTTTGACCAAGCATAACTTTCTCATACTTTATGAGAAATGACCCATATAAATCTAATTTTGAATAGGATGCAATTCTCTACAATCCATCTTCATCTCCCAAGTTCAAAATATGAAATCACAAAAAGTTATGAATTTGGACATTATAGGTCATTTTGAAAAGTCAACAAAAACACCTTTTTTGTCAAAGCTTCATACATGAGCATGGAATATCAAATTGATATTAGACCAAAAGGGTTGCTTAAAGGACATCTCAAGATTTCTAAAAAGTCCAAGAACACCTTCAAAGAGTAAAAATTTAGGAAGTTATGTATTGCTGAAGTTGACCTTTTTTGCAAAATTGCCAAACGTCAACTATGCCTAAAACTTCAATTTTACCCAAATGGGACCAATCTTTTTCACTTGTTTTGAGTTTGAAACATGATCCACGAGCCCTAGCCTTTTCCACTTGTCATTATCTTATTTTGATTATTTATCTTGATTTTTATTTGAATTAAATAAATTTTAATCAAAATAAGTCCTGAAAAAATCTAAAGCATTGAAAACCCAAGATTTTGTACTTGTTTCAGGTCTCAAATCCAGTTGGCAAGTATTCAAATTCGTGTAAAGTCATAGTGTGCACAAAAAGATTGGATTAGGCCTATTTTTGGAAGGTTATTCAAAGGAATCAAATCAAAATCAAATTCATTGATGGAGGAAGATTGAGATCAGTTTTGAAACCCTAATACATTCCTCAATACATATAAAAGGAATGCAGACCAAAAATTAGGTTAGAAGGAGGCGTGTGAACCAGAAGAAAAACTTGAAAAAACAAGAAAAAGTGCAAACATGAATTCCCACTTAGAGGCAATTTCAGGACCCTTGGACCATTCCAATCGCTTCCTGGGATCCCCAGCAAGCAAAAGCAATCCAGAATAAGCACTTTCAGGCCGCATATCTCGCTGTAAGTCCATCACGACATCGTTTCTTTCTTGAATTCGAATTTCATCATATGGACATTGTTAGCACGAATTAACCATATATTCTTGATCCATGGAACATTTGCAAGCTTTCTATATTGTTTAATTGCATTTATATGGCTTGTATAAAATTTCACCATGGCTAGGGTTTGTAGCTTCGATTTAGGAGTTTTATGTGCATGCAAAATTGGCCCATAAAAAGGTCATCATGATATTCAGCAGGTCCAGACGAATCCAACCATGCCATTAGAAGTCATTTATCTTGCTCATGGTGGATTTTAAGAGAACGCAGGTTTGTACTGACAGACAAACGTTCGCAGGTAAAAGTCTGGGACTTTTAACAACGGAGAAGGGAAGATGACAACCAACGTGGCAACTTCCCACTCGTCCATTTGAATTTTCGCGCGGATTTCTTTCATTCCATTTGTTCTTAATATAATATTTGTTATTTGTTTTACATACAACATAAGCAGCTGGCTCAGTTTGTAAGTGGAGCGTGGAAAAGTACCTTGGGGCTTGGGTTCGAATCCCAGGTCCCCCTTTATTTGCATCATATTTGTTTTTTCATGATTCAGCGTGCATACAAAGCCAAGGAGCACCATGCTCCCTCAAGATCCAACAATTCAGGTGTCCAAGAAGTCAGATCTGATGGATATGATGTGGTGACCATGGTGTGCCTCAGTCAAGGCAACGCACTAGATCCAAGAAGTCAAAGTGAACCTCATTCATCTTGGGCCAGATTGTTGTCCACACACCCCTCAAATTACTTTTCAGGCCCACTCTCTCTTTCTATTTTCTTTTATATTTTATTTTAATTTATTTATTTATTTTATTTACTAACACCATTAATTATTTTCTTTTATCAAAAAATCATAAAAATATTTTTCACCCAATTAGACTTAGGTTTTTTTTTATCAATAAATTTATTAATTTAATTAGATTTTAATTTTAGGTAAACTTTAATTATTTTGTAAATAACTTAAAAATAATTAGAAAATTAGGGTTTCATTTTTTAACTTAATTTTATTTTCTTTTCCTAAAAATAATCAAAAACATAAAAAAATAGGCCATGTAATTATTTTCATTAATTAATTCAATTAACTAATTAATTTTGTATTTAATTTTAAAAACTTAATTCTTTTCTTAAAAAATAACTAAAAACAACAAAAACAATCATTTTTCTTTTAATTAGGTTAAAAATGGTCAAAACCCTAAATTTTTCTTATCATTCTAATTTCATCGCACGCGCTTTATTGTTTTATTATTTTTCCCATATTAATGTAACTGCTCACAAGTTTGCAATAGTTAAATTAGGGCTTTTATTTTTCATTTATCGCTTTATTTTTTAAGGGTTTGTTTTTGGCTATGTAAATACCCGAAGCCTTGTAATAGCGTAGTTTAAATTCTGCACTTTAATTTTAGCAAAATATTAACTGTTAGATGTATGATATTAGGGTTGCATGACAAGAATGTATGTAAACTTTAAAACAGTAAGATCACCCTAAAATGTGCAAAGATAAATAATCTTGAAATTGAATCACTCGCACATGCGTACTCCTAGGGTATACTCCCACTTGGTTGCCTTCGGTAAACGGTCATTGAGTATAGGATGCCTTAGTGGTCTCCCTTTTATCTAAACAAAGATCAAAGTCCCGATTCAGAAAAGTTGCCTCGGAATGGTTGCCTCGGAATTGTTGCCTCAAATAATTGATCTAAGACATTAGGGTTATTACTAAGACGTCCTAACATTGCTTTTGTTACCGTACGTCCCTTTTCGAATTGTCCCTCAAAACTCCAAAGATGGTGCTACCTACTCACTAATAGTGGGATAGCATTGTCTAAAGGAAACGAATACAGAACGATTCTTTTTTTCGAGTAGGTAGATTAGTTCTTAAGTACTTGCTCAATCCAAACAAACTTTTTCACACTTACACTCCTTTCAAAATAAAGTTTTCAAAAAAACACTTCATTACACTCTTGAAGACAGAAGCAAGAGTTAAATCAAAGTCAAAACAAAATCTTTTCAAATCACACAAACACAAATAAAACAATTTTGAAAATGATGAGCAAGTACCTAAGAGCCCGTAGATAACTACGGATAGAAAGGGTGCTAATACCTTCCCTTTCTATAATCTACCCCCCGTACTCAGAAATATCTCAAAAAAGGAATTTTTCTGTGCTTTTTTCCTTTCCTTGTTGGATAAAATAAAAGACGGTGGCGACTCTTGCTTACCGCGACATTTTGCAAACACAAACGTAAAACGCAAACCAGCAATTCCTAAAAAAGGGAAACAAGTCCCAGTTCTGGCCACCGTATCACAAGGATATTCAAGCTTCATCAAGTCATTGACTCGGGGGGAGTTTCATAAAAAGGTAAGTTTTCCTTACATTATTATTTTTACTCTTTCTGATTATATGAACAAAATTATGTTATTAAAATACATAGTTTTGTCATCATCAAAAAGGGGGAGATTGTTAGAACAAGATTTGGTTCTGCAATATTATCTCTGAGCTTTGATGATAAAAAATGAGTATGTTTGTATGAAAATTTTTTATTCTCTAACGCTTTCTATTTTTGAGTATTTAACAAACAGGTTTTGCTTTTGATGGATGACGTGGCCAAGACATTAGAAGAGAATTAATTCTGCTTCTGGGCTACACAAGTTATGACGAACAGTAGCAAGACACTCCAGAAGACTCTGAACTGTAGGCTCTGATGTTTTGTCTAAAGAATAATGTCAAAAGATCTAAAGACAGAAGTTTCTACTTACATCCAGATGCTGAAGACTAATGCTTCTAAAGAAAATGTGTCCTAAAGAAACCAGACTGAAGGTCTGAAGACAGAAGTGCTACTTAAGTCCAGATGTTGAAGACTCATGTTTCTGAAGATAACGGGTTCTAAAGATCAAGTGTTAAAGACTCTGAAGAATGAAGTTCTTAAGACTCTAAAGACTTGAATTTCTAAAGACCCAAGGTTCTAAGAGAAGGGTTCTAAAGACCAAGTGTTGAAGATTTTGAAGACATAAGTTCTAAAGACTCAAAACGCTTGAAGTTCTAAAGACCCAAGGTTATAATAAAAAGGTTCTCACAACCAAGTGTCGAAGACTCTGAAGACGCAGTTCTGAAGACTTGAAGTTCTGATAACCTTATGTTATGTTCCCGCTTCTAAACTCATGCTCGGAGAAGCCTCTGAAGTGCAGAAGGAAAAAAGATAATGTTAACATAGTACAAATAGTACATGGTACAATCAATGTTTCATTCCACTACCATGAAAGGACCTACGCGTCGCACAATTTTGTCCCCCAAGTTACTGTTCAAGCTACCAATGTTTCTGGAAATTCCAAGAGTACCCCCTCAACAGATATATTATTTTATTGGCTATATAAAGGCTTAAAGACTAAGAGAGAAAGAGGCGAATCAAAGAAATATTCATGCACAAGCGTTGTTCATAGCTTTCATATTCTTTAATCATTGTTCTTAAAATAGTTTACATATTCAGCTTGTTTAGAAGAAATATCATTATAAACAAAACTTGTAATCAAATAGTTGTTTGAATTTCCTTAAGGGACTAGTTAAGTCAGTATCCTTAAGAATTCTAGGACGTGTTTGTCTTAGAGGATGTCAGTCACTTGCGGGTAGTTTTTGCATTGTAATAATCAGTTTGGTTATTGATTGATTTTCCTTAAGGGACTGATTAGGTCTGTATCCTTAAAAAGTCTAGGACGTGTTTGTCTTAGAGGTTGTTAGTCACTTGCGGGTAGCTTATGCATTGTAATAATCGGTTGGATTATTAGATTAAGTCCTTAATTGATAGAGGTGAAATCACCTTGGCGGGTGGACTAGACTAGATTGATAGTTTTCAAGTGAACTAGTATAATCATACCTTGTTCTTTACTTCATGTTCTTAATTATTTTTATTATCAAGAGTGAAGGAAAAAAAATTTTAATTAAAGGGGAATATTTTTAAATGTAAAGTTTTAATTTAAAACCCAATTCTAACCCCCAATTTCTTTTGTTTTTCACACCTTCAACCTCTACTAACCATCCATGGCATCACATTCTTGGTCATCCATCTGATTGAATTTTATGTCAATTTCCTTTCATTCAGCAAATAAAATTAAAGGACCAACAACCTTGCATCTCATGTAATTTAGTCAAGAGTCATAAACGACTATTCTCTATATCGAGTATTACTATCCAAAAACCACTTGAACTAATGCACAATGATGTATAGGGACTTTTCCCAATCAAGTCAATAAATGGTTATTTGTATTACTTGATTATTGTTGATCAATTTACAAAATAAATCTGGTTCTATCCTTTAAAACACAAATATGATGTTTCCCTTATTTTTCCAAATTTCTAAAACCTTGTCGAAAAATACTTCAACTTACTTGTAGACTCGATACACTCTGACAATGGGGGAGAGTTCATCAAGCTTAAATTTTTTTCCCTCACTCATGGTATCTCACACTATACCACACCACCCCACACTTTGGAACTCAATATCTTATCTGAGAGGCATCATAGTCACATTATTGAAACATGAAAAACACTACTCCATATAGCCAAACTTAAACCACAGTTTTGGACCTATGCATTTCGTACAAGTTTGTATATCATTAATAGGCTTCCCACATCATCCCTTCACATGAAATCTCATTTCTAAACCCTTCACCATATTGAACCTAATCCAACCCATCTCCACTCCTTCGGGTATTTAAGATTACCGTGGTTACGACCATACACATCGAACAAACTTCAACCAAGGTAACAACCATATATCTTTATAGGATATGCGAATACCTAATATGCATACTGTGATATGGTAGGAGAACTGACTTGAAGGTTTTGCGTTTGATTGCAAATGTTGCAGTTAGCAAGAGTCGCCACCGACTTTTCTTTTATCCAAAAGGAAAGGTGAAAAAGCACAAGAAAGACCTTTGAGATTATTTCTTGAGTTCGGGGGGTAGATTATGAAAAGGGAAGGTATTAGCACCCTTTTCATCCATGGTTTTTCATGGGCTCTTAGTTACTTTCTAGATAACTTGCTTTTGTTTGAAATTGTGCTTTGTGTGTTTTTTGAAAGTATTTTGTAAAGAGGCCATTGTTTAGGCAATATTTGTAATGATTCTTGTTTGTAAGAATGTATACAAAGATGTTTAATCTTTTGAAAAATGTTTTCAATTTTGTAAGATGTTTGAAAGTGTAGGTGATTGTTTTGAAAATAGCAAGAAGTTTTGTTTTGAAATTGAGCAAGTAATTAGGAGAATTCTACCTAAGTCTTTCTTGTTTATTTTCCTTTTCCTTTGACATTGTTATCTTACCATTGATTTGGTAAGTAACCCTATCTTTGGATGTAAACGGGACGGGCGTGGGTCATCGTATAACCATGATTAGCAATGTTGCAAGGTATCTTAGCATTAATTTTGAGGGACTAAGATTATTTGAAAGGCAACTTAGATAGCGTCATCGAGGGACTATGATCTTATATTTGTTTGTTTTGCTAAGATACCTCGCATGCGTAATATGGCCATTTTGTATAAGGCAACCAAATGGAGTAACCCTAGGGGTGCTTGTGTGCAAATGTATTGTTTTCATGCTTGTTTTTGTCTTGAATTAGGGTTTTCTAAGTATTGGTTTTAGTCTTTCCATAGAAACCCTAATTACTAGCATGTATATAAAAGCGATAAATTGTGGAATTTAAAGTTACTACGCTATTACAATATTTGTGGGAGGGGGTGTACAAATTGGAAATGGGGATTGCAAGAATGTAAACCTAGTTAGCCTATTACAACCATATTGAATGGGTATCAATGTACAAGGAATTTAAATGGATACAATGTACAAAATGAATAAATGTACAAAAAATGCAAAATATGAAGTAAATTGATATTTGTTTGGATTTTTTTAGGAAAAGGATTTTTGTCTTAACCTAATTAATTAAAAATAAAATAATTAATTAAACATAAATTTATTAAGAAAAGATTTTAAATAAAACCCTAAATCTATTAATTGATTAAAAGAAAATAAGTTTGTAGAAAAGCATTTTTAGTATTTTTATGTCTTGAAATTATTTATAGTATTATAAAGTATTTTTGGCCTTTTTTATATTAAAATAATATATTCTAATTGGTGTAAAAGAAAATAAATAAAACTTATCATTTTAATTAAATTTACAAGATGTTTAGTGAAATGAATAAAATATTGATTAAATAAAAAAAAAATTTATGAGAAAAAAATAAATAAACTATGTCAAAATGAAAATCTAATGTTTTTATATTTTTTATGATTTTTAACATTAATAGAAAATAATTAAGAAAACAAATGAAATAAAAATAAGAAAATAAAAATAAATTGGGCCACGGGTGCTAACAGCCTGCAAGGGGGTTAGTAAGCAAAAATAATAAAAAAAAACAGTACAAAGCCAAATAAGGCCCAAGCGCTAAAAAAATCAGGAATACAAAATATGTGAAAAAAATGCAAAATGGTACCACTGGGGCTCGAACCTAGGTCCCATAGGTTACAGGCGCGCGCTACCACTGGGGTGGCTATACATCCGTTAACATAAACAAAACAATAAATATGTAAGGCAAAACGCGCCCTGATGACTTCATCTTCAACTCCAGCCAGACCAACTGTAACTTGCTCATTTCTCGTCAAAAATGAAAACTGTAAACATGAAACTTGTAGAAAATTTTCTCAAGGTTTCAAAAATGTAAAGCATTAAAACTATAGATAAAAGATAAACATGAATTTTAATGGCCCTAATCTGAACCCTAAAAATGTCAGAAGTTTCAGTTTCAAAATTCTCTAAGCTCAGCAAAATTAATGGAAACTATGTACATGGTTAGCTTTAGGGCAATGATATCTACATGTTTTGTTCACAAATAAACTATTGATGATGCTTGTATGAAGAGTTCCAAGTTGAGAAAACTTACCTCAAAACTGGAAATCATTTTTTGAGTTTGAGCTTGTTTCAAGTGATGGTGATGATTAGGTTAGCTTCCTTGAGGTCCTAGGAAGCTAATGCAATGATTAGCTTGAACAATGGATGGCTGGAATGGTCTTGAGAAGTCAATGTGCATAGTTGAGTTTTTGAAAATGGAGGATGGTGTTAATGGTGTTACAGTTCTAAAACAGGGTGTGGGATTGATTCTATGTGATTTTTAGAAACTTTAGAAACCAAAATGCCAAGAAACGCACGAGTAGATAATGAGTTTCAAGTTTTTGGTCAGTTTGTGTCAAAATGGAAGTGTGATGTGTGATTCTGAGTTTCTGGTTCTTTCAAGGCTTGAGCATTCGTGTATTTGTGTCAAAATGCTTTGTGTATGTATAAACAAAAGTGTTTGAGTGCATTGGCAAGTCAGAAGTACCACTTCTTAGCTTTTGGCTAGGTTACTTAATTTTGAAGAAGAGAGGGAAACAAGTTTCAAGGAAGAGGTACAAGCATGGGATGGGTGATTGTAAGTGTTTGGAACATTTCTCATGAGTTATAGGACTGGTTTGATTAGAAGAGAACAAGTGCAAGGCTCAAGAACAAGTTTTGCACAAAAAGTTGCTTTATCAAAATGGCAATGTGACCTTTCTTCCAAAAATGGATAAAAAGCATGTCCATGCATTGAATGCTTGAAGTGAGGCCTCTAACAATTGTGTAAACCATTAATTATGGAGTGCCTAACAAGTTTGAGGCCTGCAAAGTAGTGTTTATTCAACATGGTTTGAATTTGAATTTTGTTCATCACTAAAATGACTTGTAATTAAAGTGATAAAACCCTAACTTCATCTCTTCGATTCGCCCTACTCAAGAATGATAAAACCCTAATTAAAGTGATCAGAACCTTTGAGTTTGTCATTGGAAGCCAATGGTTGTCCGTAAAGTGATCCAATGGGACATAATCATACGCTTCAATTCCCTAACTTTTGCCTGGACCTCCCATTTGGGTTTTCATTCCACCGGGAAACCCTTTTTTGCCTAAGTCGCCCTTTCGGGTTTTCAACTTGCCGGGTGTATAGATTTTTTTTATTTTATCCCTAATTTTTTCCCGAACATTTTTGGTTCGCATGGATGCCCTTCTTTTGCCTAGGTGTGTCAACCTAGTGGGTCTCTTATGCGTAGTATCTTTTGACTATATCTGCATTCGCAGGGTGCGGCAGGTCGTCGCCATCCATGGTTGTCAGAATCATTGCTCCACCAGAGAATATTTTTTGATCACAAATGGTCCTTCGTATGTAGGAGTCCATTTTCCCCTTGGATCACCTTGCGGCAATATGATACATTTGATCACCAGATCTCCAACTTGATACACTTGCCGTCTGACCTTTTTGTTGAAATCCTTGATAATCCGCTTTTGAGACATCTGACCATGACAGACAATAGTAAGTCTTTTCTCATCAATCAAGTTTAGCTGATCAAGTCGAGTCTGGATCCAATCGTCTTCATTCAAACCCTGCATCCTTTATAATTCTCAGAAAGGGGATCTGAACCTAATTAGGCAAGACAACCTCCATGTCGTATACCAGAGAATAGGGTGTTGCCCCGGTTGATGTGCGAGCCGTGGTACGATATCCATGGAGAGCGAATGGTATCATCTTATGCCAGTATTTGTATGTGTCTGTCATTTTCTGTATGATCTTTTTAATGTTCTTATTCGCAACTTCGACAACATGATTCATCTTTGGTCGGTAAGGGGAAGAATTGTTATGCTGGATCTTGAATTGCTCGCATAGGGCGGTGATCATAGTATTGTTCAAGTCTGTACCATTGTCTGTAATGATCCTCTCCGGGATACCGTAACGACATATGAGGTTCTTCTTGATGAACCGGGTGACAACGTTCTTGGTAACGGAAGCGAAAGAGGCTTCCTCAACCCACTTTGTAAAATAGTCAATGGCCACTAAGATAAAGCGGTGTCCGTTGGAGGCTGTTGGCTTGATTTCCCCAATCATATCAATCCCCCACATAGCAAAGGGCCAAGGAGCCGTCAAGATATTCAGAGGAACCAGAGGTACGTGCACCTTGTCAGCATAAATCTGACACTTGTGGCAAGTTCGAGAGTGTTGATAGAAATCTGCTTCCATGGTAGACCAATAATAGCCTGCCCGTAGGATCTTCTTTGCCATTGTATGCCCACTGGAATAGGTGCCAAAAGTGCCTTCATGTAACTCAACCATGATCTTTTCTACCTCAACCTTGTCTACGCAATGGAGCAAAACAGAGTTATGGTTGCGTTTGTATAGAATGCCATTACTAAGGAAGAATTTAGCAGAGAATCTCCTTAAGAACTTCTTATCATTGACTGAAGCTCCTTCTGGATATTCTTGAGCCTCGAGATACCTCTTGACTTCGTAAAACCAAGGCTAGTCCACTACTTCTTAAGTATTAATATCGTGACAGTGTGCTGGTTCATCCATTCGTTCAATGGTGATCTGGGGAGCCTCGTTATCCCATTTAAGTTTAAACATGGATGACATTGTGGCTAGTGCGTCTGCTAGCTGATTTTCTTCTCGCGGGAAATGCTTGAAGGTAATCTTCTCAAAATGTGGGAGCAATGTGAAAACATGTTCTTTGTAAGGGATAAGATTAGGGTGTTTGGTGTCCCATTCCCCTTTGATCTGGCTAATAACTAAAGCTGAATCTCCGAATACATTTAAAGATTTGATCCCCAAGTCTATGGCAGCTTTGAGACCAAAGATGCACGCTTCGTATTTCGCCATGTTGTTTGTACAATTGAAGCAGAGTCTGGCCGTAAAAGGAGTATGATATCCTTCCGGAGATATGAGTACAACACCAATACCATTACCGAGTGCGTTAGATGCCCCATCAAAAACCAGGGTCCATCAGGATCCTTGTTCAGGTCCGTCATATGGCCTGAATTCTTCATAGTTGTTTACCATCATGATGTCCTCATCTGGGAATTCGAACTTCATAGACTGGTAGTCTTCCACAGCTTGGTGAGCAAGGTGATCAGCTAGTACACTTCCCTTTATTGCTTTCTGAGTAGTATACTGTATGTCATATTCTATCAGGATCATCTGCCATATCTCTATTCTCCCAGAGAGTGCAGGTTTCTCGAAGATGTATTTTATTGGATCCATTTTAGATATCAACAAGGTAGTATGAGTCAGCATATATTGTCTTAGCCGGCGAGCAGCCCATGCCAGAGTGCAGCAAGTTTTCTCAAGTAGTGAATATCTTGTTTCACAATTGATAAAATTTTTGCTCAGGTAATAAATAGTGTGCTCTTTTCGGCCAGACTCGTCATGCTGCCCCAGCACACACCCCATTGAATTTTCCAAAATAGTCAGATACATGATCAATGGTCTTCCCTCGAGTGGTGGAATTAAAACAGGAGGCTCTTGTAAATACTCTTTGATCTTGTCAAAAGCAGTTTGGCACTTATCGTTCCATTTGACTACTTGATCTTTCTTCAGTAACTTGAAGATTGGTTCACAAGTAGCTGTCAGGTGAGAAATGAATCTGGCAATGTAGTTCAAACGTCCCAAGAATCCTCTGACTTCCTTCTCAGTACGAGGAGCAGGCATCACTTGTATCGCTTTCGCCTTGGTAGGATCCACTTCAATACCCTTATTGCTGACGACAAAGCCTAGGAGCTTACCAGACCTTACTCCAAACGTCCATTTATTTGGGTTTAACCTCAACTTGTATTTCTTTATCCTCTTAAACATTTTCTGTAAATGATCAAGATGCTCTTCTTCTGTTTGAGATCTAGCTATCATGTCGTCTACATAGACCTCTATTTTTTGGTGTATCATCTCGTGAAATAGAGCTACCATGGCATGCTGATAGGTTGCCCCAGCATCCTTCAGTCCGAATGGCATAACCTTGTAGCAGAATGTGCCCCATTATGTGACAAAGGTTGTCTTCTCCATGTCCCCAGGCGCCATTTTAATTTGGTTGTAACCTGAGAAACTATCCATGAAGGAAAATAATTTGTGTTGTGCCGTATTGTCAACTAGAATATCAATGTGGAGGAGTGGGAAATCATCCTTAGGGCTTGCCCTATTCAAATATCTGTAGTCCATGCACATTCATATTTTGCCTTCCTTTTTGGGCACAGGAACAACATTTGCAACCCATTGCGGATAAGAGGTGACAGCCAAGAAACTGGCGTTGAATTGCTTCATGACTTCAGCTTTAATGTTCTCCGACATATCTGGTCGCATACGGCGAACCTTTTGTTTTACTGGTGGGCAGTCCTCTTTTATAGGTAGACGATGTACCACAATATCTGTATCAAGTCCTAGCATGTCTTCATACGACCAAGCAAAGACCTCAACATACTCGTTTAACAACTGAATTAGACGCTCCTTGACATTGGGTTCCAGATTGGCACCCACCTTGACTTCCCTTTTGTCTTCCTCGGTACCTAGGTTGATTGTATCCACGGGTTCCTCGTGGGGCTGAATGGTTCTCTCTTCTTGTTGTAGTAATCTGGAAAGTTCCCCTGGTACTTCACAATTTTCCTCATCTTCGTCTTCGGCTTGGTAGATTAGATTTTCAGAGTCACAGAAGGCCATAGCAGAACTGTTACCCATGGGATCCCGAATGGATGTAGATCTGCATTGTGAGTGTGAGTGTGTGTAAGAGTATAACTATCTTTGAAAGAAATGAAAATGTAAAAAAAGAAAAACAATGAGCACAAATTTTGTATGCAAAAACGTCCATGATTCATTGATGTCATATGGAAATGAGATAATAACCCTTACAAATGGACCATTGTGCCTCGGGTAAGACACAAGGTTTTAAGAGTTTGAATTTTTTTAATATTACAGATCCAACAAAATGTAAAGACAAATTACTGTGGGATAAAAGTGATCGGGACAAAGTCTCTAGCCTCCTAGTTGTTGAGCCCCCCACTGACAGTTGGGAAAATCCAATCCTCTAGGTCATAGTTGTCTTTATCATCCTCCACATTGACTTGGTGGTTGCTGATCTTCAAGGGTAGTCTTCCGGCACGAGCGCGGCGTACAGCCTTCTGGGCACTTGAAGTGAAACCCAGACCAAACTTATCATATTTGTATGGGATATCTGGGATTTGTCCCCAAATAGTGCACCACCTTCTTCTATCACTGCCTTGGCATCCTTTAAAGACGACATCCTGAGCGGAGGCCTTGTGATCTTTGGAATTTGAGACACATCCTTGGTCACTGCCACATCTTGCGGGACTTTTTCAAAGTGATGGAATGGAGTTTCAATAAATTCACCATCTAATTCCACATATCTGAAAGAATTGAGATGGCTGATCATATACTGTTATTCTCCATGAACGGTGATAATCTTCCCTTGAATCCGATATTTCAGCATTTGGTGCAACATAGAAGTAACAACACAGGCATTGTGAATCCATGGTCGGCCTAGCAAGAAAGAATATGAAGGGAGAATATCCATTACATAAAAAGTTGAATCAAATGTTTGGGTTCCAACCTTTATGGGGATGTCCACCTCCCCATGCACCATCCTTTTTGAGTCGTCAAAGGCTCTCACTACTATGTTGCTTGGTTTCAATGTCAATCCCTCGCAGTCAAGCCTATCAAGAGCCTTTTTAGGCAATACATTCATAGATGAACTGGTGTCAACCAACACATGATCCAGAGTCATGCCCCTGCATTCTACTGAGACATGTAATACCTCATTATGCTTCCTTCCTCTTGGCGTTAAATCAGCATCCGAAAAACCTAAACCATTATCTGCGGTCAAGTTGGCTACACAGTCTTGGAACTGATCGATAGATGTTTCTTGGGGTACATGGGCAGTTTTAAGGAATTTTACCAAGGCCTTTGCATGAGCCTCGGAACATAGTAGTAGAGTCAGCATGGAAATTTTAGATGGAGTTTGCCCCAGTTTCTCAACTACATCGTAGTCGTTTCTTTTTATGATTTTTAGAATTTCCTCCATCTCTTTGCGGGAAGTCTCAGGGATAGCTACTGATTGTGCCCTCGTCCAGACAGGCTCAATCAGAATACCTTTACCTCGATCCTCGGTTGACTCGGTAGCAGGAACATCAGTAGGGGTGGTAGCAGGGATTGTAACAACTTTGTCAATAAGAGTATTAGCATAGATGGTTGTAGGACTGGGAACAACCTTTGGAGGAGCAACAACAATAAGAATGATTACGGGTCCAGAAACTGCTTTTGGGGGAGCAATTTCTGGAGAGAATATCCTTCCGCTTCGGGTTATCTTACTAGTCCCTACAATATTACTGATATTGGAGTCAACCTTCTCAGAACTTGAATCTTTGGTAGCTGGCCAATCTTGCTTTATACCGTGGTAGTAGATATCCCCTCCATAATTCCATGGTACGGTTTTATATGACGAATACGAGATTGGTCCAGGCATTGTAATTATCAAAGGAGCTACTTTTGAAAAGGATGTAATTCTAACGGGTCTTTTGGTGGAGACCTTGGAAGAATTATCGGAAATGGTCACGATGGAAACATCATTATAAGAAACAATTGGAATTGAAGCCTTCTCAAACAAAATTTCCTTGTTATCTATTAGGCACTGAACGCCTGCTTTCAACAAAGGACAACTAGTTGGTGAGGACAAACAGAAATGACAGCTTTCATCTCAGCCTGGGAAAATAATGGCATTCAATAAGTTCTTTTTGATAATCAGGAGTGAGGTCATAAGTTCATCAAATAAAGTAACAAATATATCTTTCTCAATGGCGTTGGTATTATAGCCGTGTTTGGGCATAGGGGCAGAAATGACATTGGGCTTTTCTGGCGCATCGAATTTAATCTCTTTGGCTTCAAGGAGGTCTTGTACTTTGTTCTTTAGATCCCAACAGTTATTAGTGTCATGGTTGGGACTCTCAGAGTGGTATGCACAACAGGCATTAGGATGATAGTGAGGAGAGGTTGTGTTAGGGTTCTTTGGAGCTTCTTTCAAGGTCACTAGGTTGGATCTTAACAAATGCGGCAATACTTGAGAGAGTGTCATATTAATTTTGGTGAACTGTCTGACTGGTCGTTCTATTCTTGGTTGGTTGTTTCTTTGCTGATCAGGCGCATGTTTAGGAATCATAACATCCCGCACCATTGGACGGCGTTCGGCCCTATCTTGATTTCTCTAAGGATATACAACAACCACTTATTTCTTTCTAATTAATGGCTTCCTTATAGCAGCAGAGGATGCATCTTTTTGAATCTTCCCATTCTTTATCCCATCTTCTACCCTTTCTGCGGTTAATATTAATTCAGTAAAACCTGCCGATGAACTCCCAATTAAGTGATTGAAGAAGGGACCAGACAAGGTGCCCAAAAACATGTCTACCAACTCTCTTTCAGATAGGGGAGGTTGGACTCTTCCGGAAAAATCCCTCCATTTTTATGCATAGTCCTTGAAGCCTTCACTTGAAACCATGGCTATACTCTGGAGTTGAGTACGGGTAGGCGCAAGATCAGCATTGTATTGGTATTGTTTGTAAAAGGCTGCAGCAAGATCTTCCCAGTTATGAACATTTTCCCTTTCTAACTGATAAAACCAATCAAGTTGAGTTCCAGACAGACTACCTTGGAAGAAATGTACCCATAAATCTTTATCAGTGGTATGGGGCTGGATCTTCCTCACATAGGACCAGAGCTGCATTTTAGGGCATAAAACTCCATCATATTTGGCGAACACAGGTTCTTTGAATTTTGGAGGAATGACAATCCCCGATACTAACCCCAACTCCTCAAAGTCCAAGCCATGCACTTTTTGGATTTCCATTGCATTCAACCGTTCTTCTAGATGCTTATACTTGTCGTCGGCTATAGGGTATTGTTCTTCAGAATAGTCTTCTTCTTCCTCTTCATCTTATGAATCACACTGAACAACTGTTTCCTTTCCCTTCCCGTCTTGATTGTATTTCTCACCGGATGTCGTTGCAAAGTCTAAGGCCCTTCTTGTTTGCCCTTGGAATCTTCTTCCCATGTTCAGAATTCCCGGTATTTTCTTCGTCTTCTTTTTCTTCTCCTCAACCAGCAAGGTCTTCAACTCTTCTTGTCCTTTGGCTAGAGTTAAGAACAATTGTTGAAACTGTGCATTCTGAGCTTGGAGGTCCTTCACCGTTTGCTTGAGATCCATCTTACTGAAATAAACAGTAGAGAGATGAGGAGACTTGTTGCAAGAAACCTGCTTATGTTATGATGAATGATAAATGCATATGCAATTATTTCAAGGATTTCAAGATTCAAATTTGTTTTAGATAAAAAGGAAATACACGTTATATTAATAAATTAAAGCTCGAGTACATCAATGCCTTTTCGAGAAGAATAATACAAAAACTCTAAGATAAAAAGGTTGTACGCATCCTCTTTGGTGCAAAGTAGGCATTCAGAGTTTGCTCCTCATGAAGTAGCCTAGTGAGTTCCAAAACCTTCTTCTCGCTTGCGTAGAATTGGGATTCGAAAGCATCTCGCTCCCCCTTGAGTTATATCCAATCCCTTTGTAGGTCTTTAAGAGAGGTGGCCATGTCAGGATGTAGGATAGTATATGGAACATCTCCTTTCATGACAGGCTCAATGATTACCGGGAGAATGGAGGGATAAGTCATCATAAGACTTTGAGCACGAGTTCATACCCATTTGAGGTAAGGCTCAAGAGGGGTGGAATTTTTATGCCCCAAAGTCTTGCTATCTACCTTGTTCAACATCCTCTAAGCTCGGATAAATCTATGGCGAAGACCTTGGTCGTCGTTGTCGTAGTCAAATACCAAACCTTGAATCAGTATCTCATGCGGGCCATCCCTTCGGGCGTAACCAAACTGTCTTAAAGCTAAACAGGGGTTGTAGGTGATACCTCCCCTAATTCCAAGTAAAGGTACATTAGGTAATTCTCCACAACGGTCAACAATAGTAACATTCTCTGAGGACCGGGAGCACCAACGAATGTCTAAAAGTTTGAGCGTCATCAACCTTTGTGACCACCTTGAACCTTGCTCGTTCCTTAATACAGATTGGGGAAGATGCAAAATAAACCATCTTTCCAAGAGAGGAGTGTAACACATAAGGACACCTCTTTTCCTCATAGTGCGAGTGTGAAAAGAGTGTAGGATATCCCCTAGCAATGTAGGCACCGGGTTGCGGGTCATGAAGATTTTGACGGTGTTCACATCTATGAGTTGGTAAGGATTTGGAAACAAAACCATCCCATAGATGAGGAGAGCTACAATTTCCTCAAAGGCTTGAAAATCCAAGGAGTTCCAACAGTTTTGGGCTTTCTCAAACAAGAACTTTGCTAGGAAGCCTTTGACACCATTTCTTGTTTCCCAATGAGTTGTGACATCAGATGAGTGCAAGTGTAGAGCTTGAGAAATCTTTTCTGGCTTTGGGTTTCTTTATGTACCGTTGAAAGGTAGTTAATTGAGAATGGGAATTCTCAAGAGTCGGGAGAATTCTTCCAAAGTAGGCACAAGTTGATAGTTGGGAAATGTGAAGCAATGGTGTAAAGGATCAAAGAAAGGAAAGAGCACCTTCATCATGTCCTCATCTGTGTTAGAGGTGACCAAGTTGAGTAGGAGACCATGTCTCTCGGTGAATGGAGAGTTTTCTGGAATCATTGAAGCTAGTTCCTTAAGTTGTGGAGGGATCTTTACAAGGTTGACTTGAATAGTTTTCCTGCGAAGAGAATCTATGTCCTACAAAACAAGAACAAAGATGAATCCCAAAATCCTTGAAATGGTTAGTGAATGTGTATGATGTTATGATGTTCATGATGTTATGCACAAGTATGTATATACAAACAAAGCAAACAAGTCCTTAGGTTTTGGATTACATGGATTCTCATAGGTAAGTACACTCTTGAAGTTTAGTTGGCTCAAACTTGTCCTAATAATAGTAATCGGGTTCTAAGGAGCTCAATATCACTGGTTTGTTTCCTTGGTCATTGTTTCAGCACAAGTCTCTTTAATGGCGACCGAAATATCCCAAGAAAACAAACCTCAATGAGTGTAGTATCGAGTATCTACAAACTCCGGACTGCACCAAAGCCGGTCATCTCACTACATCCTAAAGGCCAAGTTGGTCAAGTAAATGTTCTAAAAGTTCATTAGTGCTTCATGACATCACTCAGAGGCCATGTATTCTCTTTCATTGACTCAAAGGCTACTGGTACCCACAAATATGTCGCACTAACGTAGTTATTTCTTAGACCATGTCGGTATACCCCGCACAGTTTCCACAATGTATTGCTACTTACCTATAATGTATCCCAAATCGGTTGGAGGATTCAAACCCAAACAAAGAACCACAATATAAAGCATACAAGTCAAACAATGCAAGAAAGTAAATGTGATCTAACCCTAAGGTAACCCCACTTTTAGAAGTCCCCAGTAGAGTCTCCAGTTCTGTGATACGGTGGGAGAACTGACTTGAAGGTTTTGCGTTTGATCGCAAATGTTACGGTTAACAAGAGTCGCACCGACTTTTCTTTTATCTACAAGGAAAGGTGAATAAACACAGGAAAGACCTTTGAGATTATTTCTTGAGTTTGGGGGGTAGATTATGAAAAGGGGAGGTATTAGCACTCTTTTCATCCATGGTTTTCCATGGGCTCTTAGTTACTTGCTAGATCACTTTCTTTTGTTTGAAATTATGCTTTGTGTGTTTTTTGAAAGTATTTTGTAAAGAGGCCATTGTTTAGGCAATCTTTGTAATGATTCTTGTTTGTAAGAATGTATACAAAGATGTTTGATCTTTTGAAAAATGTTTTCAATTTTGTAAGATGTTTGAAATTGTAGGTGATCATTTTGAAAATAGCAAGGAGTTTTGTTTTTAAATTGAGCAAGTAATTAGGAGCATTCTACCTACTCAAAAGTCTTTCTTGTTTATTTTCCTTTTCCTTTGACATTGTTATCTTACCATTGATTTGGTAAGTAACCCTATCTTTGGATGTAAACGGGACTGGCGTGGGTCATCGTATAACCATGATTAGCAATGTTGCAAGGTATATTAGCATTCATTTTAAGGGACTAAGATTATTCGAAAGGCAACTTAGATAGCGTCATCGAGGGACTATGATCTTATATTTGTTTTTTTTGCTAAGATACCTCGCATGCGTAATATGGACATTTTGTATAAGGCAACCAAATGGAATAACCTTAGGGGTGCTTGTGTGCAAGTGTATTTTTTTAATGCTTGTTTTTGTTTTGAATTAGGGTTTTCTAAGTATTAGTTTTAGTCTTTCCATAGAATCCCTAATTACTAGCATGTATATAAAAGCGATAAATTGCGGAATTTAAAGTTACTACGCTATTACAACATTTGTGGGAGGGGGTGTACAAATTGAAAATGGGGATTGAGAGAATTTAAACCTAGTTCGTCTATTACAACCATATTGAATGGGTATCAATGTACATGGAATTTAAATGGATACAATGTACAAAATAAATAAATGTACAAAAAATGAAAAATATGAAGTGAATGGATATTTGTTTGGATTTTTTTAGGAAAATGATTTTTGTCTTAACCTAATTATTTAAAAAGAAAATAATTAATTAAACCTAAATTTATTAAGAAAAGATTTAAAATAAAACCCTAAATCTATTAATTGATTAAAAGAAAATAAGTTTGTAGAAAAGCATTTTTAGTATTTTTATGTCTTGAAAATATTTATAGTATTATAAAGTATTTTTGGCCTTTTTTATATTAAAATAATATATTTGAATTGGTGTAAAAGAAAATAAATAAAACCTATTATTTTAATTAAATTTACAAGATGTTTAGTGAAATGAATAAAATATTGATTAAATAAAAATAATTTTTATGAGAAAAAATACATAAACTATGTTAAAATGAAAATATAATATTTTTATATTTTTTATGATTTTTAACATTAGTAAAAAATGATTAAGAAAACAAATGAAATAAAAATAAGAAAATAAAAATAAACTGGGCCAGGGGTGCTAACAATCTGTAAGGGGGTCAGTAAGCAAAAAAATAAAAAACAGAACAAAGCCCAATAAGGCCCAGGCGCTCAAAAAAACCAGGAATGCAAAATATGCAAAAGGGTACCACTGGGGCTCGAACTCAGGTCCCATAGGTTACAGGCGCGCGCTTCTACCATTGGGGTGACTTCATCTTCAACCTCCAACCAGACCAACTGTAACTTGCTCATTTCTCATCAAAAATGAAAACTGTAAACATGAAACTTGTAGCAAATTTTCTCACGGTTTCAGAAATGTAAAGCATTAAAGCTATAGATCAAAGATAAGCACAAATTTTAATGGCCCTAATCTGAACCTTAAAAATCTCAGAAGTTTCAGTTTCAAAATTTTCTAAGCTCAAGCAAAATTAATGGAAACTATGGACATGGTTAGCTTCAGGGCAATGATATCTATATGTTTTGTTCACAAATAAACTATTAATGATGCCTGTATGAAGAGTTCCAAGTCGAGAAAACTTACCTCAAAAATGGAAATCGTGTTTTGAGTTTGATCTTGTTTCAAGTGATGGTGATGATAAGGTTAGCTTCCTTGAGGTCCTAGGAAGCTAATGCAATGATTAGCTTGAACAATGGATGGCTGAAATGGTCTGGAGAAGTCAATGTGCAGAGCTGAGTTTTTGAAAATAGAGGATGGTGTTAATGGTGTTACAGTTCTAAAACAGGGTGTGGGATTGATTCTATGTGATGTTTAGAAACTTTAGAAACCAAAAGGCCAAGAAACACACGAGTAGATTATGAGTTTCAAGTTTTTGGTCAGTTTGTGTAAAAATGGAAGTGTGAAGTGTGATTCTGAGTTTCTGGTTCTTTCAAGGCTTGAGCATTTATGTATTTATGTCAAAATGGTTTGTGTATGTATAAAAAAAAGTGTTTGAGTGCATTGGAAAGTCAGAAGTACCAGTTCTTAGCTTTTGGCTAGGTTACTTGATTTTGAAGAAAATAGGGAAACAAGTTTCAAGGAAGAGGTACAAGCATGGGATGGGTGATTGTAAGTGTTTGGAACATTTCTCATGAGTTATAGGACTAGTTTGATCAGAAGAGAACAAGTGCAAGGCTCAAGAACAAGTTTTGTACAAAAAGTTGCTTTATCAAAATGGCAATGTGACCTTTCTTCCAAAAATTGATAAAAGACATGTCCATGCATTGAATGCTTGAAGTGAGGCCTCTAACAGCTGTGTAAACCATTAATTATGGAGTTCCTAACAAGTTTGAGGCCTGCAAATTAGTGTTTATGCAACATGGTTTGAATTTGAATTTTGTTCATCACTAAAATGACTTGTAATTAAAGTGATAAAATCCTAAATTCATCTCTTCTATTCTCCCTACTCAAGAATGATCTCAAGGAGTTCTTCGACATTTTAGAAAGCTTGCAATGTTCTCTACAACCCATCTTTGAATTTATTTTGAAGATTCCACTTGGAACTATATGAAAAAGTGTCATGAAGTTAGGTCAAAATCCTGGCCAAATTAGGGCAAAAATTCACTAAGTGTTTAGTTTCATGACCACATGTTCAAAAAATTATAACTTGAGATCCAATAACTTTTGTAAGGAGTTGTGTAAAGAAAAGTTGTAGATTTCATGGAGATCTACAACTTTCATGTTGGATGTTTCTCTTGAATCATCTTGCATCATGGTGAAAATTTTGTTCAAAGTTATGAAAAAACATGAAATTTCCAACACTTTTTGATGAATAAGTTTCATATTTTGACATGTTTTGATGAATTATGATCTTTGGAACTTGAGTTTGACCAAAAAGTCAAAGTTTGACTTTTCAGTGTACAATTGACTTTTGATCAGTTGACTGAAAAATTCATCTGTCAATCCAATGGACTTGCAATGTTTTGAACCATGTCATTAGGTCAAAATTATGAAATTTGACTTTTGAGATCATGCCTTAAACCAATTGTCCATTTTCTAGGTCAAAAATCAGAAATTGCCCTTTCCCAATCAAAACCCTAATTTTGACCATTTTGCCCTTTTGGAGATTTGATCAAATTTCTTGAGGAATTGTGGTCCAAACTTGATCAAATGATACATATGAGTCTAAAATGTTGATGTGGATAAAAAATTATGAAGTTTGACTCTGAATTGGCCATAGTTGACTTTTTCCCCAATACAACTGATTTTTAGGTCAACTGCTCAATTGACTGATCAAAATTGTGATTCAAGGCTTGAAACTTGTCATGAGTAATCTTGGGGGTCCAAAATGATTTATGAAAGTTGTATGGGGAATTGGAAGCTCAAAAATCCTTGTGTAAACTCAAACCCTAATTTTGGTCATCAGTGCTTAAGGAGGTGTCTTGAGCTGATCAAACCCTAATGCAGTCTTGAGTCAAGGGAGATCTTTGAGAGAAAATTCTTGATAAATGAGAGGGAAAATTTTGGGGTACAAGAGCTGCCCCTGTTCAATCTTCTTAAGCCTGAAGAGTTAGATTGGCGAATTTTACCATTCGTGACTCGAAGGTGGAAGATGATTGGACACTAGAGTGTCCAGAAATTTGCACTCAGTGATGTGATGGTTGAGGGAATGGCCTTAAAGATGCCATTTGGATAGGTGATAGAAAGTTGTCGGAGATGGGCTTTGTAGATGCCATCCAAAGTGATTTCTGAATTGTAATTTGTAAGCTGAAAGAATGAGTATCAGAATGGCGTCCGTGTCTGGAGAGTATCTGAACTGTACCTGAGAGTTGAATCTGAATGAGTATCATAATGGAATCCATGTCTGGGGTGTACCTGAACTGTATCTGAAGATTGAATCTGAATGAGTATCAGGAGAGCATCCGGGTATGGAGCGTATATGAACTGTGTCTAGAAGTTGACTCTGAATGAGTATCAGAATGACATCCGTGTTTGGAGCATATCTGAACTGTATCTGAAAGTTAAATCTGAATGAGTATCAGAATGGAATCCGTGTCTGGAGTGTGTCTGAACTGTATCTGAAGATTGAATCTGAATGAGTATCAGGATGGCATCCGTGTCTGGAGCGTATCTGAACTGTATCTGAAGATTGAATTTGAATGAGTATCAGGATGGCATCCGTGTCTGGAGCGTATCTGAACTGTATCTGAAAATTTTAAACATTGTTAATGGTAGCTGTTAACCTTATCCTGAAAAGGGTAAAATGTTAGCTAAAATGCAAAGTCATGTTGTATGAAATGCATGGTATGATGCATTCGTGCTATCAATGTTTATGATATATGGATGTGATGTATGCGTATGTGAGCTAATTTATGCACTGCTGTTAGACTAGGGAAAATAAATCCCTGACTGCTGCTGAGGATATAGAGTGTAAGTCTTCATGTTGTGAAGTTAAAGTGTTGATGAATTTCCACTTAGAGAAATAAACTCTGTTGTAAGGGAAATATCATGTACTGCTTGTAAAATCCTGTCGGAGAAATCTGAGAAATTGGACGACTTCTACTGGAGATTGATAACTGGAATTTTCATTCTGCTGGGGATTAAACTGCACACTGTGGGGGATTTCATAGCTTAGAGATATTTCCCTACCTCTTAAAGCCATCAGTGATTGTCTTTCTATTTTTTTTATTCATAAACAGTGACTATATTCAAATGCATATGTTCAACAATAAATCATTGGACGTTTTTGTAAAGAAAACACAAGAGTAAAGAAAAAACAGATAGTTTTGCACTTTCAAAGGAATATCTTTGTATTGACTTTGAGTAAGTTTTTTGTACAATCAGGCAAACATTCTAGTAAGAGAATGTTGTCGTAAAAAATAAAATTTTTGATACAAAGAAAGGATAGCTATGTGCAATAATCCCATGGGGTTCCCATTCTTCTATATCCTTCGTATCTCTGGGCATCTTGTCTATTTGTTTTCATCCGAAGATGATTGAATTGATCATAACCTCTGAGTTTGTCAGTGGAAGCCAAAGGTTGTCCGTAAAGTGATCCAACGGGACATAGTCATACGCTTCAATTCCTTAACTTTTTCTTGGACTGCCCTTTTAGGTTTTCAGTCCACCGGGAAACCCTTTTTTGCCCAAGTCGCCCTTTCGGGTTTTCAACTTGCCGGGTGTACAGATTTTTTTGTTTTATCCCTAATTTTTGCCTGAACCTTTTTGGTTTGCCATGATGCCCTTGTTTTGCCTAGGTGTGTCAACCTAGCGGGTCTCTTATGCATAGTATCTTTTGACTATGTTTGCGTTCGTAGGGTGCGGCAGGTCATCGCCATCCATGGTGGTCAGAATCATTGCTCCACCAGAGAATATGTTTTTGATCACAAATGGTCCTTCATATGTAGGAGTCCATTTTCTCTGGGATCACCTTGTGGCAGTATGATACGTTTGATGACCAGATATCTAACTTAATAAACTTGGCGTCTGACCTTTTTGTTGAAAGCCTTGATCATCCGCTTTTGATACATCTGATAGGCCACCTCACCTATCTTCTCTGAAATCTGATATGGACTAAAAAAATGTGGCGTAAGCTTCCTCGACTTCAACGCTCTACTAACACAAGCCACATGAGTAACTATTAAAAACACATGATCATCCTTTTGGAATTTGATTGCCTTCCTCCTATTGTCATGATAACTCTTCTGGAAACTCTAAGAAGCTTTCATCCTCTCTTGAATCATCTTAATATTTTCAGTTGTCTTATGTATAATCTCAAGTTCGAGCACGACTATCTCGCCTGACTCATACCAAAACAAAGGAGTACTACACCTCCTACCATACAATGTTCCATATGGTGCCATACCAATACTCGCGCGAAAACTATTATTGTATGTAAACTCAATCAACTATAAGTGAATATTCCAAGATCCTCCTTGTTCTAGTACATAAGCCCTCAGCAAATCCTCCAAAGACTGAATAGTTCTCTGTTTGACCATATGTTTATGGATGATATGCAGAGCTCAACTTCAACTTAGTACCAAAATAATTCTGCAAACCTTCCAAGTATTTTGATGTAAACCTCATATCTCTATCCAACACGATACTCGAAGGTATTCTATGCAATTTCACAATCTCATCAATATACATTTCCGCTAGCTTCTCCATAGGATGGTTAACCTTCATTGGTAAGAAATGAGCCGACTTAGTTAACCTATCCACTATCACCCAAATTGAGACATTTCCCTTAGCAGTCTTAGGAAAACCCGATACAAAATCCATAGAGACACTGTCCCATTTCCACTCTAGAATACTCAAAGGTTGCATAAGACTCATAGGCTTCTGATGTTCAATCTTCGACTTCTGACAAGTCAAACAAGCATAAAAAGACTTAGCGTTTTCATTCTTCATACCAGGCCACCAAAATAACTTCTTCAAGTCTCGATACATCTTTGTGGCACCGAGATGAATACTTAACCCGCTTCGATGTCCTTCCTCAAGAATACTTATCTTAAGTTCTAGAATATCTGGAACACACACTCTATTTCCGAATTGCATCACGCCATTATCATCAACTTTGAACTCACCTCCATTACCTTGGTTAATCAAGTTAGGTGGTCAACCAACTTCAAATCATATTTCTGACCTTCTGGAATTTCTTCTATTATACCACTAGATAGTTTCACCATTCATAACTTCACACTATCGAGAGTCTCTTCACATACTAAGCTCATTTCTCTAAATTGTTCAATCATTTCCGACTCTCGAACCATAAGCATCGACATATGCAATGACTTCCTACTCAATGCGTTAGCCACCACATTAGCTTTACCAGGATAGTAATTCAACTCAAAGTCATAATCCTTCAACACCTCAAGCCATCTTCTTTGCCTCATATTCAACTCTTTCTGGTCAATAAATTTTTCAGACTATTATGATCACTGAACGCTTCAAATTTAGAACCTAAAATATAATGTCTCCAAATCTTCAACACAAACACCACAGTTGCTAGTTCTAAGTCATGTGTAGGGTAATTCCTCTCATGAATCTTCATTTTCCTTAAAGCATAAGCAACAACCTATTCATTTTGCATTAGTAAACTATCAAGACCCAACTTTGACGCATCATAGTACACTACAAAATCATCACTTAGGTTAGGCATAATTAATATTGAAGTAGTTGTCAACTTCTTTTTCAATTCAATGAAACTTTCTTCACACGCAACATCCCACACATAAGATTGACCTTTTCGATTCAACTGAGTTAATGTTAATGCTAACTTAGAGAATCCTTCAACAAACCTTCGGTAATAACCTGGTAAACCAAGAAAACTTCAAATCTTAGTCACAGACTTCGGGGTCTCCCATTGCAATACTGCATCAACTTTAGAAGGATCCACAATTATTCCACCACTAGAAATCACATGACCAAGGAAACTCACTTCCTTCAGCCAAAATTCACACTTCAACAGCTTAACATATAACTTCTTCTCTTTCTACACTGGCAAAATAATTTTCAAATGCTCAACATGTTCTTCTTCATATTTGGAATAAATCATAATATCATCAATGAACACCACCACAAATTGCTGCAAATACGAATGGAAAGTTCTATTCATATACTCCATGAAAACACCTAGCTCATTAGATACACCAAACAACATCACAGTGTAATCGTAATGACTATACCTCGTTCAGAAAGTCATCTTCAGAATATCGTCTGGTTTAACACGAATTTGATGATAACCCGACCTCAAATCAATCTTGTTGAAAACACAAGCACCCACCAACTGATCCATCAAATCATCGATCCTCGGAAGTGGATACTTATTCTTAATAGTCTCCTTATTAAACTGTCTGTAATCCATACACAGTCTCATACTTCCATCTTTCTTCTTGACCAACAACATAGGCGCACCCTACAACAAAACACTCAATCGCACGAAATTCCTCTCAAGCATCTCTTCTAATTGTTTTTTCAACTCGCTCATCTCTAAAGTTGACATCCTATAAGGAGCCATCGACATTGGGTTTTTACCCGACACCACATCTATAGAAAACTCCACTTCATGTTCCGGAGGCAAATCACTAATGTCATCTGGAAACACTTCTAGAAATTCACAGAAAACGAGTAATTTAACACTCGAAGCTTCACGATCAACTTGCAGCAATGTAAACATTCCAAACATCGCTTCATCTTCCATAAGTTCATTCACTTTCTTAGCAGACAACAACATTAATTCTCCATTATCACCAAACTTAGGGAACCTCAAAGTCTTGTTATAACAATTGATATGAACAAAGTTGAACTCCAACTAGTTCATCCCAAGAATAACATCAATTTGGTGCAGGGGAAGACACACCAAATCCATTACAAAACTCTTGTTATATATAGTAAAAGGACATTTCAAGCAAACATAAGTAGTAGTAACTGAACCACTAGCGGGAGTATGTATCACCATACTACCGTTCATATTATACAACTTCAATCCCAACATATTAGCACATTCACACGAAATAAATGAATGAGTAGCACCAGTATCAATAATAGCAACTAACTCAACATCATTAATAAAACAAGTACCTTGAATCAAGTTGTCCCCCTTTGAATCCTCTGATCCACTAAAAGCAAACACGCTACCATTGGTCTGGGCAGCATCGTCCTTCTTTGGCTTCTGACACTAGGTACTGATATGGCCTTGCTCTCCATAATTAAAACAAGTAGGACCATCATTCTTGCATTCAGGAGCACAATTACTCATCTTACCACATTTGTAGCATCTCAACACCTTATTCTCACATTCATTAAAATTGTGACCTTGTTCACCACAGCTATAGCCCTTGACAGGAGTAGAATCTCCTCCCCTACTTGTCTTCTTCCCATCATGAGCCTTTTGTTTCCCTTTATCAGCTGGGGGATCATAAGGCTTCTTACGATCTTGATACTACTTCCATCTCTTCTCGTTCAAACTCTTGTAGTGAGCTGAATGAGCTTTATTATCTTCTTCATAGATCCTACAGCTATTCACCAACTCTAAAAACACACGGATATGATGATATCCAATTACCCATTTGATATCCGGATGCAAACCATTCTCAAACTTGATACACCTCAAGAACTAAGCAGTCGCTTCACTGTAATATGGGTAATACTTTGCCAGTTCCACAAACTTTGAAGCATACTCAGTCACAGTCAAGTTCCCTTGTTTTAACTCCAGAAACTCAATCTCTTTCTTTCTGTGCACATGCTCAGCAAATTACTTCCTCAAAAACTCCCTACTGAACACAACCTAAGTAATAACTTCACTCGCCATTGTAAGTCTCTAACGGATCTCAACCCACCAGTCATCAGCTTCCTCTGCCAGTTGATGCGTACCAAACCACACCTTCTGCGCCTTTGAGCAATCCATGACTCGAAAGATTCTATCAATCTCCTTGAGCCAAGTCTGTGCTCCATCAGGATCATATCTACCTTTGAAAACAGGCGAATGATTCCTCTAAAACGTCTCCAAAACATGGGATCCATCATTCCCACCAACATTGGGTTATTATTCTATAGCCTGGGCAACCACCTATAAAGCAGCAACAATCACAACACCGTTTCTTCTGGCCATTCTACACACATAAAACAAACACCAGAAACACGCATCGATAATGTACTCACACTAATCGATCGATGGGACATACACATCATAAGAAAACCTGGTCAGACAGACTGATTTGATCTTATACCACTAATGTAACACCCTTCTAAACCCCCAAGGAATATTCGTAGAATAGTTCAATAATTAAATCATAGTAATGCACCTTAAAAGGGTGTCACATTTGCTTCAAACAAGTTCATAATAAAATACATCCTACTCTATAACATGGGTTTTCAAAAATCAATTACGGTAAGTACTCCATAACTAACAACCATAGTTTTTCAACTTACTTGCAATAGAAATTCATTATTCAAAACATCTTTATTAAGAGAATTCTAAATAACTTCATTAATTCAAAACAACTCAATTACCACAAGGGTAGTTCAAATCTCAAATTAAACAGAACAACATGATTATTCAAAACAAATGATCTTATCCCCGATGTTACATATCAGATCAAGACCCCTTTATTCTACTGGAAATAAAGAACACACTTCGCAACTATCCTCTAAGCCTTAGCAAACTAGTATAGAGGTAACATTTCCCAGCAGCAAGGGTGAATAAATCGTAATCATTATAAAAGACATAAGGAGTAAACATAGTAGTTATGATACAACACCAAAGAAATACACCACCTAAAACCTCGTTTCATACTCACACCTTCAAGCATCATAATACGCATCAGATACATGGTAATACCATGAATTAGCAATTATCACAAACACGCATTCACAAAACATCAGTCAATCAAATCATCATGCAATGCTACATATAATGTAATGCAACTTCTTTAAATTCATGCATGTGGTACCAAAACTTCACTTATGACACTGTCATCGTTTTCTCCAAAGATCCCCCCACCAACAGGATCGATTCCTGCTTGGAATCAGAGCACATCAAAAATTGCACTAAATCTACACTATTGGATTGAGGCAATCATTGGACTATTCATCCTAAAAAACTCACTGGAACAATGTCCTACAACCATCACTGGACTCCGCCCTAACTTATGTCATGAATGCGTGATGCGAAAAATCTTAATAACCAAATGACCACTGCTAGTCAAAACGCATCATCATTCATATAGTCATCATAAATATCAACACATACTTCATAACACAAAACAACATCATCATAGTATGAACAATTCATTGTATACACATACACCATATTAAAACAATCACCGAATCATCTTATTCATCAAAGCATAGGTACTGGAAAAAACACCTGTGATGCGGTGGGAGAACTGACTTGAAGGTTTTGCGTTTTATCACAAATGTCGTGGTTAGCAAGAGTCGCCACCGACTTTTCTTTTATCCAAAAGGAAAGGTAAAAAAGCACAGGAAATACCTTTGAGATGTTTTCTTGAGTTCGGGTGGTAGATTATGAAAAGGGGAGGTGCTAGCACCCTTTTCATCCATGGTTTTCCATGGGCTCTTAGTTACTTGTTTAGATCACTTGCTTTGTTTTGTTTGAAATGGTGTTTGGTGTGGTTTTGAAAGTATTTTTTAAAAGAGGCCATTGTTTAGGCAATCTTTGTAATGATTCTCATTCGTAAGAATGTATACAAAGATATTTGTCTTTTGAAAATGTTTTCAATGTCTTTGTAAGATGTTTTGAAATGTGTGTGTGTGTGTTTGTTTTTGAAAATAGCAAGGATTGTTATTTGAAATGGAGCAAGTAACTTAAAAACTATCTACCTACTCAAATGTCTTTCTTGTGCATTTTCTATTCCTTTGACATTGTTGACTTACCATTGATTTGGTAAGCAACCCTATCTTTGGATGTTAACGGGACGGGCGTGGGTCATCGTATAACCATGATAGCAATGTTGCCAAGTATCTTAGCATTTTTTAGGGACCAAGATCATTTTGTTTAGGCAACTTTTGAATAGCGTCATCGAGGGACTATGATCTTATACTTGTTTTGTTTTGCCAAGATACTTCGCATGCGTAACATGGCCATTTTATTTTAGGCAACCAAGTGGGAGAAACCCTAAGGGTGCTTGTGTACAAAGTGTATCATTTTCATGCTTTTGATTTTGTCTTGCATTTAGGGTTTTCTATTTTGCTTTGTTTTGTTCTTGTCATGCAAACCCTAATTACTAATCATGGCATTTAAAGCGATAAATTGTGTAATGTAAATATACTAAGCTATTACAACAATTTTTATGGGAGGGGGAATACAAATTTGAATGGGGATTTGCACAAATATAAAGCTAAATATATTATTACAACAAAATCGAATTTGCGCGAATTAAATAAATATAATACAAGTATTTAAAATGCAATGCAACTTTCATGTTAGAAAAATGTTTTATGTCTTGTTTTTGTATAAGAAAAATATTTAATTTAAACCTAAAAAAAGGTAAAAAATAATATTTAATTTTGAAAAGGGATTAAACCCTAGTTTTTATTCAAAAAAGAAAATAATGTTTCATATTATTATTTTGTGCATTTTTTATATAAAAAAATAATAAATAATATTGTATATTAATATTAAAAATTAAATATGTGCAAAAAATAAGTATTTATAAGTATAAAAATATAAAATAAAAATATTAAGTATATTTGATTATTTACAAATTTATTAAGAAAATAAATTCTATTCTATCAAAATAAATTAATTTTTATGTGTGAAAATAATAAAAAAATAAAATAAAAGGGTGAAAATAAATAAATCATTTTTTAGTATTTTTTATCATTAAGAAAAAATAAATAAAAGTATTAAATATAAAAATATGAAAAAAGTATAAAAATATAAAATAGTTAGCAAAGGGGGTGCAATAGCAAGTCATAGGGGGGTGTTTAGCAAAAACAAAAAGGCCACGCAACAAAAGAGCCCAGAACCAGACTTCATCCCCGTCCTTCGTTCTCTTCTTCACGCTTTTGCTAGTCAACCTGTAACTTCCTCATGCTTGCATAAAAATGAAAACTCATAACATGAAAAATGTGGCATTTGAGCTCACGATTCCAACCATATAAATTATGTAACCTAACTATCAAAGATCAAAGAGAATTTTGGAATCCCTAAATCGTGACCTAATTTTTTCAGAGATTTCAAGCTTCAAATTCTCTTAGCACAAGTAATATAAATGCAAAGTAAGGATATGTACAACTTCATTATGATGAGAACTACATTTTTTCTTCACAAATTATGGTTTGAGGTTGCCTGTATAAAGATATAGAGTTTAAGAAAATACCTCCTTCAGCTGGAATCGTGTATGGCAATGTAGGGACTTTAATGGAGGCCTGATGATTGCTTGAGCTTCCTTGAGCTTCCCTGAATCTATTCCAACCCTTATCTTGCTCTGAGGATGGCTGGAACTCCCTGACCAAGTCCAACTGCAAGCTTCCAAGTTGAAAATGGCAGATGGTGAAACAGAGGTTAAAGAACCAGGGTGATGGCTTGGATTGACTAGGTATCAAGTGTATAAGATGTTTGAATCAGTTAAACACAAAACGCACGAGCCAAATGAGAGTTGGCTGAGCTTTTGCAGAAACTGTATGCTTAGGCAGATTTTTGGTGTTTTTCAGTTTGAGAGAGTTCTAGGTTCGAGCCAAGCATGTGATGCCTTGTATAATGTTTGCATATTAGTATAGAAGTGATCCAAAGTCAGCTTCCTACTAGCTGTGCAAGCCTTAGCCCTTTTGCAACTTTTCTTGTACTTGAAGCAAAGTTGACAAGACCAAACCCACATGCTTGTACCAGGTTGCTTTAGGGTTGATATAAGTTTGTACCAATTGCTTGAGACCTGTGTAGTTTTCTTGTATCAAGGGGACAGGTCCAATGCTCCAAGTTGACAAAATTGCAAAAGCGCATCTTTATGAAAATGGCAATGAAGCCTTTTTGCCCAAAATGGAATTACAACTTGTGTAAAGTTTCAAAAGCAAGGATAAAGGATTTGTCAACTGAGAATGAATTTAATTAATGAGTGTGTAGAAAGTTTAGGACCTGTAAAGCAAGAAATAGCCAGCATAGTTTTGGTTTGCAACTTGTTTCTTCATGAAAATGGCTTGAACAAAAAGTGAGAAAATGCCAACTTCCTCTCTTCGATTCTCCCTACTCAAAAAGGATCTTGGAGAGTTCTTGGACATTTTGGAAATCTTTCAATGTTCTCTATAATCCATATTTGAAATGAATTTTGAAATACCTCTTGGAACTAGATGAAAAGTTGCCATGAAGTTGGGTCCAAAACCTGCCTAAATTAGGGCAAAATTTCACTAAGTTATTTAGTTCATGAGCATGTATTCACAAATTTATAACTTGAGATCCAAGCATATTTAGGGAAAAGTTTGTGAAGAAAAGTTGTAGATTTCATGGAGGACTACAAATTTCATGTTGGGAACTTTTCTTGAATCAAAATGCATCATGGTGAAAAAGTGGTGAAAAGTTGAGACAAAATAAGAAAATTTTTATACTTAGAAAAATTCTAGGTTATGAAAATTTTCAAATTCAAACCCTAATTTTCAAATTTGGTTTTCTTGGTGAACAAGTTTCATATTTTGACATATCTTGATGAATTATGACTCTTGCTACTTGATTTTGACCAAAAAGTCAAAGTTTGACTTTTCAGTATATAGTTGACTTTTGATCAGTTGACTACAAATTTCATCTGTCAATCCAATGAACTTGAGATCTTTTGAACCATGTAATTAGGTCAATATGATTCCATTGAACCCTTGAAATCATGCTTGAACTCAATGAAGGAAAATGGCGATCAAAAATGCAGCGGAATATAAAATTTTCCTTTAGCGATCCTTACGAATGAGCATGGTCAGTGATAGAAATATTTACCTCTTGTGGCGATTCAGAACTTTGATGTTGTGATCACGAGCGTTGATGAAGAACAACGCCTCTACTCAGTCCACACGAACAGATCGCTTCCGGTCACAGTGCTAGCTGATCTCGAACGGAAACCTTGAGTGAGAGAGAGAGTCAAAAACGAAAATGCATCAAGTGAAATTGCTTCATCACAGGGGATCTATTTATAGAATCACTCGTGTGGGCTACAAGCTAAAAGCCCAATTAAGGCTATAAGCTAAAAGCCCAATTAAGCTTATGGACATCATACCTTATGATGTACCATATATCACTTATCCACGTGGTACCTTACCACTTTCCGTATTACACTTAAGTGCACCGTACCTTACGGTGTTCCTTATTTATTCTATCTCTCATCAACCTGTCCTTATGTGTGTGACCCTGTAGGTTTTCGCGACGTTGGCAATTATATTAAATCACACATTTAATATAATAAATAGTGAGCGGTATCTAGCAACACATCACTGTTACCCAAGTCACGAAAATGTCATGTGATCTGACCAAACCTTTTCCGTGATAATATTTGTGTTGTACAATTACCCTTTTGCCCTCATGTCTATATTGAACACAAGGCATACACTGTGTCACCCTTGTCCAGTTCAATATTGGGCCCTTAGACATTTATCCTGTTATGCAGGATGAGCAAATTCCATCTAGGTCACTCATGTCCCTTAGCATGCTTTGTGAAGTACCCATCCACCGTCTTTACAGTCATCCAGTTACGGATGACGTTTGATCAGCAATAAAGTACTTGACTCTACATCTAGGGTCCATAGTGGTTTCAGGTCGAAGGGTGGTATACACCATTATCACCATGAGAATAACTTATGACACTTTGCATAACATTCTATGTAGTATTCTCATAGCGGGTCAATCCAGTATAAATATTACTCCTAATATTCATACCTATGTCAAGACTTGATAACTCCTTATCTATGACCCATGAGATGCGATCATCAATCTATCTTTATAATAATCTTAATGCTTTAATGCTATCCCACTTCACATTAAAGCTTGACTACGGATACTTTAAGAATAGTGTCTTACGTTTAATGGGATCTCATGATTAAGTCACACTTAACATTTCATTAAACAAATAAACCATTCTAGGGACTTTATTATTTTGGAAAGCAAACATAATAAAGAAATGCCTTTTTATTATTAATAAATAATTCGATACAAGTACCATAAGTATTGGCCTCTAGGGCTTACACCAACACTCAATTGGTCATTGACTAGGTTAAAAATCAGAAATCGCCCTTTCTCAGTCAAAACCCTAATTTTGACCATTTTTCCCTTTTGATGATTTGATCAAATTTCTTGAGGAGTTGTGATCCAAACTTGATCAAATGGTACATATGAATCTAGAATGTTGATATGGATCAAAAATTATGAAGTTTGACTGTAAATTGGCCATGGTTGACTTTTTCCCCAACAGTTGATTTTTTAGGTCAACTGTCCCAATTGACTGATCAAAAATGTGGTTCAAGGCTTGAAACTTAACATGAGCAATCTTAGGGGTCCAAAATGATGTATGAAAGTCAAATGAAGCATTGGTGGTCCAAAAATCCTTGTGAAAACTCAAACCCTAATTTTGGGTTATCAGTGCAAGATGAGATGTCTTGAGCTGACCAAACCCTAATCTTGTCTTGAGTCAAAGAAGTCTTGAGAGAAATTTTTTTATAAATAAGAGGGCAAATTTTTGGGTACAACAACACCTCATATGACTCTTTTTATTCTACCAAGGTATAGTTCATCGTGTTATCTTCCTAACACTTCGAACGGTGCATCAATAGGAGTCCTAAAACTTAAGTTATGACACTTTAAAATACTACTGTTGTCCATCGTCTGGTGCTCGGCCAATGAAGCAGGATGCTCGCCTGAGGCTCGCCCGAAGATGAGGGAGCAACAACACCATCCTCATAAAAACTTCAGGGGCTCTAGTTTCTCTTATGTCCATCGCCCGACGATGCGTCTTGCTCGCCTGGCGGCCACCTCTCACTAATGTGTCGCCCGATGACGCTCAAGTGACGTACCCCTCCCCATACAAAATCCAGGGGATATGTTTTTCACCCCATTCCTTCGTCCCTTGCTCGCCTAGAGCTGCTTGGGGAAAGTTTACTCGTCTGGCAATGCACATCTATCTCCCGACAATGCAACGCGAACATGACCTCCCTGTTGCGATTTCTACACAGCACAATCCTAATTTTTACACGATATCTCCATAATACAAGTCTCAATTCACCTTAGATTCACTTAGTTTCATCACATAACAATAACACAATTTATCATACATGATATGCACCAATTCTTTGCAAGAAAACATCATAATTTCACCAATTTTCATCAAAACATCACATTAACATCATCATCCCAAAACCCCAACACAACATACAATTATCTTAACCTTAAATCAATTATAATAACAACGATAAACCCTCTTACCTTAGATTTCTCCTAGAAATTGATACTTCTTCTTCATGTTCTAACGGGTTCTCTTCCTCTTCCTCTGTGCCCTAGCCTCTTCTCTCTACTTCTCTTCCAAAAGAAATCATACAGAATGAATCGCTCAAACTTCAATATTCTCTATTTGTCAATCTTACCCCTTGGCCCCTAATATGGTTCTTTCACATTTGCCCTCACTTAACTTCTTCCAATTGACAACTAGGCCCTTGTCATCTCTAACACCAATATCTATTTAATTGATTAAAATAATTTCAACTAAATATTCTAATTACCTAAATTATTCTAAAATACTCTATACCTTCTTAAATCCTACAACCCCATCATACACCACACAAAACATCATATTAAGCATCATGATCGTCCATACATCACATAAATATCACAATTAAGTCACAAATACTCAACATAAATTAAAAAAATAATTAAATAAATAATCTAATTATTTTGGGGTGTTACAATTCTCGCATGAAACACATTTCTATAGACTACTACTTTATGATAGAACAAGTTCAAGCAAAATGTCTACATGTCTCTCATGTCTCTACGAAAGGTCAGCTTGCAGACATACTTACCAAGCCTCTTCTGTTGATAAAATTTGATGACTCATGTCCAAGATCAAAGTTATTAATGGCAACTTTATCTTGACGGGACATATTAAGGGATACTTATCCTAGAAATTAATTAATAATTAATAGAAAATTATATTGCAATTAATGTATAAGTGAAACTAATTGCTACACTCTTGCTGTCAACCCTTTCCTAGTATGCATATCTTTATATTTATTATAGGATCATCAATTGTAATATATATGTAACCTTCTGCCTAGCAATGAATAATAAATGAGAAAAATACCAATTCATAATATTTATGAACGATTGTGATTAGGCCTGTTTTTGGTCCGGTCCAGTCCGGGTATCAGGGTTCCCGGTTTGGGGACCAATACAATAAATGGGTAATCCGGAACCGGGCCATTACAGTGTTGGCTCATTTTTTGTATCTAGAACCGGTCCAGCCCATTTTGGTCAGGGTACCCGGTCCATCCAAATGTTTGAAATTTTTTATTTTTTCTATTGAATACATACTAATTTGATTCATAAGGTATTGAACTATTGATACATAAATACAATTTCACCTAAATAAAGTCTACTACACCAAATATGAGTTACTACATAAGTTTTAAAACTTATGTTTTACAAGTAGTACCAAAACAAATTAATTAGAGTTACATACGATGTCTCAGAACAAAGTCATCATTGGCAACCAAAATCCTATTGTCATGTACTAAAGTCAAGTGTCAACAAAGACAATACATTAACACCACCAACTCAAAACATAAGTTATAAGTATAAAAATAAGTTATAAAATTTATGTTTTCAAAATAGCATTACATATAAATGATGCCTAAGAACAAACTCATCATTGGCATTCAGAATAAAATCCATCAACTTGCATTTATCGAAGCAGCGACACTTGGATCTTCACTAAAATGATATGTCAAAGGTTCATCTTGTGGTACTTCAAGATACAAATAAAAACATGTAGTAAGATAATATATTAACATATAGACAGAATAAAATTAAATACAAAATCAAAATTTACTTACAACAGAAGCAGTGCAACCTTTCTTAATCCTATACTTCTTCTTCACCCAATCACCCCCACAAAGTACCATTTCAACTGTCTTAGTTTTCATTGACGCACGTTTTGGATCAATAACCCTTTTGCTAACACTAAAAGTTGCTTCTGAAAAAACTGTAGTAACTGGAATGGTTAGGATATCCTTTGCCAATTCACTAAGAAACAGATACTTGGCTTTATTCCCCATCCACCACTTTAAAACATCAAATTTGGATTTGGGGGGAACATTCAAGGGAGGCTCTGAAGAATGGAAAAACACAAGAAGGGGGGCTTGAATTGGGGTTTTCGAAAATAAAGCAATAGAAACATTGGTTATTTTGGTTCGTTTGAACTCAAACTACTCCAGTCTACCCGCCAAGGTGATTTCGCCTCTCTCAAACGAGGTATTAATCCACTATTTAAAACTTGATTACACAAACACAATGACTACTGTCAATGTCTTATTGAGTCTAAACCACAAAAAAAAAATTCTCAGGGTATTGCAAGATACAACAATATAAGGTGTGTACAAAAATGTTTTCTTAACAAAACTATATCACTACAGTGATTTATACACAATTGAAAAACACAAGATAAAACTGGATAAGAATATTTCTCTTTTGGTACGCAGTTGTTGTCCTCATGATTTCTACTTCAAGTCTCATTTATATAGGCGATGCATGAGAGACATGAGAAGATGCTTTTGGAAGGTTGATAAAGTGTAGTTAATGTCTTTCCAAAGATAGAGATCTTGTCTTGGTTCAGCCGTTACTTTTTGAATTGTAATGAATGATTTAGTAACGCTTCAGAATATTACTTTCTTTGAATCATATCAGAAGATGAATATTACCATTTGAGATTTCTTTTTGTTCTTCTAGAACTTTACTCATCAGAATATCAGAGTTTTGCTCGCTGCATTGGTGCATTAAGAAGTTGTAACATTAAAACTTCTTCATTTAAGCGTGTTACACAGATTTAAGCGTCAGTGCTTCTAAGTATGATGTGTCACAATAGACCTTCTAAAACGTAACTTTCTCATCTTCTATTATTCTTACATCAGAATTTCCCTTCATATTAAAATACATTATTAGAAATCATTTTTGTTCTTTATATATATCATGTGTTTATTATCATCAAAACTCTTACGAGGATGTAGAACCAAACCATGTTTTAACAGGCTCCTCAAGATATAATTTAAGATCATTTTTTGAATTACTGTTACCTACACCAATTTCTAAAAACATCTCAAAACTCCTCATTCATAACTCAGAACTAGTTCCTACTTCTTGACTTTCAAATACAGGGGCAATCTCATCATTTGTAGTAATATAGGAATCTTAGTACAATTGGAAGAGGGAATTTAAGTTGGCTGTCAACTCTTATTCATAGGTCGTGGCTTGGGTTGGATTTGGATACAAGAAGGGATACACCCATTTGATGAATATCATTTTATACCTAGTACATAAATGTAGATTATAAGGTAACAAAATTGGTCTCAGACATAATTCACAAGGCAACATATAGGACCTCAGAATTAATTTTCATCATTGGCAGGCAGGAATCATAATACAAAATAGGCCACATATACATTTAATCACAAGGAGGTAATCAAACATGTAACAACTTAGACCATAACTCACAAGATAATTTAATTGCGTCTTAGGCACTATTATATCACAATTCTTAGGTAAATCTGAACAAGGCAGCCACAAATTCTATAAATTATTTGTCAATTCCTACACAACGTGCCTCAGACATACATCATCAATCATCATAGGCAAATTTGAACAAGGCAGCCACAACAATTCTATCAATTATTTATCAATTCCTGTACAACATGCCTCAGACATACATCATCAATTATCATAGGCAAATCTGAACAAGGCAATCACAATTCTTATACAATAATTTATCAATTCCTACACAATGTGCTTCAGACATACATCTTCATAGGCAAATCTGAACAAATCAGTATATCAAGCTACAATTCATAAATCATAATTAGGCAACATATCAAGTCATCATTCATAAATCTGAACAAGGCTACATATCAAGCTACACAAGGCAAAATATCAAGCTACACAAGGTAGCATAATATTAATGTACAATGTAATGTACATACCTTGGACAAGTACTGCACCAATAGAAATCAATGTATTGGACTTTGACCAATACTAGTCATATTTCAACTTCATCTCATTGGCAAGTGATTGCAAGTGAGAATTATTTGAGATGCTAGAAGGTTTATCAAGTAGAACCTTCACCCTGTAAAGCTCAGCCAAAACAGATTAGTAGTAGGGTACGGAGTACCACTTATAATGGCAGTAACATCAGCAAAAACCTCCAAAATTTTGCAAATATCATGCACATCTTCCCAATCATTTTCCTTGGGAAAAAAACTGAGAAATGCACCATTTTCCTTAGCATATCTAGGCCACACGTCTCTGTAGTGATATGCAGTAAACAACATCAACCAAGTCGAGTTCCATCTTGTCTTGGTATCCAACACTTGCATTCTGCCTTCAAGTTGCAACTCATCCATAAATTTTCTGAATGCTTTGCATCTTGTTTTAGAACTCAACAAGTATTTGACAACAACCCTAATCTTATGAACAACCACTTTAATCATATCAAGACCATCATGCACCAACAAATTTAAGATGTGTGCACAACACCTTACATAAAACAATTTACCATCTAATGGTAAATTCCTCCTGCCAGAATAATCCCTTTTTAGTCTAGTAATGCAATTATCATTGGAACTAGCATTATCTATTGAAATTGAAGACACATTGTCCCTTATCCCCCAATCATCCATCACCTTAATCAGCTCCCTACACAAGACCTCCCCAGAATGAGGTGGTGGCACATTCTTAAAAGATAAAAATCTTTTATCAAGCTGCCATTTTGAATCAATAAAATGCCCAGTCACAATCATGTAACCTATTATTTGTTCACCAAACCACCACAAGTCAGTGGTAAGACTGATCCTATTAATCAAAGACATACATTTTTTTTCATTTTAACACGCTTAACCTCATAAAATGCTTCACAATCAAGCTTAACTTGTTGCCTACTTATCTTTTTGTACCATGGATAAATCTCTCTTAGAAATGCATTAAATATTACACCTTCCATAATAGAAAAGGGAAATTCATGGCCTAAAGTCATATGTGTTGCAACTTCTCTAACCCTAGTATGATTATATGTCCAAGTTGCCAAACTAGGAGTACTATCACTACCTATGTTTAACCTAGATTATGCAACCTCTTTATCATCATTTCATTTCAACCTTAACTTTCTTTGAACACAAGATTCTAAATGTTTCTTAGTATTGGATGTACTTTTCTACTTAGCATCATAAGTAAGAAGCTTACCACACCATCTGCACTTCCACTTCTTTGTATCATCAGATTGTACAATCACCACCATCTCAGTATGAACAACTGATTTTTTTGGGGCGAAAAGCTTTACCATAAGCAGTTCTCTGGGACTGAGAACTCTAATCAGTAGTGGCATCAGTTTGGATGGTGGCGGTGACAGTTTGAGCTGTTGTACTTTCAGTGGGGGT
Source organism: Vicia faba (assembly GCA_948472305.1). Classification (NCBI taxonomy): domain Eukaryota; kingdom Viridiplantae; phylum Streptophyta; class Magnoliopsida; order Fabales; family Fabaceae; genus Vicia; species Vicia faba. The sequence continues at coordinate 928,929,645 of OX451738.1, read as the reverse complement.
GGAGGTGGTGGCATCATTTTGAATTGGAAGACCCGTGTCAATCATCTCACCAATCTCTATACCTCCATCTGTAGTCTCCTTCTCTTCCACGATCCCATCAAGCAACATATCAATATCAATAAGATCATAACCATGTTTGGAGTAATTGAAGAATCTTGAAAGACATAGTATAAAAAACAATCAATTAATCAAACAATAATGTAATAAGGAACCAAACAATTAGGTCAAAACTCAAAACAACAAGAACAACACTCAACACTTAACAGAACCAAACAATTAGGTCAAAACTCAAAACAACAAGAACAACACTCAACACTTAACAGAACCAAACAATTAGGTCAAAACTCAAAACAATAATGTTATAAGAACAAACAACACTCAACTCAACAGAACCGAATCATATTCCGCATTTTAGGTCAAATCTAAAAACGGATTTTTAGGTCAAAACTGTAACAATAACATTCTCATCAAATCAAACATGCAATGCAAATATTGGTATTACTATATAAACATAATAGTATAAATTAAAATAAAAAACAAGAAGAAATTTTAGATGACAATACATTTCAGAGAAATCGATTGAACCCTAGAAATCCTAGAAATTTGAACAAAAACTTACGCAAGTAATATGAAGATGAAGGTCACGAATCACGATTACTCAGTTACACAAGTCGCCGGATAGTGGAAGAAGAAGAGGAGTGTGTGCCAGTATGGAGGAGACTGGAGAGTGGGCGACGGAAAATGAAAGACATGAGTGAGAGAGAGACTGAATGGGGAAAAAATAAAGAATTGTAAAAATTTTGATTTTTATATTAAGTGTACTGGTTCTTTATCGGGTAGTGAAAAATAAATTTTCCCAACCCCTATCCGAGTGGTATTTTGGTCGTCCTATGAACCGATTCCACCGGTCCGGTTCCCAATTCGGATCTCGGTTCCCATATCCCATTAACAGGCCCAGTTGTGATGCAGTGGAAAAAAATTTTACAAACTTGTAAATATTAGCATATGATATATTAATTTTTGATATATATTTTTATGTATTCACAAACCCTTATTCCTGAATCGTAAAACACCATAGGTTGTCAAACCCTTAGTCAGTTTTCCCTTTTCTCTATCTCAAAGTCTCAACCAATTTCGTCCTTTCCCTCGATCTCTCAATTCCTCTCACCAATAGATTTTCTCCTGTCTCACGACCTCCCTTCACCACTTGTGGAATTAACAACATAACAAGAAAGAAATGGTGACACAATTCCTTCTCTGTTAGCGGTCACGTCTATAGGAGGCAATCATTTTTCTCCGCCAACACATCTTTCAGTTTGTAAGTAACCCTAAAACTAACATATTGTGTTATTTTTTTGTTTCTTTTCTTGATTCTTCTGTTTAAGACCAAATTTATCTAATGAATTTTGGAAGCATTGGTTGCTTACGCTACTTCCCATTATTTACAAATTCATTATTGCAAAAGTTTTATATTTCTAAGAATATTTTATTATGGGAAGTGCTAAGTCTCTACGCTACTATATATATAATACATATTCATAGCACTTATCTTGTTTTGGTCACTTTAATTTGGAAATCGTTGCTTGAAACTAATGGTTTGAATCATTGATAGGAGAGGCACACTCTTCTGCAAGTTCACTTTTGTTGTTGTCGTTCTTGTTTACAGTGCACACACCTCTAGCTGTGAAATTGGTAGCTCATTCTTGAATATTCACACACAGTAACATTTCTTTATTTGTTGTCACATATGATTTGACTAGGCTTTATATGTTAGTACATGTTGCTTAGATAGTACTAGTTATTTGGACCACTCAACTAGTGAAAAAAATTTAACACATCTTGAATATTGTTGAATAAACACAATTTTTTCATAGTAAGTAGATCTTTTTCTGTTATGTGGATTCCTTTACTTAGAGATTAATATATATCTTCTGATTTATTTTCTCCAATAATTTTTATTTTATTTTTCTTTTGCATATTAGCCCTTTTGTCTATCAGTATGGTATTACATTCTTGTGTTTAAGTAATGGATCCTACAAACTTGTTATATCCTAAATTTGTTTATCAAGTTGATTTTCTTCTTTCTAAAAATGTTATTTCAAGGTATATTTAATATTAATTGCTTTAAAAAATTTAATTTCGAGAATATGCACGACATAAGACAAACAAGTTCTTTTTACCAGAAAAGTCAAAGATTTAATGCCAATATTTTTAGTAATTAAAAGGAGTTGATGTCGTCCTTCAATATTTGTTTTAACCTGAAATTGGTGTAAAACGTGGATATTAAACACCCATTTCTTCTGAAATCACGTGTTGAATGTCTTAATCTCACACCGGGTTTGCTTTATAATAGGTAATAAATTTTATTTTGAAATACAAGAATAATTGATATTACACCCTTCATTAAGCATTTAACAACTCGTTAAAACCGGTGTTAAATATTATGCTTACAATACCGGTGACTATAACACCGGAATAAAACATGTGTTAAATTTGAATAAAACAGGTGTTAAATTTGAATAAAATAGGCGTAAAATCTAATTTCTGCACTAGCTAATAAGAAATCTTATATCTCAATTATCTACTTGGACACGTGCATTGATATTTTTGTTAACTTTTGTGGTACGTTATAAAAAAAAAAAATAAACAATTAACGTGGAGGCTACATAAATGCATCAATGTAATAATTCTTTAAGCATACTAGCTATCAAGTACATGCAGAGGCTAGTAATTATATTCCAAACCAGGATGGACACAATATATATTAGAAAAATACACTAATGTAAATCTACCCGCGATGACTAGTAAATTCTTTCAATGCCCTAAGCATTTAAGACTCATTAAATCGATTTTTTTTACCACCCTACCATGTTTTTGGAAATTATATATTACAATGCCACACTTTCAAAATTAAATTCTGAAATGTCACTTTTTTCTTCAAGGATTCATCCATTCCATAGACTAAGGGGTGAAGTTTAAAAACCTTTTGAAGGTTCGTCCAACCTTTCGAAGGTTCGCCCTTGCCTTGGACGAACCCATGTATGGATGATTTTTTTTCGTTTTTTTTTAAATGGTTTAATTATTATAATAATTAATATAAAATAACATTAAATAGTTATTTAATATTTAAAAATAATTAACTAGTAATTAACTAGTAATAAATGGTTTAATTATTATAATAACTAACTTTTTTTTATTAATAATATAATAAAATAATACACTAATTTATTATTTGTTGAAATTGACTAGTAATATATATCATGTGTACTATTTTAGGGGGGTTGGTTAAATAAAATGTGAGTCAATATAGTACCTGGTATTGTATTTTGTGCGCAGCCCCCTTCCAAACTGTTGTTCTGGAGGAGATGGAGTATTGTCGAATGATAAATTTTTGTTTTGGTTTGATGGACCTTTGTTTATAGCTTGTTGCATGTCATCAACATACAAGGCATGATATTCAAACAACTGGTCGTCAGTTAGTTCATAGTTGGGAGAGTGGTTGTGACGTAGGTATGTATGTTTCTCGCACAATCGGTTCAATAGGTGGACAATAGACATCTTCATTGGGTTGAAAGAGTGAAGGGGTAAATGATTGATGTTGTGATTGGGAGGATGATGAGTTAAAGGTTTGTGGTTGAGATTGGGAGTATGAAAAGTCGTAGTTAGGCTGAGAGGAAGATGGGTTGATGGTATGTTGTTGAGAGTGGGAGTATGAAAAGTCAAAGTTTGATTGAGGAATTGGAGAGTATTGATAGGGTGGTCGAAATGTGGGTTGTTCTTGATGGTAGTAGATGTTTGTTTGAGGGACTAGTGGGCGAGGAGTTGGTTGTTGGGATGAGGTGGCATAGAAAACATGTTGTTGTATGATTTGAGTGTGATGGTATGTTTATTAGGGGAACGAGGATGTTTGGGGTTGAAAAGGTGATGGGTGTGTATGGGGAATATGTTGATGTATAGACGGTGTGTTGGTTTGTTGTGTTGAATATGAGGCATATTGACGTGGATCATTTAAAAACAGTGGTTGAGAGGGAAAGGTTAATGGAATATCTCTAAACCAATTAATATATTCCTCGCTATGATTGAATTGTCCATTTAAATGGTTCTCATTCAAAATAAAACATCTTCTATTATTCCAATCCTCGTTCTCTTGTTGGTTGACAGTATTCCAATGAACACCCCATATGGATTGCATTTATGTATCGTGTTGTTCCCTCAGACATTTTGGTTGAGAAGGGATTTCTTGTTCAAACCCAAACATAAATTTTACTTGACCCATACATGAAATTATGGATTGCAAAGTTGAAAGCCATAACATCATTATATGGAAACTAGGAGACGTCCTACAATAACCTTCCACACTGGTTGTTGATTATGAAAACCTATCTCCCAGGTACCGTTATAGATGTGAAAACATTACCTGCATTTAAAAATGAAGGAACACAATAAGGTGACAGAAGGATCTTCCATCGTCTCTTTTGGGCATTTCAACCGTGTATCTGAGGTTTTGCTTATTGTAAGCCTATTGTGCAGGTTGACGAAACATGGTTGTATGGAAAGTATAGAGGAACTTTGTTGATGGTTGTGGCACAGAATGGGAATGGTAACATTTTCCTAATAGCTTTTGCATTAGTTGAAGGTGAGACAAAGGATGGTTGGAGTTTCTTCCTGAGGAATTTGAGAAAGCACATCACAACCCAGGCCAACTTGTGTCTAATATCTGACAGACATGCATCAATTAAGAATGTGTATGATGATCCTAAAAATGGCTAGCAACATCCCCATCTTCCCATGTGTACTACATAAGACACATAGCGTAAAACTTCAATCGTGAATTCAAAGACAGGGAACTACGCAAAAAACTTGTCAACGGTAAGAATCTACATTTATACTTACTAGACATAGTTCAAGATTTTGGTATGTTTTTCTATACATTTTTATTACAGGATATGCATTGATGGATGCAACATTTAATTACTATCGAGGCGAAATTTGAAGAGAAAATAGAGAGGTTATTAGGTTGAAAGGCAACATTCCCTGGGAAAAATGGGCAAGGGCGTATGATGGAGGACAACGGTGGGGACACATGACAACTAATCTTGCAGAAGCAATGAACTCGGTACTGAAGGCTACCCGTAACCTTCCAATCATATCTTTGGTTAAGTCCACATACTATCGATTAGGATCGCTGTTTGGTAAACGAGGTCATGACTGGACAAAGTTGTTGGCATCTGGTCAAACTTTCATAGAAAGTTGCAAGATGGGATTGGCACAAGAAGTGAGTAAAGCTAGCAACCATAATGTCATGCAATTCTACCGTGAGAGAATCTATTTTATGGAGGCCGAAATAATTAACCAAAATGATGGTAGACCATTAGGTACTTTCAGTGTTGATCTCAGGAAGCAGTTGTGTGATTATGGAAAATTTCAAGCTTTTCATCTGCCTTGCTCCCATGTTATCGTAGCATATGCTAGTATATGACAAGACCACACAGTTCACATACCATAAGTGTTCACCATTCTTAATGTTTTTAAAGTCTACCAGGAAAGCTTCCTTGAACTTCCACATCAGGAAAATTGGCCACAATATGAAGGATTTACACTATGCCATAACAAGACTATGTGAAGGAAGAAGAAAGGTCGCCCAAATAGTACTCGAATTAGAACTAAAATGGATGATGTTGAAAAACAAAAGAGTATGTGTGGGATCTGTCGTGAAATAGGCCATATACGTAGCAAATATCCAAATGTAGCAGACCCGTCTAATAGGCCATAATGTTTTCATCAATATTTTAGCAATGTAATATCATGTCTTTCAAATTCATCTTTCTTTTCAATTTTAAAAAACAACATTGGGGTAGAACAACAAAGAAAAAGAACAACGTCATAAGGACAGAAAACAATAAGAAAGTAACAACACGATAAACAAATAAAATGACTCAAGACCTCAACAGTCTAGGAGATTACAACCATCAACACAATATCGGCTGGTGTTAGCATCATCATAAGGACAAAAGCGCCATTATGCACAGTTCTCCAAGAAGGAGTTACTCCATTTGGGCCGGACACCATGATTTGTCTCTCAATTTTTTATATCTTTTCACAATCAAGAATGTTTCATTCTAACCACCGATTTAATTCCCTTTGCAAATGGTTGAATGTATGCGTGTTCCAGAGTAGTACCTTCATCAGAGGCTTTGTTACTGGAAAAAATCAGTTGAGCATCTCTTTTCATAAATGGAAACGTTGGAAGCGGTTCTTCGAGCCCAGATGAATGGCGCCTTTGTCTCAATAATAGAGACATGTTTTAGAGTGAGTTGAATATATTGGTAGTAACTGGTGTGAGTAACAAATGAGCAATCAATCCTACTTATGGCAAACTAAAAATTAATAAAATATTATTTTGCTCGCCCAATGGATAGACGAACCTGAAACACTTTTTTCAATGTGTGGCATTTTTCGTATTTTAGTTTTAACTGCTCGGCCAATGAATGGACGAACATCCGGATAGAAATAATAAAATAGTATGAACAAAATTATAATAAAAAAACATTTAAAAAATTACTTAAAATATTTTTTATATTAAAATGTTAATTAATTAATTTTTATAATGGTTTTAATTATTTTTTAACATTTAAAACTTATTTTAATTATTTTGTATTAATTAATATATAAATTATAACTAAAATTTTGGTATGACAGAACTCCGATGTCCTATGACATGTTGGGACATCTGATCCGATATAAACAAACAGGCAAGGTATCAACAATAAAAACAATACTGAAAAGCATACACAACACACCATAATTGTTAAATCAGTTCTGAGCAACTCTCCTACTCTAGAGGCAACCAAGCCAGGGACAAATCCACTATGATAGTATCAATTCTAAGCTAAACTCCCTCGTTTACAACTTCTCACTTAATCACTACCCTTCCTAGATTTATATCTAAGACTCGCCTAGATATGAAGCCCTCCTCAATCCCTCTTCAATCACAGACAACGATTGGATCAACATAATTCTAAACAAACAGGAAGAAAAACTTTCATGACAATCACTAGTCAAGACTCTTGACTAAGACTATAACTTAGAGTTGCTTCAAAGCTTCCTCCAAGAACAATACTCAACTCATTACTTCACAACTTCTGAGTGAGAACAACAGTGACCATCTCACAATCCGAGTGGTTCACTTACACCAACTCTCCTAGAGAGCGGAAAAAAGACAAAGCCATATACTTCTAGATCTTGAACTCGTGCCTTCCCTAGGTTACAAACACTTCTATTTATAACTTATACCCAACTGGATTTGGGCCTTCAAACTACAGCATATCAACTATAACAACAACGGTAACTTCTGCTACAAACAAGGTCTTCAATCAAATCATCCTAAATTAACTCCAAATTTAGAAATTGTATATTCTTCAAGATTCTGATTGATTCTTCTTGACCTTTAAATCAGCACCCTATAATGTTGCATAATATTTCCCAAAATGTTCTGCATCAGTTAAATCATAACACAATCTAACTGTCTACTTTAGCTCAAACGCGATGTCGTATACTACTTCATATGACATCTTATCCGACATATTGTTCCAGATGTTGAAACTCTTCAACTCAGCATATCCTAACATAATATAGGACTTCTTTCCCAACTTATTCCCGTTAACAAGTTAATACATCATATCTAACATATTGTTGTATTATTTGTTTTACAAAAATTAATGTTAATCCTTAAAACTAGAGAACTTACAATCTCCCCCTTTGGCAAATTTTGGTTAAAGCAAATAAATAAAAATTACAACCGAATTACAACAATAAACAAAAACATCCACCAACAGTAGTCCTCAAAAACTACTGATCACAACAACACAATGTTATACCCTAAATTTTTGCCCTAAGATTTCTCATCATCTCATGTCACAATGCATCAAGACACACTGTTGTACCCAAAAATCTTCCCTCCTATTCCAAAAGATCTCCTCATGCTCCTAAGGTCCTCAAGTGCTCAAGACTACTCAAGAATGATCAGATGAATCCTCCTCCTAAGTTGTGGCCTATAATTAGGGTTTTGGTTCTCTCAAGGAAAATGGGACTTCTAATGCCTCAAGTGAGTTTCATGGTTCCTCATATGCTTCAAAGAATCCTTATGTCAATTTTCAAGCCTCGCATCACAAATTTGCTCAGTCTATTGCTCAGATAAGTGAAAATCAACTATATTGGACAAAAAGTCAATTGTGGTCAACATACAGTCAAACTTCAAGACTTTTGGTCAACGTCAACATTTTGAAATCACATTCATCATTTTATCAAGGGTTGATCTGGATTCATCAAGAAAACTCAAGATTCATCAAAAGTCAAAAGTTGCTAAATTAGGGTTTTCTTTAGGAGAAGTCAACTGAACTTTGACCAAGCATGACTTTCACACGCTTCATCATAAAATTCCCAACCAAAGCCCGTTTTGATGGAAATTCAATTTTCTACAACTTTGTCTCTCTAAGCTCAAGGCCCAAAAATGCTTCATTTGAGAGATATGAGTCAAAACATTACAGGTCATTTTAAAAGTCAACAAAAAGACACTTTTTGTCAAAGCAACTTACATCAATTTGAAGTCTTCAAGTGGAAAAATTACCAACATGAAGGTTGTAGGGGACATCTTGAGCTTTCTAAAAAAACATAGATTTCCTTCATATGACAAAAATTGAGCAAGTTATGAGTTGCACAAGTTGGGTAATTTTGTGAAATTTCATGAAACCTCATTTGAACAATTTTGGGCTTTTGGACTAATGGGCCTAACTTTTGAAATACAAACAAAAGTGTTCATGACATGTTAGGGGACCCCCAAAACCATTTACATATTTTTTTATGATTTTTATTTCTTTTATTTGAATTTTTATTCATTTAAATGCAAATTAAATCAAATAAATATTAAGTGGAGGTGCAAGGCTTAAAAGGCTTTTGATTCTTATCTTTTGGAGGCCCAAGGTTGCATTAGAGGCCGTGTGAACATATTCTTGAAACAAATCTTTAGGGTTTTGTCTTATTCTAAGTTATTTTCAAACAAAATAAAAGATATAATTTCATGAAGATGTCCAAGCCCATCTTTGACCTAATTTCTTCTCCTATATATACTCTTCAAATGCAGACTCAAGGACACGGAAAAAACTTGCCTCAAAGAACACTCTCAAAACCTCAAATTTTGTCCAAACTAGGGAAAACTTAAAAGCATTGTTCCAGCCCTTCTCAAAGCAAATCAACCACTCAAATAAATCCATGAGACATTGTAGAGTAAGTATTGATCATTCTTGATGATCAAAGAGGCTTGAAACATGCACTACATGCATCACCAGTTTCCTTATTTTTATGAATTTCGTGTTTTGTTTTTTATGTTGTTTTGATTGAAACTAACCATGCTAACGTGTTCTTGAGACAAAACTATGCAGGTTTGATCCCTTGCATGAGTCTCATAATGCCAGAATAACCCATCACCATGTTTGAATAGTTTTATTTTATCTTGTTCATATCTCTTTGTATAGCATAATTCAGCCAAAACTAAGGCCACCATTGGATTCGAAAGGGTCAATTTAGGAGGGTAGGGTTCTATTTGATCATTAACACGCTTTATTTTCGCAGGTACAAAAAAAGGCTCACCGAAGAAGACGACCGGAGCTAGGGCTTTGGCGCCTCTCCGATACACCCATTTGTTTTCATATTATATTTCATTGTTTGTGTTATAGTACCGGATGAAACAACCACCCCAGTGGCAGGAATGTGCATGCTAAGGCTTTAGTCTCTAGGGCGTGGGTTTGATCCCTGTCTTTTGCAACTTTTTTGCTATTTTTCCAATTTATGCAGGTTTTCAATATATTCTGCAGCACCTATCTCTTAACACAACCAGCGTGTTGGCTGGGTGGCAAGCAAGGCAGTGTAACAGCAGGAGGGCATGGGTTCAATACCCACCCCCATGCAGTTTTACCCTTTTTTTCTTTTTTAACCTAATTTCTTTGATTTCTAACCCTAATTTTTTTCCTTTTTCTTAAATATTTTCTTAATTAATCATTAACTAATTTAATTCCTTTTTAAAACCCTAATAAATTAGGTTTAGGTTTTTAATCAATAATTAATTTTGATATTTTTATTTACTAATTAATTAGGTTATATAATATTTTCTTAAAATTAAAATTAATTAGACTTTAGGATTTTTATTAATTAAAATTAATTAGATTTAGGGTTTTGACTATTTAATTAACATCAAATTAATTTCATAAAAAATCGCACTCAAACATTTTTCTTATTATTTATTTTGCATTTAAATTCTTAGAGGAATTGTATAGATCGCACGTCTTTTTTTTCTTGTAATACTTTAGATTTATCTTTCTGCATTTTTTCTATTATGTAACTGCTTATAGGATCTAATAGTTTAGGGTTTAATTCCGCACTTTATTTTCCGCATCTTTTTTATGTAACTGCCCCAAAGCCTTGTAATAGCTTAAATCTTTACTTTTTGCACCTTTAATTTTCTGTATACATATTATACTGCTAGTAATTAGGCATATGTGGCAAGATCTAAAAATAATTGTTAGCAAACCCTAATACAAGATAAATAATTGAACTGAACACACTATTCACACTTCACAACTCTAGGGTAACCTCTTTTTGTTGCCTTCGTAAACATGGTCATGCCCCTCGAAAGTGGGGATACTTTAGCAAAGTCCCTTCAAATAAAGTTCTAGTCCCTCGATGACCCTTCGACATTGCCTATGAAAAATAATCTAGTCTCTCTGATAAATTGCTAAAGTATCCTTACATGTTGCCTTCGATGACCATTTAACGACCCTTCGTCTGTCCCTTCATATCCAATAGATAGGGTACCTACCAACTAATGGTATGGATAGTATTATCTCCAAAGGAGAAGGAAAGTAACAAGAAAAACCTTTAGTGGGTAAGAACTCCTAATTGCTTGCTCACAACTTTTCTCACAAACATTTTTCACACTACGTTCCAAACAAATATTTTCAAAAAAAAACTTTGTACGCATTCTTGAGGACTGATACAAGAATCATTACAAAGTTGGCCTTACATTGGCTTTTCAAAGTATTTTGAAACAAATCACACACACACAAAGCAAGTTTTCAAAAGTGAGCTAAGCAATTAAGAGCCCATAGATAACTACGGATGAAAAGGGTGCTAACACCTTCCCTTTTCATAACTTACCCCCCGAACTCAAAACCTATCAAAGGTCTTTCCTGTTCTTTTCACATTTCCTAAATATTGGATAACAGAAAAGTCGATGGCGACTCTTGCTATCCGTGCATTTGAATAAAACCAAAAAAGTCAGTTCTCACACCGTATTACACACACACATTATGGTTGTTTCTCTCTTTATCCTATCTTTAAGTTTACTCTTAAGAGATTACAAATCACATTGAATTATGTATCTTGTACATATTTTCTTTTAACTAACATCAATATGTGTATATGTTCCTTTGAATGCTCATATTGTATGTGATCATAACTGCATTCATCTTACCATCTAATCTAGAGTTTGAGGGGTGATTCTCAATCAAATGGTTCTATAATGGATTTAAAGACTTAAATCTTCAAGGTCATGTCTATAATATGAAATATTTGTGGTTCAAGGAGCCCTCTCATTTTATTTAGGTCAAGATCTCCCCAAAGATGATGGTGGGACTCATCAAGAAGATTCATACGTTCACGTGTTTATTTGCATGCCTTCTTTAACAAGCTTCATTGAGACTTAAGCTCCATCTTTGAGTGTGCTCTAATACAACATCATTTCAAGGCCTCTTATGATTCTTCATGCTTTATTTTTCCAATAAAGTTCAAATAGATTCAAGGTTGGCTCAACAAGTTTGACCTAATTGAGCAAATACTAGATTCAGTGATCACAAGTGCATAACTCTCTCAATTTTCAACATTTTGAGTTGGTTATTTTTTCTATGGATTCTTATCATCATCAACAATAACCTATCTTCACATGATAAGATTCAATTGTGCAATAAAAATCATCAAAAGTTGAAAGGGGTTACAAGTCATTTTGACACTCTCTGACTTAGGGTTTGTTGACTTCTAAGGACCATATCTTGCTCATTTTTTTATATTTTTGAGTGGTTCCAAATCCATTATTCTCTTTAAAGGGTCCTAAATAAGATCCCTTCAGAAGTCTAAGGCTAATTTTGAATGGAAGATCACTAAAAGTTGAGAAAGATTACAAGTCTCCTTGAAAGGCCTTTGAATTTTAGGGTTTGACTTCAAATAATCATAACTTGGTCAATTATTATCTCCTTGAGCCCATTCTTTTTCCACAATAATCTTTGGTATGTCTACTACAACTTTGTTTTTATGTGCAAGACTTGATAATGCTTGGAAAGTGGTTGAAGAATTGAAAAGATTATAGGTCTTTTATGAATTTCCCCAAATTGGTTCATCATCTTCCAAAGACCACAACTCTTTCATTTTTTTATTATTTTTTAGTGATATCAATTCTACAATTCATTTCAAGAGGTCTACTTCATGTCATATTCAAATATCAAGACCAAATTTTGAATGTAAAGTCATTTAATTTTGAAGAACATTATAGGTCATTTTGAAGTTCAACACGTAGAAATATTTCTAAGTACAAAAATCCGTGTGTTTTTCACGATTTCAATTTATTATAACTTTTTGCTCAGATCTCCAAATGATGTCTTTCTTGGAACAATGTGAAGTTTATGGTAAGACTTTAAAATGCTTCAAGAATCATCCCATAAAGGTCCCTGAGTTGCATGCACCATGCTGCAAAGTCAGTACCTTGGTACTAAAGTTTCCTCTTGAAGTCCAAATTTGATTTCCATAATATGACCTCTAATCACCAATTTTGTGTGTGCTTTCCACTTAAACATGTTTAACCAAGTTGCTAAGGCTGGACTAAGGATTGAAACGCAAGGATTAGTTGAGTTTTGATAACTTGCAATTCACACTTTTGTTTGATCAGGGTGCACACGATTTCACTCAATCACTTATCACTCACCCTCTCTCAGTATTGTATCACATTCTCCTATAAATAGAGACCTCCTCTACTTCATTTTACAAGCTTTAGAGAGCCAAAGAACCTCTGTTAAACTCCCTCCATAACTCATAACTCTGCAACTTTAAATTCAATTCTAAAACATCTTTCGATCCAATTTCTTTGTTGATTCTTCATCCTTGAACTTCACTAAATCTAACAGAAGAAGAACCAACCCTTGAGGTGCCCTGGATCGTGCTAGCCAAGTCAAGTTTCAGAGCTTTGAATTTGAACTTCAATAGTTAGATCCCTCTATCAATTTTCTCGAAACTTGTTGCTACAATGTAGTTCTCATCACTCTGATATTGATTGCATCATTAGTTTTTAACTGGAAATGAGTTTTACTCATGAATTTTCAAATCCCTTTCCAACTTTTTTCTTCTGGTATTCTTCAAAACGACTAAGCTACAATTTATATAAATTTTTCGCAAGGGTATCATTGAAATCGTCTTGAAGAGACGAAACGAATGGAACCGATCCGAGCTTCTAATTTTACAGTTTGTGGTACTTGTAATTCGCGCGTGGCTGGAGGTTAAAGATGATGACATATCTTCCCTTCAGACAATCATGTCGCGCCACATTTTTTTTCAAAATCTATTTTAAATAAATGATCTGGTGGTTTATTCACTAATGTTCATATCATGTACAGCGCGCCAGATCTCTTGGATTTGATTACTAACACATTTTGACATTGATCCAATGGTCTACATCTTTTTGGTTTTATTTTCATTTTCTGATTTTATATTTTATTTGTTTTAAACTTCAAAAACTCATAAAAAATCATTTCAACTTCAAAAATACTGAAAAAATTCTTAAAAATACTTTTGATTTTTCTCTTTCTGATTTTTATTTTTTCATAATTTTATTTTTTGATTTGATATTTTTTATGATTTTTCACTTTATTTAACTTGTTTTAATTGTTTAAAAATACTTTTCTTGATTTTTAAATTCTGGAAAAATTATAGAAGGATCCAATGACCTCTTGACAAATATTGGTGACCTCATTTTTTTAATTTCTGGTTTTACTATTTTCACAAATTTTGGTTTATTTTGCTTATTTCTTTAAATTTTAAAAATAGTTTCTGACTTTAAAAAATTCTGAAAATTTTTGTCAACACTTATTGACTCATGTTTGACCTCTGACTATTTTTTTAGGATTTTTATTTGGTATTTTAATATACTTTATGTATTTTACCAATTATTTCCATTTTATTAATCATTTAAATATTGTTTATTGAATGTTATTTTATTATTTTTGATTGGTCCTGATTTGGGTGTTATTTAGGGACAAATTCCTTAAACTCATTGGATCTTGGGTGTTAATAGGTTGAAAAACCAAATCCACCAAAATAGATGAATGATATTGATGATATTTAAAACCCTAATTTCATATGATACACCCCATATATCTTCATCTTATCCTTTTCTTACTTGTGCTACATGCTATTGGAGAATAATTTACATATCGTTTCTCTAACATGTGGTACATATATTGCTATTGACCGGCCTCAAAATAGGTGTGACTTCTACATAAGTCCACTTATAATTGTTTAACATAGCGCTAAATTTGTCCCGATTCGAGAAATGATCATTTGTGGCCCAAACCTATGTTTGCAAGCCCAAGCATGTTAATTTGAAACCTTTGATCCAATAACATTGAGGTTCATTGTTAGGATGCTTTGATCTTATCAATCCTCTAATGAACTTTCATGAACTTTGGTCTAAGTGAATCATTTAAACATCGTTGATCATATATGCTTGCCTCGAGAACTTGAAATGAATGATATACTTGACAAAAAACAAATGAAACTTGTTATTGAGAAGCTTTTATTTTATCAATCTTCTAATGAGTTTCAAATGCAAGTTTCAAGATGGTCATTTAACTAACCTCTAACTTCTAATTCATTAACAATTGGATTTATTTTGTGTTTTTTTACTTTGTGCTTTTACTTTTTGCCTTTTATTTTTATGCCTTTACTTTTATGCACCATTTACTTTAGCATTTATATTTCATACTATTTTCATCTTTGCTCACTTGAGCATTTATCTTTATGTCATTTTATCTTTTCTCATTTGAGCATTTATCTTTATGTCCTTTTGATTTTGCTCACTTGCGCTTTCTTTTCTTTTTGAAGATACTTAATAACCAACTTGAACATTAAAAAACTTTAAGGTTACTTAGATTATTTGGTTACTATTCTTGGCATAATGGAGTTGTAGACCTCTTGGACTTAGGATTAGAAGCCTTGATTACCCTTGGGACCTTGTGATTTTGTTTTTATTTTGTCTGAAGTTCTTGGGATTTACCCCAAGACATTGGGTTGATTTTCTTTGTGAGCAGGTTATTCTGATTATGTGCTTTATCCTTGATTAAGAATTACTCTATATACAGTCGTTACTCTGCCCAATTTTTGTGAAGACTTAATTCATCTGAAGCTTGGTATTCCTGAGAGGTTTAGTATCTTTGCTTGCTTGGTTTCAATCCAAAGGATGAGAATTCTACATTGACTTTTTTATGTCAAGTGTTGGCTTCTTGTTGGTTAGATGGTTATTTTCCTTAGCTTTTACCTAGTGCTTTAGGATAGTCCGTTCATCTCCTCCCATCTTCTTTAATTTCAAAAATCTTCTTTCTCGTTTTCAAAACTCTTCTTATTTTCTAACTTGAACCGCTTTCATAATAAACTTGGACTTAGGTCCATGCATTTTCAAAAATCTTTTCTTAATCAAACGTTAATCAATTTAATTGTACTTTGACATTTTTTTGTGAGAAGACGAAAAGTGAATTAACCTCATTCAAACCATTTTGCCACTTTGGCTTCTTACTTTAAAAACTTTTTCGCAAAAGATTAGACTCTTGTTGATTCTTGTAGTGATGTGAGCTACTATACTTCTACGATATATAGTGAAGTTAGATATTTTCCACTTAGGTGTTAAGTGAGGCTTTGTTGATTTTAAAATCCAAGCTGTATCCTCCACTTTGAGATGATGCAAATTCTCCTTTCTCATGATTGTGGGAGTAAGTATGTTTTCCACTCGGATATGACAATGATGTCTCTTCTCTTAAAATTAACCAACACACCTGTGTTTTAAAACTTTTGAGATTAACTACGAGTACCCTGATCCCCTATTGCATGAAAGGTGGTACGTAGGCACTAAAGGCTCGCAACCGCGGCAGATGCAAAACTATAAAAAAATACTTCTTTTCTCATCTCCACCATCTATTTTTGTATACACCATTTATAGCCAAAAATACACAATTTTCAAAGAGGTTCATGCGGAGTACCGTAGATGTTTAGAGTGTTAATACCTTCTGTTGTACCCCAAAATTTTCCCTCCTATTTTTCCACAAGAAATCACAGCTTCGGGTTTTCCCTGACTTTTCAGATTGGCGTAAGAATCGGTCAAACAGACTTTTTCTTATCAGTCTATCAAAATTAGGGTTTTTCATTGATTTTGAATCAGTTCAAGCAGATTTCTAGGGTTTGTTTGAGTTTGGGCTCATGGTTTGATCAGGCAGGCGCTTCTGTGAAAATTAAAACAAGAATCAGGGTTTTGTGCACATATTTCTCAAAAAAGAATTAATTCTACAGTGCTTTTCAATTTACTCTGGGAGATGAGCTGAGGCATTTGATTTGAGTTTGTAGTGTTGGATTTAATCAGTGAAAAAAGACATATGGACGTTTGTTGTTTAGCTGTGCAATGCTCTGATTATTCGGAACGCCAGTTGTTTATTGATTATTTATTTATTCTAAATTAGAATAGTTGGGATAAATTCCAGTTATTATAATTTAAGAAATATGAATAATTAAATAAATAATTGAAGAAGAATTAAAAGGAATATCAATAAAAAGACTTTTATTTATTTTTAATTATTTGTACAAGTATTATTTAAATACAGTAATTATTTACAAGTATTTATAATAATATTTATTACATTGATTAAAAGTAAAATAAAACTTTATCCTAAAAGTTTCCTAAGTCTTCATCTGTTATTTGTTGCTCCCCATTGATCAATTAATTTTTACTTGCAAAAAAAGAAAAAGAAGAAAAGTCAAAGGCAGATGAAATAATAAAAGAGCAGACAGATAAAAAAGGACTCATCATTAAAAATAACTGGCCGGAATTAGTTGTTCCCCTCTCTACAAATCACAAGATTGCTCTTGGTTCACAAAGAGGGATAGAATTGGTGTTTGCAAATAAAATGTGAAATGCACAAAAGCTACCATACTGCATAAATTGTCAAACAAGGCTGCATAATGAAAAAGAACATATTGCCCATTTCAAAATTCAAACCAAAGTCCAAACAAACAGCATGTACAAACTATAAAGTCCAAAATGCCTAACCAAGTTCAAAAGGCAAACTGAAGGTCAACTAAACTGTCCACAAGCTGCCAAAAGATATCAAGCTATCCACAAGTACAAAAAGCTGTCAACAATATGCAGGAAATATGGAAAGTATGCAGAGGAAAGATACAAGTTCAAGCAATATTCAAGATACATCATTTTCCAGCCAGTTGCTTTTTCAGAATAGTACATCTAAAGCAATAAACAAATGCTTTAATACTGGAGAGAGAGAAGAGAGAAGAAAAAATAGGCTTACAACAGGCTTAGGCTTAGAAAAAAGATATAAACAAGATATACCAACATATAGAAAGAAAGGCAGAATACATAACAAAATAACACAAACCAAACGGTAACATTGAAACATTGAAAACTGCCTCCAAAACCTGTGCTCCTAAGCAAACCAGAAGCATACAAGCCTTGAACTATCTCAGGCCTGTTTCAAAGACAAAAGCCAAAGCCTTCACCTGCTTCAAACACAAGCAAACAGCCATACAAACAGTTCAAACTCATACCAAGAGTCTGCCAAGCCAGTCTGTAACCATTCAAAGCCATTAACCTGCATAAGCCTTGAACCAAACATGAAGCCATAAAACTCACAAATCATAACCAGCCTGAAGCCTAAAGTTCCAAACCTCTAAGCCCTGCATCCTGTAAAACTGTCAAACAAGAACCTCAAACCTGTTGCAACTCAGTAAACGCCAAGCCTAACCTGTCATCAAATACCTAAAACCTGCATCATGCTTCAAGACCAGAAAAGAGGTAGAATCCTCCAAACTCATTCAAACAACAATTAACTAACAGCCTGAAACCTGTGTCAAGCATCAAACACTAAAGCATTCAAGCCAACAGGCCACCCTCAGAGCAACCTCATCATAGGGTTCGTATATCAACACTCAAAATCAACATATCAAGCATATCAAGCCTATCCAGAAGCGAGCAAAAGAAAGCATACAGAAGCTCATCAATAAACATACAGAAGCAAATGTTTCAGAAGCAAATGTTTCAGAAGCAAGCGTTTCAGAGGCAAACATTCAAGTGGACAGAAGAGGAAAAGAAATTATACTAGGCATTTTCAGATTTTTTAGACAATCATCACTAAACGAGAAAAGGCAAAGATACAAGTACCAGTTTTCCACAGAGCATCACGCGTCCCTCCGCCTGGCCGCCCAAAGCGCCTCCAAGTCCGCCTCCTCCTCCGTCTCCAAAGGTCAAAGGTAGTATCCCTTCCCTTTTTTCTTTCACGCACCTCAAACAGAAACGATGATAACACACAGAATCAGAAACGAATGAAAACATGCAAAAATGGAAAACTTTGAAACCCTAAAAAAAAATACGAGACTGCCTTTGCTTGTCACTGCTTGAGCGATCCGTGGAGGGAGAAGGAGCTGACGGCGGTGCCTGGTGGCCAGGGGCGGAGTCCTTGCTCAGAAAAAGTTTGGCATGAGAAGATGAAGGCGAAGGAGAAGGTTAACAGCGCCTCTGTGATTCAGCAAACCCTTATTCCAATTGAAACAAATCATTGAAACCCTAAAAAAGTTTGTCAAAGAACCTTGGGCCTGTCCCCAACGAATTTGCTTAAGCCCATATACAAATTCCAGGCGCACCCCCCTTTTCCTGAAACCTACCTATTCTGATTGGGCCCAAAAACCCCCTTAAGCCCATTCAGTCTTTCTTTCTTTATTCTATTCTTTTTTTTCAGCATAAACTAACATCCTTTTTTTTACTTATCTTTTTATTCTTCTTTTTACAATTTAAACTAACATAGTCTATTTTTGTTTATAAATTAAATAATACCTTAACTATTTTTATATATAAAACTTTCTTTTATTTACATGAATATTAGGTTTAATTAGATTAATAGACTTTTATCTTAAATTTATTTTTTTCATAAATCTTTTTGTTTGTACATATTAAAAAATACATAAAAATAGAATGCTTAAAACATTTTTCTTTTATTAAAATCTTTTGTTTGTACATATTTAACAAAAATCAAAAAGAATAAATAACAATACTTAACAAAATGCTTAATTTTGCATTAAGTTAACTTTTTTTACCACTTGTAAATATTCACATACACTTTTACAATACACATTTTGTTTCTCTTTTATTCTTGTACATTGATACATATTACATTTGAGATTGCGATTCGATTTGGTTGTAAATATATTTGGACACTACTCTCATAATAAGTCTCATCCCCATTTGTAAATATTTGTACCCCCATTCCCGGGTATTTATTTGTAATAGCGTAGACTTTAAAATTCCCGCAATTTATCGCTTTCAATTATACCATGTTTAGACCTAGGGTTTGTATGTAAATAAAATCAAACGCTAGATAACCTAATACAAGACAAATGCATGACAATCAATACACCATTCACACTTGCACCCCTAGGGTAATCCCGCTCGTTGCCTTCCAAAATGGGCCATGCTTGCACGTTGAGTATCTTTGGCAACACAAAACAAATCAAATGATCATAGTCCCTCGATGACGCGTTCGAAAGTTGCCTAAACAAAATGATCATAGCCCCTTCAAGAAAATTGCCAAAGACACTTGGCACCATTGCATTCGTGGTCCATACGATGACCCGTGCCCGTCCCGTTAAACATCCTAACACAAGATTGTCCACCAAATGTAATGGTGGAACAAAACTGTTAAAAGGGTTAAAACATGAGAAAAATCTTTGAGTAAATTTAGGGGTAGACAACTCTTAGTTACTTGATCAAACTTGCAAAACACACTTGCCTACTTTCCAAAACCCACTCCACAACACACTTTCAAAACAACTTCCAAAAACATTTGAAACATCTTTTCGAAAAGATACACACCTTTGTAAAACATTCGAGTAAAGAATTGTTACAACGGTTGCCTAGACAAGGCATCTTCTTCAAAACATTTTCAAATACACACACACACGCACCACCATTTTAAGCAATTAAAATCAAAGGAAAGTGATCTAAACTAGTAACTAAGAGCCCATGGATAACCATGGATGAAAAGGGTGCTAATACCTTCCCTTTTCATAATCTACCCCCCGAACCCACGAAACATCTCATAAGGTTTTTCCTGTGCTTTTTAACCTTTCCTTAGGATAAAATAAAAAGTCGGGGGCGACTCTTGCTAAACCGAACAAGTGCGAATACAAACGCAAAACCTCAAGTCAGTTCTCCCACCGTATCACAGAACTGGCGACTCTGCTGGGGAGTTATTCAAAAGTGGGGTTACCTTAGGGTTTAGATCACCTTTACATACTTGCTTTGATTGCTTTGATTGCTTTACTTTTTGGGTCCTTGTTTGGGTTTGTTGTAAATCCTTCACCCGGATTTGGGGGCACCTTTTTTGGTAAATAGAAATAAAACTGTGAGGGAATTGTGCGGGGTATACCGACACGGTTGAAGCAGTAAGCTATGTTAGTGTGACATATTTGTGAGTACCGGTAACCCTTGAGTTCAATCAAGGAGAGTACGGGGCCGCTGAGTGATGTCATGAAGCACTAACAAACTCTTAGAACCTTAATTGACCATCTTAGCGTTTTTAGGGGTAGTGAGATGACCGACTTTGGTGCAGTCCGAAGTTGGTAGATACTCGATACTACACTCATTGAGGGTTGTTTTCTTGGAATATTTTGGTCGCCAGTTAAGTGGCTAAACCAAAACAATGAACACAGAAAACAATCCAATGATATTGAGCTCCTTAGAACCCGGTTTCTATTTTAGGACAGGATGAGCCAACTAACTTCAAGAGGGTACTTACCTACAAACCCCATGCAAGCCTAAACCTAAGGACTTGTTTGCTTTGTGTGAATATGATTACCTGTATATACACTTACTTGCTTTTGCATACATGTACATAACATCATGACATCATACCATAGCATTTTCAATAACCATTTCAAGGATCTCGAGGGTTCTTTTGATGCAGGGTTATGTTGAACCAGACGTCTACCAAGGGGCAAGAGGTTTCTCCTCTAACAAATGCCATCAAAGATCAAGTGCAACAACTTGAATCAGGGGCTATGACCCACTTGACATGGTGAGCTTGATTCTCATGGAAAGACATCCACCGGTGCAAAGTTCTCCAATCAAAGATCAAGTGCAACAACTTGAATCAGGGGCTATGACCCACTTGACATGGTGAGCTTGATTCTCGTGGAAAGACATCCACCGTTGCAAAGTTCCCCAATCAATGATCGAAGTTCAACCTCTAACATTCTCTTGTGTTTGCCCCAAGAGATCTTTGAAAACATTGCATACATATATCATACATATCATTGCATAACAGGTTTCTCCCATGCAGGTTTTCTTATCTTCTTACTGTTTATTTCAGTAAGATGGATATGGAGCAAACGGTGAAAGATCTCCAAGCTCAAAACGCTCAATTCCAACAAATGCTTCTGGCTATGGGTAAAGGGCAAGAGGATCTGACAGCTCTCCTTCTCAAAGACAAGAAGAAGAAGTCTAAGAAGGCAGCCAACATCCTGAACTTGAGAAGAAGACCTAAGACCCTGGACCTTGCAACTCCATCCAACATAGGGGATAGTCCCGGAGAAGACCACAATTTGGAGATTGATGAAGCTGACTACTCCGAAGAAAAATATCCTCTCGCTGATGACAAGTACAAAGAGTTAGAGGATCGCCTAAATGCTATGGAGATTCAACAAATACCTGGCTTGGATTTAGGAGACATGGGTTTAGTTCCTGGATTGGTCATCCCGCCAAAGTTCAAGGTCCCTACCTTTTCCATATACGATGGAGTTTCTTGCCCTAAGATGCACCTAACGTCTTATGTTCGCAAGATTCAACCATACGCAACTGATCCAAAGCTTTGGATCCATTTCTTCCAAGAAAGTCTGGTAGGGACTCAACTCGAGTGGTTTTATCAATTGGAGAGTTATCGCATCCACACCTGGAAGGACTTAGCTGTTGCTTTCTATGAGCAGTATCGGTACAATGCTGATCTTGCACCGACTCGTGTGCAATTGCAGAACATGTCTATGGGTCCTGACGAGAGCTTCAAAGGATATGCCCAAAAGTGGAGAGATCTGGCTGGTAGGGTGCAACCCCCTTTGACTGACAGAGAGCTGATTGAAATCTTCATGGGAACTCTGACAGGGCCTTTCTTCAATTACTTAATTGGAAGCTCCTCAGCCGGGTTCACCGAGCTAATACTGACCGGCGAGAGGGTCGAAGCTGGCATCAAAAGTGGAAAGATCCAAGGAACTACATCCTTGGATACTCAGGTAGTTCCCTACAATGGGAATAAAGAGTCCAATGCAGTGGCTAATCAAAAGGGTTGTCATGATCAACATGCAGGGGCAGTCCTGATCTCTGGTTCTACGTCACGCCGACAACAGCCAAAAGGAAATCAACGAAGGCCGAACGAGTCTAAAAGGCAGTTCACCAACATCAACATGCCGCTATCTCAAGCACTGCAATACTTGTTGAGGATGAATCTGATTGCATTGATAGGGCCTCATCCAAACCCCAAGACTTCATCTCCTAACTACAATCCTAATGCAATATGTGCTTATCATTCCGACAGTCCCGGACATGATATTAACGACTGTTGGGCATTGAAGTACAAGATTAAAAATTTGATTGATGCCAAGGAGATTGAGTTTGGTCCTCCGGAGACTCCAGCGTTATCACTGCTCCTATGCCAAATCATTGAGATTGTCTTTGTTTCATTTGAATTTTCAAAGTTGTAACCTCTCTTGTTATTCAAACAATTATCTATTAATGTCAAACTTTGTTTCATTAATGCATTGCATATGTTTGTCTTGAATTCATCCATTCGTTTTCACTACCCTTATGCTTTCTTTATGATATTTAACTCTTGATAAAAAGCTGCAAGCCTTTAGAGGGAGGATGACGAAACAATACCATAATCTCAGACAGTATGCTTTTGAACAGACCTTGCTGATGATGTACAGACATTTCTTTCAATTCCCAAACACTGGATTTATAAGGAAGATAATCCCAAGTCAACCCCTTCGAGCCAAAGAAGTAGGAGTTTTCTGTTCTAAACAAATCGAAACCTTTGATATAAACCTGGGGCAGGGTAGTATCTCAGTTAATTCAAAAGAAAATGCGCATTGAAGTCGCAAACTCTCAATTCGTAACACAACGAACGACGTCAAAAAAAAGAGACATTCCTTTGGAATTAAAAGACAGTGATGGTTCCCTATCACATAGGCAGTCATTATCTCTCTCAAAAAAAAGTAAAAAGCCCACTGAGCCAAACCTGTAAAGGAGGCTTAAGAAAGCTGGAGCATCCCGCTGACTGTAATCTCGAAGACAGGAATAGTCAGGCAAAAGTTAGGGATGACAAATCAAAAGAACGAGGTCATTACAAATCCTCAACAACATGAAAAATGTTGCAAAAGAAAGAGGAGATGATGACTGTCTCCCAAAATTCAACTGGTGAACCATCACCCAAAAGTCGTTCCAAACTCGAATAGAGTGCGACGCACAATTAACTGAGCTTAGGGTTGAAGAACATCACGAAGAGCGGGTGGGTACAAATACACTTTGAGCCTTTATCCTTTGTTTCTTAAACCGTGAACCAAGCCACGTTACAACCCTTCAAAAGTCCTAATTGAGCATGGGTTAGTTCGAAAGCATACTATTACAAAAGGTATCCTGACTCCTGTAAGGCTTCGCTCTAAAATCTTGTGTTGATTTTGTTTTATAAAAAGTTTTCTGCTAAAAAACACATTTTTTAAAAAAAAAAAAAACTTCGAGACAGACATAAACTTTGCATTGCTTGAATATCATTGTTTGTGTGTGGCTATTTGTTTGACAGCGGAGAAATTCACACAATGAATATCCGATGAACGAAAGATCTCTCAGTGAACAAAATCAATTCAAAAAGGATGACACTTCCATTGAAAAATCTCCTATCAACAAGGGGCATGACATGTCACTATCCAGCACACCTGGGGCAGTCCAGTCAAGGTTTCAACAGATCTTCCAAAGTTCAGTTAATCTGGGGCAGTCCAGTCAAGATTTCAACAAATCTCTCAAAAGTTCAGTGAACTTGGGACAAGTCTCTTTCATCATCACTTGGGGCATTCGAATGTCAAAAGTGTTCAATAATTCCTTCATCACCTGTTGGAAGATGCAGTTTTACACGGACTCATCATGAAGCAACCCTACACAGGTTCCTTCTCAAAATCCAAGATGTAGTTTTACACGGATTCATCATGAAGCAACCCTACACCGGTTCCTTCTCAAAATCCAAGATGCAGTTTTACACAGACTCATCATGAAGCAACCCTACACAGGTTCCTTCTCAAAATACAAGATGCAGTTTTACACTGACTCATCATGAAGCAACCCTACACCGGTTCCTTCTCAAAATCCAAGATGCAGTTTTACACGGACTCATCATGAAGCAACCCTACACCGGTTCCTTCTCAAAATCCAAGATGCAGTTTTACACGGACTCATCATGAAGCAACCCTACACGGGTTCCTTCTCAAAATCCAAGATGTAGTTTTACACTGACTCATCATGAAGCAACCCTACACCGGTTCCTTCTCAAAATCCAAGATGCAGTTTTACACGGACTCATCATGAAGCAACCCTACACAGGTTCCTTCTCAAAATCCAAGATGTAGTTTTACACGGACTCATCATGAAGCAACCCTACACCGGTTCCTTCTCAAAATACAAGATGTAGTTTTACACGGACTCATCATGAAGCAACCCTACACCGGTTCCTTCTCAAAATCTAAGATGCAGTTTTACACGGACTCATCATGAAGCAACCCTACACAGGTTCCTTCTCAAAATCCAAGATGCAGTTTTACACTGACTCATCATGAAGCAACCCTACACAGGTTCCTTCTCAAAATCCAAGATGCAGTTTTACACGGACTCATCATGAAGCAACCCTACACCGGTTCCTTCTCAAAATCCAAGATGTAGTTTTACACTGACTCATCATGAAGCAACCCTACACCGGTTCCTTCTCAAAATCCAAGATGCAGTTTTACACGGACTCATCATGAAGCAACCCTACACAGGTTCCTTCTCAAAATCCAAGATGCAATTTTACACGGACTCATCATGAAGCAACCCTACACAGGTTCCTTCTCAAAATCCAAGATGCAGTTTTACACGGACTCATCATGAAGCAACCCTACACAGGTTCCTTCTCAAATCCAAGATGCAGTGTTACACGGACTCATCATGAAGCAACCCTACACAGGTTCCTTCTCAAAT
Organism: Vicia faba; assembly: GCA_948472305.1. Taxonomy (NCBI): domain Eukaryota; kingdom Viridiplantae; phylum Streptophyta; class Magnoliopsida; order Fabales; family Fabaceae; genus Vicia; species Vicia faba. The sequence continues at coordinate 928,904,012 of OX451738.1, read as the reverse complement.
CCAAGATGCAGTTTTACACGGACTCATCATGAAGAAACCCTACACCGGTTCCTTCTCAAAACCAGATGCAGTTTTACACGGACTCATCATCAAGAAACCCTACACAGGATCCCAAATCAACACCTGCAGCAATCAAAAGATTCTTGCAATCCCCAGCGAAGCTAAAACTTCCAACTATCAATCTCCAAGCAGAATGAAGACTCTCATTCTCAGTTTCTCATAGAATATTCGAATATTCTCCAGTGAAGATCCCCTCAAGACAGGAATCCCCAATAGATTGGCATACAACCCAAGCTCCTGATTCCCCAACAGCGGTCCCAGGACTTCTCGCTTTCGACAATCAAGAGATTCTTGCCCTCCCCAGCAGCAGTCAAGGAATTACTTTCCCCGACAACAGTCAAGATTCTTTTATCTCCAGCTATCCAGGATTCATCTATCCTCAGCAAGACAGCTCATCAACTTACATGCGCATTCATCACATTCATATCATAAACATTGATATAACATACATTGCATCATGCATCATGACATTGCATACAACTAACTCTTACCTTTTCAGGAAGGATCAGTCAACATACAAAGATCATCATCTTCCGAGATTCTTTCTAGAAATAGTTTAGATGTGACCCAGACATGGCGACATTCTGATACTTATTCCAGATTCACCCAGAGATAGTTCAGATGTGACCCAGACATGGCGACATTCTGATACTTATTCCAGATTCATCCAGATGCAGTTTTACACGGACTCATCATCAGGAAACCCTACACCGGTTCCTTCTCCACTTTAAGACTTCTGAAAACAGTTCACGGGTTCTCCAGTAACGGATGTTAACCTATCGCTTGTTCAGATTCTTCTCAACTTTTGAAAACAGTTTACGGACGCTTCCCAACAACGGATGCTGCTCTATTGCTTATTCAACTTCAAGACTTCTGAAAACAGTTTACGGATTCTTCCCAACAACGGATGTTAATTTATCGCTTGTTCAGATGCAACTTTTGAAAAACAGTTTACGGACGCTTCCCAATAACGGATGCTGCTCTATTGCTTATTCAACTCCAACTCCTGAAAACAGTTTACGGATTCTCCAAACATGGATGTCAATCTATCGCTTATTCAGAACCCCAGTTCAGAGATGTTCCAAAACATGGATACCTTTCTGATACTCGTCCACTCACCAATGACATACAATTCAACAATCACTTTCAGATGGCATCTATAAGCCCATCCTCCTCCAAACATTTCCAGATGGCATCTTTAAGCCCATCCCCCTGTCACATCTCCAGATGGCATCTTTAAGCCCATTACCAAATGGCATCTTTAAGCCCATTCCCTCTATCATCACATCACCGAGTGCAAATTTTTGGGCACTCTAGTGTCCAATCTCCTTTTACCCTCGAGTCACAAAAGGCAAATTTGCCAATCTAACTCTTCAGGTTCAAGAAGATTGAACAGGGGCAACTGTTGTACCCCAAAATTTTCCCTCCTATTTTTCCACAAGAAATCACAGCTTCGGGTTTTCCCTGACTTTTCAGATTGGCGTAAGAATCGGTCAAACAGACTTTTTCTTATCAATCTATCAAAATTAGGGTTTTTCATTGATTTTGAATCAGTTCAAGCAGATTGCTAGGGTTTGTTTGAGTTTAGGCTCATGGTTTGATCAGGCAGGCGCTTCTGTGAAAATTAAAACAAGAATCAGGGTTTTGTGCGCATATTTCTCAAAAGAGAATTAATTCTACAGTGCTTTTCAATTTACTCTGGGAGATGAGCTGAGGCATTTGATTTGAGTTTGTAGTGTTGGATTTAATCAGTGAAAAAAGACATGTGGACGTTTGTTGTTTAGCTGTGCAATGCTCTGATTATTCGGAACGCCAGTTGTTTATTGATTATTTATTTATTCTAAATTAGAATAGTTGGGATAAATTCCAGTTATTATAATTTAAGAAATATGAATAATTAAATAAATAATTGAAGAAGAATTAAAAGGAATATCAATAAAAAGACTTTTATTTATTTTTAATTATTTGTACAAGTATTATTTAAATACAGTAATTATTTACAAGTATTTATAATAATATTTATTACATTGATTAAAAGTAAAATAAAACTCTATCCTAAAAGTTTCCTAAGTCTTCATCTGCTATTTGTTGCTCCGCATTGATCAATTAATTTTTACCTGCAAAAAAAGAAAAAGAAGAAAAGTCAAAGGCAGATGAAATAATAAAAGAGCAGACAGATAAAAAAGGACTCATCATTAAAAGTAACTGGCCGGAATCAGTTGTTCCCCTCTCTGCAAATCACAAGATTGCTCTTGGTTCACAAAGAGGGATAGAATTGGTGTTTGCAAATAAAATGTGAAATGCACAAAAGCTACCATACTGCATAAATTGTCAAACAAGGCTGCATAATGAAAAAGAACATATTGCCCATTTCAAAATCCAAACCAAAGTCCAAACAAACAGCATGTACAAACTATAAAGTCCAAAATGCCTAACCAAGTTCAAAAGGCAAACTGAAGGTCAACTAAACTGTCCACAAGCTGCCAAAAGATATCAAGCTATCCATAAGTACAAAAAGATGTCAACAATATGCAGGAAATATGGAAAGTATGCAGAGGAAAGATACAAGTGCAAGCAATATTCAAGATACATCATTTTCCAGCCAGTTGCTTTTTCAGAATAGTACATCTAAAGCAATAAACAAATGCTTTAATACTGGAGAGAGAGAGAAGAGAGAAGAAAAAATAGGCTTATTGCAGGCTTAGGCTTAGAAAAAAGATATAAACAAGATATACCAACATATAGAAAGAAAGGCGGAATACATAACAAAATAACACAAACCAAACGGTAACATTGAAACATTGAAACATTGAAAACTGCCTCCAAAACCTGTGCTCCTAAGCAAACCAGAAGCATACAAGCCTTGAACTATCTCAGGCCTGTTTCAAAGACAAAAGCCAAAGCCTTCACCTGCTTCAAACACAAGCAAACAGCCATACAAATAGTTCAAACTCATACCAAGAGTCTGTCAAGCCAGTCTGTAACCATTCAAAGCCATTAACCTGCATAAGCCTTGAACCAAACATGAAGCCATAAAACTCACAAATCATAACCAGCCTGAAGCCTAAAGTTCCAAACCTCTAAGCCCTGCATCTTGTAAAACTGTCAAACAAGAACCTCAAACCTGTTGCAACTCAGTAAACGTCAAGCCTAACATGTCATCAAATACCTAAAACATGTATCATGCTTCAAGACCAGAAAAGAGGTAGAATCCTCCAAACTGATTCAAACAACAATTAACTAACAGCCTGAAACCTGTGTCAAGCATCAAACACTAAAGCATTCAAGCCAACAGGCCACCCTCAGAGCAACCTCATCATAGGGTTCGTATATCAACACTCAAAATCAACATATCAAGCATATCAAGCATATCCAGAAGCGAGCAAAAGAAAGCATACAGAAGCTCATTAATAAACATACAGAAGCAAATGTTTCAGAAGCAAATGTTTCATAAGCAAGCATTTCAGAGGCAAACATTCAAGTGGACAGAAGAGGAAAAGAAATTATACTAGGCGTTTCAGATTTTTTAGACAATCATCACTAAACGAGAAAAGGCAAAGATACAAGTACCAGTTTTCCACAGAGCATCACGCGTCCCTCCGCCTGGCCTCCCAAAGCGCCTCCAAGTCCGCCTCCTCCTCCGTCTCCAAAGGTCAAAGGTAGTATCCCTTCCCTTTTTCCTTTCACGCACCTCAAACAGAAACGATGATAACACACAGAATCAGAAACGAATGAAAACATGCAAAAATGGAAAACTTGAAAACCCTAAAAAAAAAAACGATACTACCTTTTCTTGTCACTGCTTGAGCGATCTGTGGAGGGAGAAGGAGCTGACGGCGGCGCCTGGTGGTCAGGGGCAGAGTCCTTGCTCATAAAAAGTTTGGCATGAGAAGATGAAGGCGAAGAAGAAGGTGAACGGCACCTCTGTGATTCAGCAAACCCTTATTCCAATTGAAACAAATCATTGAAACCCTAAAAAAGTTTGTCAAAGAACCTTGGGCCTGTCCCCAACGAATTTTCTTAAGCCCATATACAAATTCCAGGCGCACCCCCCTTTTCCTGAAACCTTCCTATTCTGATTGGGCCCAAAAACCCCCTTAAGCCCATTCAGTCTTTCTTTCTTTATTTTATTCTATTTTTTCAGCATAAACTAACATCCTTTTTTTTACTTATCTTTTTATTCTTCTTTTTACAATTTAAACTAACATAGTCTATTTTTGTTTATAAATTAAATAATACCTTAACTATTTTTATATATAAAACTTTCTTTTATTTACATGAATATTAGGTTTAATTAGATTAATAGACTTTTATCTTAAATTTCTTTTTTTCATAAATCTTTTTGTACATAAAAACATCAATACATAATTTTCTTTAAGTTAAATACTTTTCTTTTCTTAAATCTTTTTGTTTGTACATATTAAAAAATACATAAAAATAGAATGCTTAAAATATTTTTCTTTTATTAAAATCTTTTGTTTGTACATATTTAACAAAAATCAAAAAGAATAAATAACAATACTTAACAAAATGCTTAATTTTGCATTAAGTTAACTTTTTTTACCACTTGTAAATATTCACATACACTTTTACAATACACATTTTGTTTCTCTTTTATTCTTGTACATTGATACATATTACATTTGAGATTGCGATTCGATTTGGTTGTAAATATATTTGGACACTACTCTCCTAATAAGTCTCATCCCCATTTGTAAATATTTGTACCCCATTCCCAGGTATTTATTTGTAATAGCGTAGACTTTAAAATTCCCACAATTTATCACTTTCAATTATACCATGTTTAGACCTAGGGTTTGTATGTAAATAAAATCAAACGCTAGATAACCTAATACAAGACAAATGCATGACAATCAATACACCATTCACACTTGCAGCCCTAGGGTAATCCCGCTCGTTGCCTTCCAAAATGGGCCATGCTTGCATGTTGAGTATCTTTGGCAAAACAAAACAAATCAAATGATCATAGTCCCTCGATGACGCTTTCGAAAGTTGCCTAAACAAAATGATCATAGTCCCTTCAAGCAAATTGCCAAAGACACTTGGCACCATTGCATTCTTGGTCCATACGATGACCCGCGCCCGTCCCGTTAAACATTCTAACACAAGATTGTCCACCAAATGCAATGGTGGAACAAAACTGTTAAAAGGGTTAAAACATGAGAAAAATCTTTGAGTAAATTTAGGGGTAGACAACTCTTAGTTACTTGATCAAACTTGCAAAACACACTTGCCTACTTTCCAAAACCCATTCCACAACACACTTTCAAAACAACTTCCAAAAACATTTGAAACATCTTTTCGAAAAGATACACACCTTTGTAAAACATTCGAGTAAAGAATTGTTACAACGGTTGCCTAGACAAGGCATCTTCTTCAAAACATTTTCAAATACACACACACACCACCATTTTAAGCAATTGAAAATCAAAGGCAAGTGATCTTAACAAGTAACTAAGAGCCCATGGATAACCATGGATGAAAAGGGTGCTAATACCTTCCCTTCTCATAATCTACCCCCCGAACCCACGAAACATCTCAAAAGGTTTTTCCTGTGCTTTTTAACCTTTCCTTGGGATAAAATAAAAAGTCGGTGGCGACTCTTGCTAAACCGAACAAGTGCGAATACAAACGCAAAACCTCAAGTCAGTTCTCCCACCGTATCACACCTTCCCTTTGCATAACCAACCCTCGTACCTAGATTCTCCCCCCTCTCTTTTTGGGTTTATTCGCTCTTTTCTCATTCCTCTAGAAACAATAAAGTGTAGTGGTGCTTTTTATTTGATATGTGTGAGTCAAGTCACTCTAATAGCTTAGTCTCAATATTTCTACAGCCACTTATAGCAACATGGAGTCAATCTTCAGTAAAGATGTTGGGACATCTTTGTTTGACATCTTCTTTTCAGCATTTTGAATGAGCTCCATTGCAATACCAAATCCATCACCAACGAACAACACCTTCAAGAAAAGGAGTAGAAAGTTTTGAAGTATGTTTTTGTACATGACCAAGAAGATAACACATTACTCCCCCTTAAACCAAGATATTTTTGAAAGACCAATGATGGCATAAGAGAATCCTTCTAATTAGATGATCAAAGGCCACTAGTAGACCTAGACAAATCAACCATCATCTTGAAAACAACCTCCCAAACAGCCAAGCACTTTGATCACCTTTCTCCCCCTTTTTAGCCAAAACTTAGCAAAAGAAACCATCACAACACCAGACCCAAGCACAACTTGCCCAAATATGAACAAAACCCATAATGATGATGAACACTCATACGGTGAAAGAAAGCTGGAGAAGCCTCTATAAATAGTCGAGCATTTACTTATGAATTTACGAGCTTTAAATAAAAACACACTTTCTTTGTCAAAGAGCCCGTTAAAGAAAGAGAAAATTACTACTAAAATCAATGTGCCCCGTTCAAAACAACTTTGCATGCCTTTATTATCTCTGGATTGTTTCTTCTGAGTAAAAAAAGTCCCAATACATGCACATGCTCATTCAAACATGTTTACCGACCCGATTTTTTATCAAACTAACAACTAAAACATCTTTGTTGATCATGCAGGAAACATGTCCTGAATAATATCCTGAAATCCAGTCAGACATTGTCTTCATTTTCCAGTATTAACCAACACATCTTCATCCATGTTCTTTTCCACTAGATTCTAAGTGTTCTCCTTTCACTTAGACATAGTGATACACATCAAGATATCATAACATCATATTTGTGACATCTCTCAATAATAAAGACCTGAAGAGTCCTTTTAACATCTGTAGAGAAAAATAAATTCTCCCAGACATAACCATTAATCACCAGAGAGATATGTGAACTTCTGATCCACCAGCTTCACATGGCTAAGACCAACCATGCCTTGTCGAGATCACCAATAATTTCTTAATGTTGTAACATGTTATCTGACATTACTTCCTCATAAGAGGCATAAGATCTTCACAAGCTTGAATATCACCCAAATAATTTTTGTACCATTGCAGCAACACTCCACAGACAAATACATGATTCCCTTTGTCATGAATAACCAATACTCCAGTTGAAGATGAAAGCTTGAGTACTAGATGAAAGACCTCAGCACTTCCCTCATATGTTGAACCTCGACTCCCTTAGTAGAGTCAACCAAAGTCAGATATTCTCACTCCTTGAGAATACTTCAAGGAACTCTGACTTCTTCAAGGACACTTCTGGATATTGTCCTTTCATAACCACACTCTGTATCATGACCTTTTGAATAGGCAAGATGTCATGCATACTAGGTGTGAAGTCACTCACAAACCCAAAAACCTCTTAGTTTTCTTAAAAGCTTTACTAAGATCCATATCACCAAATCTTTTTTGGAGTGACTTTCAGCAGAAGAAAACTTCATTAAAACATTATGCTCAGTATCTGTCAGCGGTCTTCTGAAATTACATCCACTAGTAGTTATTGATACTAGTGGAGTCTTCAACAAAGTAATCATGCATTCACCAAGCATACTACTTGAGCATCCAACTTCACATGCACAATCCCAAGAAAAAAACACAGCCATCAACAATCATGATGTTATAACATTATTTAGGACATTTACTTCTTAATATAGAACCCAATTAATTTGGCCCTTAAATAAATTCAAAGGACTTAGTGTGCATATAAATCCTTTATGAAGCTCCCAATAAAACACACAGCTGGTGCAACTTACTCAGGTTTTTCCAAACACTTGAATTCCATAGAGAGAGAAATAAACTCTCACGTATTCTCTAAACCACAATGTTCAGAGTGCATATTTTCATAATCTCCTCAGACAAATACTTAGTCTCCTATCAAAGTATTCACCATCAGTCTTCATGCATACCCTCCTTAGAGGATAGACAAATACTCAGCTCCCGTCAAAGTATTTATCAAAAGTCAGATTCTTCTCATACAAGGTAGAACATTATCCTTCTTGTACATACGTTTGACACCAGCTGATGGCATTCATTCATGTCATAAAATATTCTAGATTAGGTCAGTGGCTTGATCTTAGCTCTACTCTAGACAATAATAACTTCCTTGGCTGAAGGAATAATACAAACTTTGAGATGATGTTCCAACATCAGATCTGACATCAGTCTCAAACACCTGGATTTCACCATTAACTATGGTATGAAGACACCATAGTAATCCATAACTCTTGCAAGGGATACAAGAGGATCAACCATCAGTAGTTGGTTATCTTTGCACACCAGAACATACATACATGCAGAAACCTGCATAGTAGACATCTCAAGAATCTTCTTTGTAAAATTATGAACTTCAAACCTCCTGTCTGACTTTGAGATGTTGGATGCCATTCTTCTGCACCTAAAGAGGAGATCCCCTCTAACAGGTATCTGGAGCATACTTCACCAACCATGGTAATGTATGATCATGTTTCACCACAAACAGATTGTTCAGACTTAGACTGCTTCTCCCAATACATAAGGATTCCCTCCAGTCCTTGCATATACATCTATTATATTATGGGAGGACACCATATAATTGAACCCTAACAGAAAGAGGAACTTCCCATAAATCCTCATTGCTTCAAGCAATTGAAATGCCCATCCAAGGTGATTTGGATGACATTTCCAAAGTGCATATAACAATCAACCTCTTAATGCAGGTTGAAACAACTCCAATACACCCAGCCCTTTGATGAATTTACCAATAGAACAAGAGTTTCTTGCTCTCATAGACTTGACAAGAGATGTCAAGTTAGAGTAAACAACCTCTATCCTATTAATGAGAAACAACACCAGTCATATTGAGAAACATAAATTCCCAATCTAAGGATGTCGAGACATTATGTATGTCATTTCTTCAAGATCTTCTAGTTTCTGATTAAGGACACTTCCTTATTAACTGCTAAGAATTCCTTGAGAACCATATAGTTACTGCACATCCTATGGTTAGTGCATTACTTCCCTCAACCAAAATCTGCTACATGTCCATAAACAAAATTCCATAAGCATGCCTCCTTTGATCAGAAGGATCTTCCAGATGTTAGAGAGAAAGTTCTTGACACTATAGCTTGTCCTCCATATGTAAAGGATCTGGATAAGATACCTTTATCAAGCCTCCATAACACAACACAAACACTACTCACCCACTCACTTAGATCAGAAATAAACTAATCTAAAGAGTGCCAAATATGTTGGTCGTGTCTAGACCAACATACTTATCTAAGACATGTTTCTATCATAGAAACATCTTAGATACAAATTCCTCCTCTTCCATATCAGGAGTAGGTTCCAAACATATGTGATTTAAGACACATTTGTTAAGCCCCTAAGCATCTGATATGCCCTACCTTTGTCTAACCAGATCCTACACAATCTGATGGCTTGATGTTCCAACATCTGGTAAGACATTAGTTCCCTTTACAAGGAACACATTAAGATATCCTTTATCAAAGCCTGGAGATTGGCCTTTTAGAGTTGAAAGCAAAAATAAACTGCCTCTACCAGATATCTTTTCAACAAGCTCACATAAGAGTGCCTTTATGAGTGGACTTGGGATAAACCTCAAGTATATTTGGATGCTCTATCAAGCTAGTCAAACCTCTCCTCAAGTATCACCACACCATTAGATACGCCTTCAGAGGAGAACATTGTGTTGCATCCTCAACACACCAAACCACCAGAAGTTTTCCCTCAGATGTATATGCAGCGGAATACAAATCAGAAAACTCCTCAACAAACTTTAGGCACAAATAGTAACCCTTGCACAACACCATCCTCCACGTGCAACAGGTTAACATGGATTTGAAAATAAATCAAGACCCCAACACAGTACCTTGCCACCAACGCTACACGCCTGAAAACATCACAAACAAGTCCAATATACACCATATCTTAAACAGTCCATCATCCACTTCTAAGGAGCGTTCAAACAACAATATGAACTCTCCAAGTTCATACAACTTTTTAGTAGAACCAATCTACCTTGCACATAACCAGAAAGTATCCCCCACGGATCTCATCCAAAAACAGACAGGATGCCTGCTCTGATACCAATTGAAATTTTGGTATTGACAAAACTCAAATGTCCTATGACATATTAGGACATTTAATCCGACATAAACAAATAGGCAAGGTATCAACAAGAAAAACAGTACTGAAAAGCATAAACAACACACCAAAATTGTTAACCCAGTTCGGAGCAACTCTCCTACTCTGGGGGCATACCAAGTCAGGGACAAATCCATTATGATAGTATCAATTCGGAGCTAAATTCCCTTGTTTATAACTTCTCACTTAATCAATATCCTTACTATATTTCTATCTAAGACTCACCTAGATATGAGACCCTCCTCAATCCCTCTTCAGTCACAGACAGCGGTTGGATTAACACGATTCTGAACAAACAGGAAGACATACTTCCATGACAATCACTAGCCAAGACTCTTGACTAATACCACAACTTGGATTTTCTTCAAAGCTTCCTCCAATAACAACACTCAACTCATTACTTCATAGCTTCTGAGTGAGAACAACAGTGACCATCTCACAACCCGAGTGGTTCACTTACACCAACTCTCCTAGAGAGCGACAAAAAGGAAAATCCATAAACTTCTATATCTTGAACTCGTGCCTTTCCTAGGTTACAAAAACTTCTATTTATAACATATACCCAACTGGATTTGGGCCTTCAAACTATAGCATATCAGCTATAAAAAACAACAGTAACTTCTGCTACAAACGAGGTCTTCAATCAAATTTTCCTAAATTATCTCCAAATTTAGAAACTGTATATTTTTCAATATTTTGATTGATTCTTCTTGACCTTTATATCAGCGCCCTATAATGTTGCATAATATTTTCTAAAATATTCTGCACCAGTTAAATCATAACAGAATCTAATTGTCCACTTCAGCTCAGGTGTGATGTCATATGCTTCTTCATAGGACATCTTATCTGACATATTATTCCAGATGTTGAAACTCTTCAACTCATCATGTCCAAACATAATATATGACTTCTTGTTCAACCTGTTCATGTTAGCAAGTTAGTATATCATATCTAACATATTGTTGTATTATTTGTTTTACAAAAAATTAATGTCAATCCTTAAAACTAGAGAACTTACAATAACATTTAAATATTAAAAAAAAAATAGATCGGGTCATGCATGGTGTAACACCCCGATTTTTATTTATTAGTTATTTATTTTATTTATTGTTATATAGTGTAGGAATTAATTAATTGTGTGATTTTGTGAATATATGTGTTATATGTGTATTGGGTCATTGGGTGTGAGAATAACAAATGAATAGTTGAGCCTTATGTGTCACATTAGTGTGAGTGTGTGACAAAGAGAAAATAGATCTAGAGAGAGAAGTTGTCAAAACAAGAGAAGAGAAGAGATGAGGAGAAAATGAGAAAAGAGAAAGGAAGAGAGAAGAACCCTAGAGGAACTACATCCAAGGTAAGGGTGAGTTTTCACTTGATTATGGGAGTATGTGATGTATGTAATGGGTATCAAACATGAGTTAGGGATTTGAATTTCAACTTCTAGGTTTTGACATGCTTAGGTTTTGAAATGTGAAATCATGAATTGATGTTTGAAACATGTTTTTTATGTTGAAAATGGAACTACATGTTAAGCATATGTTTTAATACCTTAAATCATTTTATTATGAGGATGTAGATGTGTTTTGGAGTGAAAAGTAGTGGTGCTTCTTGCAAGGATTAGTCGGAGGATTTAGTTCTTTGCTTATCCATATTTAGGTAGTGAGTCATCCTCTAGTTATGTAACACAAAGAAACATTTAAACTCATGTTGTTTTTAAGAGATGTGTGATATACTCTCTTTTATCTTATATTGTATTTGAGATTATGTGATGAGTGGCCTTTAGTGCCTAATGTTTTAATACATTATTTCTATTATGAGATTTAATTATTGGTATCGTTTTGAAAACATAATTATTTTGTTGTGGTATGCATATGTGTTAGTATATGGAATATGATTTTAAATGTATGTTATGATCATGAGTGGTGTATTTGTGTTGGTTTTAAAATACATGTGACACCCTATTTTGATATGCATGCTAATTTACTGTGATTATGCCATATTATTATGCAGGGGTTTAGAGGGTGTTAAACTAGTGGTATCAGAGCATGGTCGGCCAGTTGGCCAGGTTGTTAACATGTTTATTTCCTTTTGTATTTGATATGTGTATATGAAACAATTGGTATTGTTTGTCTGATGAGAATTGTTGGTTGATTATAAATTTTAGGTCAATGGTTACAGGAAGGAATGATGATGTTATTGTCGAGGCGTTGGCAATTTCCGATAGTGAGATTGTGCAGACTCTGAATATGAATACTGGTAACAGGGATAATGATGAATTCCATTATTTAGGGAAGTTTCTGAGGAACAATTTGCCAATCTTTGAAGGAAATCATGAACCTGACAAAGCACAAGTATGGCTGAAAGCGATTGAGAAAAAATTTTGGGTCATGAATTATTCAGATATGCAGAAGGTACGGTTTGGAACCCATATGCTTCAGCAGGAAGCTGAGGATTGGTGGAGTAACACTGTTCATAGGTTTGAAGAAGATGGTATTGAGGCTACTTAGGCACTTTTCAGAGATGGATTTCTGGAGAAGTATTTTCCAGAGGATGTGGGTGGGAAGAAGGAGATTGAGTTTCTTGAGCTGAAGTAGGGTAATGAAACTGTGGCTGAGTATGCTACAAGGGTCGAGGAGTTAATTAAGTTTTGTCCTTATTACAACACTGCTAATGCTGAGAGATCTAAATGTCTTAAGTTTTTGAATAGTTTGAGACCTGAGATCAAGAAAGCTATAGGTTATCAGCAGATTAGGCTATTTTCTGAGCTGGTTAACAAGAGTAGGATCTATGATAAGGATAGTAGTGATAATGATGTTCACTATACATATTTGAATGATAAGAATGGAATGGGCCAATTTAGAGGAAAGTCATATGTGACTCCTATTGATAAGGGGAAAAATAAAGTCGGTTATGATAGGAAGCCGAGTGGGGGAGGAGCTCCTACTCCAGTTTCATGCTACATGTATGGTGTCGAAGGACATCGTGCTAATAAGTGCACGAGTGTTGAAGTGAAATGTTTCAAGTGCCGTAAGCTAGGTCACAAAGGTCATGACTGTAGAGGAGGTGCTAGTGTGACTTGCCACAACTGTTGTGAGCAAGGGCACATTAGTACCAAGTGTGATAAGCCGAAGAAGGAACAAGCTAGAGGGAAAGTGTTTGCTTTATCTGGTTCTGGGACTACTGTGGAGAATAGACTAATCTCTGGTATGTGCTTTATTCATGGTACACCTTTAATTGATATTATTGATACTGGCGCGACACATTCTTTCATTTCATTAGATTGTGTTAGTTGAATCTTGAATTATCTGATATGAATGGAAGTATGATTATGACACTCCTGCTATGGGTTTAGCGACTACTTCATATGTGTGTTTGAATTGTCCGTTGAGTATTTTTGGTAAAGATTTTGGAGTTGATTTAGCATGTCTTCCATTATATCAACTTGATGTTATTCTTGGGATGAATTGGTTAGAATACAATCATGTTTATATCAATTGTTTTGATAAGACAATTATCTTTCTTGATTCTAATTTTGAAAGAGATTTGTTTATGTCTGTCAAGCAAGTGAATGAGTCTGTGCAGGATGGTGGTGTGTTGTTGGCTTTGATGGCAACATTGGATATTAGTGGAAAATGAATGATTGGTGAATTACCAATAGTTCATGATTTTCCTGAGGTATTTCCTGAAGATGTAAGTGATTTACCGCCAAAACGTGAGGTAGAGTTTACAATTTACTTAGTTCCTATAACTAGTCTAGTATTGATGGCTCCATATTAAATTTCAACATCAGAAATGAAAGAGTTGAAGAGTCAACTTGAGGATTTTCTTGAGAAAATATTCATTCGTCCTAGTGTGTCACCGTGGGGTGCACCAGTTTTGTTGGTTAAGAAGAAAGAAGGTACAATGATATTATGTATGGATTATAGACAGTTGAATAAGGTGACTATCAAGAATAAGTATCCACTTCCGAGGATTGATGATTTGATGGATCAGTTGGTTGGTGCAAGTGTGTTTAGTAAGATAGATTTGAGGTTTGGGTATCATCAGATTTGTGTAATGCATGAAGATATTCATAAGACTGATTTTAGAATAAGGTATGGTCACTATAAGTATTCTATGATGTCATTCGATGTGACTAATGCACCTGGTGTATCTATGGAATACATGAACACAATTTCCCATCAGTATTTGGATAAGTTTGTGGTTGTTTTCATTGATGATATTTTGATCCATTCAAAGAGAAAAGAGGATCATGTTAAGAATATAAAGATTATGTTATATGTGTTATCTGAAGATTGTTAGCATACTGTTGTACCCCAAATTTTTCCCTCCCATTTTCACACAAGACATACTCCTAGAGGTTCTCAATTGCTCAAGGTTGACCAAGAATTGACCAGACAATTCTCCTCCTAAGGCAATGAATCCCCAACTAGGGCTTCAATTTTCATAAAGATGGTTGAGCTCCAAGGATCCAAAATGTTCTCCATTGTCCTAATATGTCCTAAAGATCATCCATGCCAAGTTTCATGCATTGCTCAACAAGTTTGCTCAGTCAATTGCTCAAGTATTGGAAAATCAATTGTGCTAGGTCAAAAGTAAATTGTGGCCCATGTACAATCAAACTTCAATACTTTTGGTCAACATCAACATTTTGAAGTGATATCAATCATTTGATAAAGGGTTGATCATGATTCCTCAAGAAATGCTCCTAACCCATCAAAAGTCAAAAAAAAGGCAAATTAGGGTTTCTATAGGAAAAGTCAACCAAACTTTTACCAAGCATAACTTTCTCATACTTTATTATAAATTTTCCAACCAAAGCTCATTTTAAAGATAATCCAATTCCCTACAATTTATCTTCATCCCCTAAGATCAAGAAATGTACCATTTGAAAGATACAAGTTCATACATTACAGGTCATTTTTAGAAAGTCAACAAAAGCCACTTTTTTCCAAGACCTTTTACATCAAAATAACATCTTCAAATGAAAAATTGATAAAAAGAAGGATTGAAGTATACATCTTGGAATTTCCAAAAAGTACAAGATCATCATCATGAGATAAAAAATGAGCAAGTTATGGCTTGCCTAAGTTGGGAAAAGTTTGGAAATTTCAAGAATGGTGCATTGAACAAATTTGAACTTTTGAAGCAATGGCTTGTTTTCTTAGGCCTCAAACATCTTCCTAAGCTTATAAAGGACCTCTAATTTCTATCTTGCCTTGCCTTGCATTTTTTAGCTATTTTATTCATATTTATTTTGTTTTTATTCACATAAATACAAGATAAATCATATAAAATAGCAAATGATTGGATTGACCATTGGGATTTTGTTTTGACTCAATTTCAGGCCCACAAATTCGTACAAAGAATGACCAGGTTCATTCATGCTTGGAAAGGGCAAGATTTGCAAATATGGAAGCCTTTAAATCTGTTGGATTTTGACATGAAAACATAGCATTATGACTTGATTCTTTACATGTTATATTGTCTCCTCCTTCCATACTATAAGAACAACACATTGGCAAGCCAAAGACACGCACACAGAACCTAGAGAACCTCTTCCCATTTTGCAAAAAAATTCAAAGTTGTCAAACTCAGATTTAGTATTCCAACCTCCCTTGCTCCAAACCAAGGATTCTAATCCACTCCTGGAGATCCCTTGAATTATTTGCCGCCATTATCTAGCCAGAAAGAATCGCCTAACGCGTCCACCAACATCCACGGTTTGTTCTATTTTCAAATTTTGTTTTGTACAATTCACGTAATTTACATGTGGCTTAACCATGCATTTCTGGTTTATTAATCATTTGCAAGCTTTATATATGGTTGGATTAAGTTTTTGATGCAGGAACTGGGCATTACCATTTTTAGGGTTTAAAGCTTAGTTTTGGGTGTTTTTACATTGGCCAAAATTAGGGTTAAACAGGGGCACCATCATGCTTAGGAGAGTGAGGCCAGTCGATTCATGGCCTTACACATAATTTTTATTGCGTATTTGGTTTATTTCAGGGTGCAAAGGTTGTAGTGACGGACAAAAAATATGTCACTATAGGTATTTCTACCTAAGACGACAG
Source organism: Vicia faba (assembly GCA_948472305.1). Taxonomy (NCBI): domain Eukaryota; kingdom Viridiplantae; phylum Streptophyta; class Magnoliopsida; order Fabales; family Fabaceae; genus Vicia; species Vicia faba. The sequence goes on along the minus strand of OX451738.1, from coordinate 928,887,767 downwards.
AGGGAGGTAGGAGATGAATGTGTGGTAGACCCCTACTGGCTCATTCAAATCCAGCGTGCGTTTTTATTTTTTTTGGAATACTTCTGAATAATTTTTGTATATAATATTATTTTGTTGTTTGGATTAACGAATGATCATGTAGCTCAAATGGTGAAGCAGCGTGCTTGTGAAGGAATGGACCTGGGTTCAAATCCCAGGTCATACATTTTCCATTTTCTTGATATTCCATACAAGATCCAGTGTTACACATGGCCAGAAGTGTATCATGGACCACCAATTTGAGCCATCAGATCACCACTAGATCAAGATCTAGTGCCTCCAATGTACAGACCACCATGTATCCCTTCAGCTTGGGCGCACAGGATCTTTGACAATGGTTATGGGTTCTGAGTTATTGGGCCTAGCGTTTTCAGATCAGCATCCCTTGTTTATTACTTAACCTCAGGCCCATTGTTTTGTTTTAATTTTTTTATTTTATTATTTTTACTTTCATTTATTTAATTAACTATAAAAAATTAGAAAATTACCAAAAATATTATATTAGTTTTTTTTATTAAACTAATTTTGTAAATAATTTAAATAAATATTTTAACTCTTTTTAATTTAAAATGAAGTAGAACTTAGGATTTAATTAGATTTAATTATTTTCTTTTCATAATAAAAACAAAAAAAAACTTAGACTATTTTTCTTAATTAATTTTTATTTTTTTAAATAGACTTTAGGATGTTTAATTTAATTATTTTTCTTAATTAAAACAAAAATCAAACAAATTTTTTTTTTACTTAGACCCTTTCTTAGGTTGTTAGACGCTTCTTTATTTCCCGTGCGCATTTTATATTATATTGTAACTGCTTACAGTTGTAATAGTTTAGGACTTAAATTCCCGCATTTTTAATTCGGCACTTTGATTTTCGCTTATTATTATGTATCTACACCAAAGCCCTGTAATAGCATAGGAACCTTTATTTCTCGCTTTTTACATTTTTGTATGCTTGTATATAATTGCTAGTAAGTAGGAGTGCATGACAAGATTAATCAAACTAATCGTAGATCACTAACTTCAAGATAATATAACTGAAAAAACACACTTCTCACACTTGCACCCTTAGGGTATTGCTCACTCGGTTGCCTCGGAAATGGTCATATCCCCCGAAGGTAGGGATATCTTAGCAAAGACCCTCGGTATAAAAGTCATCATAAAAGATCATGGTCCCTAAACATTCCTCGAGTTTCCTTTCGGTAAATGATCTTGTCCCCTCAATGTTGCATATATGATGACAGTACCTTCAAACGCTAAGATATCCATACATGTTGCCTTCGATGACCATAACATCCCTTTCGATAGTCCATCAACATCCAACGATAGGGCTACCTACTCACTAATAGTAGGATAGCACTATCTAAAGGAAAGGAGGAAAAGAACGTCCTTTTTCAAGTAGGTAGATAACTCTTAAGTACTTGCTCAAACCTGAAATTTTCACACATGCACACTTTCAAAAACTTTTCAAAACACTTTATCACACTCTTGAGGACTGATACAAGAGTTACCATAAAGCAAACAAAAACTTTCAAAATACACAAACAGACAAACAGTTTTCAAAAATGAGCAAGTACCTAAGAGCCCGTGGAAAACCACAGATGGAAAGGGTTCTAACACCATCCCTTTCCAAAATCTACCCCCCTTACTCAGAAAATCTCGAAAAAGGTCTTTTTCTGTTCTTTTCACCCTTTCCTTTGTTGGATAAAAGAAAAGTCGGTGGAGACTCTTGCTTACCACAACATTTGTGAACAAAAACGCAAAACCAGTATTAAATAGTCGCTTATACCACCGTATCACAGAACTGGAGACTCTGCTGGGGAATTAATAAAAGTGGGGTTTACCTTAGGGTCTAGATTATTTATAAAATTGTTTTCTTGTTTGTTTGCTTTACTTTTAAGGGATTGTTTGGGTTACTATAGATCCTACACCCGGATTTGGGGAAACCTTCTAGGTAAGTAGCAATAGATCATGGAAATTGTATGGGGTATACCGACACGGTTGAAGCGATGGCTACGTTGATGCGACACTTTGGTTGGTACTGGTAGCCCTTGAGTTAATCAAGGAGAATACGGGGTTGCTGCGTGGTGTCATAAAACGTCAACTGGCCTTAGAACCTTTAAATGAACAACTTGGCCATTAGGATGTAGTGAGATGGCCGTCCTTGGTGTATTCCCAAGGTCGGCAGATACTCGATGCTACACTCATTGAGACTTGACTCCTGAGTTTTGTTTGATTGTGAGTCATTCGCCTATCGAACGAAGCTTGTGGGAAAGGTCAGTGATATTGAGATCCCTTAGAACCCGGTTACTATTTATAGGACAGGTTGAACCAATCCAACTTCAAGAGGGTATAACCTTAAAACCCATGCAAGCCTTAAACCTAAGGTCTTTTGTGTGATTTGCTTGTGCTTGCTATATCGGTGATTTCTTAGCATATTCATGACATCATAACATACCATATCATACTAACCATTTTAAGGTTTTTCTAGGGCTTATCTTTGTATTGTTTTGTAGGACATGACATCCGCCCGCAGGAACACTATCCAAATCAACTTTGTGAAAGTGCATCCTCAACTCAAGGAGTTGGCATCAAGGATTCCTGAAAGCTCTCCCTTCACTAAAAAACATGGTCGGCTTCTCAGCTTGGTCACTTCAACCCCTGATAAAGAAATATTAAAGGTGCTCTTTCAGTTCTTTGACCCGTTGCACCACTGCTTCACTTTTCCGGATTACCAGTTAGTGCCTACAATGGAGGAGCTTTCTCAGTTATTAGGGGTACCTATCCTTAATCAGCTACCATTCAATGGTACAGAAAGAAACCCAAAGCCTGAAGAGATTGATCAAGCTCTGTCTTTACAACAGTCTGATGTAGTGGAAAATTGGGAAACCAGAAGAAGTGTCCAAGGATTTCCAGCTAAGTTTTTATTTGAGAAAGCTCGCCATTTTTGGGATAGCCTGGATTTACAATATTTTAAATAAGTGTTAGCCCTTCTCATCTATGGGATGGTAATGTTCCCTAACACGGACCAACTCATACATGTGAATGCGGTTAAGATTTTTCTGTCTCATAATCCGGTACCTACTTTACTTGGGGATATTCTACACTCTCTGCATACTCGCACTCTAAATAGAAGAGGGACCCTTCTGTGTTGCACTCCTCTTTTGGCTAGGTAGTTTATTTCGCACCTACCCCAGTCTATTCTAAGAAATGAGCAGGGTATGAGGTGGTCTCATATGCTGATGTCCCTTACACATTCAGATATTCATTGGTGTTCGCGATCCTTGGAGAATGTTACCATCATTGATCGTTGTGTGGAATTCCCTAATGTCCCTCTCTTAGGCATTAGGGGAGGAATCACTTATAATTCTTGTTTGGCGTTGCAACAATTTGGCTATGCTAGAAGGGATGATCCTCACGACACACTCGTCCAAGGAATCACATTTGACTATGAGAATGATGTTCAGGGTTATCGCAAGAGGTTCATTCGAGCTTGGGGCATGATAAACAGAGTTGATAGCAAGACACTGGGGCACAAGAATTCCACCCTTCTTGAGCCTTACCTGAAATGGGTACGAGCTCGTGCCCAATGTCTTATGATGCCTTTCCCCGCCATCTTACTGTGATTATGGAGTCAATTACTGAGGGAGACACTCCTTACACTATGCTTCATCCTGACATGCCAACTGATTTCGAAGAGCTACGGAAATCCTGGATCCAACTCATAGAGGAACGGGATACCTTTGAAACCCAATTCTACGCCAGCGAGAAGAAGGTTTTAGAGATCACCAGGTTACTTCACGAGGAGAGGAATATAAATGCCCACATTGCACCAAAGATGATGCGCCAGTGGGAAGCTTAAGCCTCTTTGCTTTGGGAGTTTACTTTTGCTTTGTTGCCTCCTTTGTAAGCCCAAGAGGCATCGTTGTGACCAATAAAACTTCTTAATGCAATTAACATTTGCTATTGTTCTGTTTAAGCAAATTTGAGTCTTATAAATCCTTGAAAACATTACATACATATATCATACATATCATTGCATAAGAAGGTTTCTCATCATCTTCGCTGTTTATTTCAGCAATGGCTCTAGAACAAATAGTAAAGGATCTACAGACTCATAATGCCCAGTTTCAACAGATGATCTTGGCTCTGACCAAGGGGCAAGAAGAACTGAAAGCCATGCTTATTAAAGGAAAAAAGAAGCCAAAGAAGCCAACTGGGTTAGTGAATTTGGGGAGAAGGATCAGAGGACCAGTGCACCGAGCCTCTGAACTGGTAACTTCATCAAAGGAAGGAGAAAATCAAGAAGGGGAGACAAGAGAGGAAGACCCCAGTCCACAAGAATCTGATAATGAATTCGACTATGATGAGGAACATTATCCTCCTGCTGATGAAAAATATAAACATTTGGAGGATCGTTTGAATGCAATGGAGGTCCAGAAGATACCGGGTCTGGATTTTGAAAATCTAGGTTGGGTCTCTGGGGTTGTCATCCCGCAAAAGTTCAAGGTGCCGGTGTTCGCCAAATATGATGGGGTTTCATGTCCCAAAATGCATCATACGTCAAGTGTATCAAGTGGGTGATCTGGTAATCAAGCGCATCATACTTCCACAAGGTGATCCCAGGGGCAAGTGGAGTCCCACGTAAGAAGGGCCATTTGTGATCAAAAGCATATTTTCCGATGGAGCCATGATTCTAACCATCATGGATGGTGACGACCTTCCTCGCCGTATTAATGCGGACATAGTGAAAAGATACTACGCGTAAATAAAGACCCGCTAGGTTGACTGGCCTAGGCAAAAATAAAGGCATCCCGGCGAACCAAAAGGTTTCGGGGAAAATTTAGGGATAAAAACAAAAAAAAATTGTACACTCGACAAGTCGAAAACCTGAAAAGGCGGCTTGGGCAAAAAAGGGTATCCCGGTGGACTGAAAACACGAAATGGCGGTCCATGAAAAAGTTAGGGATTTGAAGCGTATCACTATGTCCCATTGGATCACCTTGCAATCAGACTTCAGTATCAACTATCAAGCTCAAATGGTACTGATCAATCCAGTCAGCTTCAGACAAGTAGCAAAGTGATGAGAAGCTTGAAGACATAAGGGCAATAGCAGAATTGAAACCCAATGGGATTATTACACATAGCTGTTTTCTTCTCTTTGTACACTATTTTGTATAGTTTTCACTCTCACGGTGGCGTTCTCCTAATAGAACGTCAGCCTCTTTGTACAAAATGCCTGTTATAGGCAAACTTTAAAAAATCAATACAAATCGTTTCTTTGAAAGTACAAAACTATTTGTTTTTCTTTTTCTATTTTATTTTGCAAAAACGTCCAATGATTATTTTTGACATATGCATTTAAATATGATCACTGTTCACAAATACTTGCATAAAAAAACAGAAAGACAATTGCTAATGATTTTAAGGAACGGAGCAAAGTCTAAAAAACAATCTACAGTCCTGACAATTACTCCTTCCAACAGGTACAGGGACAGAGACAATTTGAGACGAAGTCACCTCTACGTCCTCAGCATACGACCCCGTGACGTCTATGTTCCCCACAGAGCATAAACAACCAAAATTTTAATCTCTTCTTCCCCAGGCATGAATTATCTCCTCCAGCAAAGTTCCTTCAAAAAACTGAAATCTATATTCCCCAACCGAGCTTTATAATCTTAAACAGTTTATAACCTCCTCCCTGGTAGAGTTTATTTCTCTAACTGTAGAAGTTCAGGCCCCAACAGAGTTTATTTCTCTACATCGGCAAAAATCTTCCAAACAAAACATTATCTCTCAACAGAGTTATTCTCAAGCAGAGTCAATCCCTGGCAGATCATCTCTATTCATCATCCTCAGCAGAAACGAAAGACTTAACTTCCCAATACTCTCCAGCAGCAGTCCGAGATTTACTTTCCCAGACTAAGAAATATTGCAATAGCATCCCATGTTCATACATCGTGGCATGCGCATACACATCACATACAACACAATCTCATTTATTTTGAGAACATCATCACAATGCATTTCATACATCATGACATTTCATATGACTAACTCTTTACCTTTTTCAGGAAAAGATCAAATCAACAAACACCACTAATTATGTGACCTGGTAGTCTTCCTAAAAGCTACGTCTGATGAAGGGCTATTTTAGCAATTTCCTTAGAAAGATGCCCTCACAAGACCTTCTCTAGTTAAGTCAGATCTCCACTAAGATCTCTCTGATTCCTATTCCAGCTGAAGATGTTCCAAGACTTTCGTCTGGTTCAGTTAATCAATCCTAAGATTTTTCTGATTCTTATCTAGTCAAAGTTAATTAAAGACCTTTTCTGGTTCAGTCAGATCGACACTAAGATCTCCCTGATTCTTATTCCAGTTGAAGATATTCCAATACTTTTGTCTGGTTCAGTTAAATCTATCCTGAGATTTTTCAGATTCTTATCCAGTCAAAGTTGATTAAAGACCTTCTCTGGTTCATTCGGATCTCCACTAAGATCTCTCTGATTCCTATTCCAGTTGAAGATATTCCAAGACTTTCGTATGGTTCAGTTAAATCAATCCTAAGATTTTTCTGATTCTTATCCAGTCAAAGTTGATTAAAGACCTTCTCTGGTTCAGTCAGATCGCCACTAAGATCTCTTTGATTCCTATTCCAGTTGAAGATATTCCAAGACTTTCGTCTGGTTCAGTTAAATTGATCTTAAGATTTTTCTGATTCTTATCCAGTCAAAGTTAGTTAAAGACTTTTTCTGGTTCAGTAAGATCGACACTAAGATCTCCCTGATTCTTATTCCAGTTGAAGATATTCCAAGACTTTTTTCTGGTTCAGTTAAATTGATCCTAAGATTTTTCGGATTCGTATCCAGTCAAAGTTAATTAAAGACGTTCTCTGGTTCAATCAGATTGACACTAAGATCTCTCTGATTCCTATTCCAGTTGAAGATATTCCAAGACTTTTTTCTGGTTCAGTTAAATCGATCCTAAGATTTTTTCTAATTCTTATCCAGTCAAATTTCATTAAAGACCTTTTCTTGGTTCAGTTAAATTGACACTAAGATTTTTCTGATTCTTATCCAGTTAAAGATAAAACAAGATCTATGTTGGTTCAGTTCGAATCGACCTTTGATTTGTTATTGATTCTTTTCCGGTAGACCTTTTGCTGGTTCAGTTAAATTGACACTAAGATTTTTCTGATTTCTATTCCAGTTTAAGAAACTGCAAAGCCTGGAGTACGGCCAGATAACAGTTTAATATCATGTCCCCAGTAAGTCGCTGTGAAGCCTGGAATACGACCAGATAGCAGTCAACCTTATCATCCTCAGCAAGTCACTATAAAGCCTGGATCCTGACCAGATAGCAGTTCACTTCCATCTCTTCATTCAAGAGATGACTCCCCAGTAGAGTAATGGACAACTGAAGCTCCTAGACTTTATTCCCCTAAAAAACATTCTCGGAGGACTCCTCCTTGGACAGCAGGAACAGGAAACCCTACAAAGTAATATCTCATGAAATCAACATTGTTCTAGGTGGCATCTCTGAGCCCATCTTCGACGACTCTCCGTCACATTCTCTGGATGGCATCTCTAAGCCCATCTCCGACGACTCTCCGTCATATCTCCTTGGATGGCATCTTTAAGCCCGTCTCCGACAGTCTTCTGTCATCTTTTCTAAATGGCATCTGGAATCCCATTCCCGATATTATTCACCAACAGTCTCACTTTGAACGAAAGCAAATTTCTGGGCACTCTAGTGTTCAATCATCTTCCACCTTCAGATCACGAAAGGCAGACAAGCCAGTCTAAATCTTCAGGTTTAAGAAGATTGAACAGGGGAAGCTATTGTACTCCCAAAATTTTCCCTCCCATTTTTACACAAGACATACTCCTAGAGGTTCTCAATTGCTCAAGGTTGACCAAGAATTGACCAGACAATTCTCCTCCTAAGGCAATGAACCCCCAACTAGGGTTTCAATTTTCATCAAGATGGTTGAGCTCCAAGGATCCCAAATGTTCTCCATTATCCTAATATGTCCTCAAGATCATCCATTCCAAGTTTCATGCCTTGCTCAACAAGTTTGCTCAGTCAATTGCTCAAGTATTGGAAAATCAACTATGTTAGGTCAAAAGTCAATTGTGTCCCATGTACAGTCAAACTTCAAGATTTTTGGTAAACATCAACATTTTGAAGTAATATCCATCATTTGATAAGGGTTTTATCATTATTCCTCAAGAAATGCTCCTAACCCATCAAAAGTAAAAAATGGCAAATTGGGGTTTCTATAGGAAAAGTCAACCAAACTTTGACCAAGCATAACTTTCTCATACTTTATCAAATATTTTCCAACCAAAGCTTATTTTGAATATAATCCAATTCTATACAACTTCTCTTTATCCCCCAAGATCAAGAAATGCACCATTTGAAAGATACAAGTTCATACATTACAGGTCATTTTTAGAAAGTCAACAAAAGCCACTTTTTTACAAGACCTTTTACATCAAGATAACATATTCAAATGCAAAATTGATCTAATTAAGTATTGAAGTAGACATCTTGGGCTTTCCAAAAAGTATAAGATCATCATAATGAGATAATAATTGAGCAAGTTATGGCTTGCCCAAGTTAGGAAAATTTTGGAAATTTCAAGAATGGTGCATTGAGAAAATTTGAACTTTTGAAGCAATGGCTTGTTTTATTAGGCCTCAAACATCTTCCTAAGCTTATAAAGGACCTCTAATTTATCTCTTGCCTTGCCTTGCATTTTTTATCTATTTTATTCATATTTATTTTGTTTTTATTCACATAAATTCAAGATAAATCATATAAAATTGCAAATGATTGGATCATGACCACTGGGCTTTTGTTTTGACTTAATTGCAGGCCCACAAATTCGTACAAAGAATGACCAGGTTCATTCATGCATGGAAAGGGAAAGATTTGCAAATATGAAAGCCTTTAAATTGGTTGGATTATGTATGGATTATAGACAGTTGAATAAGGTGACTATCAAGAATAAGTATCCACTTCCGAGGATTGATGATTTGATGGATCAGTTGGTTGGTACAAGTGTGTTTAGTAAGATAGATTTGAGGTTTGGTATCATCAGATTTGTGTAATGTGTGAAGATATTCATAAGACTGCTTTTAGAACAAGGTATGGTCACTATAAGTATTCTATGATGTCATTCGATGTAACCAATGCACCTGGTGTATCTATGGAATACATGAACATACTTTCCCATCAGTATTTGGATAAGTTTGTGGTTGTTTTCATTGATGATATTTTGATCCATTCAAAGAGAAAAGGGAATCATGTTAAGCATATGAAGATTATGTTATCTGTGTTATCTGAAGATTGTTAGCATAATATTGTACCCTGAATTTTTCCCTCCCATTTTCACATAAGACATACTCCTAGAGGTTCTCAATTGCTCAAGGTTGACCAAGAATTGACCAGACAATTATCCTCCTAAGGAAATGAACCCCCAACTAGAGCTTCAATTTTCATCAAGATGGTTAAGCTCCAAGGATCCAAAATGTTCTCCATTGTCCTAATATGTCCTCAAGATCATCCATTCCAAGTTTCATGCCTTGCTCAACAAGTTTGCTCAGTCAATTGCTCAAGTATTGGAAAATCAATTGTGCTAGTTCTAAAGTCAATTGTGGCCCATGTACAGTCAAACTTCAATACTTTTGGTCAACATCAACATTTTGAAGTGATATCAATCATTTGATAAAGGGTTGATCACGATTCCTCAAGAAATGCTCCTAACCCATCAAAAGTTAAAAAAAGGAAAATTAGGGTTTCTATAGGAAAAGTCAACCAAACTTTGACCAAGCAAAACTTTCTCATACTTTATTATAAATTTTCCAACCAAAGCTCATTTTGAATATAATCCAATTCCCTACAACTTATATTCATCCCCTAAGATCAAGAAATGCACCATTTGAAAGATACAAGTTTATACATTACAGGTCATTTTTAGAAAGTCAACAAAAGCCACTTTTTTCCTAGACTTGTTACATCAAAATAACATCTTCAAATGAAAAATTGATAAAAATAAGGATTGAAGTATACATCTTGGACTTTCCAAAAAGTACCAGATCATAATCATGAGATAAAAATTGAGCAAGTTATGGCTTGCCCAAGTTGGGAAAATTTTGGAAATTTCAAGAATGGTGCATTGAGAAAATTTGAACTTTTGAAGCAATGGCTTGTTTTCTTAGGCCTCAAACATCTTCCTAAGCTTATAAAGGACCTCTAATTTCTCTCTTGCCTTGCATTTTTTAGCTAATTTATTCATATTTATTTTGTTATTATTCACATAAATACAAGATAAATCATATAAAATAGCAAATGATTGGATCATGACCATTGGGATTTTGTTTTGACTCAATTTCAGGCCCACAAATTCGTACAAAGAATGACCAGGTTCATTCATGCTTGGAAAGGGCAAGATTTGCAAATATGGAAGTCTTTAAATTGGTTGGATTTTGACATGAAAACATAGCATTATGATTTGATTCTTTACATGTTATATTGTCTCCTCCTTCCATACTATAAGAACAACACATTGGCAAGCCAAAGACACGCACACAGAACCTAGAGAACCTCTTCCTATTTTGCAAAAAAATTCAAAGTTGTCAAACTCAGATTTCGTATTCCAGCCTCCCTTTCTCAAAACCAAGGATTCTAATCCACTCCTGGAGATCCCTTGAATCATTTGCAGCCACTATCAAGCCAGAAAGCATCACCCAATGCGTCCACCAACATCCACGGTTTGCTCCATTTTCAAATTTTGTTTTGTATAATTAACGGGATTTCCATGTGGTTTAACCATGCATTTCTAGTTTGTTAATCATTTGCAAGCTTTCTATATGGTTGGATTGATTTTTTGATGTAGGAACTGGGCATTACCATTTTTAGGGTTTAAAGCTTAGTTTTGGGCGTTTTTACATTAACCAAAATTAGGCTTAAACAGGGGCACCATCATGCTCAGGAGAGTGAGGCCAGTCGATTCATGGCCTTACACATAATTTCTATTGCGTATTTGGTTTATTTCAGGGTGCAAAGGTTGTAGTGACCGACAAAAAATCTGTCACTATAGGTATTTCTACCTAAGACGACGGAGGGAGGTATGATATGAATGTGTGGCAGACCCCTACTGGCTCATTCAAATCCAGCGCGCGTTTTTATTTTTTTTGGAATACTTCTGAATAATTTTTGTATATAATATTATTATGTTGTTTGGATTAACGAATGGTCATGTAGCTCAAATGGTGAAGCAGTGCGCTTGTGAAGGAAGGGACCTGGTTTCGAATCCCAGGTCAAACATTTTCCATTTTCTTGATATTCCATACAAGATCCAGCGTTACACATGGCCAGAAGTGTATCATGGACCACCAATCTGTGCCATCAGATCACCACTGGATCTAGATCTAGCGCCTCCAATGTACATACCACCATGTACCCCTTCAGCTTGGGCACACAAGATCTTTGACAAAGGTTGTGGGTTCTGAGTTACTGGGCCTAGCGTTTTCAGATCAACACCCCATGTTTATTACTTAACCCCAGGCCCATTGTTTTGTTTTAATTTTTTTCTTTTTTTATTTTTACTTTCATTTATTTAATTAACCATAAAAAAATCAGAAAATCACCAAAATATTATATTAGTTTTTTTTATTAAACTAATTTTGTAAATAATTTAAATAAATATTTTAACTATTTTTTTAAATTTAAAATGAAGTAGAACTTAGGATTTAATTAGATTTAATTATTTTCTTTTTATAATAAAAACAAAAAAAAACTTAGACTATTTTTCTTAATTAACTTTTATTTTTTTAAATAGACTTTAGGATGTTTAATTTAATTATTTTTCTTAATTAAAACAAAAATCAAACAAATAAGTTTGTTTTACTTAGACCCTTTCTTAGGTTGTTAGACTCTTCTTTATTTCGCGCGCGCATTTTATATTATATTGTAACTGCTTACGATTGTAATAGTTTAGGACTTAATATTGTACCCCAAAATTTACCCTCTCATGTTTTTCCAATATTTCCTCTTGCATAGGTGGTTGCAAACCTTTGCCTAAAAGACAAGGAAAGTTTTGAAATGATGGTTAGGTATCCTTCGATTGGCACCTACAAAATGCCCTTCGATTGGCATCTCTAAAGTGCCTTTCGATTGGCATCTCCAAAATGCCTTTCAATTGGCATCTACAAAATTCCTTTCGATTGGCATTTCCAAAATTCTTTTCGATTGACATCTACATAGCATCCTTCGATTTACATATGCAAAAGGCCTTTCGAAAAGCCTTTCGATGGGCATTGGGTCAAAGCCTTTCGATTGGCGTGGCAAGGGATCCTTCGATTTAGCATTGTGTCAAAGCAACTTTGATAAGCATGTTAACCGTGTCCTTAAATTGGCATGGACAAGATCTTTCAATTGGCGTAGCAAAGGACTCTTCGATTGATATTCCAATAAATACCCTTCGATTGGTATTTGGACAAGGGCCATTCGAAGAACTCCTTCCAGGCCATTCAAAAGAGGTCATCAAGAGGGCACTCGAAAAATATGTCCAGGCCAGATTCTTGCCTTGTTTGTTCACAATTCCACAAGAGCTGATTAGACCAGGGAATTCTCTTCAAAAGGACAGGAAATCAAAGCAAAAGGTGGTCCAATCGAAGGAGCCCTAGTATTGAAGTTGGCACAATTCGACTCAGAACCATTAAGGAGAACAAGGTTCTAATAAGGAAAGTCTTGATTGGTTCGAATTGGAGTTTAAGGCTGGCAAGGAAGGCATATTCGAAGGAAGGAAAGGTATTTGTTCCAAAACAAGTCAGAAATCTCACAATCGAAAGAATCTTATCTCAATCAAATAAGGAATGAAATATGCTGGCAAATCAAAGGGAAAACGCGTTGGAATAAAAATAGCAAGATGTGGCCTATTTTAGAAACAAAAGATACAAGACAAATCAAATCTTTTCTCACTCAATATTCAAGATTTAATTCAGTTTTGTTAACGTAATTCGGTCTATTATATATGCATAGCAAACCCTGATCATAAGAGGGTGATTTGGCCGTGTAGAACACTCATAGGAATCTCAAAATTTTAAAAAAAAAAAAGTGGTGATCGAGTTTTGCTTTAGAGGGAGATTCAAGGAATTTCAAATTTCAAGTATGTATTTATGTTTGTGTGACCATTTAGAACATGTTTGCATGATTAATTGTGTGTTTTGATGTATATTTAACTTACTGTCATTGCTAGGGTTTGAAGCTTCGTTTTAAGGTTTTTTATTTCAGGAAAAATCAGGACAAAAGAAGAGTATCATTGTACTCACAAGATCAAACCCAGTTGATCTGTATTCTTGGATTAAATTTTTATTGCGTGATTATGATTTTTGAGATATGCAGCTTTATAGTTACAGCGCCTGTCCGTAGGTAAAAAACCCTTGCCTAAATCGACAGTCCGGCGAAGAAGATGACTGCGTGTCAAAACTCGGTTGGGTAGTTTGAATGGCGCATGTTCTATTTATTACACTAACCTCTCATTACATATAATATATATTGTTTTTTTATATTAACGATTGAACAATTGGCTCAGTGGTACAAGTGAAGGCTTTTCAGCGCGCGTGTGTAGGAGCTCAGGGGTTCGATTCCTACCTCCTACATATTATTTTTCTCACAATTTCTTTGCAGATTCAATGTTTCCTTTCCAAGCGCGCTCGCTGTATGCCTCAAGATCATCACCCTTGGATCAATCAGCACGTAGATCCAATGCTTCCAATGAAGCTCCCCTTAGTGAACACTCCTGGAACAATCACACTAGATCTCACGTTGCCTTGGGCCAACAGGATTGGGCTTGGGCAAAATTTCAGCAACACAACCCATGATTTGGGTTCATACCCCCTCAGGCCCATTTCTTTTCTCTTTGATTTTACTATTTATTTTATTTAATTGTTCAAATTGATTTTTATTTCAAACCATTTTTTAATCAGAAAATAATCACACAAAAAATAGGATTTAGTTTTTTTAATAAATTAATTTTTTGCAAATTAATTATTTTAATCAATTCTAATATTTTTCATTAATTAAAATCAAGTAGAATTAGGTGAAAATCAAATCTCTTTTTTTTTTCATAAAATATCAATATTTTTTCAATGATCAAATTAGATTTTTAGGGTTTTGAACCTTTTTTCCTGTTAATTCTCGCGTGTTATTATTTTGGCGTACGATAATTTTTATTATTGATGTAACTGTGCCCAGTTTGTAATAGCTTAATTAGGGTTTTATTTCCGCACTTTTTTTCCAGTCAAATATAAATGTATCTACACCAAATCCTTCTAATAGCTTAGGGCCTTTATTTCTCGCTTTTATGTTTTATATGCTTGTATATAATTGCTAGCAACCTAGGCATGTATGCTTAATCAAACAATCAATAGATCACTAAACTGTAAGATAAATATCTGAAATAGCACACTATTGCACACTTGCACCCCTAGGGTATTTCCCACTTTGGTTGCCTTCGAAAATGGTCATGTCCCTCGAACGTATGGATACCCTTAGCAAAGACCCTCAGTTTAAAGTCATCATAAAGATCATAGTCCCTAAATGTTCCTCGAGTTGCCTACGAGAAATGATCTTATGATGATAGTCCCTTCGAAATGCTAAGGTATCCTTACATATTACCTTCCATGACCATTACGTCCCTTATGATAGTCCCTCAACATCCAACGAATAGGGTTACCTACTCACTAATAGTAGGATAACACAGTCTAAAGGATAGGAGGAAAAGAACTGTCTTTTTTCGAGTAGGTAGATAACTGTTAGGTACTCGCTCAAACAAATTTTCACACCACACTTTCAAACACTTTTCAAACAAAGTTTTCAAAAATGCTTTATCACACTCTTGAGGACTGATACAAGAGTTACCATAAAGTGAATCTCCGCACTAAGGCATTTTCAAAGCTTTTCAAAACACACAAAACGCAAGAAATTTTAAAAAATGAGCAAGTACCTAAGAGCCCATGGAAAACCATAGATGGAAAGGGTGATAACACCTTCCCTTTCCATAATCTACCCCCCTTACTCAGAAATCTCAAAAAAAGGTATTTTTCTGTTCTTTTCAACCTTTCCTTATTGGATAAAAGAAAAGTCGATGGTGACTCTTACTTACTGCGATATTTGCGAACAAAAAACGCTAAACCAGTATTAACAGTTGGTTCTGCCACCGTATCACAGAACTGGCGACTCTGCTGAGGATAATTATAAAGTGGGGCATCTTATTAGGTAAGTAGCAATAAATCATGGAGGTTGTACGGTGTAGACCGATACAAACGAAGTGGTGGCTACGTTAGTGCGATGCTTTGGATTGTACTATTGTTCCTTGAGTAAGTTAAGGATAACATTAGGCTTCCTCATAGTGTCACTAAGTGCTAACTGACCTTTAGAACCTTTAATTGACTCATCCTAGCCATTAGGAAGTAGTGAGATGACCGGCTTTGGTTCCGACCGAAGATTGGTTGATACTCGATACTACACTCATTGAGGATGGACTTTCAGGATTTTTTGGCTGCAATACTTCGGTGCGGAGCTGAAACAATTTATGAAGGGAAGGTCAGTGATATTGAGCCTCCTTAGAACCCGATTACTATTAATAGGACAAGTTAAGCCAATTGAACATTCAAGAGGGTACTTACTTTAAAACTTCATGCAAGCCTTTGAACCTAAGGTCTTTTGTGTTATTTTCTTGTGTTTATCTGTGGTTTTTAGCATAATCATGACATCATAAACATCATGACATTAATATGTACTAATCATTTCAAGGACCTATTGGATTTACCTCTTGGCTGTTTTGTAGGATATGAATTCAGATCGCAGAAAAACTATCCGGATTCACTTTACAGAAGTTCCTCCTAAGTTCAAGGAATTAGTCTTGAATGTCCCCGAGGACTCATCATTCCACAAAAGACATGGTAACTTGCTCAGTTTGGTTACCACCGGGTTTGACGAAGGTTTGATGAGTGTGTTATTCCAGTTCTTCGACCCTAAGCACCATTGCTTCACATTCCCCGATTATCAACTGGTGCCTACACTGGAAGAATTCTCTAAGTTACTTGGTTTACCTATATTAGAGCGAGTACCCTTCACTGGTTTAGAACAAGACCTAGCTTCTGAAAATGTTGTCGTAGCTTTTCACTTGAAACCATCTGACATTGAGTCCAATTGGGAAAAAAGAAGTGGAGTTAAGGGTGTCCTTGCAAATTTCTTGATGAAGAAAGCTCAGATTTTCCTGGATGCTATGAGTTACCATGCCTTCGAAGATGTATTAGCCCTCTTGATCTATGGGTTGGTCTTGTTTCCTAATTCAGATCAACTTATAGATGTGAATTCCATCAACATCTTTCTTGCTAACAATCTGGTTCCTACATTGCTCGGGGATATCCTACATTCTCTCCATACACGTACTCTGAAGAAGCGAGGAACTCTCATGTGTTGCACCCCTCTGCTATATAGGTGGTTTATTTCGCACCTTCCTAGGTCAATAATGCAAAATGATTTAGGCTTAAGGTGGAGTCAAAGACTAATGTCTCTCTCTCACTCCGACGTCCATTGGTATCCTCGCTCTCAAGAGGACATTTCTTTTATTGATCGTTGCGGAGAATTTCCTAATGTGCCACTCTTGGGCATTAGGGGAGACATCACCTACAATCCTTCTTTAGCACTACGTCAATTTGGCTATGCACGGAGAGATGGTCCACCGGATATGCTCATCCAGGGTATTGTGTTCAACTACTCAGATGATTTGCAAAATTATCATCAGAGGTTCATCCGCTCTTGGGGCATTATTAAGAAGACTGATAGTAGGACTTTGGGGCGTTAGAACTTCATACCTTTGGAACCTTATCTCAAATGGGTGATATCTCTAGCCCAAAGTATTATTATGCCATATGATTCCATCTTACTGGTGATCTTAGAACCTATTGTTCAAGGGGACGAGTCCCGTACTATTCTCCATCCTGATATGACAACCAACTTCGAAGAGTTGCAAAGGGCTTGGATCCATCTCAAGAGAGAACGGGATACTTTTGAGGCTCAATTCTATACAAGTGAGAAGAAGGTGCTAGAATTAACAAAACAACTTCATGAAGAGAGGAACCTCAACACCTACCTCAACACCAAGAGGAAGCGCCCATGGGAGACTTAGGAACTTCCTTTCAATGTTTATCCTTGTGTAATCTTTTGTTTTTTTAAAAACTTGCTAATAAAAGGTTTTTCTTTTTGTTTTTTTTAAAAGATCTTAAATCCAATAAGGTCCTTGAAATCATTGCATACACATGTCATACATATCATTGCATAAACAGGTTTCAAAGCAGGTTTCTCATCCTCTTCATTATTTATTTCAGTAATGGCTCTAGAACAAACTGTGAAGGACTTACAGACTCAGAACGCACAATTCCAACAGATGATCATGGCTCTAGCCAAAAGGCAAGAGGAACTGAAAGCCCTAATCTTTAAAGACAATACTAAGAAGCCAAGGAGGACAGCTGGCGTGGTAAATCTGGGAAGAAGATTCAAGGGACCGTTAAAGCAAGTGGTTGATCTGACATCTTCATCCAAAGAAAGAGATAACCAAGAGGGTGAGACAAGAGAGGAAGACCCTAGTCTGGGGGAATCTGATAATGAGACTGATTACAATGAAGAGCAGTATCTTCTAGCCGACGAAAA
Organism: Vicia faba; assembly: GCA_948472305.1. Classification (NCBI taxonomy): domain Eukaryota; kingdom Viridiplantae; phylum Streptophyta; class Magnoliopsida; order Fabales; family Fabaceae; genus Vicia; species Vicia faba. The sequence goes on along the minus strand of OX451738.1, from coordinate 928,870,002 downwards.
GTACAAACAGCTGGAAGAGCGTCTGAGTGCAATGGAGATTCAGAAAGTGCATGGGCTGGACTTTGAAGAGCTGGGTTTGGTGTCTGGGATTATCATTCTGCCAAAGTTCAAGGTGTCAGTGTTTTCCAAGTACAATGGGGTTTCATGTCCCAATATGCACCTCTGATCTTATATGAGGAAGATCCAGCCTCACACTGCTGACAAGGACTTATGGGTCCACTTCTTTCAGGATAGTCTGTCCGGAACTCAACTAGAATGGTTCTACCAGCTGGAAAGGGCCAACATCCATAATTGGGAAGACCTGGTTGTTGCTTCCTACAAGCAGTATCAGTATAATGCAAACCTCGCTCCCACCTGTACTCAACTCCAAAGTATGTCTATGGGTTCGAGCGAGGGCTACAAATACTACGCTCACAAGTGGAGGGACCTAGCAGGAAGAGTCCAGCCTCCCCTGTCGGATAGGGAGCTAGTGGATATGTTTTTGGGTACCCTATCTGGACCATTTTTCAATCACCTTATTGGGAGCTCCTCATCCGGATTCACTGAATTGATTTTTACGGGAGAAAGATTGGAAGCTGGAATTAGGAGTGGTAAGATTCAGAAGGATGCATCTTCCAGTACAACAAGGAAGCCATTTTCTGGAAAGAAGGAGGTCAGTGCCACTTATAGCCAAAGGAATCAGGACAGAACCGAGCACCGTCTGATGGTAGGGGCTGTTATGATCTCCAAACCTGCACCTATTCAATAAAGGAATAATTATCCTATAGTGGAAAGGTCGTTAAGATAGTTTACCCAGATAAATATGACAATGTTTCAAGTCTTGCCACATTTGTTGAAGTCCAATCTGGTAATGATGAAGGAAGCTCTGAAGAATCCCAACACCGCCTCTCCTCACTACAACCCTAATGCTCGTTGTGCTTACCATTCATAAATTCCAGGCCATGATACCAACAAATGTTGGGCTTTTAAAAAGAAGGTGCAAGACCTTCTAAATGCGAAGGAAATTGAATTTGACGCCCCTGAGATTCCAAACGTTATCACTGCTCCTATGCCCAAGCACGGTCGTGGTGTTAAGGCTATTGAAGATAATGTGTTTGTTACTACTTTTGAAGAGCTTGTTACTCCTCTTATGACCGTTAAGTGGAACTTGTTGAAGGCCGGTTTATTTTTGGGTTGTGGCAAAGGTTGCCACTTCTGTTTATCTCTACCGACTGGTTGTCATTTGTTGAAGGCAGGTGTTTAGCGCCTGATGGATGATAGAGATATTTTATTTGAGAAGACTCATGTTCCAACCATTCTATGCAAGGATATTTCAATAATAACCATTTCCGCCGATCCTCCCAGGGTCTCCACCAAAAGACCCGTCAGGATTACATCTGTTCTGAAGATGACTCCACTGATAATTACTATGCCAGGGCCAATCCCATACTCCTCAGACAAAACTTTTCCCTGGAACTATGGGGGTGACGTCTACTACCACGGCGTCAAGCAAGATCTGCTGGCCGATGAAGACCAGGTTTCTGAGAAGGCTGATCCCGACATTGGAAACATTGTTGGAACCAACAAAATAACCAGAAGTGGAAGAGTGTTTTCCCCTGATATTTCTCCTCTGAAAGCTGTTAATGGTCTTGTGATCATTCCCACTTTTGTTCCGGCTGATACTACTACTATAATTCATGTGATTACCCCTGTTGACACCCCTATCACCGAGTCGACCTAGACTCGGGTCAAAGACATATTGATTGAGCTTGTCCAGACGAAGGCGCGGTCAATATCTATCCTAGAGGCTTCCAAGAAGGAGATGGAAGAAATTTTGAAAATTATAAGGAAGAGCAACTACAATGTAGTCGAACAGCTGGGGCAGACCCCTTTAAATATTTATATGCTAGCCTTATTGTTGTGCTCTGAAGCTCATGCGAAGGCTCTAGTGAAATTTCTTAAGACGACCCATGTGCCACAAGAAACCTCTGCTGACCAATTTGAAGATTATGTGGCTAGTTTGACGGCTGAAAACGGTTTAGGTTTTTCTGATGCTGATCTAACACCCAGAGGGAGGAAACACAATGATGTGCTTCATGTTTCCGTCGAGTGCAGGGGCACTACATCGGCCCATGTCCTGGTACATACTAGATCATCATTAAACGTGCTGCCTAAGAAAGTTCTGGATAGACTAGACTGTGAAGGTTTGACCTTGAAGCCCAGCAACATAGTGGTGAGGACTTTCGATGGTTTAAAGAGAATGGTGCACAGGGAGGTGGATATCCCCATCAAAGTCGGTTCTTAGACTTTCAACTCTACCTTCTACGTGATGGATATCATACCATCCTATTATTGCTTATTGGGTCGCCCTTGGATCCATGGGGCGGGAGCTGTCACATCTACTATGCATCAGATGATGAAGTACCCTGTAAAAGGAAAGATTGTCATGGTACACGGTGAAGAAGAATACATGGTCAGTCACCTGAACTCCTTCAGGTATGTAGAAATGGATGGCGAGTTCATCGATACTCTGTGTTAGAATTTCTAAGAGGTGCCTCAGACTATGGCTGCAACTGAAATTGTCACCAATCTGCCAAAGACCACCAGACCTCCCTTGAAGATGGCTTCTCTCAAGGATGCAAAAGCAGTTATCGAAGAAGGTGGGTCTACCATCTAGGGCCAGCTCTCTGATATTTCGTACAAGTCTGATAAGTTTGGTTTAGCTTTCTCTTCAGGGGCTCAAAGGCTTGTTCAACGTGCTCGTGCTGGAGGACCTCCCCTACGCATCAGCAATCATGGGGTCAATGCTCTAGAAGACGGCGATGGTGACAATGACATGGACAATTGGATCTTCCCTACTACCAATGGTGGACCTAGTAACTGGACAGAAAAAGACTTTGTACCGATTACTTTTTTTCAGAAGTAATTATCTTTCTTGTTTTTTGGATATGTAATAAACATTATAAACTTTATGGCCATGTGTCTTACCCGCGGCACAATGGTTTATTTGTGAGGGTTATCATGTTTAATCTCATATGGAATTAATAAAGCATTGGACGTTTATGCATACAAATTTTACGCTCTTTGTTTTTTCTTTTCAGCTTTTACTTTGTCCATACAACTATGCTCTTACACACACTTACGTATCGACTGCAGATCCATATACACTCTGGATCCCATTGATAACAGTTATGTTATTGTCGGTTATGACTTTGAAAATATGATCAACCAAGCCGAGGACGGAGGTGAGGAAGATTGTGAGGTACCCGAAGAACTTGTTAGACTGTTATAGCAGGAAGAAAGGGATATACAGCCTCATGAAGAGCCAGTTGAGATAGTAAATTTGGGCACAGAGGAAGATAGAAAAGAAGTCAAGGTCGGTGCAAATCTGGGGCTTAATGTCAAATAGCAGTTGATACAGATGTTGCATGATTATGTCGAGATCTTTGCTTGGTCATATAAAGACATGTCGGGACTGGATACAGATATTGTGGTTCACCGTCAGCCAACTAAAGAAGATTGCCCTATAGTAAAGCAGAAGGTTCGTCGCATGCGCCCTGAAATGTCAGAGACAACAAAGCAAAAGTTATGAAATAGTTCAACGTTGGGTTCCTAGCTGTCACTTCTTATCCCCAATGGGTTGCTAACATAGTCCCCGTGCCTAAAAAGGACGGTAAGGTACGAATGTGTATGGACTACCGAGATTTGAATAGGGAAAGCCCCAAGGATGACTTTTTGCTTCCCCACATTGACGTTCTTGTTGACAACACCACGCAGCAAAAGATCTTTTCCTTCATGGAAGGTTTCTCTAGTTACAATCAGATCAAGATGGCGCCCGAAGACATGGAGAAGACAACCTTCGTCACACAATGGGGCACTTTCTGTTAGAAAGTGATGCTGTTTAGATTGAAGAATGTTGGGGTAACCTATCAGCAAGCCATGGTAGCTTTGTTTCATGACATGATTCACCATGAGATAGAGGTTTATGTTGATGACATGATAGCCAAGTCTCAAACTGAGGAAGAACACCTTGATCATCTACAGAAGTTGTTTGATAGGTTGAAGACGTACAAGCTTAGGTTAAATCCGAACAAGTGCACCTTCGGGGTAAGGTCTGGTAAACTGCTAGGTTTCATTGTCAGTGACAAGGGCATTCAGGTGGAAGCCCAAAATTAAAGGCTATACAAGAAATTTCGGCTCCTCGCACTGAGAAGGAGGTCAGAGGCTTTTTGGGACGACTAAATTACGTTTCCAGGTTCATTTCCCATTTAACTGCTATTTGTAAGCCAATCTTCAAGCTCCTGAAGAAAGATCAAGTGGTAAAGTGGAATGACGAATGTCAGACTGACTTCGAAAGAATCAAGGAATACCTTCAAGAACCACCAATTCTGATTCCCCCGATTGAAGGAAGACCTTTGATAATGTACTTAACAGTGTTAGATAATTCAATGGGGTGTGTGTTGGGGAAGCATGACAAGTCTGGTCGAAAAGAGCATGCAATATACTACCTTAGAAAAAAGTTTACCGACTGTGAAACAAGATACTCACTGCTTGAGAAAACTTGTTGTGCTTTGGCTTGGGCTGCTCGCCGACTGAGACAGTATATGTTGACCCACACTACTTTGCTGATATCTAAGATGGATCCGATCAAGTACATCTTTGAGAAGCCCGCTCTCTCCGGAAGAATAGAAAGATGGCAAATGATCTTAACTGTAGTTGTTTAGGTATTGGCTTGCATTTTTGGTAAAACCCAAGTGTATGTGTGAATGTCATGACTGATGTCATAACATTCTAGTTTAGTTTGTACTGATTCATTAGGTACCTTTGCAGAAAAATATTGTCATTCAGGTACTGATGTTTATAAGTGTGTATCTGAGCATTTTGCAAAATGATCACATTTTCCTAAATCAGTAGACAGGTTTTCTCAGATGTCATAACAGATGTTAAGACATCCTGTTCTGAACTAACAGGTTTGCAGGTTGGTTAATTCTGAGTTTTTTCAGGAAAATAACTCAGTCTTTCCAGAACATAATCCTGCGTTTTCTGAGGGGTAACCTAGCTCAACCCTAACCTGGTTAATAAAGTCCTGTGACCTAGTCTTAAGGTCAAACGGAATTAACCCTAGGTTTTTGTGGAAACCCTAACTGAAGTTGCAGCTTCTATATATTCAACAGAGCTGCTGTCTTGCAAGTAATCCCTTTTTGATCAGAAGATCATTTGTAATCTGTATAGGTTTAATTATTGTACTCCAAGCAATTATCATTGTGATAAGTGACTTGGAATAGGTTTTTAATTGTAAGGGTTGTGTAGCACTCAAAGCTTTGAAGCAAGAGTGTTTGAATGTTCCTTGACTAAAGCTGTGAAGCAGAGTCAAGTTAGTTGTGTGCATCACTCAAAGCTGTGAAGCAAGAGTGATTGTGTTGCTTGATTAAAAAGCTGTGAAGCTTAATCAAGTGTTTGTGTTTGAAGAGTGTCTTCATCAATTCATTAGTCAAATTGTCTTATGTATCACTGCTGTGATTGAGGGGGAGTGAGTAGGAACTCAGGTTTAAGTTGTACTTAGATTGAAATTGCATTGGGTAGGTCTTAAGTGAAGGAGATAAACTGGTTGGTTTATTCCTGAATTAACATCTCTTATAGTGGATTTCCTCCCTGGCTTGGTAGCCCCCAGAGTAGGTGTTGTTGCACACTGAACTGGGTAAACAATTGACTGTGTTCTTTATTGTTTTTGTATTTACTGTCATATAGTAAGTCAGATATGGTGTCATAACATTGAACGTGACATTGAGTATCTACAGCCAGAATTTCAATTGGCATCAGAGCAGGCACCCTGCCTGTATTACTGGGTGAGATCTAGGGATATCACTTTCTGGCACTATGGACAAAGAAGGAGTTTTTGGAAATAGACCACCCATTCTGGATGGAACTAATTATGACTACTGGAAACCTCGTATGATTGCCTTCTTAAAATCTCTGGACAAAAAGGCTTGGAGAGCTGCTGACAAAGGATGGATCCATCCCACCATAACTGAGAAAGATGGGACAATCAGTCTGAAGCCTGAGGAAGATTGGAGTAAAGAAGAAGATGAGTTAGCTCTGGGAAATTCAAAAGCTTTAAATGCCTTGTTCAATGGAATTGATAGAAACATTTTCAGACTAGTACATCAATATGAATTGGCCAAGGAAGTTTGGGACACTCTCAAAACTACTCATGAGGGCACTTCCAAAGTAAAAATGTCAAGGCTTCAGATGTTGACTACCAAGTTTGAGAATCTAAAAATGATGGAAGATGAAACCATTCATGAGTTTCACATGAACATCTTGGAGATTGCCAACACCTCAGGAGCACTGGGAGAAAAGATGTCAGAAGAAAAACTGGTGAGGAAGATTCTCAGATCCTTGCCTAAAAGATTTGCAATGAAGGTAACTGCCATAGAGGAAGCCCAGGACATCAGCAAGTTGAAAGTGGATGAACTTATTGGGTCTCTTCAGACTTTTGAGATGGGGATCACTGATAATGGTGACAAGAAGAACAAGAGCATAACACTTGTGTCCAACACTGATGTTGAAGAAAATATTTCAGAAGCTATAGCCATGCTTGGAAGACAGTTCAACAAACTCATCAAAAGAATAGATCCAAAGTCAAGGTCTAATGTTCATAACATTCCCTCTGACGTTGACAATTCCAGCAGAAGACCAAGGTCAGAAGAGAAGGGAAATCAAGGCAGAGGAATTCAATGCCATGGTTGTGAAGGATATGGGCATATTCGAGCTGAATGTCCTACCTTTCTTAAGAAACAAAAGAAAGGAATGACAGTTACTTGGTCTGACTGTGATTCAGAAAGTAACTCTGAAGAAGAATCTGCCAAACTAGTTACTGCTTTAACTGGTATTTGTACCTCTGAAAGTGACATCAGTGATGAAGAGGTGACTTTTGAAGAACTGGCTGAAACTTACAAGAAATTGTGTATCAGAAGTACTGAAGTCTGTGTGCAGAATGAGAAACAATCAAAACTCATCATAAAGCTGGAGGCTGAAAAAAGGGCAAACCTTGAAACTATAAGTAATCTAGAAGGAGAAGTTAAATTGCTGAACTCACAACTGAATCAAATGACCAAATCTGTCAAGATGCCGACAAATGGAACAGACAAATTGGAAGAGATCCTTCAGGTTGGACAAAATATGGGAAATAAATCTGGACTAGGATTTATGGAAGCAAAGAAATCTGGTACTGGTAAGCAAATGTCAAAACAGATGTCTCAACACAACTCTCAACATCAGGAACAGAGACATATGAAGAAAAGGTACCAAAGATGGAGATGTCATCATTGTGGGAGATATGGCCACATAAAGCCCTTCTGCTTCAGATTGCATGGATACCCTAATCAGAACCCAGGTGTCAAACCTAAGTCTAAAAAGGTACCACATGCTCCTAAATGGAAGAAAAAGGCTACTGCCCTGATAGCCCACACTTCCCTGAGGGTCTCTGTAAAGGAAGACTGGTACTTTGACAGTGGATGTTCCAGACACATGACTAGAATCAAGAACCTCCTCAATAATGTTAAGCCTCACAACACCAGTTTTGTGACCTTTGGAGATGGTGCTAAAGGTGAAATCAAAGGAGTTGGTGATTTGGACTGCCCTGGAGTTCCAAGTCTGAATGAAGTACTGCTGGTAAAAGGGCTGACTGCTAATCTCATTAGTATCAGTCAATTGTGTGATCTAGGATTCAAGGTCAATTTCTCAAAATCTGAATGTCTTGTAATCAATGACAAACAAGAGATAGTAATGAAAGGAGTCAGATCCAAAGACAACTGTTACTTGTGGGATCCTGAGAACACTAATTTCTCATCTGTGTGTTCCATTGCAAAAGAAGAAAAAGAGGTGAAACTGTGGCACCAAAAACTTGGCCATCTTCATCTAAGAGGTATGAAGAGGATTATCTCCTTGGAGGCAGTCAGAGGGATTCCAAGACTACAAATTGATGAAGAAAGAGTTTGTGGTGAATGTCAGGTTGGTAAGCAGACTAGGATGTCACATCCAAAGTCAAGACATCTGACCACCTCTAAGGTTCTAGAACTTCTTCATATGGATCTGATGGGACCAATGCAAGTAGAGAGTCTTGGTGGAAAAAGATATGCCTATGTGGTTGTGGATGATTTTTCCAGATTCACCTGGATTAATTTCATTAGGGAAAAATCTGATGTATTTGAAGTTTTTAAAGAATTATGCAAAAGAATTCAACGAGAAAAGGAAGGGAGTATTGTCAGAATCAGAAATGATCATGGCAAGGAATTTGAAAACAACAAGTTTGATGATTTTTGTTCTTCAGAAGGAATTAGTCATGAGTTTTCTTCTCCTATAACACCTCAACAAAATGGAGTTGTGGAAAGAAAAAACAGGACCATACAGGAATCTGCCAGAGCAATGTTACATGCCAAAAGACTTCCTATGTATTTTTGGGCTGAAGCTATGAATACAGCCTGCTATGTTCATAACAGGGTCACCCTGAGGAAGGGAACCTCATCCACCATATATGAACTCTGGAAAGGAAGAAAACCAACTGTGAAGTACTTCCATGTGTTTGGCAGCAAATGCTATATTCTGGCTGATCGTGAACAAAGAAGAAAACTGGACCCTAAAAGTGATGAAGGCGTATTTCTAGGATACTCCTCAAACAGCAGAGCTTATAGAGTATTCAACTCCAGAACCAAAACCATGATGGAATCAATAAATGTTATAATTGATGATTATCATGAAGAAATAGATGTTCCTTGTACTGTTGAGACATTCTTTGAGACTTCAACCCAACAGAATGACCTACCCAACTCCACCACAACAGAATCTGAATCAAAGGAAGCTAGCAAGATCCCTTCCATCAGAATTCAGAAGGATCATCCAAAAGAGCTCATCATAGGAGATCCCAATAGTGGAGTCATCACAAGATCTAGAGAAATCATCTCAAACTCTTGTTTTGTGTCCAAAATGGAACCAAGAAATGTCAAGGAAGCTTTAACTGATGAATATTGGATTGGTGCAATGCAAGATGAACTGAACCAATTCAAGCAACATGAAGTTTGGGAACTGGTTCCTAGACCTGAAGGAACTAACATCATTGGGACAAAATGGATATTCAAGAAAAAGTCAGATGCTGAAGGAGTTGTCACCAGAAATAAGGCAAGACTTGTTGCTCAAGGATACACCCAGGTTGAAGGGGTTGATTTTGATGAAACCTTTGCACCTGTAGCCAGGCTGGAATCAATCAGACTCTTGTTGTCAATTGCTTGTCTTCTGAAGTTCAAGTTATTTCAGATGGATGTGAAAAGTGCCTTTCTAAATGGGTACTTGAATGAGGAAGCTTATGTGGAACAACCTAAAGGCTTTGTGGATCCAACCCACCCTGATCATGTCTACAAATTGAGAAAAGCCCTATATGGCCTGAAACAAGCTCCTAGAGCATGGTATGACAGGTTAACAAAGTTTCTCTCAGACAAAGGCTACAGAAAAGGAGGCTTGGACAAAACTCTCTTTGTCAAAACTGAAGGAGGGAAGTTGTTGGTTGCCCAAATATATGTTGATGACATAGTGTTTGGAGGAATGTCAGAACATATGGTTAAACACTTTGCTGATCAGATGCAGGCTGAATTCGAAATGAGTCTCATGGGAGAACTAACTTATTTTCTTGGACTGCAAGTCTCACAAATGGAGGACTCAATCTTCTTATCTCAAAGCAAGTATGCTAAGAACATTGTAAAGAAGTTTGGTATGGAGAATGCAAGTCACAAAAGGACTCCTGCTCCTACTCATCTAAAGCTTTCCAAAGATTCAAGTGGGGTTAAGGTGGATCAAAGTCTGTACAGAAGCATGATAGGAAGCTTGTTGTACTTAACTGCCAGCAGACCTGATATTGCCTTTGCAGTTGGAGTTTGTGCAAGATACCAAGCTGATCCCAAAGTCAGTCATATCAATCAAGTGAAGAGAATTTTGAAGTATGTAAGTGGAACTTACAACTATGGATTGATGTATACTCATGGCTGTGAACCAGCTCTGACTGGCTACTGTGATGCTGATTGGGCTGGTAGTGCTGATGATAGAAAAAGCACCTCTGGAGGATGTTTCTTCTTGGGAAGTAATCTGGTTTCCTGGTTCAGCAAGAAACAGAATTGTGTGTCTCTTTCTACTGCTGAAGCTGAATACATTGCAGCTGGTAGTAGCTGCTCTCAAATGATCTGGATGAAACAGATGCTCACTGAGTATAATGTCACACAAGATGTTATGACATTGTACTGTGACAATCTGAGTACAATCAACATTTCCAAGAATCCCATTCAGCATAGCAGGACCAAACATATTGACATACGACATCACTTTATCAGAGACCTTGTAGAAGAGAAGACAATCAAATTGGAACATGTTTCCACTGAGCTACAGGTGGCTGACATTTTTACCAAGGCTCTAGATGCAAATCAATTTGAAAACTTAAGGGGTAAGTTAGGTATTTGCCAACATGAGGAATTGTAGCAATTAATTTTGCTTAAAACAAGAATTAAAGGAGTTATGCTTGTTCTGATTGGGTTAAAATTATATTTTCCCATTTCCTACAATTCTTTTAAGAAGTTGAATAGACACTCCTTTTCTTCCTTCCCCTCTCGTCTCCACATCAAAACCCAGCCTCTCAATCAGAATTTTCTCTTCAGTTGCTGTTGGTCCTCCAGGACTGTCAAAATGTCTCAAACACCATCATCATCCAATACGACTATTTCAACCTCTTCCTCTGATCAAGATTCTAGGACAATCTCTTCCTGTCTGGACTCTGAAGTCTTGGAGATCTCTTCTCGTAGAAAAGTGGGAACTAACCCCACCAAGGTCAAAGAGTTGAGAACAAGACATGCAGGAAAGTCCCAAGCTTCTGCCTCTGGTAATCCATCTCATCCTTCTTCTTCAGTTCCCCCTGAAATTGCAAATAAGGAAGGGTCAGCCTATGTTAATCAAGCAATAGCAAAAATTGTTTCAAGAATTCTGAACGAGAACCACTCAGTTCCTAGCATTTCTGTTCCTTTGAATCAAGAAAGTTCAAATCCAGATGTCTCTAAGGATGTTAAGACATCAGACAAAGAGAAGAATGCTGATATTGCTTACAAGAAAAGGAAGAAGCCCGACTCCTCTGAGTCTGATGACAGTGCTTAAAGGTTGGTTGTTGTTTGGTGGTGTTGCTGGTTGGTGCTGATATCTGGTGGAGTTTGGAAGTGTGTTCAGTTTTTTTTCTGCTGCTGCTCTTATTATTTGTTTTGGATAACTGTATAATCATTATGAACATGTATCTTTGGCCCATTTGTGGCTAAAGAGGGGGAGAATATTTTGGTACTTAATATGTACTTGCTCAATTAGACATTCTATTTTTCTGCAGTCATTTCCTTCTGCTGCTATCTATCTCTGATTGCTTAGGGTCTTTAGCCAAAAATCTGCCAAAGGGAGAGTTTGTAGTTGTTTAGGTATTGGCTTGCATTTTTGGTAAAACCCAAGTGTATGTGTGAATGTCATGACTGATGTCATAACATTCTAGTTTAGTTTGTACTGATTCATTAGGTACCTTTGCAGAAAAATATTGTCATTCAGGTACTGATGTTTATAAGTGTGTATCTGAGCATTTTGCAAAATGATCACATTTTCCTAAATCAGTAGACAGGTTTTCTCAGATGTCATAACAGATGTTAAGACATCCTGTTCTGAACTAACAGGTTTGCAGGTTGGTTAATTCTGAGTTTTTTCAGGAAAATAACTCAGTCTTTCCAGAACAGAATCCTGCGTTTTCTGAGGGGTAACCTAGCTCAACCCTAACCTGGTTAATAAAGTCCTGTGACCTAGTCTTAAGGTCAAACGGAATTAACCCTAGGTTTTTGTGGAAACCCTAACTGAAGTTGCAGCTTCTATATATTCAACAGAGTTGCTGTCTTGCAAGTAATCCCTTTTTGATCAGAAGATCATTTGTAATCTGTATAGGTTTAATTATTGTACTCCAAGCAATTATCATTGTGATAAGTGACTTGGAATAGGTTTTTAATTGTAAGGGTTGTGTAGCACTCAAAGCTTTGAAGCAAGAGTGTTTGAATGTTCCTTGACTAAAGCTGTGAAGCAGAGTCAAGTTAGTTGTGTGCATCACTCAAAGCTGTGAAGCAAGAGTGATTGTGTTGCTTGATTAAAAAGCTGTGAAGCTTAATCAAGTGTTTGTTTTTGAAGAGTGTCTTCATCAATTCATTAGTCAAATTGTCTTATGTATCACTGCTGTGATTGAGGGGGAGTGAGTAGGAACTCAGGTTTAAGTTGTACTTAGATTGAAATTGCATTGGGTAGGTCTTAAGTGAAGGAGATAAACTGGTTGGTTTATTCCTGAATTAACATCTCTTATAGTGGATTTCCTCCCTGGCTTGGTAGCCCCCAGAGTAGGTGTTGTTGCACACTGAACTGGGTAAACAATTGACTGTGTTCTTTATTGTTTTTGTATTTACTGTCATATAGTAAGTCAGATACGGTGTCATAACATTGAACGTGACATTGAGTATCTGCAGCCAGAATTTCATTAACCGAATATGATATCTAATACACGACCCAGAAAGCAATCAAGGGAAGTGTACTAGCTGATCCTTTGGCTCATCAGGTTGCGGATGACTACCAATCCATGAACTTTGAATTCCGATATGAGAATATTATGTTAGTGACTGACTGTGAAGAACCTGGACCGGATGAAGGACCTGAGGAAGGATCCCAATGGACCATGGTTTTTTATGGAGCCTCCAATGCACTCGGCAATGGCATCGGTGTTGTAATCACATCTCCCGAGGGCTGTCATACTCCTTTAACCGCCAGATTATGATTCAACTATACCAACAATATGGAGGAGTATGAAGCATGCATCATGGGTCTCAAAGCTGCTATTGACCTGAGGATCAAGTTCTTGAGCATTTTCAGGGATTCAGCCTTGGTAATAAGTCAAATCAAAGGCGAGTGGGATACGAAGCACCCGAATCTCATCTCGTACAAAGAACACGTGCTGACATTGCTTCCACACTTTGAAGAGGTCACCTTTGAACATTTTCCACGAGAAGAGAATCAGTTAGACGAAGCGCTAGCTACCATGTCATCTATGTTCAAGGTCAGATGGGACAATGAGGCTCCCCAAATTACCATCGAGAGGTTGGGTGAACCAGCATACTACTACGAGATCGACACTGAAGGAGTAGCAGACAAACCTTGGTTTCATGAAGTGAAAAGGTATCTCGAGGTTCAGGAATATCCCGAGGGGGAATCTGTCAATGATAAGAAGTTTCTGAGAAGGTTCGCCATAAAGTTCTTCCTCAGTAATAGAATCCTCTACAAGCATAAGCATGACTCTACTTTACTTTGGTGCATAGACAAAAGCGAAACAGAAAGGATTATGACAGATTTACACGAAGCCGCCTTTGGAACCCATTCTAGTGGATATACCATGGTGTTGTACCCCAAAATTTGCCCTCTCATTTCTCAAGGAATCACCCTGGATCCTCAAGTTTGCTTCCATCCAATTCCAAGCCTTGAACTACAAATTTTCCAAGAAAATCACTCACAAGGGCAAAATGGTCATTTGCACACTGAAAAGTCAAACTTTGACTTTTGGATCAAAATCAAGCTTCAAGAGTCATATTTCATCAAGACACATTGAAATATGAAGTTTTGTTTCATCAAAATCCAAAAAGTCAAAATTCTAAATACTTAGAATTTTTTCTAAGTGTTTAAGAAAATATGACAATTTTAGAACTTCTGACCAGGTTGTCACCATAACGCTCAGCAAATTCTAGAGACTCTCAAGGCAGAGTTTGGTCAGAACTTCTGGGCAAGTTTTCACAAAAAGCTTCAGTCAGAGGTTGCAAACATGGTTCAGAACATGATGCTTCAATCAAAATATATGGAAGCAATGTTCTCCGGTTTAAAACATGACGCTTTAATCAGAACATGTGAAAGCAATGTTCTCCTTCAGAACATGCTGGAGCCAGAAGATACAAAGATCAGAGGATGGATGCTACGCTGAAGCATAAATTCTGATCCAGAACTAAGCAATGATGCAGAGTTTCACATGGCAGGATTTCTGGTTGTGATAAGTCTCATCATCATTTAATGCTCATTTAATGCTCACAAACACTTTTGAGTCTTTGTCCAAAGGATTTACACCACATGTACCTCCATTGTCTTGGGATAGCAAACTCTGATACTAGGCCCATGCTTTGCTTTTTGCTTTTCCTTAATTCCTGCTGACAACCTCCATGTTTGCTTCAAGAACAAGGCAGCGCTTCAGCATATGAAGGTAATATTCAACGCTTTGGTCAGAACTTGACCAAATCCCAAAACCTTATGTATACAACCTGCTGCAGCCCTATAACCAACAGCTAGTTCAGCCTATGCATGTATCCCATAATTGCACCAAACTAGCATACGAAAACAGTGATGAAAAAGCAAGGGAACAGGGTGCCAGAAAGATTAAAATCCCATTTGTCTTTCCCCCCCAAAACACAACAAATTCACCTATAAATACTTTGCTCCATCACACGTTCAAGGGGCTGGCTTTTGGAAAGAGAAAATTATCAAAAGAGAAAAGGAAGTCGTAAACCTTCATAAAAATCCAGAAATCCCAAATAGAAAACCAAAACCTTTGTTCTTCCCTTTGAATCAAAGAACTTGGCATTTCCTCTTCCGTTTCTCTTGCTGGCTCAGAATATCCAAAGGCAACCACTCAAAGCTCCAAGCATACGCTCTAGGTTCAAGGTAAGTCTTTCTGACTTTGCTTGTTTTTCATTCTGAACATCATTAACATGTAAACATCATAGTATTAATGTTGTCCATATCATTGCATAGGTAGAAAAACTGATGATCAGTGTTTCTTGATTATGGCTAGACTCAGATTTAGGATTAGAACTTCTGTAAACTGTTGTGCTTTTATCCTTTTGACTTGCTGATTGTTGAAAACTGAATAGATTACTGATGTGTTGATTGAGTGTTGAAATATGGCATTAAAACTTCTGATGTTCATTCATAGTTTCAACATACAGAACTTCTATGATTTTTCTCACTATTAAACACACACAGAAATTATGAGTTCTCTTCACTGTTTTAACACACAGAACTTCTATGATTTTTCTCAGTGTTAAACATATACAGAACTTCTGAGTTCTCTTCATTGTTTTAACATACAGAACTTCTATAATTTTTCTCACTGTTAACACACACTGAACTTCTGATTCTTACATGCTGATAACGCACTGAACTGATGATTTTCACTCACTGGCTTAGCATAATACAGAACTTTTGATGTTCACTCACTGTTTTAACACTTAGAACTTCTGATTTTCATACGCTGATAACATGCTGAACTGCTGATTATTCACTCACTGTTTTGACACACACTGAACTTCTAATGTTCACTCACTGTCTTAGCACATACTGAACCTCTGAGTTATCTTCACTATTTTAATAGACAGAACTTCTAAGATTTTCTCATTGTTCTAACATTCAGAAGTTCAGCACATAGCAATCCAGAACTTCTGTGTTTTTCCTCTAACGTGTCTTGCAGGACCTCAGAGTTTACCAACTCAGAACTTCTGATACCCACTGACGTGTCCTGCTAAGTCATAGCGCGCCTGGCTTCAGAACTTCTGATCCTTGTTGTTTTTCTTGCAGTAGCATGTTGTTTTCTATCTTTCATTTATTTCCCTTTTCATCATTTTTAATATTAACATAAAAAACATAAAAATATTTTCCTTTTAATTTATTTCCTTAAGACAAAAACATTTCCTAAACAAGTCAATTTCTTTCTTATATTATGCATTTCAATATGGTTGTAATAATAACTTAGGATTTAATTTTACTTGCAATCCCTATTTGTACATATGTACTCCCATCCCCTAAATATTGTAATAGCATAGGACTTTACATTTCCTCACTTTTATTGCTTTCGTACATTGTTAGTAACTAGGGTGTGTATGGCAAGACTAACACCAATGTTAGAAAACCCTAATCAAGACAAAATTATGCATGCAATCAAATACACTTTCACACTAACACCCCTAGGGTTATTACACTTGTTGCCTTACAAAAATGGCCATGTTATGCATGTGGGATGTCTTAGCACAAACAAATCACGAAATATAAGATCATAGTCCCTCGATGAAGCTATCAAAGTTTCCTTTCAAAATGATCTTAGTCCCTAAAATAAAAGTGATGAGTCATCTCACAACATTTCTATCATGGTCATACGATGACCCAACGCTCGTTCCTTCACATCCAACGATAGGGCTTCTTACCAAAACAATGGTAATATAGCAACGTCTAAAGGAGGAGGAAAAAGAATACCTAAGACCTTTTGAGTAGGTAGATTACTTTTAGTTACTTGCTCAATTTCAAAACAAACATCCTTGCTATTTTCAAAAACAATCGCATACAATTCAAAACACTTTCCAAACGTGAAATATTTTCAAAAGCTCAACACTTTTGTATGCATTCTTACGAACGAGGA
Source organism: Vicia faba (assembly GCA_948472305.1). NCBI lineage: Eukaryota > Viridiplantae > Streptophyta > Magnoliopsida > Fabales > Fabaceae > Vicia > Vicia faba. The sequence goes on along the minus strand of OX451738.1, from coordinate 928,853,483 downwards.
TCATTACAAAAGTTTGCCTAAACGATGGCGCCTTTTCAAAATACTTTCAACAACTACACAAAGCACATTTTTCAAACAAAAGCAAGTGATCTAGCAAGTAACTAAGAGCCCATGGAAAACCATGGATGAAAAGGGTGCTAATACCTTCCCTTTTCATAATCTACCCCCCAAACTCAAGAAAATATCTCGAAAGGTCTTTCCTGTGCTTTTTCACCTTTCCTTGTTGGATAAAAGAAAAGTCGGTGGCGACTCTTGCTAAACCGCAATATTTGCAAACACAAATGAAAAACACCCAAGTCAGTTCTCCCACCGTATCATAGAACTGGAGACTCTGCTGGGGAAATTCTTAAAAGTGGGGTTACCTTAGGGTTAGATCACATTTACTTGCTTACATTGTTTTATTTGTTTGCTTTACATTTTGGTTCCTTGTTTGGGTTTGTTTTAAATCCTACACCCGGATTTAGGGACACCTTTTAGGTAAGTAGCAATAGACTGTGAGGGAACTGTACAGCGTATACCGACACGGTTGAAGCAGTAGCTACGTTGATGTGGCACTTTGGTTGGTACCGGTAATCCTTGAGTCGAATCAAGGAGAGTACGGGGCCTCCGCGTGGTGTCGTGAAGCATCAATTTACCTTAGAACCTTACTTGACCAACTTGGCCATTAGGACGTAGTGAGATAACCGGTTTTGGTGTAGAGCTGAAAATTGGTTGATACTCGATACTACACTCATTAAGACCGGACTTTTGGGATATCTCGGCCGCAAGAAAAGATTGATTGAGCTGAGACAATGACTAAAAGAAAGGTTAGTGATATTGAGATCCCTTAGAACCCGGTTACTATTAACTAGGACAAGTTGAGCCAACTAAACTTCAAGAGGGTACTTACCTACAAACTCCATACAAGCCTAAAACTAAGGATTTGTTTGCTTTGTGTGAATATGATTATTCGTATATAAACTTGCTTACCCCGCATATTTGTACATAACATCATAACATCATACCATATCATTTTCAATAACATTGAAACATAACATTTCAAGGATCTTAAGGGTCTTTGATGCAAGGTCACGTTGAACCAGACGTCTATCAAGGGGAAAGAGGATTTATTTTCCTCTAACCAAACACCATCAAATATCAAGTACAACAAACCGGAGTCAAGGGCTATGACCCACTTGACATGGTGAGCTTGATTCTCGTGGAAGGACATCCACCGATACAAAGTTATCCAATAAAAGATGTTGATCAAAGTTCAATTTCTAACTTTTTCTTGTATTTACCCCGCGAGATCCTTGAAAACATGCATCCACATATCATGCATCATATCATGACAGGTTTCTCCCATACAGGTCTCCTTATCTTCCTACTGTTTATTTCAGTAAGATGGATATGGAACAAATGGTAAAAGGCATCCAGGCTCAAAACGCTCAACTGCAAGAGATGTTCTTGAACCTATCCAATGGACAAGAAGAAGTGAGAGATCTCCTCACTAGAGGCATGATCATGGGGAATCCTGAGGGAAACAAGGATGATCAGTTGGAAAGGCTACAAACTGAAATAGCCATAATGAGGGTCCAAATTATGGGACAGCTGGTGGGCCAGATGGCTCTTATCCAAAATCTGGCTCAAGGACAAGAAGAGATGAAAGTTCTCGTCAACCAACTTCGTCAAGGCGGTTGCAACCGTATGGGGCAAATAATCAGGATTAGAAATTAAGGCACTGCTCAGCCTCCCATGAGACAAGAAACCGGAAGACCTCCCCAATTTTCCACTACCTCACGGGTCCAACAACAACCTCGCCAATAACAACAGAGCAATCAGCGTAAGCGGAATACAACTGAAAGACGCTTTACCGAAATCAACATGTCATTGTCTCAAGCACTGCAACACATGTTGGAGGCCAAGCTGGTTACGTTAAAAGATCCCCTCAGAATCCCAACACAGCCTCTCCAAGGTACAATCCAAATTCAAGGTGCGCGTATCACTCCAACAGTCTTGGACATGACACCAATAGCTGTTGGATGTTAAGAAAGAAAATTCAAGATCTGATTGAAGAAGGAACGCTAGAGTTTGCACCAGATGGTCATCTGGAATTCTTCTGTCGTCCCTCATAGGCTCACCACCTAAAGTGACAAGTTCAAACAAAGAAGCTTTTGTTCATTTTGAATTTTCAAGTTGTAATTTCTCTTTTGTTATTCAAACAATTATCTATTAATGTCAAACTTTGTTTCATTAATTCATTGCATATGCTTGTCTTGAATCAATCCATTTGTTTTCATTACATTTAAACTATGTTTTTAACACTCTTTATGACATTTAACTCTTGCTAAAAGATACAAGCCTTTAGAGGGAGGATGACGAAAATAATGCCATAATCTCATACATTATGCTTTTGGACAGACCTTGCTGACGATGTACAGGAATTCTTTCAAATCCTAAACACTGGAGTTATAAGGAAGATAATCCCTAGTCAACCCCTTCGAGCCAAAGAAGTATAAGTTTTCCTTTTTTCATAAAAAATTGAAACCTTTAATCAAAACCCGGGGCAGGGTAGTCTCTCAGTTAATTCAAACACGCGTTAAGCCGCAAACTCTCATCTCGTAATACAACGAATGACATCAAAAACATTCCTCTAAAATCAAAAGATGGTGATGGTTCCCTATCACATAGGCAGTCACTATTTCTCAAAAAAAGTAAAGCCCACTAAGTCAAAACCTACAAAAAAGACTTAAGTAAACTGGGGCATCCCGCTGACTGTGATCTCAAAACAAGAACAGTCGGGCAAAAATTATGGATAACAAATCAAAAGAAAGAGGTCACTACAAATCCTCAACAAACATGAAAAAAAAAGTTTCCAAAATGACGGTCTTCCGACAAACTTAACTTGTCTGAACCATCACCAAAACGTCATTCTAGGCTCATTTGGAGTTCAAACGCACAATTAACTGAGTTTAGGACCGAAGAACATCACGAAGAACGGGTGGGTACAAATACACTTTGAGCCTTTATCCTTTGTTTCTTAAACCATGAACCAAGCCACGTTACAACCCTTCAAAAGTCCTAATTGAAGCATGGGTTAGTTCGAAAGCATACTGTTACAAAAGGTATCCTGACTCCTGTAAGGCTTTACTTTAAATCCCGAGTTGAATTTTGCTTACAAAATTTCTTTAATCGCTAAAAAATGCATTTTCAAAAAAAAAATTTCAAGACAAGCATAAACTTTGCATTATTTGAATATCGCTGTTTGCATATGGCTATTTGTTTGAGAGCAGAGAAATTCACATAAGGAAGATCCAGTGAACAAAAACTCTCTCAATGAACAAAATCAATTCAAGTAGGATGACACTCCCATTGACAAATCTCCCGTCAACAAGGGCACATGACATGTCACTATCCAGCACACCTGGGGCAGTCCAGTCAAGATTCCAGGAAATCTCTCAAGAATTGCAGAGTAACCAGGGGCAGGTCTCCATCTCCGTCACTTGGGGCATTGAACGCCAATCTCAGCAAAGGGTTATGTACAATCAAACATTTTTGGAAATACCACAAACATTTGCTACTAGGGGCGATGACAAATATCCCCAAAATTCTTCTCATAGGATGACTCCCAGCAAGGGTTTAATATTTGAAAAGCTTCCCCCAACTGAGACAACCTCAAGAGTCCTCGAATACTTTCCCCAACAAAGTCGTCACCTCTCTAGCAGGCTGACAACATGGTTTATTTCCCCAACAAACTACAGATTCCCCAACTTGAGTTTTCCTCTCCAACTACTATAAATCAAAGGACCACAACTCCTCTTCCCCAGTAGACTACTGTCATACCCCAATTTTTGACCTAAGATCCCATTTTTATTTTTGCATTTTATACAAAAGTCAAGGTCACTAAATACAGTTGGTTTTAACCTCTCACCTTCGAGCAGTGATTATGCAGAAATTGTCAAGTGTTTTGAACATTCTTAGCCTATGTATCACTAACTTCTAATCAAGCACGAAATGTGTGTTTTTTTATTTCTTTGATTTCATGTGCTGACAGGTCTCCTTTGATTCAGCCTTTCGACTGGACAAGTTCACTGCCTGCATGCCTCTTTCGAATTTGGACAAGTTTACTGCCTGCAAACCTGCTTCGACTGGACAAGTTTGCTGCCTGCAAGCCTGCTTCGACTGGACAAGTTTGCTGCCTGCAAGCATGCTTCGATTGGACAAGTTTGCTGCCTGCAAGCCTATTTTGACTGGACAAGTTTACTGCCTGCAAACATGCTTCGATTGCGCAACATTGCTTCCTTCGAACACGGGCTTTCGATTGGGCAATATGTTTTTTTCGATCCACATGCTTCGATTGGGAAACATTGTCTCCTTCAGTCACAAGCTTTGATTAGGAAATACAGTCTCCCTTCAGTCACAAGCTTCGATTTGGCCATGTAGTTTCCTTCGAAGTGACCCCCTTTAACCCACAAGCTGGACATGTGATTTCCTTTAAGGTGGCCTCCTTCGATTCACAAGTTGGACCATTAAACCCTTCGAAGCAACGTACTTAGAGCACACATTGTTTGGAAACGAACATTTTTGTGTAATCATGAAGCTGGTCGAAGTGATCAAAACGAAAGGGGGAAGCATTCAAAAAGTTTGTTGACTAAAGTCCCATATACTGCCAAACTCAAGCCAGTTGTGCTGCTATGCAGCAGTCCTGCACCAACCTGCCACTAAGCTCCAAAATACTGAAAAGCCTGCGTTGTCTCAGTCCTGTACTTGCACAAAAACGGAGTGCACAAGAACTGCATTGAAGAAAACAAGGGGGCAGTATACCCAAATAATTCAAATATTATTTGATTTCCCCCCAAAACCATATCAAAGTTCGCCTATAAATAAAGAGGCTACAACACATTTTTTAAAAGAGGACCTTTTGGCCAGGTGAACAAATCTTCAGAAAATTCTCAAAAACACCAAATTTTCTCAAACACAAAAACTCTCTCAAGTCCCTTCAACACTTGTGAGAACAAACCCAGAATCCCCTGTACCTTGTTACCATTCGAATCCAGCAGGAAGAACCTCACGCCTGTTATCCTCTTTCGAATCCAGCATCAAAGGCCAAACCCCTGGTCCCTCCCTTTGAATCCAGAAGCCCTCTAGGCAACCACCTTACTGCCCAGTACACGTCCCAGCCTCAAGCAAGGTAAGTCATACTTAGCCTTGGACCTTTCATTTCATGCCATGGAATTTAAATAATCTTTTTGTTCTTTTCAAACATGTACATACCACTGTTCCTTTGATTCCACCCTTTTAACATATTTTTTAGAACTGACCTCTTTCGTTTTTGCTTTCTGTTTGCCTGAATTTGTTTAATTGTTAAACTGTTTACCAAATAAATACTAGCATGGCCTCAGGCCATGTTGTCATTTAATGTTTGAAATGAAAGAAACAGGAAACAGGAAATAGGAAACGAAGCTTCTGGCTTCTGCCATCTTTTTCCAGGTCGAACGAAAGAGACAACCAGGAGGTAAACCATGTCCAATCGAAAGATATTCCCTCACTACTTTCTACCCCCAGTCGAAGAAGGCAACAAGGCAGAATCAAAAGACTTCGCCATGCACTGGCTGCCAGGCCAATCGAAGGACAGAACCTCACTGGTGCAAACTCCCAGTCGAAGGATACAACTTGTTGCTGCCTTTGCCCAATCGAAGGACAGGACCTCGCCCCTGCCAAAGCCCAATCGAAGGACAGAACTTTGTTGTTGCCAGCCCCAATCGAAGGAGGCCAATAGAATGCAAATCGAAGTTTGCTTCCCCCCAGTCGAAATACACTCTCTTTTCTTACTTTTATCTTATTTTTTCCTTCATATTTTTATGCCTTTTGATATGTTTGTAATAGCGTAGGTTTTTATCTTTCTGCATTTGTTTTACTTTGTACAAATGCTAGTAATTAGGCAAGATAAAACCAACAAATAAACAAACCAAAAAAATCCAAAAAACACTCTTTAATCATTACTTGAATATACTTTAAAACATGCAAAAACACTCAACAAATCAAAACTCTCCCAAGGGCATGTTATCTCCGTTTTACCGCGATACCGGCCGTGCCTATTTCTAGAATGCGTGCGTTAATATCGCCCACTAAAAAAACACAAAACAAATCAACTTTTTTCTAGAGGAACTACGGTGTTTTGATTCCTTCATTGGATACGTAGGCAAAGGGTCGTGAAACCCTCACGAACGCAATAATAAAAACTCACTTTTTCCCCCTTAAGCAAACATAGTTGTAGATAAATACACCCTTGTATATAAAAAACAATTTTAACCAAAAAAACAGATATTTCAAAAGGTTCCTGCGGAGTACCGCAGATGCATTAGGTGCTAATACCTTCCCATTGCATAACCAACCCCCGAACTTTTGATCTCTTTCAAAAACATATTGTATTTTCATTACTTTTAAGTATTATTTTACATTGCATGTTTTAGGGTTTTATTTCGCTCTTTTCCCTTTCCCCTTGGAAATAATAAAGTGCGGTGGCGACTCTTGCTTTTGTGAGTCGAGTTAATTAATAGCTCGATCTCTGATTTTCACCGCTACAGAATTGGCGACTCTGCTGGGAAGAGATTGACCTCTTGCTGGTCTATCCCTAAGTGGGTTAAGCCTAATTTGTAATATCTGTTTTTGTTATTATTACTTGTTTGTTTGATTATATATTATGATTATTTGGGTGTTGATAATATTTACAAAGGACAAGTCCTATACCCGGACTAAGTTACACTTAGGAATAGGACGGGCGGTATAGTCATGTTAACTTTGAGGGAGTAATCCCGAAGAAGGAGGCATGAGATCCCCCACTCAGTGGAAGGCCCTTTTGAACATAATATTTATTTACTGAGTAATCGGGAAGACATTATTATTTTCAACCTGGGAGCCAGAGAAGCTGAGAACCGTAGAACCCTAACCCATCTTGGCCTCTTAGGTGTAGTGCGGAGATTATAACGGAGTAATCCGGAAGTAGTTGTCACGCGATGCTGCACTCAGACGAGTTTCTCTTGAGAATATTGCTGATTACCGAGTAATTGGGACGTTGGTAATATCCGAAGGAGGAATGTAGACTCTGGGAACTTTTAGAACCTTGTTTTACAGGTGTGATTAAACCTTTAGTACATACCTTGGGGATGTTTTTTACCTTTGACTCCATGCTCGTGACGTTGAACCTTTCGACTTTATTTGTGACCTTGCTTGTGGTTGTTGCTTAGCCATGCCTTCATGCATCCATAAAACCCTTTTTCACTTGATTTTCAAGGAATTTAGAGGTCTTTCTTTGTAAACATCACAAGTTTCGTCAAGCTCAATGGATCTTGGGTGTTGATGGGGTGGAAACCCTAATCCACCAAAATGGATGATTAATCTTGATGATAACTTGATCAACTCTTTGATCCAATTTAAAATTCGTCTTTTATCTTCATACTTTGATGTTTACAAATTAATATCTTGAGTTTTTTGAAAATCAAATAAAAACTCTCTTTTACATTCACATATCATGCATCATTCTTTGTTTCACTTTCGAAAGTCTTTTTCCAAGTCTTATTTTTCCTTTGGTCTCACCAGTACAACACTCGCGCTAAGAGAACAATGGAGAATATCAAGCAAGAGATTTCTGAACTCCGTAGAGAGATGACTAATTTGGAAGCTAGTGTGGAGCCCTTAACTGGCTTGGTCTGAATTTTGGTTTCCGCCCAAGTCAACCCCTTTGCTAAAGCATAAGTGAATCTCTGTTGATTTTGGCCTTGAAGTTAAGGAGAGGTTTCCTTCAGCACAAATCCAGATGAAAAGCCTTCCCGGATTATTAACTCATTCATGCTTTTTGTAATTTTTCTTGTTTATCAAAACATTGTTTGCATGTAAGAACTTGTTTGCATCTGAATGATTATCTTAATACAATGAGTATGTTTGTCTTGAAGAAATTCATTTGTTTCACTCATATTTTTCTTCAAATTTATGATACCAACTTATTGTACATTCTCTTGCCTAGGCAGAGATTGAAGGGAGGATGATGATCTGAAAAACACAAAATCTCTGGTTGTATGCTTTTTGAATAAAATCTTGCTGACGATGTACAGGAATTGTTTCAAATCCCTAAACACCAGAGATATAAGGAAGATAATCCCTTGCTAACCCCTTTTAAGCCTTGAAGTAGGAGTTTCGTTTTCTATACGAAAAAACCCTCAAAATTTAACCTGGGGCAGGGTAGTTTTCAGTTAATCTGATTGAGTATTCAAAATTCATAAGGAAGATATTTATGAAGAGAAACTACGAGAGCCATCCTTCATGTATAGTGAAGCCAGAAGATGTGGAACCATAATGTTATGCCTCATTCATCAAGAAATGAGGCAATCACAATCCTCTCAACAAGTAAATACAAGCTAATGTCACCTGTTTTGTTCAAAAATCAAAAATCAAGAAAAATAAAGAAAAAGCCAGCTAAGTCAAAAACATGAAAACGTGCGACTTAGGCAAAATTAGGGCATCCCGCTGGACTGTCAATTCAAAAGAATTAGTTCAGGAAAAAGTTAGGGAAAATAAAATTACAAAGAAAGGACTACAAAGAAAAGTCCTCAGCAAAGAACAAATTGGTGACTACAAACATGAAGACATAAGGGTGGTTTCTACTCCGAAAGCCTCATTGTTTCCTTAACCGTCACAAAATCCTTTGAGAGATGAACGCTCATGTTGAATTAACTGAACATAGGGTTGGAGAACATCACGAAGAATGGGTGGGCACCTATAAATTTTGAGCCTTTAAAATCTTTTTTCTAAAAACCATGAACCAGGCCACGTTACAACCTTCAAAAGTCCTAATTGAAGCAAGGTTATTTTGAAAGCATACTTCAATGAGATAGTGTTCCTGACTCCCATGAATGTTTTCTAAATAGTTACGTTGGTATCATATGTTTTTCCTACACAAAAGTAAATGGTGCTCTAACTCTCAAAATTTGTGCGACATCTTTTCAAAATCTTCAAGACTTACATAACTGTTGCATTAGAATTTTCATTCTCATAATAAACTTTTTCTAACTGCAAAACATTTGTTTGATATCAAGGAAGCTCACATATAAGCACTAGTGATGAGTTTATTCTTTTAAGGCCTGAAACTCTGTTGAGTAATTGGAGGATCATTTCAAGAACAAAATCATATCCAGGGTCATGTCACCTGAAGACCTTGAGCACAGACATGTTGCTTCTCCCAGTTAATGCTTTCCCAACTTGTTTACTCTTTTGGGGCAAAATTTGAAGACTTTGTTGTACCAACTACAGTCAATCCGGGGCAATCACGTCGAGATTTAATGAATCTCTCTAAGAGTTTGAAGACACCGGAGCATGGTGAATGCCAGGTCTTTTGTAAAATCCTCTTGAGACGATTTCTTCTCATCAACCATATAGCTTGGGGCATTTTAGAAATGAAGTTATTCGCAAGAATTGTCGTGCAACATGCAGCTTATCAGCAGTAAACTTGGGGCATCCAAAATTAGTCCCAGGGGCAATCCAGATTTGTCAAGATATGTGATATGTATTGCACACATTATCAGAGGGTGGTGTTCCCAGTATCTCCAGCTAAGCATGACTTTTTCCAGCTGAAACATTGTTTGTGTTGTTATCCTTTCAATGGATTGTTTGCAATAGAAGACTGGACTTTGGGTTTTCTACCTGAAAATATTTTCCTCTCCAAAGAGATTTAAGTCTTTTAAAAGGACTTTGCTCCAATGATGGCTTTTGTTTTTATCTCCAGTAATATTACCATCTTGTTGAGATTAGCTGAGTGTCGGGTTGTACTAGGACGTCTTATCATCTCCTGTCTATCTCCTCTATCTGTTTTGTCAGCATATACATGACATTCATTTATTCATTCACACTTGCATCATGCACACACATTGATATTTGTTGATGTTCTTGATCTGTATACTTTGGTTATCATATTTCCTCTTCTCAAATAGAGTGTCAACTTAAGCATAAAGTGCGCCTCCTTTCTAATTCCCCACTGAGTTAACTCTCATGGAAGAATCTTGCTTTATCTTTCCTCTTCCATCTCTGGATAGGATAAATCCCCATTTGAGTTGTTTCCTCATTGGGTGGAGTCTTGTTTGACTATTTTCTCTCCAGTTTATTCCTGGATTGAGCTTTGTCTCTTGTGAACGATACCCTGTGGATATCTTTAGGCTGTGAAACCTAGATGGAGAGTGCATTTATTTTGCAATTCAAATACTTGGTCTCCTAAGGAAGGATCTATTCATGGTTCCCCATTGAAGATGAACTTTATTCCCTAGTAGTGTTATCATAACCTTCTTTTGGAATATCGACGTGACAACAAGCGACTGACTCTTTATTTGAGCAGTTTGATTATTTCTGAATTTCTTTATGTTATGACAAATGGCGGTCTCTTCATGAGAAGTTTGTACATCCCCGATGAAATTATTGATTCTCACCTCCAGCAATATCTTCACGATATTTTATGGGTATCTTTGAAAAACAGCAAGCGGCGGTCTCTTCATGAGCAACTTGTGTGTTATTGATACCTTCAACAAAACAGCAAGCGGCGGTCTCTTCATGAGCAACTTGTATGTTATTGTCATCTTCGAGAAACAGCAAGCGGCGATCTCTTCATGAGCAACTTGTATGTTATTGTCACCTTGGAAAATAGCAAGCGGTGGTCTCTTCATGAGCAACTTGTATGTTATTGTTCTCTTGAAAAATAGCAAGCGGCGGTCTCTTCATGAGCAACTTGTATGTTATTGTCACCTTTGAGAAAACAGCAAGCGGCGGTCTCTTCACGAGCAACTTGTGTGTTATTGTTCTCTTGAAAACAGCAAGCAGCGGTCTCTTCATGAGCAACTTGTATGTTATTAATACCTTTGAGAAAACAGCAAGCGGCGGTCTCTTCATGAGCAACTTGTGTGTTATTGTTCTCTTGAAGACAGCAAGCGGCGGTCTCTTCATGAGCAACTTGTATGTTATTGATACCTTTGAAAAACAGCAAGCGATGGTCTCTTCATGAGGAACTTGTATGTTATCATTACCTTTGAAAAAACATCAAGCGACGGTCTCTTCATGAGCAACTTGTATGTTATTGATACCTTTGGAAAAAACAGCAAGCGGCGGTCTCTTCATAAGCAACTTGTATGTTATTGTCACCTTTGAAAACAGCAAGCGGCAGTCTCTTCATGAGCAACTTGTATGTTATTGATACCTTGGAGAAAACAGCAAGCGGCGGTCTCTTCATGAGCAACTTGTATGTTATTGATACCTTAGAGAAAACAGCAAGCGGCGGTCTCTTCATGAGCAACTTGTGTGTTATTGTTATCCCTTGAAAACAGCAAGCGGCGGTCTCTTCATGAGCAACTTGTATGTTATTGATACCTTGGAGAAAACAGCAAGCGGCGGTCTCTTCATGAGCAACTTGTGTTATTGTTACCTTGAAAAATAGCAAGCGGCGGTCTCTTCATGAGCAACTTGTGTGTTATTATTCTCTTGAAAACAACAAGCGGTGGTCTCTTCATGAGCAACTTGTATGTTTGAAAAACAGCAAACGGCGGTCTCTTCATGAGCAACTTGTATGTTATTGTCACCTTTGAAAACAGCAAGCGACGGTCTCTTCATGAGCAACTTGTATGTTATTGTCACCTTTGGAAACAGCAAGCGGCAGTCTCTTCATGAGCAACTTGTATGTTATTGATACCTTTGAAAAACAGCAAGCGGTGGTCTCTTCATGAGCAACTTGTATGTTATTGACACCTTTGAAAGGAAGCAAGTGGCGACCTCTTTATTTGAGCAGCTTGTGTATCCCCAACAATAATGCAAACGACACCTCTTCGGAAAAGTTCCATGGGGAAATTTGTATTTTATCCTTTTCAAGTGATATCTTGGTTAAAGAGGATATGTGTTACCGTTCTTGGTAAAATTCAGAAGTCAGAAATGTTTCTTTGCCAGTCTAAGTATTGATGTCAATCATTTTCCTTCTCCAGTCTCAGTACTGATGTAAAGCATTCTTTTCCAGTCTCAGTACTGATGTCAATCATTTCCTTTTCCAATCACAATGTTGATGTCAAGCATTCTTTTCCAGTCTCAGTACTGATGTCAATCATTTCCTTTTCCAGTCACAGTGCTGATGTCAATCATTTCTTCTCCAGTCTCAGTACTGATGTAAATAATTTTTTTCCAGTCTCAACACTGATGCAAATCATTCATTTCTTCTTCCCTCAAGTTATTCTCCAATAAGAGTCTCTCATTTGAAGTCTATGACTCTGTTTCCCCAGTGGAGTTATCACCTCTTCCCCTGTGGGATTACTGTATAATGTGCTTGGTTTCTCCAGCATAGTTTGTCTCATATGGCATCATTCCCCATAAAATTCAGAGCATTGCATTCATATCATATCATAAATATAATTGCGGTATCTTAAGGCCAAAAATTGTGTATTCTATATTTAAGTCCCTTCAATCTCGTCGAAATGAAGATCCCAATCTTCATATCTCCGGATAGAAGAAACTTAAATAGGGGCAGCTGTCATACCCCAATTTTTGACCTAAGATCCCATTTTTGTTTTTTCATTTTATACAAAAGTCAAGGTCACTAAATACAGTTGGTTTTAACCTCTCACCTTTGAGCATTGATTATGCATAAATTGTCAAGTGTTTTGAACATTCTTAGCCTATGTATCACTAACTTCTAATCAAGCACGAAATGTGTGTTTTTTTGTTTCTTTAATTTCATGTGCTGACAGGTCTCCTTCGATTCAGCCTTTCGACTGGACAAGTTCACTTCCTGCATGCCTCTTTCGAATTTGGACAAGTTTACTGCCTGCAAGCCTGCTTCGACTGGACAAGTTTGCTGCCTGCAAGCCTGCTTCGACTGGACAAGTTTGTTGCCTGCAAGCCTGCTTCAATTGGACAAGTTTGCTGCCTGCAACCCTATTTCGACTGGACAAGTTTACTGCCTGCAAACATGCTTCGATTGGGCAACATTGCTTCCTTCGAACACGGGCTTTCGATTGGGAAATATGTTTGTTTCGATCCACATGCTTCGATTGGGCAACATTGTCTCCTTCAGTCACAAGCTTCGATTAGGCAATACAGTCTCCCTTCAGTCACAAGCTTCGATTTGGCCATGTAGTTTCCTTCGAAGTGACCCCCTTTGACACACAAGCTGGACATGTGATTTCCTTCAAGGTGGCCTCCTTCGATTCACAAGTTGGACCACTAAACCCTTTGAAGCAACGTACTTAGAGCACACATTGTTTGGAAACGAACATTTTTGTGTAATCATGAAGCTGGTCGAAGTGATCAAAACGAAAGGGGGAAGCATTCAAGGAGTTTGTTGACTAAAGTCCCATATACTGCCAAACTCAAGCCAGTTGTGTTGCTAAGCAGCAGTCCTGCACCAACCTGCCACTAAGCTCCAAAATACTGAAAAGCATGCGTTGTCTCAGTCCTGTACTTGCACAAAAACGGAGTGCACAAGAACTGCATTGAAGAAAACAAGGGGGCAGTATACCCAAATAATTCAAATATTATTTGATTTCCCCCCAAAACCATATCAAAGTTCGCCTATAAATAAAGAGGCTACAACACATTTTTTAAAAGAGGACCTTTTGGCCAGGTGAACAAATCTTCAGAAAATTCTCAAAAACACCAAATTTTCTCAAACACAAAAAATCTCTCAAGTCCCTTCAACACTTGTGAGAACAAACCCCCCTGTACCTTGTTACCATTCAAATCCAGTAGGAAGAACCTCACGCCTGTTATCCTCTTTCGAATCCAGCATCAAAGGCCAAACCCCTGGTCCCTCCTCTCGAATCCAGAAGCGCTCCAAGCAACCACCTTACTGCCCAGTACACGTCCCAGCCTCAAGCAAGGTAAGTCATACTTAGCCTTGGACCTTTCGTTTCATGCCATGGAATGTAAATAATCTTTTCGTTCTTTTCAAACATGTACATACCACTGTTCCTTTTATTCCACCCTTTTAACAAATTTTTTAGAACTGAGCTCTTTCGTTTTTGCTTTCTGTTTGCCTGAATTTGCTTTAATTGTTAAACTGTTTACCAAACAAATACTAGCATGGCCTCAGGCCATTTTGTCATTTAATGTTTGAAATGAAAGAAACAAGAAACAGGAAATAGGAAACGAAGCTTCTGGCTCCTGCCATCTTTTTCCAGGTCGAACGAAAGAGACAACCAGGAGGCAAACCATGTCCAATCGAAAGACATTCCCTCACTACTTTCAACCCCCAGTCGAAGAAGGCAACAAGGCAGAATCAAAATACTTCGCCATGCACTGACTGCCAGGCCAATCGAAGTACAGAACCTCACTGGTGAACTCCCAGTCGAAGGATACAACTTGCTGCTGCCTTTTCCCAATCGAAGGACAGGACCTCGCCCCTGCCAAAGCCCAATCGAAGGATAGAACTTTGTTGTTGCCAGCCCCAATCGAAGGAGGCCAACATAATGCAAATCGAAGGCTGCTTCCCCCCAGTCGAAATACACTCTCTTTTCTTACTTTTATCTTATTTTTTCCTTCATATTTTTTATGCCTTTTGATATGTTTCTAATAGCGTAGATTTTTATCTTTCTGCATTTTTTTTACTTTGTACAAATGCTAGTAATTAGGAAAGATAAAACCAACAAATAAACAAACCAAAAAAATCCAAAAAACACTCTTTAATCATTACTTGAATATACTTTAAAACATGCAAAAACACTCAACAAATCAAAACTCCCCCAAGGGCATGTTATCCATGTTCTACCGCGATACCGGTCGTGCCTATTGCTAGAATGCGTGCGTTAATGTCGCCCACTAAAAAAACACAAAACAAATCAACTTTTTTCTAGAGGAACTACAGTGTTTTGATTCCTTCATTGGATACGTAGGCAAAGGTCGCGAAACCCTCACGAACGCAATAATAAAAACTCACTTTTTTCCCCTTAAGCAAACATAGTTGTAGATAAATACACCCTTGTATATAACAAACAATTTTAACCAAAAAAACAGATATTTCAAAAGGTTCATGCGAAGTACCGCAGATGCATTAGGTGCTAATACCTTCCCATTGCATAACCAACCCCCGAACTTTTGATCTCTTTCAAAAGCGCATTGTATTTTCATTACTTTTAAGTATTATTTTACATTGCATGTTTTAGGGTTTTATTTCGCTCTTTTCCGTTTCCCCTTGGAAATAATAAAGCGCGGTGGTAACTCTTGCTTTTGCGAGTCGAGTTAATTAATAGCTCGATCTCTGATTTTCACCGCTACAACTACTCTACAATCCCCGACAAGTTACTGTGAAACCTGGACCCGACCAGATATTAGTTCAAATTCGACTCTCCAGTAGAGTAATGGACAACCGAGACTCCTGAACTTTTTCCCCAAGCAGGAATCAATACTCTCCACAGAGTTCTCAACTTTCCCCGACGGAGTTCTCCTCAACAAAACAGGAATCCTTGGGGGAAATATTCTAAGAAAACTTTGAAGACTCGCCTACTCTTCAACAACAGTCACGGATTTATTTTCCCAAACTCGGACGTGTCACAATAGCCTTTCATGTTCATACATCATGACATGCGCACAAATATTGCATACAACATAATCTCATTTATTTTGAGAACATCATCATACAATGCATTTCATGCCTCACATATAATTAACCATGTACCTTTTCAGGAAAGATGATTACTATCAACAATTTCCAACAGATCCAAGATTAACTCCTGAAACTAAACTGAGTAATTATCTTCGCGATTAAATCTAGCTTTACACGGGTTCCTCTCAAAGCCGCCTTACCTAGGTTTCTTCCCGGTTCAGATGTAGTTTTACCCAAACTCCTCACGAAGCAACCTTACCTAGGTTCCTTCTCGGTTCCGATGTAGTTTTACCCAAACTCCTCACGAAGAAACCTTACCTAGGTTCCTTCTCGGTTCCGATGTAGTTTTACCCAAACTCCTCACGAAGCAACCTTACCTAGGTTCCTTCTCGGTTCCGATGTAGTTTTACCTAAACTCCTCACGAAGCAACCTTACCTAAATTCCTTCTCGGTTTCGATGTAGTTTTACCCAAACTCCTCCCAAAGCAACCTTACATAGGTTCCTTCTCGGTTCCGATGTAGTTTTACCCAAAATCCTCCCGAAGCAACCTTACCTAGGTTCCTTTTCGGTTCCGATGCAGTTTTACCTAAACTCCTCATAAAGCAGCCTTACTTAGGTTTCTTCCCAGTTCAGATGCGATCCAGATATGTCTGACATTCTGATACTTACTCCATATTCTCTTCAAGAAATAGTTAAGATGCGATCTAGCTATGGCTGACATTCTGATATTTATTCCAGATTCCTTCTAGAGACAGTTCAGATGTGATCCAGCTGCGGCTCACATTCTGATACTTATTCCAGATTCCTTCTAGAGACAGTTCAGATGCGATCCAGATATGGTTGACATTCTGATACTTATTCCAGATTCCTTCCAAATACAGTCCAGATACGATCCAGATTCAGATGTCATTATGTCACTCATTCAAATACAGTCCATATATGATCCAGATTCGGATGTCATTCTGTCACTCATTCAAATACAGTCCAGATACGATCCAGATCCGGAAGTCATTCTGTTACTCATTCAAATACATTCTAGATACGATCCAGATTCGGATGTCATTCTGACACTCATTTAGTACAGTTCGTAGATACGAGTCAGATACAATTCATTTATGGATATTATTCTGATACTCGTTCAGATTCCCTCTCAAAAACAATTCAACAATCACCTCTCCAAATGGAATCTTTAAGCCCATTCCCTATATAATCAACTAACACATCTTCGAGTGCAAATTTTCTAGGCACTCTACTGTTCAATCATCTTCCACCTTCAAGTCACGAATGGTAGATTTACCAATCAAACTCTTCAGGTGTAAGAAGATTGAACAGGGGCAGCTGTTGTACCCCAAAATTTGCCCTCTCATTTTTCAAGGAATCACCCTGGATCATCAAGTTTGCTTTCATACAATTCCAAGCCTTGAACTACAAATTTTCCAAGAAAATCACTCACAAGGGCAAAATGGTCATTTGCATGCTAAAAAGTCAAACTTTGACTTTTGGATCAAAATCAAGCTTCAAGAATCATATTTCATCAAGACACGTTGAAATATGAAGTTTTGTTTCATCAAAATCCAAAAAGTCAAAATTCTAAATACTTAGAATTTTTTCTAAGTGTTTAAGAAAATATGACAATTTCAGAACTTCTGACCAGGTTATCACCATAACGCTCAGCAAATTCTGGACACTCTCAAGGCAGAGTTTAGTCAAAACTTCTGGGCAAGTTTTCACAAAAAGCTTCAGTCAGAGGTTGCAAACATGGTTCAGAACATGATGCTTCAATCAAAATATATGGAAGTAATGTTCTCCGGTTCAAAACATGACGCTTTAATCAGAACATGTGAAAACAATGTTCTCCTTCAGAACATGCTGGAGCCAGAAGATACAAAGATTAGAGGATGGATGCTACGCTGAAGCAGAACTTCTGATCCAGAACTAAGCAATGATGCAGAGTTTCACATGGCAGGATTTTTGGTTGTGATAAGTCTCATCATCATTTAATGCTCATTTAATGCTCACAACCACTTTTGAGTCTTTGTCCAAAGGATTTCCACCATGTGTACCTCCACTGTCTTGAGATAGAAAACTCTGATACTAGGCCCATGCTTTTCTTTTTGCTTTTCCTTAATTCCTGCTGACAACCACCATGCTTGCTTCAAGAACAAGGCAGCGCTTCAGCATATGAAGGTTATATTCAACGCTTTGGTCAGAACTTGACCAAATCCCAAAACCTTGTTTATACAACCTACTACAGCCCTATAACTAATAGCTAGTTTAGCCTACGCCTGCATCCCATAATTGCACCAAACTAGCATATGAAAATAGTGATGAAAAAGCAAGGGAACAGGGTGCCAGAAAGATTAAAATCCCATTTTTCTTTCCCCCCAAAAACACAACAAATTCACCTATAAATACTTTGCTCCATCACACGTTCAAGGGGCTGGATTTTGGAAAGAGAAAACTATCAAAAGAGAAAAGGAAGTCTGAAACCTTCATAAAAATCCAAAAATCCCAAACAGAAAACGAAAACCTTTGTTATTCCCTTTGAATCAAAGAACTTGGCATTTCCTCTTCCATTTCTCTTACTGACTCAGAATATCCAAAGGCAGCCACTCAAACCTCCAAGCATACGCTCCAGGTTCAAGGTAAGTCTTTCTGACTTTGATTGTTTTTCATTTTGAACATCATTAACATGTAAATATCATAGTATTAATATTGTCCATATCATTGCATAGGTAGAAAAACCGTGGATCAGAGTTTCTTGATTAGGGCTAGACTCAGATTTAGGATTAGAACTTCTATAAATTGTTGTGCTTTTATCCTTCTGACTTGCTGATTGTTGAAAATTGAATAGATTACTGATGTGCTGATTGAGTGTTGAAATATGGCATTAAAACTTCTAATGTTCATTCATAGTTTTAACATACAAAACTTCTATGATTTTTATCATTGTTAAACACACACAGAACTTCTGAGTTCTCTTCACTATTTTAACACACAAAACTTCTATGATTTTTCTCACTGTTAAACACACACAGAACTTCTGAGTTCTCTTCAATGTTTTAACACACATAACTTCTATGATTTTTCTCACTGTTAACACACACTAAACTTATGATTCGTACATGCTGATAACGCACTGAACTGCTGATGTTCACTCACTGGCTTAGCACAATACAGAACTTCTGATGTTCACTCACTATTTTAACACTTAGAACTTCTGATTTTCATATGCTGATAACATGCTGAACTGCTGATTGTTCACTCACTGTTTTGACACACACTGAACATCTGATGTTCACTCACTGTCTTAACACATACTGAACCTCTGAGTTCTCTTCACTATTTTAATATACAGAACTTCTAATATTTTCTCATTGTTCTAACATTCATAAGTTCAGCACATAGAAATCCAGAACTTCTGTGTTTTTCCTCTAACGTGTCTTACTGGACCTCAGAGTTTACCAACTCAGAACTTCTGATACCCACTGACGTTTCCTGCTGAGTCATAGCGCGCCTGGCTTCAGAACTTCTGATCCTTGTTGTTTTTCTTACAGCAGCACGCTGTTTTCTATCTTTCATTTATTTCCCTTTTCATCATTTTTAATATTAACATAAAAAACATAAAAATATTTTCCTTTTAATTTATTTCCTTAAGACAAAAACATTTCCTAAACAAGTCAATTTCTTTCTTATGTTATGCATTTCAATATGGTTGTAATAATAACTTAGGATTTAATTTTACTTGTAATCCCTATTCGTACATATGTACCCCCATCCCCTAAATATTATAATAGCGTAGGAATTTACATTTCTGCACTTTTATTGCTTTCGTATATTGTTAGTAACTAGGGTGTGTATGGAAAGACTAAAACCAATGTTAGAAAACCCTAATCAAGAAAAAATTATGCATGCAATCAAATACACTTGCACACTAACACCCCTAGGGTTATTCCACTTGTTGCCTTACAAAAATGGCCATGTTATGCATGTGGGATGTCTTAGCACAAACAAATCACGAAATACAAGATCATAGTCCCTCGTTGACGCTATCAAAGTTGACTTTCTAAATGATCTTAGTCCCTAAAAGAAAAGTTTTGGGTCATCTCACAACATTTCTATCATGGTCATACGATGACCCAATGCTCGTCCCTTCACATCCAACGATGGGGCTTCTTACCAAAACAATGGTAAGATAGCAACGTCTAAAGGAGGAGGAAAAAGAAGACCTAAGACCTTTTGAGTAGGTAGATTAATTTTAGTTGCTTGCTCAATTTCAAAACAAACATCCTTTCTATTTTCGAAAACAATCACATACACTTTCAAAACACTTTCCAAACATGAAATATTTTCAAAAGCTCAACACTTTTGTATGCATTCTTACGAACGAGGATCATTACAAAAGTTTGCCTAAATGATGGCGCTTTTTCAAAAATACTTTCAACAACCATATAAAGCACATTTTCCAAACAAAAGCAAGTGATCTAGCAAGTAACTAAGAGCCCGTGGAAAACCATGGACGAAAAGGGTGTTAATACCTTCTCTTTTCATAATCTACCCCCCGAACTCAAGAAAATATCTTGAAAGGTCTTTCCTATCCTTTTTCACCTTTCCTTATTGGATAAAAGAAAAGTTGATGGTGACTCTTGCTAAACCGCAACATTTGAGAACACAAATGCAAAATACCCAAGTCAGTTCTCCCACCGTATGACACATGGCTAAAAAGATCCTACGGGCAGGATACTATTGGTCCACTATGGAAGCAGACTGCTATCAGCATTCCCGAACTTGTCACGAATTCCAAATCTACGTTGATAAGGTGCATGTACCTCCGGTTACCTTAAAGGTCTTGAAGGCCCCATGGCCCTTTGAAATGTGGGGCATTAACATGATCAGAGAGATTAGACCTACTGCTTCCAATGGACATCGCTTCATCCTGGTGGTCGTTGATTGTTTCACGAAGTGGGTTGAAGCTGCCTATTTTGCTACTGTTACCAAGAACATTGTGGCGCGGTTTATCAAGCATAACCTGATTTATCGGTACGGTGTTCCAGAGAGAATTATCACTGACAATGGTATGAATCTCAATAATATGATGATCATCGAACTCTGTAAACAGTTCAAGATCCAGCATCATAATTCTTCCCCTTACCGGCCAAAGATGAATGACGTTATGGAGGCTTCTAACAAGAACATTAAGAAAATCATACAGAAGATGGCGGTGACATCCAAAGATTGGCATGAGATGT
Organism: Vicia faba; assembly: GCA_948472305.1. Lineage (NCBI taxonomy): Eukaryota > Viridiplantae > Streptophyta > Magnoliopsida > Fabales > Fabaceae > Vicia > Vicia faba. The sequence continues at coordinate 928,832,638 of OX451738.1, read as the reverse complement.
TACCATATTCTCTTCATGGTTACCGCACCTCATCACGTACGTCAACAGGGGAAACACCTTATTCACTCGTGTATGGTATGGAGGTTGTCCTGCCTATTGAAGTCCAGATCCCTTCTTTGAGGATCCTGAAGGATGCAAGTTTGAACGAAGACGATTGAATCCAAACTTGACTTGATCAACTAAATCTTATTGATGAGAAAAGGCTTATTGCTGTCTGTCATGGTCAAAAGGTGGTCCCGGTAGACTGAAAACACGAAAGGGCGGTCCAAGCAAAAGTTAGGGATTTGAAGCGTATCACTATGTCCCATTGGATCACCTTGCGACCAGACTTCAGTATCAACTATCAAGCTCAAACGATACCGATCAATCCAGTCGGACAAGTAGCAAAGTGATGAGACGCTTGAATACATAAGGGCAATAGCAGAATTGAAACCCAATGGGATTATTACATATAGCTGTTTTCTTCTCTTTGTACACTATTTTGTATAGTTTTCACTCTCACAGTGGCGTTCTCCTACTAGAACGCCAGCCTCTTTGTAAAAAATGCTTGTTATAGGCAAACTTTAGAAATCAATATAAATCATTTCTTTGAAAGTACAAAACTGTTTGCTTTTCTTTTTTCTCTTTCCTGTTTGTTTTGCAAAAACGTCCAATGACTTATTCTTGACATATGCATTTGAATATGATTTTTATTCACAAATATTTGCATAAGAAACAGAAGGACAGTTGCTCATGACTTAAGGAATGGGCAAAGTCTATAAAACCATTTCAATCCCGACAAGTTACTCCTTCCAGTAAGTATAAGGGCAGAGACAGTTTTAAGACGAAGTCATCATTACATATGACCATGTGATGTCTATTTTCCCCACAGAGTAGAGGCAACCAAAAGTTTTTGTCTCTTCTTCCCCAAGCAGGATTTACTTTCTCCAGCAAAGTTCCTTCAGAGAGCCGATATCTATATTCCCCAGCCGAGTTTTATAACCGCAAACGATTTATAAAGCTTTATCCCGAGCAGAGTTTACTTCTCTGACTGCGGAATCTCCTCCCAAGTAGAGTTTAATTCTCTTAATATGGAAGCTCAATCCCCAACAGAGTTTATTCCTCCAACTACGGAAGTTCATACCCCAGCGGAGTTTATTTCTCCAAATCGGCAAAATATTCCAGCAAGACATCTCCTCTCACAAACAGAGTTATTCCCCCGTAGAGTTATTCTCATGAAGAGTCTCTCCCGGCAGGATATTCGATAACAGAAAGGATTAAATCCCCAGCATAGTCATCTCCATTCACCATCCCCAGTGGAAAAGAAGAATTTAACTTCCCAATACTTTTCAGCAAGAATCTGGGATTTATTTTCCCCGACTAAGAAATACCGCAGTAGCATCCCATATTCATACATCATGGCATGCACATACATATTGCATACAGCATAATCTCATTTATTTTGAGAACATCATCACAATGAATTTCATCCATCATGACATTGCATACGACTAACTCTTTACCTTTCAGGGAAAAGATCAAAGCAACAAGCTACGTCTAACCAAGGGCTATTCTAGGATTTTCCTCAGAAGGATGTCCTCACAAGATTTTCCATGGGTCAAACAGGTCGGCACTAAGATCTCTCTGATTACCATTCTAGTGTAATATATTCCAAGACTTTCGTCCGGGTCAATTAAATCGATACTAAAATTCTCCTTATTACTATGTCAGTCAAAGTTAACCTAAGATTTTCTCTGGATAAGCCAGATCGACACTAAGATCTCCCTGATTACTATGCCAGTTGAAGATATTCCAAGACTCTCATCTGGATCAGTTGAATCGATACTAAGATCTCCCTGATTACTATTCCAGTCAAAGTTAACCCAAGATTTTCCCTGGGTAAGACAGGTCGACAATAAGATCTCTTTGATTACCATTCCAGTGGAAGATGTTCCAAGACTTTCGTCTGGGTTAGTTGAATCAATACTAAGATTCTCCTGATTACTATGCCAGTCAAAGTTAACCCAAGATTTTCCCTGGGTCAGACAGGTCAACACGAAGATCTCTCTGATTACTATCTCACTTGAAGATATTCTAAGACTTTCGTCTGGATCAGTTGAATCGATACTAAGATTCTCTTGATTACTATGCCAGTCAAAGTTAATTCAAGGCCTTCCCCTGGGTTAGTCAAATCGATACTAAGATTTCTATCCCAGTTGAAGACAACTCGAGACCTTCCCCTGGTTAAGTCAAATCGATACTAAGATTTCTATTCTAGTTAAAGAAGCTATGAAACCCAGAAACGACCGAATAATAATCAATCAACAATTCAAGACACTGTGAAGCCTGGATCCTGACCAGGTAACAGTTTAATCTCATATCCCCAGTAAGTCATCGTGAAGCCTAGAGCACGACCAGATAATAGTTAGCCTTATTATCCTCAGAAAGCCACTGTAAAGCCCTGATTCTGACCAGATAGCAATTCATTTATGTCTCTTCAAACAAGTGATGACTCCCTAGTAGAGTAACGGACAACTGAAGCTCTTAAAACTCTTGTTCCAAGACAGAGACCAACATTCCTCAGCGGAGTCCTCTCTAACAACAAGAGCAGGAATTCCCATAAAGGGATATCTCATGAAATCATCATTGTTCTGGATGGCATCTTTAAGCCCATCTCCGACGACTCTCCGTCACATTATAATGGCATCTTTAAGCCCATCTCTGACGATCTTCCGTCATATTTTCCAAATGGCATCTATAAGCTCATTCCCAATGTTATCTACATAGTCAAGTATCATTTCAGACGAGTGTAAATTTCTGGGAACTCTAGTGTTCAATCATCTTCCACCTTCCGATCATGAAAGGTGGACCAGCCAATCTATATCCTCAGGTTTAAGAAGATTGAACAGGGGCAGCTATTGTACCCTAAAATTTACCCTCTCATGTTTTTCCAAGATTTCCTCTTGCATAGGTGTTTGAAAACCTTTGCCTAAAAGACAAGGAAAATTTTTCAAATGATGTTTAGGTATCCTTCGATTGGCACCTACAAAATTCCCTTCAATTGGCATCTCCAAAGTGCCTTTTGATTGGCATCTCCAAAATGCCTTTCGATTGGCATCTAGAAAATGCCTTTCGATTGGAATTTCCAAAATGTTTTTCGATTGACATCTACATAGCATCCTTTAATTGACATCTGCAAATGGCCTTTCGACAAGCCTTTCGATGGGCATTGTGTCAAGGCCTTTTAATTGGCATGGCAAGGGATCCTTCGATTTAGCATTATGTTAAAGCAGCTTCGACAGGCATGTTAATCGGGTCCTTCGATTGGCATGGACAAGATCTTTCGATTGGCGTAGTAAAGGACTCTTCGATTGACATTCCAATAAATACCCTTCGATTGGTATTTGGACAAGGGCCATTCGAAGAACTCCTTCTAGGACATTCGAAAGAGGCCATCAAGAGGGCACTCGGAAAATATGTCCAGGCCAGATTCTTGCCTTGTTTGTTCACAATTCCACAAGAGATGATTCGACCATGGAATTCTCTTCAAAAGGACAGGAAATCGAAGCAAAGGGTAGTCCAATCGAAGGAGCCCTGGTATTGAAGCTGGCACAATTCAACTCAGAACCATTAAGGAGAACAAGGTTCTAATAAGGAAAGTCTTGATTGGTTAGAATTAGAGTTTAAGGCTGGCAAGGAAGGCAGATTCGAAGGAAGGAAGGGGATTTGTTCCAAAACATGCCAGAAATCTCACAATCGAAAGAATCTTCTCTCAATCAAATAAGGAATGAAATATGCTGGAAAATCAAAGGGAAAACACGTTGGAATAAAAATAGCAAGATGTGGCCTATTTTAGAAACAAAAGATACAAGACAAATCAAATCTTTTCTCACTCAATCTTCAAGATTTATTTCTATTTTGTTAACCTAATTTGGTCTACTATATATGCATAACAAACCCTGATAATAAGAGGAGGATTTGGCTGTGTACAATACTCACAAGAATCTCAAAATTTTGACAAAAAAATGGTGATCGAATTTTGCTTTAGAGAGAGATTCAAGGCGTTTCAAAGATTGAAATCTATTCCTGGGCGTATTTGGAAGCTATCTAGACTACTCTCACGCATCAATACATCCAGAAACAGCCCATACAAGTATCACGGTTTGCTCCTGTTCTTGAATTTGATTTTGACTACACATGCATGATAAACAAATATCAAGTATGTATTTATGTTTGTGTGACCATTTAGAACATGTTTGCATGACTAATTGTTTGTTTTGATGTATATTTAACTGACTTCCATTGCTAAGGTTTGAAGCTTCGTTTTAGGGTTTTTTATTTAACTGACAAAAGAAGAGTATCATTGTACTCACGAGATCAAACCCAGTTGATCTGTATTCTTGGATTAAATTTTTATTGCGTGATTGTGATTTTTGAGATATGCAGGTTTATAGTTATAACACCTGTCCGTAGGTAAAAACGCCTTGCCTAAAATGACAGTCCAGCGAAGAAGATGACTGCGTGTCAAAACCGGGTTGGGTAGTTTAAATGGCACACATTCTATTTATTACAATGGCCTCTCATTACATATAATATATATTGTTTGTTTATATTAACGATTGAACAACTGGCTTAGTGGTACAAGTGAAGGATTTTTAGCGCGCGTGTGTAGGAGGTCAGGGGTTCGATCCCTGCCTCCTACATATTATTTTTCTCATAATTTCTTTGCAGATTCAGTGTTTCCTTTCCAAGCGCTCTTACTGTATGCCTCAAGATCATCACCCTTGGATCAATCAGCGCCTAGATACAATGCTTCCAATGAAGCTCCCCATGGTGGACACTCCTGGCACAATCACACTGGATCTCACGTTGCCTTGGGCCAACAGGATTGAGCTTGGGCAGAATTTCAGCAACACAACCCCTAACTTGGGTTCATACCCCCTCAGGCCCATTTCTTTTCTCTTTGATTTTACTATTTATTTTATTTAATTAGTCTAATTGGTTTTTAATTCAAACCATTTTTTAATCAGAAAATAATCACACAAAAAAATAGGATTTAGTTTTTTTAATAAATTATTTTTTTGCAAATTAATTATTTTAATCAATTCTAATATTTTTCATTAATTAAAATCAAGTAGAATTAGGTCAAAATCAAATCTCTTTTTTTCATAAAATCTCAAAAAATATTTTTTCAATGATCAAATTAGATTTTTAGGGTTTTGAACCTTTTTTCCAGTTAATTCTCGTGCGTTATTATTTTGGCGTACGATTATTTTTATTATTGATGTAACTGTGCCCAGTTTCTAATAGCTTAATTAGGGTTTTATTTCCGCACTTTATTTTTCAGTCAAATATAAATGTATCTACACCAAAGCCCTGTAATAGCTTAGGGCCTTTATTTCTCGCTTTTATATTTTATATGCTTGTATATAATTGCTAGCAACCTAGGCATGTATGCTTAATCAACCAATCAGTAGATCACTAAACTGTAAGATAAAATATCTGAAATAGCACACTATTGCACACTTGCACCCCTAGGGTATTTCCCACTTTGGTTTCCTTCGAAAATGTTCATGTCCCTCGAACATAGGGATACCCTTAGAAAAGACCCTCAATTTAAAGTCATCATAAAGATCATAGTCCCTAAATGTCCCTCGAGTTTCCTACGAGAAATGATCTTATGATGATAGTCCCTTTGAAATGCTAAGGTATCCTTACATGTTGCCTTCAATGACCATTACGTCCCTTTCGATAGTCCCTCAACATCCAACGACTAGGGTTACCTACTCATTAATAGTAGGATAACACGGTCTAAAGGGTAAGAGGAAAAGAATAGTCTTTTTTCGAGTAGGTAGATAACTGTTAGGTACTTGCTCAAATAAATTTTCACACCACACTTTCAAACACTTTTCAAACAAAGTTTTCAAAAACGCTTTATCACACTCTTGAGGACTGATACAAGAGTTACCATAAAGTGAATCACTGCACTAAGGCATTTTCAAAGCTTTTCAAAACATACAAACACAAGCAATTTTAAAAAATGAGCAAGTACCTAAGAGCCCATGGAAAACCATGGATGGAAAGGATGCTAACACCTTCCCTTTCCATAATCTACCCCCTTACTCAGAAATCTCGAAAAAAGGTTTTTTCCTATTATTTTCAACCTTTCCTTATTGGATAAAAGAAAACTCGGTGGCAACTCTTGCTTACCGCGACATTTGCGAACAAAAAATGCAAAACCAGTATTAACAGTCGGTTCTGCCACCGTATCACATATACCAAAGCCCTGTAATAGCGTAGGAACCTTTATTTCTCGCTTTTTACATTTTTTGTATGCTTGTATATAATTGCTAGTAAGTAGGAGTGCATGATATGATTAATCAAATTAATCATAGATCACAAACTTCAAGATGATATAACTGAAAAAAATACTTCTCACACTTACACCCTGAGGGTATTCCTCACTCGATTGCCTCGGAAATGGTCATGTCCCTCGAAGGTAGGGATATCTTAGCAAAGACCCTCAGTATAAAAGTCATCATAAAAGATCATGGTCCCTAAACGTCCCTCGAGTTGCCTTTCGGTAAATGATCTTGTCCCCTCGATGTTTCCTATATGATGACATTCCCTTCGAACGCTAAGATATCCATAGACGTTGCCTTCGATGACCATAGCGTCCCTTTCAATAGTCCCTCAACATCCAACGATAGGGCTACCTATTCACTAATAGTAGGATATCACTATCTAAAGGAAAGGAGGAAAAGAACTTCCTTTTTCGAGTAGGTAAATGACTCTTAAGTACTTGCTCAAACCTGAAATTTTCACACTTACACACTTTCAAAAACTTTTCAAAACGCTTTATCACACTCTTAAGGACTGGTACAAGAGTTACCATAAAGCAAACAAAAACTTTCAAAATACACAAACACACAAACAGTTTTCAAAAATGAGCAAGTACCTAAGAGCCCGTGAAAAACCACGGATGGAAAGGGTGCTAACACCTTCCCTTTCCATAATCTACCCCCCTTACTTAGAAAATATCGAAAAAGGTCTTTTTTTGTTCTTTTCACCCTTTCCTTTGTTGGATAAAAGAAAAGTAGGTGGCAACTCTTGCTTACCTCAACATTTGCAAATAAAAAACACAAAACCAATCTTAAACAGTCGGTTCTTCCACCATATCACACATACAACTGCTTCTCTTTTAACATATAGAAAATAATGCAAACAATGCCAAGTATTGTTATCTGTGTTATCTGTGTTCATGTGAGATTGTAATTCATAACTCAACACACCATAATAACATATAGCAAACAATGCCAAAACATGTTATTCTCATTCATCATCAACTCACAACATACATATACAAAAAATTCAAGTGTTATGTTTTCATCAACAAGTCATCTAAAACCAATCTAAAACACATCAATTAAATTATTAAAATTCATGGAAATATCTTATAAATCATAAGCATACAAGTGCCCTCCAAGTCAGTGAGTTTCGCGCTAAGCACGAGATTCTGCGCTAAGTGCGCTCTACGATTTTTGTAGAAACATCTATGAAGTCCGCTGCGCACCAGTTCGAGTTTTAACTCCAAAAACCCATTCAAACTCATATCTTTCACCAATTAAACACATTACAACCTATATCTAACATATAGTTTCCATCATAAACATCAAAACATGTTTCAAACATCAATTTCATGGATTTCACTTAAACCCTAACATGTTAAAATCTAGAAAATGAAGAACAAAATCCCTAAATCATGTTACTACCCATTACATGTTATCATACAATCCCATAATAAGCCAATTACCCACCCTTACCTTGGATGTAGATACTTTCTATGGTTCCTCCTTTTTCTCCTCTCTTTTCCTCTTTCTTCTCTTCTCTTGTTTCTTTCTTATTAACTCTCTTTGTTTTACAAAACCCTTACTAACTCTTATTTCTCTAATGGGCTTATCTCACTCACTCACTCTAATGTAATACATAAGACCCATTAAATTAATAATTTTATTCTCACACTTACTAACTCAAAACACATATAACACATATATGCAATTAATTCAAATAATTCATATATTCATAAAATCACACAATTTAATTAATTACTCTATCGCATAATAATAATAAAATAAATAGCTAGATAAAGTAATTAGTAAATAAAAATCGAGGTGTTACAATAGGCTTCCTTCCTTTCCACAACTCGTAGAGAGTAGCTAAAGTGCGTGTCCTTAAAGTGACCATATTCTATATATAGCATATAGTATGCATAGCTTCAAATTAAAACTGCAATGGCAATTGCTTAGTATGAAGCATGACTCTAGCTGATTCTTGTATAACCCTAGTCCTTTACTCAATAATTACCTCTTGCTTTGAAGTGATGGAACAAGAAAATTCATGATTGATATTCTTAGAAGCACAAAATTCTGAGACTTTGGCATTCTCAAATTCCGTGTCATGATCACTTCTGACCTTGACAATCACACTATTCTTCTCCTCTTGAATACATTGACACTAATATTTGAAGACTTAAAATGTGTATGGCTTTTATCTAAGAAAGTTTACCTAAGTAAAACCTGAAAAGTCATCTATAACCACATAGAGATACCTCTTTTCACCCAGGCTTTCTACCTGCACTGGTCCCATTAAATCCATGTGAAGAAGTTTCATCACTTTGGAAGTACTCTAATGTTGTAACATTGGGTATGACATCTTGGTTTGCTTCCTAATTTCACACTCACCATATAATTCTCTTTCCTCAACCTTGAGTTCTGGCACCCCTCTAATGGTTCCTCCAGATATGATTTCCTTCCTTCTTTAAAGATGAACGTGTAGAAGCTTCTGGTGCCTTAGCTTCACCTCATCCTCCTTGATTGTTAAACATGTGGAAGAGTAAGCATTTAATTGAGGTTCCCACAGATAACAATTAGCTATCTTTAGACCTTGTACCCTTCATCAGACATTCTAACTTTGAGAAATTGACTAACAATCCTTGGTCACACATCTGACTAATACTGATAAGGTTAGCAGTTGGTCCTTATACAAGAAGAGCATCTTCTAGACTAGGAGAGCCATCACACAATAATTTTCCAACTCCCTTGATTTTACCTTTGAATCCATCACCAAATCTAACAGAGCCTGTGGGTTAAGACCTGATATTTACAAATAACTTCAGAAATCTTGTTATATGTCTAGAGCATCCACTGTCAAAGTACTAGTCTTCTTTAGTTTATGCTCTCAAGGAAGTATGAGCTATAAGGTTGACATCCTTATCTTTAGAACTTCTCTTTTTACTTATTTGATTAGACTTGGAATGAGCTGAAGGGTTTTGAACTCCATACTACTTGTAACAAAAAGGATTTATATGACCATACTCACCACAGTAATGACATTTCCAAGTTAAGGATTAGAGTTCAGTTGAGGTTACATCATGTCTGCTAGGATGTTGTAACATGTGGGTGGAAATGGTGATCATTCTTTTCTTTTCAGAAGGATAAAACTTTTCAACAAATATTTTCTTTTGATGATTATCATATGAATAATTAACTCATGTATATTCATCCTCTTTCATAATATTAGCTCCATTTTCATTTTTTTCAAAGAATCTATCATGTTATTCAGCTTGGAATTAAATAGAGCTACCTCATTTTGTAGATGAGAAACAGTGCATATGAGTTCCTTATTCTCATTCTGTAATTGAGCTATGAACCTTTTATGATATTCTATTGTCTTAAGGCTTTCTTCAAACTTGTCACAAGTTTTCTTGTAAGACACATCCATATCTTCATAGAGAACATTTTCATCACAAGATTCTATCTCATTTTCCTATCTTCCAGCAAGAGCAGTCACAAACTTGACAGTCTCTGAATTAGGATCATCTTATGCCTCATCATCATCAGAACGAGATGCAGAAAGTCCCTTTTTCTGTTTCTTAAGAAAGGTTGGACATTCTAGCCTAATGTAACCAAATCCTTCACACTCAAAACATTGAATCCCTTTGCTTTGACTGGACTTTTCCTCAGTTCTGGTATTTTTCTAAAAATCATCATTATTGCTGATGTCAAATGAGATGTTCTTGACATTAGATCTTCCTATTTATACATTCTTTTCATAATTTTATTGAATTATTTCCCAAGTAATACAATGGTATTTGACAACCCTCCTTAGTGTCCAAATCTAACGGGCTCTCTTTATCTTCAGAAGTGGATACAAAAGCTATGCTTTTGTTCTTTTTATCAGACTTGTCACTAATAGCCGATTCAAAATTTTGAAGTGACCCAGCAAGTTCATTAACCCTCATGTTGCTGATGTCATAAGCTTCTTCAATGGTTGTCACCTTCATGTTAAATCTCTTAGATAGAGACCTAAGAATCTCTCTAACAAGCTTTTCTTCTAACATCTTCTCTCCTAAGGTACTAGATGCATTTTCTATTTCAAGAACATTCATGTGAAAGTATTGAAGGCTTTCATCATCATTCATCTTTAGGTTCTCAAATCTGGTAGTGAGAATTTGAAGTATAGACATCTTCACTTTGGATGTGCCTTCATGAGTTGTCTTAAGGATTTCCCAATCATCTTTAGCTACAATACAAGAGTTTATTAACCTGAAAATATTCTTGTCCACTCTATTGAATAGAGCATTCAAGGCTTTGGAATTTCCAAGAGCTAATTCATCTCCCTCTTTAGACCAATATTCTTCTGGATTCAAGGACTCATTTCCCATCTTTTTCCTTTACAACATAACGATTACATCCTTTCAACACAACCTTCTAAGATTTGTTGTCCATGGATTTCAAAAAAGCTAGCATTCTAACTTTCCAATGGTCATAATTTGCACCATCTAACAGAGGTGTTCTATTTTTGTATCCTCCTCCCTTATCCATAGTACCATAAATTATTCTTCTTTGAGCTCACCCAAAAATAGAACAGGGTGTCTGCTTTGATACCAATTGAAATTCTGGAACTTTAAAATAGATGTCAAGACTGATGTCCCAACACCAAAACACAATGTCAAGATAGATGTTAAAACATCATCTGCTGATAAAAAAAATTTACTAAGATAATAATTATGCAGAAGTAAATTGTAGAAGGTAAAAGACACAATCAATTCTTAACCGAGTTTGTTGCAATTCACTTGCTCTAAGGGCATCCAAGCCAAGAAGGAAATCCATTATAATAGTATTAGTTCAAAGCTAAGCAACACTAACTTACAATTTATCTCCTAATCACTACCTTATTCTACTTCTACCTAGAAACCTTCAAGATATGAGACCCCCTTCTCACTTCTTAAAGTCTCCTCAGTGACAATAACAAAAACAGAAGAACACACTTCCAATTACAATACTCAGTTTTGATTAAACGCTTTTAACTGAGAACAATAACTTGACACACAATCTACTCTTTGCTTTAAAGTTTATGAGTTATTGGCAAGTAAAATAATCAGTCTGCCTCAATATATCAGAAGATACATGGGTGGCATACAAAAACAAACAAGACACCTAAAGTACTCTCAAAACCCTAAACCCTTATTTCAACCACACACAGTTTCTTGATGTGAATTCTTACTAATTTTGGATTTAGTAAGTAGATACACTTGTAGTATGGGCTTTTACTCTTCAATCAAATCCAATCTTCCAATTGTAAATCAGCTACAAGATCTTCTCCACAAAAATAGGAACAAATCTTCAAAGTTTCCTAAAAAGTCTCCAAGATCCTTTCTGTGAAACCAAATCAAATTTGCATTGTTCCTAATAAAATCTTCTTGACCTGCAAAAATAAGTGACATATATCCAAGAGGATCTCACAAAAACAAATCAAATTTATCAATAAAATAATAGCAGCACCTACTATACAGTTGGCCAAGATGTCAAGACATCTGGCTCAACATCTGTTAGAGATATATGACAGCGGAACCTATCATGACAGTTGGTCAAGATGTTATGATATCTTTCTCAACATCAGGATGTGATACATGTTTTTCCAAATGAAACGTGTTTTACCAAAATTATTGTCAATCATAAAATCACAGACCTAACACTTGATTTATATTTACTTAACTTTATTGGATAGCCTCACCTACATTATGGGACCTTATTGATTGTAATCTTAACCTTTTTTTAGTTAAGGAAATTTGTTTTTGTTTCTATCCTTGGTGCTTGTGTTTTGTATAGGTCAAACATGAACTTATGTTTGTATAATTTGATTTCTTACAAACACTTTATCCATGTAGCATATACCCTGTAGGAAGTCTCTTGTAGGTGCAAGATTCCTAGAGCGTTTGTGCATGTAACTTGTGAGGAGTCACCCGTAGGTGGAAGGTTTCATAGAGGATTTAAATATGTAAGCGAGTCACTCGTAGGTAGAGAGTTCCCTGGATGGTTCTAGCATGTACCCAGTGGGGAGTATCGTGTAGGTGCAAGGTTCCCTGGAGGGTTCCAGCATATACCCTTTAGTTGCAAGGTTCCATGGATGTTTCTAGCATGTACATAGGTGTAATATAGTGGGAGAACTGACTTTTTGTTTTTCATTTTATCACAAATGTTGTAGATATAAAGAGTCGTCACCGACTTTTCTTTTATCCAATAAAGGAAAGGATGAAAAGAACATGAAAGACCTTCGAGAATTTTCTGAGTAAGGGGGGTAGGTTATGAAAATGGAAGGTATTAACACCCTTTTCGTCCGTAGTTATCTACGGGCTCTTAATCACTAGATCACTTTTGATAATGCTTTGTGAATGTGTAAGTTTGAAAATATTTTAAAAATGCATAAGTTTGGCAACTTTGTAATGATTCTCGTATCAGTTGAGAACGCGTCTGTGATACAGTGGGAGAACTGACTTGAGAGTTTTGCGTTTGATCGCAAATGTTGCGGTTAGCAAGAGTCACCATCGACTTTTCTTTTATCCAAAAGGAAAGGTGAGAAAGCACAGGAAATACCTTTGAGATGTTTTCTTGAGTTCGGGGGGTAGATTATGAAAAGGGAAGGTATTAGCACCCTTTTCATCCATAGTTTTCCATGGGCTCTTAGTTACTTTCTAGATCACTTGCTCTTTTCTTTTTGAAATTGTGCTTTGTGTGGTTTTGAAAGTATTTTGTAAAAGAGTCCATTGTTTAGGCAATCTTTGTAATGATTCTCGTTCGTAAGAATGTATATAAAGATGTTTATCCTTTTTGAAAATGTTTTCATTATTTGTAAGATATTTTGGAAATGTGTGTGTTGGTTTTGGAAAATAGCAAGGATAGTTGTTTTGAAAATAAAGCAAGTAACTAGAAGCAATCTACCTACTTGTTGTACCCCAAAATTTTCCCTCCCATATTCTTCAAAATTTGCAAAGAGCATGCTTCAAAATTCCCCAAGGGTTGCACAGTTCAAGGGCCTCATAACAGTCAAAAATTAGGGTTTTGGTTCTGAAAAAGAAATTGAAGTTTCCAAGGGTCTAAACAAGTCCCACATGCCTACAAACATGGTCAAGCATCCTCATACCAAGTTTCAAGACTTACAGCACAAAATTGCACAGTCAAAAACCCTAATTGCCCTACAGTCAACTGCAGGGGCAAAATGGTCATTTGACAGTCAAAAGTTCAAATTTTTTGTCAACATCTCATTTTGAAGCCACAAACATCAGTTGATCAATTCTTGATCATGATTCTCAAAGCTTGGCTCAAAAAGTCTCAAGATGCAAAAGTTTCCATATTTGGACAGTCGAAAAAGTCAACTGTAACTTGACCAAGGCATGACTTCCACATGGTTTATCAGAAAAATTCCATCCAAAGCTCATTTTGAAGAGAAAGACATTTCCTACAACTCCTCTTCACACTTCAAGTCCAAGAAATGCTCTCACAAAAAGTTATCAATTTCAACATTATAGGTCATTTTCAAAAGTCAACAAAAAAGGACTTTAAGTCAAAGACCATAACTTGAGATTGGTAAACCAAAATGACATGGTACCAAAGGCATTGGTTATAAGACTTCAATACCTTTCCAAAATGTCCAAGAACATGATCAAAGCTTAAAAATTGAGCAAGATATGCCTTGTGGAAGTTGGGAAATTTTTGGGAATTTTGAAAAGTCAACTTTGCTTCAAATGCCTTAAAATTGCTAATGGGCCACATTTTATTCCAAGAATCATCATCCAAAGCATATGCACGACCATTTGGCCCAAAGGGGATTTATTCATCATTTTTATTTATTTATTTGAATTTTTAATTACTATTAATTCATTTAATAAAATAAAATATGTGAAAAATACTAAAACAAGCTTTTCAAATCTTTTTATGCATGGATTACCTTCAAGATTTCGTGCCCTATCTAATATGGAAAGAATCAAGGTGATTTGATCATAATTGGCACCAAAAGCACATGAAAAGATTTGGAAGATATGCCATGAAAATCAAATATCTTATACATCAATGCAAAGGGTTTTGGATCCAAATTTCAACCCTAATCTGATCCCATACTTATACTAATGCAAACCCTAAAGCTGAGGATCTCTAAGCTGCGCCACATTGCATAAACAACTTTGCACTTTTTCAAGAAAATTCAAAAACTGGAAACTCGATTCCAAAGCATTTCAAGGCAAGAAAGCTATCCCATTGCATTCTTGAGGCTTCAAGGAAGGTGTCTGGATCAAAATCATCGTCCCTAACGCAGGAAATTGGTAGAACGACCGTGTCCTGTTCATGATTTTTTTCATATTCACGTATCATGATTTATGCATTATTTTTAATTTTTAATGTTTGATTTGTGTTAGTTGATTCATTCTGAAGCTAACCATGTGTTTTGATTGAGTTTTTGTGCTCCATACGCGAAATCACCATGGGAGCGTTTTAGGGTTGCAGAGGTTCAAATTTGGGGTTTCTCTGCTATGGAAAAATTGAGACACAAGACTTGTACCATTGGAACGAAAAACTTCACACGAACCCAACCATCCTATCGCGCCTAATTTCTGATCAAAGACGGCCTAATCGCTATTTTTATGCTTGCTATTTAGTGGGGGTTTAAAACCCCCGCTATTCAATTTGTTTTTGTTTCAGGTATAGCAAACCATTAGAGAAGATGGTGATGTGTAAGCCAACGAGTGGTGCGTTTGAATTTCGCGCGAAAATTGTCCACTAACCCTTGTTTTGCATTATGTTATTTGTTTTCTATAATATATCCAAAGCGCGTGAATGGCTCAATGGCAAGGCACATGGTTTGGTAAGCAATGGGACCTGGGTTCGATTCCCAGGTCCCCCTATCCCTTCAATATTATTTTTTCTAATATCTTCCTATGCAGCGCACTACCTGACGTTCACCATACGTCCACCATCCCAACTTGCCACGCGCCTATTGAGATCAATCTATTGGCTATGATCTGAGGAGTACCATGGGCACCGGTCAACGCATATGCACGTGGCCCTGAAAAGTCAAAAAAGGCCTCCAATGATGGGCCAGAATTACTGAATCATACCTCCAAATGGGCCTACAAACCCCCCATGTTTGCCTTCTTCTCTCTATTTCATTTATATTTTTTAGTTATTTTAATTCTTTTCTCCATTTTATTTAATTCCATCAATATTTTTCTTTTAATATAAAAATAATAAAAATCAGAAAAAGACAAAAAAACAAAAATATATTTTATTTTAATATCTTTGTAAATAAATTGTACCAATTAATTCAGTTTTTAAATTCTAGGATTAATTTTAACATTTTCTTAATAAACTTAAAAAATTGTAGAATTAGGGTTTTGATTATTTTTATCCTTTTGCCTTTTTCACCATATTAATTATTAATTATTATTTTTGTAAATAAAATTGTATTAAATAATTAGGTTAATTCTAGGTTTAACTTTAATATGTTTTCTTAATAAATAAAAATAGTTAGAATTAGGGTTAATTAATTTTTTTTTAAAATTCATTTAATTCTCTCATAAAAATCCATAAATACAAAAACTCAAAAATCTTTTTCTTTTTATTTTAATTTAATTAATTTGTTAATCATAATTTAATTTCATTAAGAAGGGTCCAACGCCCTCGCTTTCGATTATTAGTTCGTTTCGCGCATTTATTTCCTTTCTTATAATATTCATGTAATTCTCCCAAAGCCATGTAATAGATCAATTAGGGTTTTTATATTTCTCGCACTTTATTTCTTTATTCAAATCGGGTCCTGGATTAAATTTGACGATGTGGACCCACGCCTTTGTAATAGCGTAGAACTTTTAAATTCCTCACTTTAACTGTTAATAAATTTGCATGCAAGAATGAATGTTAAAATAAAAACAAAAGCGTAGATCACCAATACATGACAAGATAAACATAAATGAACATAACACACAAATCACACACCACCCCTAGGGTACGCCTCACTGTTTCCTTGCCCCTCGAAAGGTGATCGTCGAGTAGAAGATGTTTTAGTAAGTCCTCATGATCCGGGAACCTGGCATGAGGGTAGCTTCTAAGGTATCTTCCTATTGCTCTGGTGATCACCATGTCCCGAACCTTCGAATTGACCCGAACACCTCCAACGGTGGTGCTACCTACCCCTCAATGGTGGGATGGCACTACTTTAAGGACATTTACACAGACGAATTTCTTAGGGTAGGTAGACGACTCTAGATACTTGCTCTAATTTCAAAACAAACAAATCAAAAAAATACTTTTCACACCGACACCTTTTCAAAAAGCTTTCGAAAGCAATTTTTCAAACACTCTTGAGGACCGATACAAGAGTCGAACTGAAATTTTCAAAGAAACTTTTTAAAACCCACAGTTGAAAAGAAAACAAACCATTTTTGAAAACACAAATGAGCAAGTATCTAAGAGCCCATGGATAACCATGGATAGAAAGGGTGCTAACACCTTCCCTTTCTATAAATCTACCTCCCGAACCGAGAGCAATCTCTTTAAGGAATTTTTCTGTGCTTTTGTCCTTTCCATTTGGAGAAAATAAAAGACGGTGGCGACTCTTGCTTCCGCGACATTTCGCGAACCAGCGTTAAACAGTCAGTTCCAGATCCACCGATCACACTACTCAAATGTCTTTCTTGTTCATTTTATATTCCTTTGACATTGTTGTCTTACCATCGATTTGGTAAGCAACCCTATCTTTGGATGTATACGGGACGGGCGTGGGTCATCGTATAACCATGATTAGCAATGTTGCAAAGTATCTTAGCATTTTTGAGGGGCAAAGATCATTTTGTAAGGTAACTTTGAATAGCGTCATCGAGGGACTATGATCTTATATTTGTTTGTTTTGTCAAGATACTTCGCATGCGTAATATGGCTATTTTTGTTTAAGGCAACCAAGTGGAGAAACCCTAAGGATGCTTGTGTGCAAGTGTGTTATTTTCATACCTTGATTTTGTCTTGGATTTAGGATTTTCTATTTGATTTATTTTTATCTTGCCATTCAAACCCTAATTACTAGCATGGTATATAAAAGCGGTAAATTGCGTAATTTAAAGATTACTACGCTATTACAACATTTTATGGGAGGGGGAATACAAATTGTGAATGGGGATTTGCAATAATGTAAATCTAATTAAGCTATTACAACCAAATCGAATTTGTACAAATATTAGAATAAATGATGTACAAGACAATTTAAATATGCAAGGATATATAAATACAAGAAAAGGGATTTTTGTTTTGTTTTTTATGTGAAAAGAAGTTTTGAACTAAACCTAGTAACTTAAGAAAAGGAGATTAATTCTTGAAAAAATAGTTAACCCTAATTTCTAATTTAAAAGAAAATAAAATTCTTTAACTATAATTTTTTGTGCATTTTTTGTATTGAAAATAGATAATATTTTATGAAAACATTTAGTCTCTTTATATGTTAAAAAAAATTTATAAATGTGAGAAAAAAAAATTTATTTTTGATACATATATATATATATATATATATATATATATATATATATATATATATATATATATATATATATATATATATATATATATATATATATATATATATATATATATATATATATATATATATATATATATATATATATATATATATATATATATATATATATATATATATATATATATATATATATATATATATATATATATATATATATATATATATATATATATATATATATATATATATATATATATATATATATATATATATATATATATATGATATGTAACTAAAATAAAATATATTTTTTATGAGAAAAAATAAAATAAAATGGATCAAAAATATAAATTTAGCATTTTTTATATTTTTTATGATTTTTAATATTAAGGAAAATATATTTAATAAAATAGAAATGAAAATAAAAATGAATAATAAAAATTATGGGCCAGGGTGCTGCAAGCAAACAGGGGGGTAGTATGTTAGCAAAAAAACGCTAAGGCCCAAACGTTGAAGCCCATCCTGCAAACAGCCAAAAATGTAACTGGAAAAATATGGGGAAAAAAACAAAAGGTAGCGCCAAGGTTCGAACCCACGACCTATGCATTTCCAGCGCGCTACCTTGCCACTGGGGTGGCTGTACATCCGTTAGTTTATGTGAAACAAGAAAAACATAACACAAAAAGCTTCCTTGGCCTTATACTTCGTCTTCTTTCTCTAGCTAGTCGGACCTCTTGTAACTCTTTCATCTCTCAACAAAAATGGAAATTGATAACATGAATGTTATAGCATTTCATCTCACGATTCTAACCATGTGCATAACTAAAACTATAAGTCCAAGATTAAAGAGAATTTTAATGGCCCTAATTCTTAACCTAATTTTTTCAGAAACTTCAAACTCAAAATTCTCTCAACTCAGGCCAAATAAATGCAAGTTATGGATATGTACAGCTTCGTAGCAATGATGTCTAGATTGTATATTCACAAATGGAAATCTAACTATGCCTGTATCAAGAGTTGGAAAAACAGAAAACTCACCTTGAAAATGGAAATCGTGTTTTGGAAATGGGCCTGCTTTAGGATGTTGTGATGATCAGGTTAGCTTCCTTGAACCTCTAGGAAGCTAATGTAATGCTTAGCTTGTCTTGAGGATGGCTTTAATGATCTCTAGAAGTCCACCTGTGTTACTCTATTTTTGAAGTTCAACAATGGGGAAGATGGAGTTACAGTGATGTTTCAGGGTGTGGGATGGTTTTCTTGTAAGGTAAGGAAGCTTGGGGAAGTAAAAGGCCTGAAAATGCATGAGTGGAATGGAAGATTCAATTCACAAGTCAGAAATGGAAAGTTTGGAAGCTTGGTATGCAACTTCTGATTCTAGGGTATTTCAAGGCTTGGGCATTCGTGCTTTTAGTTGCAAAGTGATAGCTTTATATAGAGCAAAAGATTGGAGGACTTGTGCTTGCTCAGAAGTACAAGATCACATGTCTTGCTACATTTCTTATTTTTGAAGCAAGTGTGAGAAATGACTTCTTAATGCATGGTTCTGATTTTGTAGGGTAGTGTGAAGCTTTAAACAATTCCAAGGCTCAAGAAATGAAAAATGTATAAAGTATGCTTTTCCAAAATGGCAATGTTGCCTTTCTTCCATAAATGGTTATTTTCTTGTACAATGCATTGAATGCTTGGCTTTAGGGCATGAAATATTGTGAAATCCATTAATGGTGGAGTTACAAATGAGTTTGAGGCCTGAAAAGTGAAGATTGTACAACATGCTTAAGGATTTGAATTTTGTTCTTCATGAAATGGCTTGAGTTCAAAGTGAGAAATTTCCAACTTCATATCTTCGATTCTCTCTACTCAAAAATAATCTCAAGTAGTTCTTGTACATTTTGGAAAGCTTGCAATGTGATCTATAACTCATCTTTGAAATTCATTTCAAGATTCCTCTTGGAACTAGGTGAAAAATTTCCATGAAGTTGGGTCAAAAACCTGCCTAAATTAGGGCAAATTTTCACTAAGTTATTTTAGTTCATGGCCATGTATTCACAAAATTATATCTTGAGATCCAAGCATATTTAGGAAACAATGTGTGAAGCAAAGTTTTATATTTCATGGAGGTCTACAACTTTCATGTTGGGGACTTTCTTTGAATCATCTTGTATCATGGTGGAAAATTGGCCTAAAGTTGAGAAAAAATAAGAAATTTTCTATATTTAGAAATTTTTCTAAGTTAAGAAAAATTCAAATTTCAAAACCAAATCTTCAATCTTTGATTCCTTAATGAAAAAGTTTCATATTTTGACATGTTTTGATGAATTGTGATCCTTGGCACTTGAATTTGACCAAAAAGTCAAAGTTTGACTTTTTCAGTGCACAATTGACTTTTGATTAGTTGACTGAAAAATTCATCTGTCAATCCAATGGATTTGCAATGTTTTGAACCATGTCATTAGGTCAAGATGATGCAATTGAACTCTTGAGATCATGCTTTAAACCAATTGACCATTTGCTAGGTCAAAAATCAGAAATTTCCCCTTCTCAGTCAAAACCCTAATTTTGACCATTTTGCCCTTTTGATGATTTGATCAAATTTCTTGAGGAATTATGGTCCAAACTTGATAAAATGATATATATGAGTCTAAAATGTTGATTTGGATCAAAAATTATGAAGTTTGACTGTAAATTGGCCATGGTTGACTTTTTCCCCAATATAGTTGATTTTTAGGTCAACTGTCCAATTGACTGATAAAAAAAAGTGGTTCAAAGCTTGAAACTTGTCATGAGTAATCTTAGGGGTCCATAATGATGTTTGAAAGTCATATGAAGCATTGATAGCCCAAAAATCCTTGTACAATCTCAAACCCTAATTTTGGGTGATCAGTGCTTGATGGGATGTCTTGAACTGATCAAACCCTAATCCAGTCTTGAGTTAAAGAGATATTGTGAGAAAAGTCTTGATAAATGAGAGGGCAAATTTTGGGGTACAACAGCATCCAAAGTGTTTATTTTGAAAATATTTCAGAAAAAGTGTTTGTTTGAAAAGAGATATTTTTGTGTTCCCGAGCAAGCGATTAAGAATTATCTACCTACTAAAAAGTCTTTTGTTCTTTTCCTCCTCCTTTAGATAGTGCTATCCTACCATTGGTTAGTAGGTAGCCCTATCGTTGGATGTTTGAGGGACAGGTGCGGGTCATCCTACGGTCATAAAGGCAACTTATAGGACACTTTAGCAATTTTATCGTAAGGGACTAAGATCGTTTATCGAGGTAGCACCGAAGGATCATCAAGGGACTATGATCTTTTTGATCGAGGGTCTTTTGCTAAAGCGTCCCACGTTCGAGGGACATGATTGTTTTATCTGAAGGCAACAAGTGGAATCACCCTAGAGGTGCGTGTGTGTATAGTGATTTGTTTTCAGTTAATTTGTCTTGCATATTAGGTTTATCTACCATCTTGTTTTAATTTTTGCCATACACGCCCTAATTACAATATATATATATATATATATATATATATATATATATATATATATATATATATATATATATATATATATATATATATATATATATATATATATATATATATATATATATATATATATATATATATATATATATATATATATATATATATATATATATATATATATATATATACATACATAGGTGCGTAAAGTAAAAGTGCGGGAAAATAAACCTATGTTATTACATCCCATGAGCAGTTACATAATAAGGAAAAATGCTGGAAAATAAACTAAGTTATTACAAAATCAACCGTGCGATCTATACATTTATTTCTAGGAATTTAAATAACAAAAGATACGAAAAATTAGAAGAGGGTATTTAAAACCTAAAGAAAATTTCTAAATGTTAGGAAAATATTTAAAATCTAATTATTTCTACTTTTTCCTTTTTTAAATAAAAAACCTAATGTCTAATTATTTTTAAATAAAAATTAGTTTTTTTTTGTATTTTTAATTAAATAAAATAAAAGGATAAAAGTAAAAGAAAAATTAAATACAAAGAATAAAAAAACAATATTGGGCCTGGTATGAAGAAAAATGGAGGGTGCTGAAAGGAAAGAGGTCTAGGCCCAAGATGCCAACGCGAGATCCGGTGTGAGTGGCTCCAAGAGATTCACCGTGCGTTTGCAGATTTGGGGTCGTTGGATCAGATCTATACAGATCTCATGGTGAGGCGTGGCCTTATTCCTGTGTTGAAACTCACATACTATATGTCAAAATTACTCTAAATATCAATATAAACATGTATGAGTGCATCAATCAATTAATAATGCATGAATCGAAAGTTTGAAAATTGAGAAAACTATCAACACCGTGATGCTTGGTGGCACAATTCTGAGATGTCTTTCGCTTGATGAACGTTTGGAAACAGTCCCTAGGACCTTCATGATGATAATTGGACACTTGGTTTTGCTTGAGAGTGGTTGGATCGTGTGATACAAATTTTCACTTTTCTTGAGAATTTTGTGAATTTTAGAGGTGTGTTTGAGGCAATATTTTTGTGTCCTTGCATTTGGCTTTAGTTGTGTTTATATAGAGGAGGAAATATGTCAAACAAACATGGCAAGAATCTTGTACCATCTTGGCATGAATTATTTCCAAAAACCAATTGAAAACTTTCCAAAAATAATGAGGGTATGCTTCCATATAGGTATCTCATGGTTTTGGCATGTTTTCCATGTGTTCTTGGGCCTCCATGTGATTGAAATCAAAATTCCATGCGCCTTGGCCCAATGATTTTATATTTTATTTGATTTACTTGCATTTAAATGAATAAAAATTCAAATAAAAGAAATAAAAATCATAAAAAATATATGAATGGATTTATATGTCCTCTAACACATTGTGAACATGTTTGAACATCAAAAGTTAGGCCCATTAGTCTAGAATTTCAAGTTTGCTCACTTTGCATTTCATGCATTTTACCAAAATTTCCCAATTTGCAATGGTCATAACTCTATCAATTTTCATCTTTTGAAGGTGATCTTGGACTTTTTGAAAAGCTTAAGGTGTCTTCTTCAATTTATCTTTTTATCATTTTTTCATTTGGAGAATTTATTTTTATGTAAGTTGCCTTGACAAAAATTGTTTTTTTATTGACTTTTGAAATGACCTATAATGTATGGGCTCATATCTCTCAAATGAAGCACTTTTTGAACTTGAGTGTGATACGGTGGCAGAACTGACTGTTAATACTGATTTGCATTTTTTGTTTGCAAAATGTCACGGTAAGCAAGAGTCACCACCGACTTTTATTTTATCCAACAAAGGAAAAGGAAAAAGAACAGAAAAAACCTTTTTCGAGATGTTTCTGAGTACGGGGGGTAGATTATAGAAAGGAAAGGTGTTAGCACCCTTTCTATCTGTGGTTTTCCACGGGCTCTTAGGTACTTGCTCATTTTTAAAATTGCTTGTGTGTGTTTGTTTTGAAAAGTTTTGTTTTACTTCGTTTTAACCCTTGTTTCTGTCCTCAAGAGTGTACGAAGTTGTTTTTGAAAACCTTGTTTGGGAAAGTGTTGGTGTGAAAAAAGTTTGTTTGTTTGAGCAAGTACTTAAGAATTTTCTACCTACTCAAAAAAGACTGTTCGTTTTCCTTTTAGACAATGATATCCCATTATTGAGAAATAGGTAGCCCCGTCGTTGGAGTTTTTAGGGACATTCGAAGGGACATGTACGATCACAAAAGCAATTTTAGGAAACGTTAGTAATAATCCTAAACCCTTAAAGATCTTTTTCTGAGGCAGCATCTGAATGGGTCATTTTAGATATTTCGGGGCTAGAGGACAACCACTAACAAACTCTATACTTCATGACCGTTTACTGAAGGCAACTGGAGTGGAGTAATCCCTAGGAGTGAGCATGTGTGAGTGTAACTTTCAGTTAATTTATCTTTGCACATTTAGGGTTTTATAACGTTTTAATTTTTAGTTAGTCTTTCCATACAATCCTATTAACATACATCTAAGCAGTTTATAGTTTGTGAAAATTAAAATGCGGGAAAGTTTAAAGTCCTAGCTATTACAGGGCTTTCGCAGATACATAATTATCTTGACTGTAAATAAAGACGCGGAAATTTAAAACCCTAATTAAATCTATTACAACCCGAAGCAGATACAATAATAGAAAAAAGAATTAAAATGCGCGCGGCAAATTAAATGCGAGAAAGATTAGAAAACCTAAAAAATCTAATTGAAAAATATTTAGGTTAGTTTTTGAGAAAAAAATTAGGCTATGTACAAATTAAACCCTAATTTCTAATTATTTTAATTATGAAAAGAATTAAATTGCCCTAATTTTAATTAAACTAATTAATTGAAGAAATAAAAATATTTTGTGAAAAAAATGATTTTTATGTTTTTTTGTGATTTTGATTTAATGATAAAAAATGATTTTTGTGTTATTTTTATAAAAAAGAAAATAATTGATAAATAAATATAAAGAGATAAAATAGAAAAGAATAGAGATGGGCCTGTATTGAAGAAATCAGGGGGTGTATGTTGAATTGTTCAGGCCCAATAATGCTCAAGCCCAGTCCTTGCGTTAGATTCCATGTGATGCTCTTCCTGATGTCCATGGTGTGCCCTGAGCGTTAGGCGTTGGATCTGGATTGATCATGAATCCATTGGTTGGATATTGTGGTGCATGGTGGACTCCTGGTTGGGTAATGTATAGAACCTGCAATCAATTAATTGGAAAATAACAAAACGTTGGGACCTGGGATCGAACCCAGGTCCTCCCACTCAATGCAATGCATGCCTGGCCATCTGGGCTATCTGTTTTACTTGTCAATATAGTGACACTAATTAATAATATATGAAACAAACATGGATAACAAAAATGCGCGCCAAATTTCGAATGGACCAATAGAGTGGTGACAAATCATCGTCTTCTTCCCTGTTCGTCGCCTTAGGCCAGGATATTTATACCTACAGACAAGTTTCCATAGCTACGCAATATAAGTGAAATGTAAGACCACGGATCAATTTGTTTTGACCTCACGAGTACGATGGTACCCTTTTCCTGGGCCAATTTAACCTGTATGACAAAACCCTAAAACGCAAGAACAAACCCTAGTAATGGAAAATACGTATACAGGCATCAAAACACAATTACGTAAACCAAAACATTCCAAATGATGACACAAATATCATCCTATGCTTAAAAGTTGTTAACCATGCGTAAATAGCCAAAATCAAATTCCAGAAATATGCCAAACCGTGAGAGACGTGGAGGCTGATTCCTGGAGTTTTGAGGCGTGCAACCGGTCCTGCTAGCTTCAGGAGATGTCCAGGAAGCGATTGGTGGCTTTGAATTCCTTTGAATAGTCCTCTAGGCTTGAAACCGATTCACAACTTTTTGCCAAAATTTTTAGTTTCGTTTGAGGCTTTCCATGACTGAAATCCTCTCTCTTTTGATTGTTTGTGTTCAATATATATATATATATATATATATATATATATATATATATATATATATATATATATATATATATATATATATATATATATATATATATATATATATATATATATATATAATATATATATATATATATATATATATATATATATATATATATTAGAACAAATTAGATTAACAAAAACGAGTTAAATCTTTGTCAATCGTGGTAATTGAATTTGATTTTGTTCTTGTATTATGTTTCTAAAACAAGCATAATAATGCCAATTTTGCTTCAATTTGCCTTGATCGGATTTGATATGATTTGTCCAGCTTGATTAGATTGTGATTCCTACAAAAAATCAGACTAAAATCAATCTTTTGTATTTTTTTTCCAATTTATTTGATTTAATTTGAATTTTAAATAATAAAAATCAAAATAAAATAAATAATGAAGAAAATAAAGTGTAGATGTTGATTTGGATCGTGGACCATGTCACCAACAAGATTCAATCATGAAATGCTAGGCCCATTTGGCAAAAAAATGCACTTTTGAGCATATTTGACTTTTGGCAATTTTGCAAAAATGGTCAACTTTGACAAGGCATATCTCCTCCAATTTTAACCCTAGATAGGTGTTCTTTTACTTTTTAGAAATCTTAGGATGTCCCATAAACAATCCTTTTGGTTTCATCACAATTGGGTCTTCCATGTTCGTGTAAGCAGCTTTGACCCAAAATGTGTTTTTGTTGACTTTTCAAAAGGACCTATAATGTAGAAATTCATATCTTTTGATGAGTGCATATTTTGAACTTGTGGGATGAAGATGAATTATAGGTAATTGCGTTCTCTTCAAAATTAGCCTCGGATGGAAAATTTCTGATAAAGTATGAAGAAGTTATGCCTGGTCAAAGTTTGGTTGACTTTTCCTAAGAAACCCTAATTTAGCAACCTTTGGGTTTTGATGAATTTGGGGCATTCCTTGAGGAAATAATGATCAACCCTTTATCAAATGATGGATATCACTTAAAAATGTTGATGTTGACCAAAAATCTTGAAGTTTGACTGTATGTGGGCCACAATTAACTTTTGACCTAGTATAGTTGATTTCAGGCATCTGGGCAATTGATTGAGCAAACTTCTTGTGCAAGGCATGAAACTTGACATGGATTATCTTGAGGACATTTTAGGACCATTTAAGGAATTTGGGACCTTTGTAGTTCACACATATTGATGAAAATGGAAACCCTAGTTTGAGGTACATTGTCTTAGGAGAGAGTTTGTTTGGTCAACTCTTGGGCATCCTTGAGCAAGTTGAGGACCTTAAGGGGCATGTGTTGAGTAAAATGAGAGGAAACATTTTGGGATACAACATTGAGCATACAGATGCAAAGTTGTAGAGAATTGAATTTCCTTAAAAATAGGCTTTTGTTGGGGAAAAGTTGATGAAGCATGTGAAGGTTATGCTTGGTCAAAGTTCAGTTGACTTCTCTTAAGGAAACCCTAATTTGGTAGCTTTTGACTTTTGATGATTTGAGGGTTTTACTTTAGGAATCATGATCAACCCTTGATAAAATGATGAAAATCACTTCAAAATGTTGATGTTAACAAAAAAACTTGAAGTTTGACTGTATGTTGACTATAGTTGACTTTTTACCCAATATAGTTGATTTTCAGTCATCTGAACCATTAACTGAGAGAACTTGTGATGCAAGGCTTGAAACTTGACATGAACATTGTTGAATACCTATGGAGAACCATGGAAACCACTTGATACCTTTTCAACCCAAACTTCCTTGAAAAACACAAAACCCTAGTTATGGATCCATTGCTTAGGAGGAGAATTTGTTCTGATCAATTCTTGAGCATCCTTGAGCATTTGAGAACCCTAGAAGAATGTCTTGAATAAAATGCGAGGGAAAATTTTGGGGTACAACAATATACATATGGTTCCCCATAGGGTTCCAAAATATACCCTGTATGGATCTACCCATAGGTGCAAGGTTTCTAGGAGGGTTCCAATATATACCACATAGGAATTTTCCCATAAGCGCGAGGATCCTTGGAAGGTTCCAACATATACCCCATACATTTTTATCTTTTATTAGAGACTCCTTAGCTTTTTACTTTTGCACGATAACTTGGCTACTCTACACATTTACCTTTCTTCAGAACTGCTTATAACCTTGACAAACTTATCGCTGTAAGATAACTAAACACCAATAGTAAATAAATCCAAATCATGTTTCTTGCTTGCATATTGCAAACCGACTATAGCGGTAGAAATGTTCAAGACCAAGCCATTGGATTGACTAGCCTTTATACAAATCAGGAATAAAAATCGCCATCGTGTTTTATTGTTTTCAAAGGAATGGGAAAAGAGCGAATAACCCAAAAAGAGGGGGAAAGATTCAAGGTAAGGGGTTTGGTTATGCAAAGGGAAGGTATTAGCACCCTAAACATCTACGGTACTGCGCAGGAGCCTCTTTGTAAAATCTGTATATTTTGGCTATAAAATGTGTTATATATAAAATGGATGGTGGAGGTGAGAAAAGAAATATATTATTTTTATGATTTTTGCACCCGTCGCAGTTGCGAACCTTTAGTGCCTACGTACCACCTTTCATGCAATAGGGGATCAGGGTACACGTAGTTCCTCTTTTAAAAAATTTGAAACACAAAATGTGTTGGTTGATTTTAAGAGATAAGACATCATCGTCATTGTCCATGTGGAAAAACATAATTACTACCCACAATCATAAGAAAGGAGAATTTGCATCATCTCAAAGTGGAGGATCATGGCTTGGATTTTAAAATCAACAATGCCTCACTCAACACCCAAGTGGAAAATATCTCACTTCACTATATATTGTAGAAATATAGTTGTTTGCATCACTACAAGGATTGACAAGAGCCTTAATCTTTTGAGAAAAGTTTTAAAGATAAAAAAGCCAAAGTGGAAATATGGTTTGAAATGAGATTGGGTGACTTTTAGTCTTCTCACAAAAATGTCAATGTATTATTAAATTGATTGGAGTTTATTTATGAAAATATTTTTGAAAATGCATGGACATAAGCCCAAGTTTATTATGAAAGTGGTTCAAATAATAATAAAAAGAACGAAAAGGGTTTTCAAAAGGAGGGAGAAGATTTTTGAAATTAAAGAAGATGGGAGGAGAAGAAGAGGCTATCCTAAAGCATAAGGTAAAAGCTAAGGATAAGGACCATCTAACCAACAAGAAGCCAAGGCTTGACATTATGAGCCAAGGTGAAAATTCCCATTCTTTGGATTGAAACCAAGCAAGCAAGGATACTAGACCTCTTCAAGTGTACTAAGTCTTCACAAAAATTGGGAAGAGTAACGGCTGTATGCGGGTGAATTCCAGATTACAAAACAAAGAGTGTAATCACAAAAACCTGCACACAAAAACAAACAAGCAACCCAATGTCTTGAGGTAAACCTCAAGAGCTCTAGACAAAATAATCAGATAAGATCACAAGGTCTCCAAGATAGGCCAAGGTTTCTAATCCTAAGTCCAAGAAAAAGTCCACTGCTCCATCATGCCAAGGATAGTAACCAAATAGTCCAAGTACCATTAAAAGTTTTTTATGGTTTATGTTGATTATTAAGTATCTTAGGAAAAGAAAAAGAAAAACTCAAGTGAGCAAAATAAAAAGGACAAGAAAATAAATGCTCAAATGAGCAAAGATGAAAATGGCATGAAATGAAAATGCTAAAAGATAAATAATACATAAAGCATAAAAGAATAAAAAGCATAAAATAAAGCAAGTTAATAATTAGTGGTTAGTTGGATGACCATCTTGAAACATGCATTTGGAACTCATTAGAGGATTGGTAGAACCAAAGCCTGCACAAAACAAGTTACATTTGCTTTTTGTCAAGTATATCATCCATTTGGAATTCTCATAAGTACCATTTAATGATCAACGATGTTTAAGTGATCCGTGTTGACCAAAGGTGTTGTAGATCCATTAGAGGATTGGTAGAACCAAAGCCTCCACACAATGAATCTCAAGTTTATTGGATCAAAGAGATCAAATTAACATACTTGGGCTTGCAATCATAAGTTTTGGCCACAAATGATCATTTATCCGAATCGGGACAAAATTTAGCGTTATGTTAAACAATCGTAAGTGGACTTATATAGAAGTCGCACCTATTTTGAGGCCGGTCAATAGCAATCTATGCACCATTTGTTTTGAGATATGATATAGAGATCATGCTCCAACAACATTTAGTGCAAGAAGAAGGGAATGAGATGAAGAGGAATTAGGGTAAAAAAGAAAACCACATTTGAATTAATATTTAATCAAACTATTACTAAAATCATTCATCCATTTTTGTGAGTTAGACTCAACACCATGGATCTAATGATGTTAATAAAGCCATGACCAAAAAATCAACCCAAGACAGCCAGAAAATATTCACAAAATGATATAATATTTAATATATATTAAAGGATGAAAAATGTTAAAATAAACTAAAAAATAATGGGGAAAATATCAATAATATTCAAATTAATCAAGAAATGAAAAATAAAACCATAGAAAAATCAGAAATGGGTCCAAATATTTTTATAAAAATTTTGGGAATTTTTAAAAGTCATAAACTATTTTTAAAAATTAAAATAAATGGGTAAAATAAACAAAAATGGTAAAAAATAATAAAGTCAAACAAAAATAAAATAAAGTCACCAATATTTGTTACAATGTCATTGGATCATTTCATAATTTTCTCAGAATTAAAAAATGTGTAAAAGTATTTTTAAATATTTTAAACAAATCAAATAAGTGTAAAATTCATAAAAAATATCAAAACACAAAAATAAATTGTTAAAAAATAAAAATCATAAAGAGAATAATCAAAAATATTTTTCATGATTTTTTCAGATTTTTTGGACTAAAAATGAATTTTCTATGATTTTTTGAAATTTAAAACAATTAAAATATAAAAGTCAGAAAAAGAAAATAAAAGAAAAAGATGTGGACCATTGGATGAGAGTCAAAACGCGTTAGTAATCAAATCCAAAGGATCTGGCGTGCTGTGCATATCATGGTCTTTACTGAATAATGTACAAAATCATTAAATAAATCAGGATTTAAAAATAAAAAATGTCACGCTTTCATTGGTTAGAAGATGACACGTTGGTCATGTTCAACCTCCAGCCCTCACGAATTGCAGGTCTCTCCAACTGTAAAATTAGAAGCTCATACATATTCCATTCGCTTCGTCTCTTCAAGACGAAGACAACCAAATCTTCGCGACAAATTTATATAAACTATAACTCAAGCAATTTGGAAAGAAAGTTTTGAAATGGGATTTGAATATTCATGGTCAAAATGTGCTTCCAGATGAAAGTAACTGTTGCGACTAGAACCAGGGTAATGAGAGCAACACAATGATACCAAAGTTTTGAAGAATTGATGAAGGAATCTACCTATTGAAGTTGACTTGCAGAGCTCTGAAACTAGACTTCTATGGAGCAATGTAGGGCACGATTTTTGAATGTAAATGTATGGTTAGGTTCAGGGAAGATCAAGGAAGGTGAATTGATGGAGAAAATGGATTGAAAAATGCTTGAGAATAAGATTCGAAGTAGCTGAATTATGAGTTGTGAAGCAAGTTTGGCAGGGTGATTCTGGCTATCTAAGCTTGGGAATTTGAATGGGGGATGACCCTCTATTTATAGGGAATCAAATGGAATGCTCAAGCGTGTGGAATGATGCAAATTGGAGGGAAATTGTGTGAACCTGATACACGAGCAAAGTGTGATCTGATTTGCATCAAAACTCATCAAATCCTTGCGTTTCAAGGCTCTAATCCACTTTGGCAACTTGGTTAAACATGTTTAGATCACAAACGCGTGCTAATTTGATGTTTAAAGGCCAAAACATGGATTTCAAATTCTGACTCATGGTGAAACTTCAGTTCCAAGTTACCAAGTTCAATCAAATGGCATTTCCACCTCAAGGGGTCTTAGGGCAAGATTCTTGATGCTTTGGAAAAATGATGTTACAAGCTTTGTAATGGAAAAAGAATGGAATCAAATGGATGCTTGAGCTGAAAGTTACATGGAGTCAAAGTTGAGGAAAAAGAGTTGACTTTCCATACTTAGAAATATTTCAAATTCTTCTTTAAAAATGACCTATAACCTCTTGCTTCCAAACATGGCCTTGCACTTAGAATTTGCTTTTGACCAAAAAGATGGAATGAAGTAGACCTCTTGAATGACATTTTGCAATTTGAAACAATCAAAATCTCCAAAAATTGAGCAAGTTATGACTTGTTGAAGTTGGCCAAAAATCATGAAATGACCTATAATCCTTTGCATTCTTAAGGCAACTTCTATCCATTTTCTCACTTTGCACATAAAAGAAGGCATGAAGTACACATCCTTAGGGTCATC
The DNA here is from genome assembly GCA_948472305.1 of Vicia faba. Taxonomy (NCBI): domain Eukaryota; kingdom Viridiplantae; phylum Streptophyta; class Magnoliopsida; order Fabales; family Fabaceae; genus Vicia; species Vicia faba. The sequence goes on along the minus strand of OX451738.1, from coordinate 928,800,952 downwards.
ATGAAAAATAATGGGCTCAAGGTGATAAAAATTGACCAAGTTATGACCATTTTAAATCATATATAGGAAAATGGGAATTCATTTGGGTGACTTGTAATTTTTCTCCTTCATTAAGTTCCTTCCACGTGAAAACTCCTTGGAACTTTTGAAGTGATTTGTTGGTAACTCTTTGAAGAGAAGAATGTTTTTGGAATCACTCAAAAATACCAAAATATGAGCAAGATATTCCCCTTTGAAGTCCAAAACCCTAGCCTCTAGATCAAGAGAAAGCTTGGTGGAACTTTGCCAACTTTGAACAAACTTTTTATGCCAATACTCTTCCTTTGTGAATAGAGATTGTTGAGGATGATGATGAGGACTCATGGCCACCAAAACTACTTCCAAAATAACTTCATGGGTGAGGTTTGAATCTCTTAAGCTTTTACTAGGGCGTGGAAATAAACTCATGAACACATGATGCAACTTGCTAGACCTCATTGCTTTTACCTACATTATTAGCAAGTAAGACAAACCAATATTGCATTTTGTTAATTAGAGAGAAAATCAAAGCAAAATATCCATGATCACAAGAGAAAACAAGTTAAGGTGCTTGGTAACTCCTCATAGAGCAAAGCTAAAGATAAGTATAAGAAGCAAAAGCCCTAATGTGATTATGTGGTGATTAAAACAATATGGTATGATGAAGGGATCTTAGGAGGGGAAATTGGGGTACAACAGCTGTCCTTATTTAAGTTTCTTCTATCCGGAGATACGAAGGTCAAAAATCTTCGTGTCGACGTGATCGAAGACACTTAAATATAAAATAAACCCTGTTTTTGGCCCTAAGATGCCATGCAAACATTTATGCATATGAGTGCATATGAATGGAACAGAAGAGACACAAAGTAGCATTGGGGATGTGACATAAAATGTATCCACAAAAAGGCAATCCCATCAGGAAAATAAATCACTGGTAAACCCCAAGAAAAGAAATCAGAGGGGAGGATAACAAGCATCGACGTTCACTGCTGATGTACTACCAACGTTCACTGAAGGTAGAAAGAGAAAATATATCATATCACTGTCGTTCACTGACGATGAACTATCAGCATTCATTGAAGATAGCAAAAAGATAACAAACACCGACGTTCACTGCCGATGTACTACCAACGTTCACTGAAGGTAGAAAGAGAAAACATATCATATCATCGCCGTTCACTGACGATGAACTATCAACATTCACTGAAGATAGCAAAAAGATAACAAACACCAATGTTCACTGCTGATGTACTACCAACGTTCACTGAAGGTAGAAAGAGAAAACATATCATATCACTGCCGTTCATTGACGATGAACTATCAACATTCACTGAATATAGCAAAAAGATAATAAACACCGACGTTCACTGCCGATGTACTACCAACGTTCACTAAAGGTAGAAAGAGAAAACATATCATATCACCGCCGTTCACTGACGATGAACTATCAACGTTCACTGAAGATAGCAAAAAGATAACAAACACCGACATTCACTGCTGATGTACTACCAACATTCACTGAAGGTAGAAAGAGAAAACATATCATATCACCGTCGTTCACTGATGATGAACTATCAACATTCACTGAAGATAGCAAAAAGATAACAAACACTGACGTTCACTGCCGACGTACTACCAACGTTCACTGAAGGTAGAAAGAGAAAACATATCATATCACCGCCGTTCACTGACGATGAACTATCAACATTCACTGAAGATAGCAAAAAGATAATAAACATCGATGTTCACTGCCGATGTACTACCAATGTTCACTGAAGGTAGAAAGAGAAAACATATCATATCACCGCCGTTCACTGACGATGAACTATCAACGTTCACTGAAGATAGCAAAAAGATAACAAACACTAACGTTCACTGCTGATGTACTACCAATGTCCACTGGAGGTAGAAAGAGAAAACATATTATATCACCGCCATTCGCTGACGATGAACTATCAACGTTCACTAAAGATAGAAAAAAGATAATAAACACCAACGTTCACTGAAGGTAGAAAGAGAAAACATATCATATCACTGCCGTTCACTGACGATGAACTATCAACGTTCACTGAAGATAGCAAAAAGATAACAAACACCAATGTTCACTGCCGATGTACTACCAACGTTCACTGATGGTAGAAAGAGAAAACATATCAAGTTTCCCCAAGATTCTGGTGTTTTGCCGAGAACGGGTCCCAACCTCTTCTTTAACCAAAGAAATCTACCTGGAAAGGGTAATACATAATCTGTCTCAAATAAAGAGACTTCCACTTATTGTCAAGGGGAATTGCGAAGAGAAATGACTTTCTGGGAATAGCGATATGACTTCCCGGGGACATGCCACGATATTCCTGCTGAGGAGATAAAGTCTTCCAGTGCAAAATAAATGCACGAACCAAAACTCAAAGTTTTCAGAAATCCATAAATCCAATTCAGAAATAAACTAGAGCAAGACGGCCAGTGTAGATACATCCTTTGAGAAATAAACTCAAGAGGGACAACCAAAATCAACTGAGCCAAGAATGCTGCAGGAAAGGTCAGAACACAATGCTGATGAATGATGGTTTTTAGTTATGCATGATGGATGTATGAATGTATGAGTGCTATTGTGCATATGCTGATAAAAGGATACATAATCAGCATAAACAAAAAAACCACCTCAGATACTAACAACAATAGGCTAACTTCAACCAGAAAGATCAATCCAAAAGGGTAAAAGCAACGGCGGAAACCAAACCTCCTGTCTGCCTTAACTTTATTGAGGAGAAACATAATCCGGATGTAACCAAGTCAAATATCGGGATAGAACATCTTTCTTCTGGTTTCATCGGAGAAAACAGCTTTTCAAAAGCAACATGCCTACTGGAGATTACGAGACCAGCCTCAAACAAAGCGGACTGACGTTGACACAACCAAACTTCATTAGGGGATTCAAGCCTACCTCCCTGGAGAAAACTTTCATCACGAATACTCATTACCAACAAGAGATGCCCTGGGATAACCTTCCTGGGAAATCAAGACTCGACTGGGAATAGTGGGGTCACAAACCCAATACTGCACCTTGCACCCACTAATATCGTCTTTAACCATTTGAGAAACACACAAGGATTGCGCATCTACCAGCAAAATGACTTGAGAATACTTTCATGAAGGGAGTAAACTTTCTTTAAAAAACCGGATTTTGTTCATTCTTGGGATCACCACCCTCGTTGTCATTGTTTCATCACAAATTCCAAAGTAAATTGAATTGTAAAGATCTCTCTTCTTTTTGAAAAGTCAATTTTGCTTTTTAATCCTTTTGCTTTAACAGTTGTTATCAGTAATAAATGATGTCTTTGCAAGCTAAATAAAAATAAGAACACAAAAAGTTGGGCAAAAGCTCGAATTTCATTAATAGAATGGTAGTCTGTGAATGGAGAGACTCCATGGATGATTACAAAGTTTGGGAAATGGTAATACATAATGGAAAAGATACATTGAGATACAATGACCACTATCCCCCCTAACAACTTTTGAAATCCTGAGCAGCAGCTTTTTGTTGAAGTATGGTGAGGATCCGAGAAGATTGTTGCTTCAACGATCAGGTCTTGTCTGACGTAGTTACTTGCCAAGAAAGTCCCTAACTTTTGCCTAAGCTTCCCTTGCGGGTTTTCAACTTAGCGGGAAATTTATTCTGTTTATGTCTCTAATTTTTTCCTAGACCGCCCTTTCGGGTTTTCGGCCTACCGAGACGCTCCTTTTTTCCTAAGCCACCCTTTCGGGTTTTCAACTTAGTGAGTTGTTATTTTATTTCTTTAGGCGAAGTATTTCTTGACTGCGTTAGCATTCATGGGACGTGGGAACTCCTCGCCATCCATAGTTTCAAGAATTAATGCACCACCAGAGAAGGCTTTCTTGACAACATGCGGGCCTTCAAAATTGGGAGTCCACTTGCCCCTAGAATCAGTATTGAAAGACATGATCTTCCTGAGCACGAGGTCGCCTTCTCTGAATTCACGAGGTTTGACCTTTTAATCAAATGCTTTCTTCATTCTTTTATGATATAACTGCCCATGACATAAAGTTGTCATTCTCTTCTCTTCAATTAAATTCAATTGGTCAAACCTGTTCTGAACCCATTCGGCCTCTGTTAATTTGGTTTCCATTATCATATGTAACGAGGGAATCTCTACCTCGACTGGGAGTACAGCTTCCATCCCATAAACTATAGAAAACGGGGTTGCTCCTGTTGAAGTGTGAACAGATGTTCGATATCCATGTAGAGCAAAAGGGGGCATTTCATGCCAATCCTTATAAGTAACCATTTTCTGGATGATCTTCTTGATATTCTTATTAGCAGCTTCAACAGCCCCATTCATCTTTGGCCTGTATGGAGATGAATTGTGATGGACAATCTTGAATTCTTCGCACAGTTCAGTCATCATCTTGTTATTCAAATTTGAGCCATTGTCAGTGATGATTCTGCTCGGCACACCATACTGGAATATAAGATTGTTTTTGATGAAACGCACAACCACCTGTTTGGTAACATTGGCATATGAAGCAGCCTCTACCCATTTGGTAAAGTAATCAATTGCTACCAAGATAAAACGGTGTCCATTCGAAGCTTTAGGTTCTATCATCCCGATCATGTTAATACCCCACATAGAGAAAGGCCACGGGGAGGAAATCACATTGAGCAGTGTCGGAGGTACATGGATCTTATCTGCGTAAATCTGGCATTTATGGCACTTCTTTGCAAACTTGTAACAATCAGATTCCATTATCAACCAATAATAACCCGCCCTTAGCATCCTTTTAGCCATTGAATGTCCATTAGCATGAGTTCCAAATGAACCTTCATGGATCTCATGCATCAACATGTCTGCTTCGTGTCTATCCACGCATCTGAGCAAGACCATGTCAAAATTCCTCTTGTATAACACATTTTCACTGAGGAAGAAACTGCCTGCCAACCTTCTCAGTGTCTTTCTATCTTTCTTTGACGCACCAAATGGGTATTCCTGAGTCTGAAGAAAATGCTTGATATCATAATACCAAGGTTTCTCATCTTCTACCTCCTTTGTCGCAAACACGTGAGCGGGCCTATTGAGCCGTCGAACTGTATTTCGGGGTATATCATTCCAAGTATTCACTTGGTACATGGAAGCCAAAGTTACCAAAGCATCCACCATCTGATTTTCATCCCTAGGAATGTGATGGAATTCAACTTTATTGAAGAAGGGTAATAATCTTCTAGCATAATCTTTGTAAGGGATCAAGCCAGGGTGACGAGTATCCCATTCTCTTTTAATCTGATTTATTACCAATGCTGAATCTCCATATACATCTAGAATTTTGATTCTGAGATCAATAGCTTCTTCGAGACCCATGATGCAAGCCTCATATTCTGCCATATTATTAGTGCAATCAAATGTTAACCTTGCAGTAAAAGGACTATGCGATCCATGAGGAGTAACAATCACAGCACCAATTCCTTTACCATAAGCATTCACAGCTCCATCAAATACCATACTCCAACGAGATTCAGGGTCGGGGGCCTCCTCGGGCAATGGTTCATCACAATCTTTCACTTTCAAGAACATCACATCTTCATCGGGGAATTCATACTCTGCAGACTGATGATCTTCCACCGGCTGGTGAGCAAGGTAATCTGCCAACACACTACTTTTGATAGCTTTTTGAGTGTGGTACTCGATATCATATTCAGACAACAACATCTGCCAACAGGCAATTCTCCCAGTAAGAGCAGGCTTTTCAAAAATATACTTGATTGGATCCATTTTGGAGATCAACCAAGTGGTATGATTCAACATATACTGCCGCAAACGCTTTTCCGCCCAGGCCAAAGCACAACATGTTTTTTCTAGCATGGAATACCGCGTCTCACAATCGTTAAACTTTTTGCTGAGATAATAAATGGCGAACTCTTTCTTTCCCGTTTCATCCTGTTATCCCAGAATACAACCCATGGATTTATCCAACACTGTTAGATACATAATTAACGGTCTTCCTTCTACGGGAGGGAGCAAGATAGGAGGTTCAAGCAGATACTCTTTAATACTTTCAAATGCCTTTTGGCAGTCATCCGTCCACACACAACCTTGATCTTTCTTTATCAACTTAAAGATCGGTTCACGCGTTGCAGTCATGTGGGAAATAAATCTGGAGATATAATTCAAACGCCCAAGGAAACCCCTGACTTGCTTTTCAGTTCTTGGTGCTGGCATTTCTTGAATTGCTTTGACTTTGTCAGGGTCAACTTCAATTCCTTTCTGGCTAACAATAAAACACAATAATTTCCTCGATCTAACTCCGAAGGTGCATTTATTTGGATTCAAGCAGAGACGATATTTCCTCAAACGCTGAAACAACTTCAACAAGTCTTCTATATGCCCTTCTTCAGTATGGGACTTGGAAATCATATCATCAACATATACTTCGATTTATTTGTGCATCAGATCATGGAATAGGGTTGTCATAGCACTCTGGTGCGTTGCACCAGCGTTCTTCAACCCGAAGGGCATCACTCTGTAACAGAATGTTCCCCAGGGTGTGATAAACGTTGTTTTTTCCATGTCCTATGGAGCCATTCTTATTTTATTATACCCGGAAAATCCGTCCATGAACGAGAATACCTTGAATTTTGTTGTGCTATCCACTAACATGTCAATGTGAGGCAATGGAAAATCATTTTTTAGACTAACTTTATTTAGATCTCTGTAATCTACGCACATGCGGACTTTTCCGTCTTTTTTCGGTACTGGGACAATATTGGCAATCCATTGAGGATACACTGATGTCACAAGAAAACCAGCATTAATCTGCTTTGGGACCTCCTCTTTGATCTTTAATGCCATATCCGGGTGGGTTCTTCTCAACTTTTGTTTAACTGGCGGACACTCTGGCTTCAACGGCAAACGATGCTCGACAATGTCTGTATCTAGACCAGGCATATCTTGATAAGAACAAGAAAAAATATCCACATACTCTTTCAATAGCTCAATCAACCCGCTCTTTACATCAGGATGCAACGATGCTCCAATCTTGACTTCCTTCGGATCTTCCTCTGAACCCAAATTAACCACTTCCAAAGGCTCTTTATATGGTTGAATGGTATTTTCCTCGTGCTCAAGCAATTGTGAGACCTCTTTCGGGATCTCATCATAATCTTCTTCTTCAGCCCCAAACACAGGACATTCAAAGTTGGGAGAGGGTGCAGGGTCATTGTATTTAACGGGTTTTTTAAGTAATCTGCACATACGATTTATGATTGCTTTTAGAAACTGACACATATAACAAGTGATCATGCAGATTAATTTTTAATTATTATTTATTTTGAAAGGTTTTTTTTTATCATTACCATTTCCCAAGAAAAAGGTAGAAAATAAAAGACATAATTTTTGGAAGCAAAGACAACTTTTATTAATGGTCTTAACAATTATAGCAAACAGATAAGCCCTACAACATTAATACTTCCACTTTGGGCAGAGTGAAAGTTTTTTTTAAAAAAGGAAGAAACATATTAGCAAAAAAAATTACTTTGACACATGTATGCAAGAAGGAATATCAATGGTGACCCAATTTTGAACTCGGACTCCATGCGTCACATAATTCGGTACTTCCCGCTCTGCTTCATCCTCTTAAACAGCATTAATTCCAGAACCAATCGGATGGAGATAGCCTCCGCTGCGGAAAACATCTTGATAATTGTTCACAGAAGACTTTGACTTCAAACCTTCGCCTTTGCCACTCCTTTAAGAGAAACCCAAATCAGCTCTGTTTTTGTTCACAGGTGGATCCACAAGTCGTCCCCAAACTGCATTATGACCATTGCGTACCACCTGCTGCGCATCCTTTAGGGAAACCACAGAATTCTCATTCTTTCTTATGTTGTCAATGGATATGGCTTGGAACTGGGTTCCAATAGCAGCCTCATCCGCTTCTACAATACTGAAAGAGGATAAATAGGACATCAACAATGCCTGCTCCCCATTTATGATCACTACCTTCCCTTCACGCACAAATTTTAGCTTATGATGCAGAGTTGAAGTGACAGTCCCTGCTTCGTGTATCCATGGCCGTCCTAACAAACAACTATACGTGGGAATAATGTCCATTACCTGGAAAGTTATCAAGAACAAGTGTGGTCCTATATGGATGGGCAAGTCCACTTCACCGGTGACAGATTTCCTCGATCCATCAAAAGCCTTCACAATGATGCCACTCGGGCGCATAGGTGTTCCTTGATACTTTAACTTCATGAGAGTACTTCTCGGTATAACATTCAACGCAGATCCGTTATCAATTAGCACATTGGACAGTGAATCATTCTTGCAATTCATAGAAATATGGTGGGCCAAGTTGTGATTCCTCCCTTCATCTGGTAACTCATCATCGCAGAAACTCAAGTTGTTACATGACGTAATGTTTCCAATTACGCTGCTAAACTGTTCCAATGGTATGTAATTCTCCACAAAAGCTTGGTCTAGTACTCTCATTAGTGATTCTCTGTGATCGGAGGAATTCATCAATAAAGCTAGGATGGATATCTTTGAAGGAGTCTGCAATAGCTAGTCCACAATTTTGTAGTCACTCATTTTAATTATTTTCAAGATATCATCCACCTCTTTCTCTAATGTACCTCCACTAGTATCTCCTACAGTCTTCTTCGGTTCGTCATTCTCAGCAATTTTCTTTCCAGCAACAATGTCTTTTCGAATAACTGGCGCAAACATACGACCATTACGGGTCATCCTGCTACTATCAGCTATATTTCCAACATCTGGCATTGGCTGGATGGGAACTTCCACCCCATCTTCCAAGATTGTAGCGTTGTATTTGTAAGGCACAACCTTATCTGATTTATAGGGAACAGGTCCTGGCAGACTAATTACCAATGGGGTAACAGCTAGTTTGCTATGGTACTCCACCTTAAGGTGAGCGGGTGCACCAAAACAAGGTACAATGACGTTTACACCTTCCTCGACACAATCAACCTTCAAAAGACCATTTCCGGCAAACAAATCTTTGTCTGAAGAGAAATACTCATCTGCGGAAGCATATTCTTCCTCTGACTCTTCTCCCATCAAACAAACTTCAACCATATCAATCTCGTGACAATCATCTCTCTGACTTGTGATCTTGATAGTCCTATTGTCTAACAGAAATTGAACACTCTCTCTCACAATAGAACATCCTCGGGGGTTTTGACAATAAACTATGCAAGATCCATATCGGTGTTCCACCTGACCAGCGGTACGACAAAAGGTAGCATGCAACTGTACAAGATCTTCATTCAAATACTCCACACCAAAAATTCTGAATTTACCAGTACATCCAGAAACCATATTCACTTCCTCTTCATACTCTGCCCTAGGCCTGATTATATGGATTAAACCTTCATCCATCATCTCCTGCAAACCAGCCTTTATCTTCTCGCAACCCTGTATATTTGTACTACAAACAGCACAACCAGCGTGGTCATGCGTATAATAACTGAATTCATAGAGGTTTGCGTGCATTTTTACCAAATCCACTTTAACCAGATTAATGTCAAAAATCCGGAAGTCACTTGGACAACCGGCCACCATATTCACAGTACTCACTCCCCCGTGCTTGGGCAGAGGATTGTCTTTCACATTAGGTCTCATGTCTTTGAAAGATAAAATTCTGGACTTCACCAACCTTTGCACTTCCGTCCTCAAAGGATAACAATTTTCAACACTATGCCTTGGTGCTCCCTGATGAAAGGCACACGTCTGGTCTGCTTTGTAATACCAAGGCAATGGAGATGGTATTGCTGGAGGTGGTCGTGTCTGGACCAAATTCTTCTGGATCAATGCTGGTAGTAGCTCTGCATAACTCATAGGGATAGGGTCATAGTTCTCCCTTCTCTGATTATTCCCCTGGTTCCCCTGCTGGGACTGTCTCTGATAAGCAACGGTAGTCGGAGCGGCATTTATAACAGGAGTAACTAAAGCAACTTGCTGGTGATGCTGATAATTCCTTCTAGGAGCGTTCACCCTCCTCTCTTGTATGATAGCATTGGTATCCCCCTCTTTCTTCTTTGTAAACCCATAAGCTGGCTTTTTCACGCCTCCGGATCCTTCACCCTTTGTCAAACGACCTTCTCTTACTGCCTCTTCTAGGCGGACACCCATTCCTACCATCTCTGTAAAATCACTCGAGGCACTTGCTACTATTCTTTCGTAGTAGAAAGCACTCAGCGTCTTCAGAAAAATTTTAGTCATTTCCGTCTCCTCCATAGGAGGAATCACTTGTGCAGCCACTTCGCGCCATCTCTGTGCATACTCTTTGAATGATTCTCTTTCTTTTTGAACCATGGCTCTAAGCTGGTCACGATCATGCGCCATGTCCACATTGTACTTGTATTGTTTTATGAATGCTTCTCCCAAATCATTAAAGGTATGGATGTTGGCGATGTCTAAACTCATGTACCATTTCAATGTTGTGCCGGTCAGACTATCCTAGAAAAAGTGAATCAGCAGACCCTGATCATAGATGTGGGTAGACATTCTCCTTACATGCATCACCAAGTGAGCACGAGGGAAAGTGTTGCCCTTGTACTTCTCAAACTCCAGGACCTTGAACTTAGCAGGCACTTTAACATTCGGGACCAAACACAGCTCATTCACATTCTGCCCAAATAACTCTTTTCCCCTAAGAGCCTTCATCTCTCTTTGCATTCTATCAAACTACTCTTGGAAATCATCCATTCTGTCAAAAAGACCCAAGTCTTCACTCGGTGGAGGGAAAGGATGACACACATCTTCATTAACAATCGGAACCAGATTTATCGAAGGAGGTGCAGCAGGAATAGTATGCACCACAGGAGGTGCTAGAGTAACAAGATTTGGAACCACTGGAGCATCTTGGGGGCCCAAATTGAAACCTTCAGGTGCAAAATTCTCTGGCATTCCCCACGGATAACCCTGAGGCATACGGTTTTAAACAACAGTCGGAGTAGCCGATACCGGAACAGTAGGAACTTCAGCATTTGCCCTTGTTGGTTGAGGTTGAACACTCGGTGGCTGATTCTGAGCAACCATCAGAGCTTCCATCAGAGTAGTCAAATTGGCCAAGCCGGCCTTCAAAGAAGAAACTTATTCACGTAGCTCGCGATTCTCCTGTTCCAAGTTGTCCATCTTCTTTTTGAAATAAGCCCGAGTGTTGTAGTGATGAGTCAGCTTGCTGAACAAAGTAAAAAGTTGGGTAAGACACTTGGGTATGCATAACAAATGCAAGAAATATGTGCAATATGATGCGTGATATGCAATGTGTATGATTAATTTTACTTTATCATTTAATATTTCAAGGGATTTAACGTTTATAGACATATTGCAAACATCAAAATAATAACGCATTTGAAATACTGAAAACTTTTATTATAATAAATTCAAAATGGGTTACAACTTTCAATGTTCCCAAGTACAAGACGAAAATACAATCTAAAATCCTGAGAAAAGGAACTGATAGAGATCAATTTGTACGCTGGCGCTTCCCTATGAGCCTGGCAATCTGAGCTCTCAACCTCTAGTTTTCTTCCACATGTCTGATGGCAACCTCTTTCCAATCATCTGAATCAGGAAGTGGACGACCAGCACCTGTTTGAGGCTTAAGGGAAAATAAATCCCCTTTCCTCTCCATAGACTCTACTGCTCGACTCTCAAGGATCTCGATCAAATCATCTTTCTCCTTTAAGTCTGCTCTAGAGGAACTCTCTAAAGTCTGGAACTTGTTCTTCCAAGCATCCCTTTCCTGTTTCATCCTAACCAAAGCAAGCTGCAACTCTTCTAGATCATCTAATAAAGGAGGAGTGGTCTTCACAAACAGATCAGGCATGGGTGTCTCCCGAGTATACGACATCTTCAACTGGATGGCTCTCGATCGGACCCACTGAAGATATGGCTCCAAAGAAACAGCACCCCTAGGTCCCAAATCTTTCCTACTTTTCTTATGAATGTGACGCCAGGCCTTCGCAATCTTCTCCATAGCTTCCCTATGGTCTTCTCCTTCCTTCAGAAAGAAACTACTCAAATGAATACTGTTTGGTTTATCCCTCATCGGATAACCAAGTTGTCGCCGTGCAAGAACAGGGTTATAGTTAATTCCTCCCTTTGTACCAAGAAGAGGTACATTTGGGAAACTACCACAACTGTCAATAATCTCTATATCCTGATAAGCTCGATGATACCAATCAATATCCGAGTGAGTAAGTGCCATGATCTTAGGAGCCCAACGAGGTTCCTTCTTGACATCCCAAAAAGCATCAGACTAAGGCATATGAGAGATGAACCACTGGTACAACAAAGGCGTGCAACAGATAATCATTCCCCCATGATAAGAACTCTGAAGATGAACAGAGTAATAAGAATCACCCAACAGTGTAGGAACTGGGTTTCTAATCATGAAAATCCTGATGGCGTTAATGTCAACAAACTTGTCCACATTAGGAAATAAGAATAATCCATAAGCCAGTAAAGCAAAGATGGCCTCAAAGGCAACCGTACTCTTCATTCTGGCAAAGTAACGAGCTTTCTCCAATAAGAATTGAGCTGGTAATCCTCTAATCCCTCCTTTAGTAGTCATATGGGCTTCCACCTCAGACTTCCCCATATGAATTAAAGCAGAAATCTCATGTGGTTTTGGCTCACCCTCCAAACCAGTAAAAGGAATACGATCGATAACAGGTAAATCCAATAGATAAGAATATTCCTCCAGTGTAGGCATCAACTGATAATCGGGAAAAGTAAAGCAGTGATACACCGGATCATAGAACTGGACCAAGGTCGAGAGAATACGCTCCTTCATCTTCAGCTTCATGAGAGGAATAATGGATCCATACTTATTCTGAAAGTCTACAGAACACTCGATCTCCGGAATCAGACTGATCAACTCATCTATCTTGGGATCCTTGAAACTGTACTTCCCGGTCTTTCTCTTTCCAGAATCCATTGTTAACAGTACCTGAGATATTCACAAATAGTCAACCTTTAAATCCCTTGAAATATTATCTTCAAAAGATGTTTATGAGTGCATGGATGCATGATGCAACAATCACACACAAGATCACACATATAGGGTTCATAGGTTCAACGTCACGAGCATGAGGTCAAAGGTACTACCCATAAGGTGTTGGTCTAAAAAGTTATCACCTGCCGAACAAGGTTCTAGAGGTTCCCAGAGTCTACATCCTTCCTTCGGATATTACCAACTTCCCAATTAACTCGGTAATTAGTAATATTCTCAAGAAAGACTCATATGAGCGTAGTATCGCGTGACAACTATTTCCGAATTACTCTGTCATAGCTTCCGCACTACACCTAAAAAGGCCAAGATGGGTTTGGTATTCTACGGTCCTCAGTTTCAGCAGGCTCCCAAGTCAAAAGCAGTATGTCTTCCCGATTACTCGGTAAACGACACTACAGTCAAAGGGGCCTCCACTGAGTGGGGGATCTCATGCCTCCTTTTTTGGGATTACTCCCTCAAAGTTAACATGACTATACCGCTCATCCTATCTTAAAGTTTGCCCAAGTCCGGGTATATGACTTATGAGTAATCACCAAGCACCCTGAAAACCAGGAAAATCCAAACAAACATATATACAACATATAACACATAAACAACAATAGCACATATACATATATAAACAAAGATAGGCTTAACCCACTTAGGGATGGACCAGCAAGAGGTCAATCTGTCCCCAGTGAAGTCGCCATTTTTCTGTAGAAGTAGAAATGTTCAAGACCAAGCCATTGGATTGACTAGCCTTTATACAAATCAGGAATAAAAATTGCCATTGCGCTTTAATGTTTCCAAAGGAATGGGAAAAGAGAGAATAACCCAAAAAGAGGGGGAAAGATTCAAGGTAAGGGGGTTGGTTATGCAAAGGGAAGGTATTAGCACCCTAAACATCTACGGTCTTCTGCAGGAGCCTCTTTGTAAAATCTGTATATTTTGGCTATAAAATATGTTATATATAAAATGGATGGTGGAGGTGAGAAAAAAATATATTATTTTTATAATTTTTGCACCCGCCGCGGTTGCAAACCTTTAGTGCCTATGTACCACCTTTCGTGCAATAGGGGATCAGGGTACACGTAGTTCCTCTTTTAAAAAATTTGAAACATAAAATGTGTCGTTTGATTTTAAGAGATAAGACATCATAGTCATTGTCCGTATGGAAAAACATATTTACTACCCACAATTATAAGAAAGGAGAATTTACATCATCTCAAAGTGGAGGATCATGGCTTGGATTTTAAAATCAACAATGCCTCACTCAACACCCAAGTGGAAAATATCTCACTTCACTATATATTGTAGAAATATAGTTGTTTGCATCACTACAAGGATTGACAAGAGCCTTAATCTTTTGAGAAAAGTTTTAAAGATAAAAAAGCCAAAGTGGCAAAATGGTTTGAAATGAGATTGGGTGACTTTTAGTCTTCTCACAAAAATGTCAAGGTATTATTAAATTGATTGGAGTTTATTTATGAAAATATTTTTGAAAATGCATGGACATAAGCCCAAGTTTATTATGAAAGTGGTTCAAATAATTAAAAAAAGAACGAGAAGGGTTTTCAAAAGGAGGGAGAAGATTTTTGAAATTAAAGAAGATGGGAGGAGAAGAAGAGACTATCCTAAAGCATAAGGTAAATACTAAGGATAAGGATCATCTAACCAACAAGAAGCCAAGGCTTGACATTATGAGCCAAGGTGAAAATTCCCATTCTTTGGATTGAAACCAAGCAAGCAAAGATACTAGACCTCTTCAATTGTACTAAGTCTTCACAAAAATTGGGCAGAGTAACGGCTGTATGCGGGTGAATTCCATATTACAAAATAAAGAGTGTAATCACAAAAACCTGCACACAAAAAAAAACAAGCAACCCAATGTCTTGAGGTAAACCTCAAGAGCTCCAGAAAAATAATCAGATAATATCACAAGGTCTCCAAGATAGGCCAAGGTTTCTAATCCTAAGTCCAAGAAAAAGTCCACTGCTTCATCATGCCAAGGATAGTAACCAAATAGTCCAAGTACCATTAAAAGTTTTTTAGGGTTTATGTTGATTATTAAGTATCTTAAAAAAAGAAAAAGAAAAACTCAAGTGAGCAAAATAAAAAGGACAAGAAAATAAATGCTCAAATGAGAAAAGATGAAAATGGTATGAAATGAAAATACTAAAAGATAAATAATGAATAAAGCATAAAAGAATAAAAAGCATAAAATAAAGCAAGTTAATAATTAATGGTTAGTTGGATGACCATCTTGAAACTTGTATTTGGAACTCATTAGAGGATTGGTAGAACCAAAGCCTCCACACAACAAGTTGCATTTGCATTTTGTCAAGTATATCATCCATTTGGAATTCTCATAAGTACCATTTAATGATCAACGATGTTTAAGTGATCCGCGTTGACCAAAGGTGTTGTAGATCCATTAGAGGATTGGTAGAACCAAAGCCTCCACACAATGAATCTCAAGGTTATTGGATCAAAGAGATCAAATTAACATACTTGGGCTTGCAACCATAAGCTTGGGCTACGAATGATCATTTATTCGAATCAGGACAAAATTTAGCGCTATGTTAAGCAATCGTACGTGGACTTATATAGAAGTCGCACCTATTTTGAGGCCGGTCAATAGCAATCTATGCACCATTTGTTTTGAGACATGATATAGAGATCATGCTCCAACAACATTTAGTGCAAGAAGAAGGGAATGAGATGAAGAGGAATTAGGGTAAAAAAGAAAACCACATTTGAATTAATATTTAATCAAACTATTATTAAAATCATTCATCCATTTTTGTGGAGTTAGACTCAACACCATGGATCTAATTATGTTAATAAAGCCATGACCAAAAAATTAACCCAAGACAGCCAGAAAATATTCACAAAATGATATAATATTTAATATATATTAAAGGATGAAAAATGTTAAAATAAACTAAAAAATAATGGGGAAAATATCAATAATATTCAAATTAATCAAGAAATGAAAAATAAAATCATAGAAAAATCAGAAATGGGTCCAAATATTTTTATAAAAATTTTAGGAATTTTTAAAAGTGAGAAACTATTTTTAAAAATTAAAATAAATGGGTAAAGTAAACAAAAATGGTAAAAAAATAGTAAAGTCAGAAACAAAAATAAAATAAAGTCACCAATATTTGTCATAATGTCATTGGATCATTTCATAATTTTCTCAGAATTAAAAAATGTGTAAAAGTATTTTTAAACATTTTAAACAAATCAATTAAGTGTAAAATTCATAAAAAATATCAAAACACAAAAATAAATTATGAAAAAATATAAATTAGAAACAGAATAATCAAAAATATTTTTCATAATTTTTTCAGATTTTTTGGACTAAAAATGAATTTTCTATGATTTTTTGAAATTTAAAAACAATTAAAATATAAAAATCAGAAAAAGAAAATAAAAGAAAAAGATGTGGACCATTGGATGAGAGTCAAAATGCGTTAGTAATCAAATCCAAAGGATCTGGTGCGTTGTGCATATCATGGTCTTTACTGAATAATGTACATAGTCATTAAATAAATCAGGATTTGAAAATAACAAATGTCATGCTTTCATTGGTTAGAAGATGACACATTGGTCATCTTCAACCTCCAGCCCTCGCGAATTGCAAGTCTCTCCAACTGTAAAATTAGAAGCTCAGACCTATGCCATTCGCTTCGTCTCTTCAGGACGAAGACAACCAAACCTTCGCGACAAATTTATATAAACTATAACTCAAGCAATTTGGAAAGAAAGTTTTGAAAGGGGATTTGAAAATTCATGGTCAAAACGTGCTTCCAGATGAAAGTAACAGTTGCGACTAGAACCAGGGCAATGAGAGCAACACAATGATACCAAAGTTTTAAAGAATTGGTGAAGGAATCTACCTATTGAAGTTGAGTTGCAGAACTCTGAAACTAGACTTCTATGGAGCAATGTAGGGCATGATTCTTGAATGTAAATGTATGGTTAGGTTCAGGGAAGATCAAGGAAGGTGAATTGATGGAGAAAATGGATTGAAAAAGGCTTGAGAATAGGATTCGAAGTAGCTGAATTCTGAGTTGTGAAGCAAGTTTGGCAGGGTGATTCTAGCTATCTAAGCTTGGGAATTTGAATGGGGGATGACCCTCTATTTATAGGGAATCAAATGGAATGCTCAAGCGTGTGGAATGATGCAAATTGGAGGGAAATCATGTGAACCTAATACACGGGAAAAGTGTGATCTGATTTGCATCAAAACTCGTCAAATCCTTGCATTTCAAGGCTCTAATCCACTTTGGCAACTTGGTTAAACATGTTTAGATCACAAACGCGTGCTAATTTGATGTTTAAAGGCCAAAACATGGATTTCAAATTCTGACTCATGGTGAAACTTCAGTTCCAAGTTACCAAGTTCAATCCAATGGCATTTCCACCTCAAGGGGTCTTAGGACAAGATTCTTGATGCTTTGGAAAGATGATGCTACAAGCTTTGTAATGGAAAAAGAATGGAATCAAATGGATGCTTGAGCTGAAAGTTACATGGAGTCAAAGTTGAGGAAAAAGAGTTAACTTTCCATACTTAGAAATATTTCAAATTCTTCTTTAAAAATGACATATAACCTCTTGCTCCTAAACATGGCCTTGCACTTAGAATTTGATTTTGACCAAAAAAATATGGAATGAAGTAGACCTATTGAATGACATTTTGCAATTTGAACCAATCAAATTCTCTAAAAATTGAGCAAGTTATGACTTGTTGAAGTTGGCCAAAAATCATGAAATGACCTATAATCTTTTGCATTCTTAAGGAAACTTTCATCCATTTTCTTACTTTGCACATAAAATAAGGCATGAAGTACACATCCTTAGGGTCATCATGAAAAAATAATGAGCTCAATATGATAAAAATTGACCAAGTTATGACCATTTGAAATCATATATATGAAAATGGGAATTCATCTGGGTGACTTGTAATTTTTCTCCTTCATTAAGTTCCTTCCACATGAAAAATCCTTGGAACTTTTGAAGTGATTTGTTGGTAACTCTTTGAAGAGAAGAATGTTTTTGGAATCACTCAAAAATACCAAAAGATGAGAAAGATATTCCCCTTTGAAGTCCAAAACCCTAGCCTATAGATCAAGAGAAAGCTTGGTGGAACTTTGCCAACTTTGAACAAACTTTTTATGCCAATACTCTTCCTTTGTGAATAGAGATTGTTGAGGATGATGATGAGGACTCATGGCCACCAAAACTAATTTCAAAACAACTTCATGGGTGAGGTTTGAATCTCTAAAGCTTTGACTAGGGCATGGAAATAAACTCATGAACCCATGATGCAACTTGCTAGACCTCATTGCTTTTACCTACATTATTAGCAAGTAAGACAAACCAATATTGCATTTTGTTAATTAGAGAAAAAATCAAAGCAAAATATCCATGATCACAAGATAAAACAAGTTAAGGTGCTTGGTAACTCCTCATAGAGCAAAGCTAAAGATAAGTAAAAGAACCAAAAGCCCTAATGTTATTTTGTGGTGATTGAAACAATTGGTATGATGAAGGGATCTTAGGGGTAAAAATTGGGGTACAACACCGACGTCTTGAAAATGAACCACATATAACAATAGTTTATCTTTTATGTATACATTATATGTTATGGTAGAGCTTATGTAACAAGGCAACACAAATATTTATATCACAACCTTATATTATATTTTAATCAATGAACTGCAAAATGCATCAACTAACAAATCATAATTATTTAATTTACACAACATTTATCAAACTATAAATATGCTTGGTTAATTTCATTTTACATATTACAAAATCTAAATTGAAGAACATGCAATATACTTACAACAAGTCCATTTATCCTAATCAAAATCAATTACTTCTGTTGTAATTGATATTTTCTAGGCTCCATAGGAATTACCATTTTATGTATAATTTGTGACATGTTTGGGTGCATTTGAAGAATCACATAAGGAAAAGTCCATTGCTTCTGGAAAATAAATTCTTATAATTTTTATTTTAGGTGAGGGTGAAATTGTGAATGCACATTGAGCAAATTGACAATAGAAGCGTCAAACCAGTCATCTAACCATAAATTAATGGTGTGTCCATCTCCTGATAACCTGTTAGAATTTTTCAACAAAGTCTGTCAAACACCTTTAATGTTAGACCAATTGAAGGAGAATGTATAATAGTTAATAAGATTGTTGGCTCTATGCATGCTACTCCTTAAAATCCCATCCCTTTGGTTGTTAGAATGGGAAAGATTCGACAAAGCATAAGATATGCAACATAATTGATTTTAGCAAGAGACCTAACTCTCTAGCCAACCTCTACAGTTAGTGAATAAACTTTATGCCATGCAACAATTACTAGCTTCCTGAAGAAGATATCATTAGGTCACAAAAACTTTCTCATTCATTTTAAAACATCCTTATTATTTGAGGCCAATCATAGATTTAAGAAATTGTAGATTAGCATATATTGAGTCAATCTTTTGATTAAATGAGTTCTACCAGCCATCGAAAGTAATGAGCCCTTCTAAGAAACCAAATTAGATATGATTCTATCAATAATAGATAGAAAGTAACCACATTTAATTTTCCTTTATATATAGGTGTTTATGAATAAACAAAAGGAGTAATCCTATGTTAAAGCCAATCACATAGACTAACTGAGAAAGCCTAAAATAAAGAATTAATCATAAATAAAGTATTAATTTTTGAGGATTCACCAACTACACTGAGTATTCAACCTACTTATTAAATAATTAAAACCGATAATAAATGATGAAGAACTTGAGAGTTAGCTAAGTTGGTTACACCATGCACAAGTTAGTTAGCTTAGATGAGTTAGTTTAAGCTTCAAGTATTATGGATACATACGCTCTTTTATAAATACTGCTCATTCTCTTAATCAATGTATGAGAACTATTTTTCTCCTTTTCTCATCTTTCTTATGTTACTCTCAGTAATCATAATATGGTATCGTTCACTTCTGATCTAATTCCGCTGCTTTCTTGAATATGTTTGTGATTCATCTTCAACCTCTTAACTATTCTTCTTCTTCTTCTTCCAGTTTTTCTCTGGCAATCCCTTTTGGTATTTCACCTGTGCCACTTCTCTTTTCTTTAACATTTCGGATTTCTTCCTTCTATTTTGATTCAGTTGCACCATGCCACCACAAGTTGATCCCACTACAAATTGCATTACTAATGGTGATGTTAATTATGCTTATTATGTTCACCCTAGTGAAGGTTCAAATTCTTTTAGTATAACACCTCAATTTAATGGCTCCGAATATATTTCCTGGTCAAGATCTATGCAATGTTCCCTTAGATCCAAGAACAAAATTTCTTTCATTGATGGTTCAATTTGTGTACCTAATCTACTTGATCTCAACCGTTCCGCATGGGAACGATGCAACTATTTAGTGAATTCTTGATTCTTGAATTCGGTTAACACTCCAACTGCACAAACCATTGTGATCTTGGAGAATGCTCTTGATGTATGTAACGGTCTTAAAGAGATTTTTGCTAAAGCTGATCGCATTCGTGTTTCAAACTTCCGTGCTAAGATCAATAATCTCAAGCAATATTCTAAATTTGTTCTTGATTATTTCATTGAGTTGTGTGGATTGTGGGAAGAACAGAACTCTAACAAATCTGTCCCAAGCCGCACTTGTGTTCAACAATGTAGATGTGAATCCATGCGAAGTGCCAAAGATTTTCATTTTGAAGATCAAATTATATAGTTTTTAAGAGGTTTGAATGATAAGTTTTCTGTGATTAAGACTCAAGTTTTTTTAATGGATCCTATCCCATCCATAAAAAAAATATTCCATGGTTATACAAGAAGAGAGCAACAATGTTTCTTTACTGTTAATTCTCTAATTTTAGGGTTGACATTAATATTAGTAAAACAAATATAGCAGCAATATGTGTTCACCATGTTTTTCGGTAAACAACCGTTAATCTTCCAAAAAGGGTAAATTTTTGGTTACTCACAGGATCGATTAGTTTGATTCTAAGACATATGCTAATTTTTGATGTTGTTTGGGCAGAAATGCTAATGTAAATGAAGAACGCATGTTCGACTGAGAAAGGTTGAGGTTTGGGACGAGTTTGAGTGCAGAAAATAAATATAAAAAGGGGTTGGGAAAAGTTTAAGCGCAGGAATCTGAGAAAATTTGCAAGTGAAAACAAGATAAAAACGCAAGAAATGTAAAGAGAAAAGTAAAATACTTTGATTATAAAATGTGGTGTTTCAAACGTACATTTTCAGTATTCTTTCTCACGCAGCAGGTACTTGAATAGTATTGAATAACTTGTACGATCAGTTGAACACACAGAAATCTACATAAACTTCCTATATTTATACTAAAACTAGGTAACTGTCGAGGAGTTGCCTTGCTCTAGGATGAGGAAAAGTGTCTTCTGCACGTGCTTCGACCTCTATCTTCATGCCACGTTGCTTTTCTCAACTGCTAAGTGAACTTCTTTTTCCTCCTTTATTCAGATTCAAAACCAATTGTTGCTGATACGAGGTTTCCTTCTAGTCGAAGGCCCTGGAACCCTTTCAGTCGAAGGATGTAAGAACCTTCTGGTGGAAGATTCATTTTAACTTAGAAATTTCTCTAAGTATTTTTCCAATCTGAAGTATTTCCAGCTTAGATTTGTTCAATCTATTTTTGGCCCATAAGGCCAATTTGTTGTGGGTGTCAAATTTAGGAGCAAACAAATTGCCCCCCAAGAATGTCAATTTCGACACAAGGAGAAATGATCATTCTTTGAGATTCCCATTCGACACCTATCTTCTTTTTGACCACATAAATCACTTGTGCCCTTTTCTCCTTCTACCAACCACTGCTGGTATTCAGAGTCATCATTACCTTTTTCCTAACACGTCGCTGTCAATCAGCCGTTACCATGCTGCCAATGATAAACGAAAGGAATAACTTCTTGCTGTCAGCACTGATTCTGAGAGTCAAGAGGAACTCAATGAGGGATTAGCATATACTGAACGAGCCCAAGCATTGGATGCCAAAATCGAGACTCTTCATCAGTCAAAGGCTTTGTGCGAAAGATGCTGGAGATACAGAAGATAAAATACCTCCAAATCAAGGCCAACCTCCCGTTTTTATTTCGACTTCATTTTTTAGTTGTATAATTATGTATTTTTTGTAATGACTTTCAACCATTTTAGCTTTGTAATACATTTTCCATCTTGGCTTTTTAACTTGATTGAGATCAAGCATTGGTTATTCTAACCTCTTGAAGTACAGGTCTATACTTTTTCAAGTATTTACCATTTACTCTCAAGAGCCTTTGATCTTCATTTAATTCTTCGACCTCATATGCGCCACCAGATAATGTTTGGATGATCTTAAAAGGTCCTTCCCATTTAGGAGACCATTTTCCCATATTCCTATCCTTTCGATTCACTGGGAGGATTACCTTCCATACCAGCTCCCCAGGCAAGAACGTCTTGGGTTTTACTCTTTTATTGTAAGATTTTTCCACTCTCTTCTTTTGTAACCTTAAGAGATCCAAAGCTCTCAGTCTTTCTTCGTCCAAACCAACCAATTTGTCTAACATCATATTCCAGTAAGCTTCAGAAGGGATGTCCTGATGTTTCTGAATTCTTGTTGATTGTTGACAAATTTCTACTGGTAATACCGCGTCATGGTCATAAGTTAGTCGAAAAGGTGTTGTTATGGTAGCTTCCTTAGGAGAAGTTCGACAAGCCCATAAAACATGATCTAAAGTCTTGTGCCAGTTCTTTGGCTTCTTTCCTACATACTTCTTTATTAAGCTGATTATTACCTTGTTTGCCGCTTCGACTTGACCATTAGCTTGTGCATAGTAAGGCGTAGATGTTAATAGTTTGAACCCCATTTCTGTAGCAAACTCTTGCATTTTTCGACCAATAAAGGCTGACCCTTGATCAATTGTTATTGTCTCAGGGATTTCAAACTTGTATATAATATGCTTTTGAATGAATTCAATGACATTTTCCTGGTCTATATTGACTAACGGAATTGCTTCAATCCATTTAGTAAAATAATCAATGCCTACCAATATGTATTTCTGGCTTTTAGATGATGCTAGTCGAATCTCTCCGATAAGATCCAAAGTCCATCCACTAAAAGGCCAAGGTTTCACAATTGAGTGAAGTTCGCTTGCAGGTACATGCTGGATACTTGTATGTACTTGACATTCCTGACATCATTTTGCAAACTCAACACAATCTTTCAACATAGTGGGCCAATATAGTCCTTGTCGAAACAATAACCATTTCATTTTATGGCCTACTTGATGTGCTCCACATGTTCCAGCATGTGTAGTTGAAAGGGCTACGTATGCTTCTGTTTCACTTAGGCATTTTAATAACACCCCTTCAGGTGTCTTTTTAAATAACTCATTTCCCATTAGAGTATAACTTAGCGCCCTATACTTTATTTTTCATTCCGTCGAAGCTACTGGATTTTGCAAATAATCCACTATAGGCTTTCTCCAATCTTGTTCTGTTAGATCGTCTATGAATGAACTTTCAAAGTTTTTGTGGTCAGCGTACCCCAATTTTGTTATTTTTAAATCCGTTGGTGACAACTTGCTAAGTCATTAGCCACTTGATTTTCCAATCTTGGTATATGTCGGAATGTTAATCTTTTCAAAGTTTTTAAACAAATGATTGACTATTACAAAGTACATGATAAGATTTTCTCTTATGCCTTTTTATTCTTTTGTAACTTGCTTTATAACTAACTCTGTGTCTTCCATTATTTCGACTCGAGTTGCCCCCAATTCCAACAAGATTTTGAGGCCTACGATTAGAGCTTCGTACTCAGCCTCATTGTTCAAACAAGAACCTTCGATCTTGTACTTGAATGTTGTTGGAATTTGGTTTGGAGAGATAATCAGAACTCCTACCCCAGATCCATATTTATGACTAGAACCATCGAAGTATAACTTCCAGGGTTCGATCTCCAGGTAGTTGATCGATTCTTCATTTATTGAGTGGTCAACTATAAAGTCTGCTACCACTTGACCTTTTATAGCCTTAAGAGGCATAAAGGTTAGTGAATACTCAGTTAATGCAAGTGCCCATTTGCCAATTCGACTGTGCAAGATGGGTTTCGACAACATATATTTGAAAACATCAAAATGAGACGAAACATAAACATTAACTGGTTTAATATATTGCTTGAGTTTTGTACATTGGAATTAAAGACATAAACATAGTTTTTCAACTTCTCTATATCTAATTTCTGCATCATTTAAAACTCTACTAAGGTAATAAATGGGTCTTTCGACACCATTCTCATCCTCTTGAACTAACATGCTTCCTAAAGTTTTATCAGATGCAGCTATGTACAATCTCACACTCCTATTTCTACAAGGAGGTACCATAATAGGTGGCTTGGCGAGGTATTCTTTGATATTGTCGAAAGCCTCTTATTGTTCTTACCCCCACTCGAATCCTCCTTTGTTGAGTCGAAGTAGTGGTGAGAAGGCTTACGTTTTTCCACTCAAGTTGGATATAAATCTCCTCAGAAAATTTATCTTGCCAAGTAGAGATTGCAACTCCTTCTTGTTAGTTGGTGCTTTCGCTTCCAAAATGGCTTTGGTCTTGTTCTGGTTTACTTTAATTCCCTTCTTGTGGACCACGAAGCCTAAGAAGTCTCATGCTCTTACGCCGAAAGCGCATTTTAGGGGATTCATTTTGAGACCATAGTGTCTCATCCTTTCGAAGGATTATCGAATATGGTCTATATGATTCTTCCCTAAAACAGATTTGACAACAATATCATCAATATAAATCTGCATAAATGTTTCAATAAAATCATGGAAGATAGAATTCATTGCTCTTTGATACGTTGCCCCTGCGTTTTTTAGGCCAAAAGGCATCACTACCCATTCGTAGGTACCTAAAGCCCCAGGGCATCGAAATGTTGTTTTCGACACATCCTCTTCAGCAATGAAAATTTGATTATACCCTGAGTATCCATCAAGCATACTCATGTATTCGAAACCAGCGGCAGAATCGACCAGCATTTCTGCCACAGGCATTGGATATTCATCTTTGGGTGTTGCAGCATTTAAATCTCTAAAATCAATACACACCCTTAAGGTACTATTTTTCTTTATAACAGGTACTATATTTGTAATCCATTCGACATACCTGGTTGTCTGGATGAACTTGCATCTCAGCAATCTTTCGACTTCCGTCTTGATCTTCAACAAGATCTCTGGTGCAAAACGCCTTGGAATTTGCTTGACAGGATTTTTTCCACGCTTTATTGGTAATTGAAGCTCTACCACTTCCCTGTCGAGACCCGGTATTTCATCATAATCCCATGCAAAGCAGTATTTGAACTCCTTCAACAATTGGATTATTTTGATCATGAGCTCTGGATCTATCTTCGTGCTAATGTATATTGGTCTTTTCAACAAATCTTCGCCCAAGTCTATTTCTTCCAAAGGATCTTGCGCTAGCATTTTAACACTATTTGCCAACGGATCCTTTTCGAAACCCAAAGGCTCATCATCATAGATGGCATCTAGCCTCTGGTTTTGCATTTCTTCTTCTTTCGCGTCAGGTGGTTCTGGTTCGAAGTCTTTCCCAGGACCTTCTAGAAGAAATACTTACTCATTGGCTTCAAGAGCCATGTACTTGACTTCAGCCTCTAAGGCCGCTATCATTCTACTTTCGGCTATATATGCCGAAATATTTTGTAAAGCTTGTGATTCAGTCATCATCACCGAATTCACTTCCCCATCCCGTTGGCCGTATGTCATCAACTCCTCCATAGTCAATGTTTGATAAATCTTCTCTATCCCACTGGAAACCATGGTCGGAATGCAGGTAGAGGGAGAAAAAGGCATTTGGTTCTGGTGCCAAATCGAACTCAGGAGGATTGCATGGCCCTATGTGATCCAGGTTTCTATCGAAGCTATTTTTTCCAACGTTGTTAACTTCACCCAAGTAATAACTTTGGTCGGTTTCGATATTCTCCATGATGCCATCAGGGTGCCAAATTGTAACCAGATGATGTATCGAAGATGGCACTGCACATATGCCATGTATACACTTTCTACCTATGAGTAGTTTATAGTTGGGCTTCACTGAAATGACCATGAACATAGTTGGTCGAAGTATTGTTCCCACCTTGAGGTCTAATTGTATCACCCCCCATAGTAGTTCCAATACCTCCCTCATAGTTTGATAGAACCATGTTGTGGGGTTTGATATCTCCATCTCCCTTGCATATTTTCCTTAGTATAGATTAGGGAATTATATTTATTGTAGCCCCACAATCAACCAGAATCTTATTGATGGTTATTTCCCCTATCTTCGCCCTTATGAACAAGGGTTTGAGGTGATTTTTTATCGCCTCAGTAGGTGGCTCAAAGAAGGCATTTTACTCTTTGATTCAACCATTGTTCATTACATAATAACACATTGGACTATGTTTGGCCATTTCCTGTTCGACCTCCCAGTCAGTCTCTTCGACTTCGACTTGGCGGTCATATTCTCTGGGTAGTACTGATATTACATTCACCATAATATCTAAAGTAGCATCAGATTCAGAATTACCTTCGTCATCTAATTCACCTTGATCTGGCCACTCCAATTTTCTAGCAATTGGTTTCCTTTCCAAAGGATTTCTTTGTTTTCCTTTGTCCATTCTTTATGGTATGTTGGTGCTTGACTCTGGTTGAGGCTCCTCTGTAGCTTCTCTCTCAGCTTTTCGCCGTCTTTGATATCTTCTCCACTAGGAGCGAGACATGGGGTTTTTCCCCTTATAGTTGCTCGACACATGAGCCACTTTGTTTGTTGTTGTAGTTTAGAACTCCTTCCTATATGCCAAGGATGACCCTCTTGGCACGTCGAATGTCCGCCATTTCTCCTCACTTGGCCTTTTTCTGTTTGTTGTCTTTAGCCAAGTGTCCACAGGGATATTTATTAGAGGCCTGAAAGTTGATGGCCTCTTCACCTGGTTCATTGGTCCTTTCTGATATCCTCTTCTGGGATCATATCTAACCTCAGAAACCATGTGGGGTTGGGCATTGGTGGCCCATTTCTCCTTCACTGCCCTTATGCCCTGTATGTGTTCTGCAGTCTTTTTATCGAAGATGGAGCTGCATCTTGGACACATCATAACTTCAGACTTCTTCTCCTGGCATCGTTGCAGAAAATCATCCAGATTCTCATTCTCTTTAGGAAATGCAGTTTTATTCACTTCCTCTTGTCTAATGGCTTCTTCTGAAGCCTTTGCCTCAAATACTTTGACCATGTTGACTTCTACGTTGCTCTTGGCAGCGAGATTCATCTTTTTCATTTTGGCTTCAAGGTCCTCTGTCGAACCCTTGACGGTAGCCAAATAAGAACCTGCATTAGTCCTTTTGTTTGAGTCTTCAGTAACTCCTTTGCTTAGTCCTTCAGTAGCCCCTTTGTTTATGCCTTCAGTAGCCTTTTTGTTTAGGCTTTCAGTAGCCTTTCTCACCCCTTCGACCGTCTTTCTAGAGATGTTCCCAGTGAAACTGCCAAAAAATGGCTTATTGCAAAGTCTTCAGAAGCTCCGACCATGTTGATGCCTGCTGGTTCAACATAGTGGGCATCAGCTCGTAATGGGTTTGCATCGATTTTGATCGGAGGTTTGTCAGCAAATTTGAGTATTCCTTCTTTAATCGCTCCTTGAACGAGATCCCTGAAAAGAAAACATTATGAAGTTTTATGGCCCAAAAAATTATGATACTTACAAAAACCTCTTTTCTTTCTTTGTTCTAAAAGAGGCATTTTTTCCCCTGGGGGTACTATCATTTGGCCATCTTTAACTAACAAGTCAAATATCTTGTCACATTTTGTGACGTCGAAACTATATGTTTTCTTTGGGAATTTATCACTGTTCTTTTCAGACTCAGTAGGATTCTTCCCATCTGATGGCACTAATAGTCTACAAGAGTATGGGGGCCCTTGTTGTAATTCTGCTAAATCTATTTCGCTTTCTTTGACAGCTATAGGATCACTAGATATCTCTGGATCATCATCATGCATTCCGACATAGGCTACCCTTTCTCTTCAATGGGTTTTAGTTGCTTTAGCTTTTTCAGTTTTAAGACGTTCTACCTGCCGAACTCTATCGGCCAATTGGGCCATATCCCTCAGGTATTGGGTATCTAATTTTTCCTAATAGAATAATCTAGGCCCCCTGCTGCCATTTTGATTAATTTATGCTCAGGAACTTGTGTAAAGCATCTGGATTTGAGCAATCGAAATCTATTTAGATATTCGTCTATTGGCTCGGTGAATCTTCTTTTCACGCTAACCAGTCCTTTCAAACTTATTTTAGTTTGTCCCATGTAAAATTGTTCATGGAACAATCTCTCCAATTGGTTCTAATTGTGGATCGAATTGACTAGGAGGGTGGTAAACCAAGTAAAAGCGTTTTTAGTTAGATAACTTGGGAAGTATTTAATCATAAGGCTCTGGTTATTTGATATTTCCCCAGCTTCTATCAAATATCTCGCTATGTGTTCGACAGTAGATTATGTCGTATCCCCTGAAAACTTAGTGAACTTTGGAACTTTCCATCTAGGGGGTAAATCTGTTTGCAAGATATACTCTGACAACGGGGATGTAAAGTTTGGCCTATGAAAGCCAATGTTCATTCCGTTTTGTATCATGATTCTTTCTGTCATGGCTGTCAGATTATTATTTGTTCCATAATTATGGTATTGAACTTGCTGTATCAGTTCGTCAGCATTTTGGTTTCTATTGACCACCATTACACCTTGATCACCATCTCTAGGAATTTGTGGGGGAAATCTAGGTATTTCGAACCTAGGTTGTTCGATGTCCACTCTATGGTTCCTCCTATCTAGCTATGGGTTTTGGTTAATGGTTACATATTCTTCTAAGGCTATACCTTGATTCTCTCTCATAGGTGCTCTTTGGGGTTGTCGCATAGGTTGGGGAACCCTAAAAAATTCAGCCATGCGCGCCATCTACGCTGACATTTGTTGGTTCGTCTAGGTGGTATTTGTATTAGAGGGTTCAACATTTTACTTAGATTTTGGGCCAACATTTGTACCATATCATGGTTGCTTTCATCCATTTGTTGCCTCAAAATTGTTGTGGAAGCGTTTGCGAGGCTTGGTAATGCATGGGATGCCCCTCCTAAGAGTTGGTTTCTACCCAGATTTGCCATACCAGTTCCAGATCCCTGTAATGGGGAAGACGCACTTACCAAAGGTCTGAAAATGTAGACGCAACGCTCATAAGGCTAGCCATTTCAGTAGTTAGCATGCCATAAGGCTGGTCTCGACCCATCCAGGCTGTCAGAAATCCTGGGGGAACATATGGTCGAGATCCTAGATTCACCCTTGGTGGGGGTGTTCCTGATGGACCTCTGGGACCTGCATACGAAAGTATTGGTCATGCTTGGGTTGCTGTTAATGTTGGTGTTGAACCAACAGTTGACGAGACAATTTCACTAACAGTTGGTATAATCATTGTTCCCGTAGTAATTGGTGGAGGTATTTCTCCATTATTTGGCTGATTAGCCATATTGCTTTCACTATTTCTCTTTCTAGTTGTACACTCGTTGGTGGTTAGTTTACCACTTCTTAATAGCATACAAGACTTCTTAAAAGAAAGGAAATTATGCAAAGCATTTATGTGAATATAAACAAACAAAACAGAAAATAAAAAATAAAAATTAGCAACGTCCCACCAGGTGTGCCAATTTGTTCACTGTGTTTTTCGGTAAACAACTGCTGATCTTCCAAAAAGGGTAAATTTTTGGTTACTCCCAGGGTCGATCAGTTTGATCCTAAGACATATGCTAATTTTTAATGTTGATTAGGCATAAATGCTAATGTAAATGAAGAACGCACGTTCGACTGAGAAAGGTTGAGGTTTGGGACGAGTTTGAGTGCAGAAAATAAATAGAAAAAGGGGTTGGGAAAAGTTTAAGCACGGGAATCTGAGAAAATGTGCAAGTAAAGTGAAAACAAGATAAAAAGGCAAGAAATGTAAAGAGAAAAGTAAAAGACTTTGATTATAAAATGTGGTGTTTCAAACGTACATTTTCAGTATTCTTTCTCACGCAGCAGGTACTTGAATAGTATTGAATAACTTGTACGATCAATTGAACACACGGAAATCTACATAAACTTCCTATATTTATACTAAAACTAGGTAACCATCGAGAAGTTTCCTTGCTCTAGGATGAGGACAAGTGTCTTCTGCATGTGCTTCGACCTCTATCTTTATGCCACGTTGCTTTTCTCAACTGCTAAGCGAACTG
Source organism: Vicia faba (assembly GCA_948472305.1). NCBI lineage: Eukaryota > Viridiplantae > Streptophyta > Magnoliopsida > Fabales > Fabaceae > Vicia > Vicia faba. The sequence goes on along the minus strand of OX451738.1, from coordinate 928,770,577 downwards.
CTTTTCCCTCCTTTCTTTAGATTCAAAATCACTTATTGGTGATACGAGGTTTCCTTCTAGTCGAAGGCCCTGGAACCCTTTCAGTCGAAGGATGTAAGAACCTTCTGGTTGAAGATTCATTTTAACTTAGAAATTTCTCTAAGTATTTTTCTAATCTGTCGAAGTATTTCAAGCTTAGATTTGTTCAATCTGTTTTTGGCCCATAAGGCCAATTTGTTGTGGGTTTCGAATTTAGGAGCTAACAATATGTTAGACATGAGATGCTAACTTGCTAATAGGAACAGGTTGAGCAAGAAGTCTTATCTTATTCTGAGATATCTTTATATGAGAAGTTCTCATCATCTGGAACAACACTTTGTATAAGATGTCTTATGAAGGAACATGCGACATCACGCTTGAGTTTAAATGGATAGTTAGATTTTGTTATGATTTAACTGATGCAAAATATTATGGGAATATTATGCAATTCTATGTAGCTCCGATTTAACGGTCAAGAAGAATCAAGTCAGAATATTGAAGAATATGCAGTTTCTAAATATGGAGATATTTTAGGAAACTAATGATTGAAGGCCTTGTTTGTAGCAGAAGTTTCTACTAGTTTGTAACAGCTGATATGATGTGATTGAAGGCCTGAATCCATTTGGGAATAGGTTATAAATATAAGTGTTTGTAACCTAGTTATATATGGGTTTAATATGTATAAGTCTAGGGCTTTATCATTGTCGCCACTCTCTAGGAGAGTTGGCGTAAGTGAACCACTCGGGTTGTGAGATGGTCATTGTGTTCTCACTCAGAAGCTATGAAGTAATAAGTTGAGTATTGTTCTTGGAGGAAGAATTTAAGAAACTCTAAGTTGTGTTCTTATTTAGGAGTAAATTTGTAAATGGTGGGGTTTAGCTTTAGGTATTGACTGAATATTTTCATGGAAGTGTGGCTTCTATTTTGCTATCATGGAAGTGTGTCTTCCTGCTTGATATCCAATCATTGTCTGTGATTGACGAGGGATTGAGTAGGGCCCCATATCTAGGTGAGTCTTAGATATAAGTATAACACAATTAGTGATTAAACGAGTAGATCGTAAACGGATATATTTATTATAGGGTATATGAATTGATATTATCATAGTGGACTTGTCCCTTGTGACACCCCAAATTAATTCATGTGTTAAATAATTAGGAATTTAATTATTAAATTAATTAAAGGCTTAATTAATAATATTTTGGGTTAAATGGATGAATTAATTATGGAATTAAAAAGGAAGACCGGGGGTGTAAGGTTGAATTAGAGGTGTGTGAAGTAAAAAGCTCTACTAAAATAATTACTAATTTATTATTATTATTTGGCAAATAATAAAAGGAATATAAAAGAAGGATAAAAAGGAAAAGAAAAAGGAAGGTTATTTGGAAAACTCATTGTACGTGAAATTGGGGAAGATAAGAGAAGAGAGGAAAAAGCCAAACGCCGTGAATTCGAAGGATCGTCGCGAGGTAAGGGGTGATTTCGATTATTTAATATGCCTTATAGATTTTGGGATCAATAGAATTGATTAAGCATGTTAGGAATCCCAATTTAGGATTTATGAAATTCAAAACCCAATCCCATGAATTTTATGTTTTGATTCAATTTGATGTTATGAGGAAATTGTATGATGTTATGGTGTGTTATAATCTCATTGGAATCATGCACTATAACTTGTTTTGACATTGCTGTGAGTTGGATTCGTATGGGTATGAATTGGATGGGATTGGAATGAATAAATGCTGTCAAAATAGCAGTTTTTGACTTTTCAAGTCGCAGGAACCGGTTCCCAGTGGGGAGGAACCGGGTTCCACTGTGTAAAATTACAAAAACTGGAAAAATTGGTCGTAGGAACCGGTTCCTGTATAGGTAGGAACCGGGTTCCAGTACATTTTCCAGAATGGGTGTTTTCTGAACTTCGCAGGAACCGGTTCCTGTATATGTAGGAACCGGGTTCTGTTGTAACCTTTTGAAAAATATTAAACTTTGAAAATTCATAACTTTCAAACCGTAAGTTCGATTTGAGTGCCGCTTTCGGCAGTATTTCTTAAATTAAAAATACTATCTTATAAAATAAGAAAAATATTATTTTATAAAAAAATATTTTAAAAAGAGTCGAATTCCCCATTTTTGTAAACTTTGGTATTTTGAGAATGATGTAGAATTGTTTGTGAATTGTTCTATTTGGTGAATGAGAACTGATACTTATGTGTTGTGCCTGCTATCCATTATTATTGATATGTGATCATGTGATATATTGGTTTTGGTGTTATTTGGAATTATGTGGTGATCATATTCCGTTAATTTGATATTGCATGCTGGTGATGTGCATGCATATGCATTGTTTTGGTGAAGTTAATTCCCATTGTGTGGAATTTGACTTGTATTGCCGTTAACCGATACCCGGGAGATGATGGGTGGTTAGGCTGGATTCGTGTCCGAGTGTTTATGGATGAATCGATGGTTGCTGTATCCGGTTGATGATGGATCAGTGTTGGGTGACTTGGTCACGTGATTGGTACCACATGCATTGTGTCTGCATTTGTGTTTGCATGGAATTGTAACATGTTAGGATGTATTCCAGTGTTACAATTCTTTGGTTGATTATTGATTTGTGCATAATGACTTGTATGATTGAAATTGTGTGTTGAATCTGGATTTATGCTAAAACGGGTGAAATAATATGCTTGTGATATAATGTTGATTGAGAAGCTTATAATGCATGTTAATTATGAGAAATATCACCCTTACTTTAATGATTTCAGATTAAAGTTAGCAGCTCAGGAGTTGGTGAGGATGGCTCTAGAGCTATGTTATTTTAAGTCTGCGTGTCAGTGTCGTGCTCTGATAGGTTGTAACACTGGGGGAAACGTTTGAATGATGAGTTTTATTTTATACTCTATTGTTTAATTTATGTTGGGAATACTTATGAAGTGAAGTTATTCCGGTTTTGAGATATTTCCGCTGTGTAGAACATGATGTTGATTCGAATATTTATTTTAATAATTCTTTCAGTAAAGCATGACAACTGTAGATTTGAGGTTTTTATATTTATCAATGAATTGTGACATCCCTTTTTTCCATGTTACTCTGATTTAATTAATATATTCGCGGGTTATTTAGAAGGGGTGTTACAATAGTGGTATCAGAGCATAGTCGGTCTTGTCTTGTGTCGTTATCCCTTTTGTATGCGACTAGTGTAAGATGACACTGTCGATACTTGTGTGCTGATGAGGTTGTTTTGTAATGTTACGGAACAATGGCCGGAAGAGGTAACGGAAGAAACGACGATGCTCTTGCTGAAGCATTGGGAATGTTGGCTGGAGTACTCGGAGGGAACCAGCAGGAAGTTGTGATTGGTGCTGACCGACAATTGGGGAATTTTCAGAGGAATAATCCTCCGTTGTTCAAGGGTGCACATGATCCTGAAGGTGCTCAGAAGTGGTTGAAGGAGATCGAGAGGATATTCAGAGTAATTGACTGTGCTGAAGGGTTGAAGGTGAGATACGGAACTCACATGTTAGCAGAGGAAGCTGATGACTGGTGGGTTGCTACCAGAACTGAAATGGAAGAAGATGGTATTGCATTGACTTGGGCTGTGTTCAGGAGGGCTTTTCTGAAGAGGTACTTTCTTGAGGACATCAGAGGCAAGAAGGAGATTGAGTTTCTGGAACTCAAGCAGGGTAACAAGACTGTCAGTGAGTATGCTTCGAAGTTTATTGAGTTAGCGAAGTATTATGCTCATTATACTAACGATGCAGATGGAGAATTTTCCAAATGTATCAAGTTTGAGAATGGTCTTCGTGATGAGATTAAGCAGGGTATTCGGTATCAGCGTATCCAAAGATTTCCTGATCTGGTTGACTGTAGTAGGATTTTAGAGGAGGATCTTGCTAGCACTAAGTCGAATGCTCAGGGATATGTTGATCGTAAGGGCAAGAAACAGATGGATCGTGGTAAGCCTTATGATAGAAATAATCAGAAATCTGGTGGTTGGAGGAAGCCTAGTGGGGGAGACTCTGGTTCTTCCATTAAGTGTTACAGATGTGGTGAAATGGGGCATAGAGCTAATGAGTGCAAGAATGATGCAAAGAAGTGTTTCAAGTGTGGGAAACTCGGCCATGTGGCCAATGATTGCAGAGTAAGAGTGGTGACTTGTTACAACTGTGGTGAAGAAGGTCATACTCGTCCTCAGTGTACAAAACCCAAGAAGGAGCAAGCTGGTGGTAAAGTGTTTGCATTGTCTGGGTCAGAGACTAAGCCAGATGATCGGCTGATTAAAGGTACATGTTTTATTAATGACATACCTTTGATTGCGATTATTGATACTGGAGCTACGCATTATTTTATTGCTTTGGATTGTGCTAAAAGATTGAATTTGGAAATTTCTAATATGAATGGAAGTATGGTTATTGATACTCCTATGTCGGGTTCAGTGACTACTTCGTATGTTTGTAGGAATTGTCCTATTGTGATTTTTGGTAGGGGTTTCGGTATGGATTTGGTGTGCCTACCGTCAGAACAACTTGATATCATCCTTGGAATGAACTGGTTGGAATTCAACCAGGTTCATATCAACTATTTTGCGAAGACGGTTATTTTTCCTGAAGAGGTTGGTGTCGAAGATGTGACTATGTCGGTTAAACAGATGAACCTAGCTGTGAAAGATGGTGCTGTGGTATTTATGTTGTATTCTGCAATAGAAGCGGAGGGAAAAGCAAAGAGTGATGGATTGCCAGTGGTGAATGAATTTCCAGAGGTGTTTCCGGAAGACGTTAGTGAATTGCCACCTGAGAGGGAGGTAGAATTTACTATAGATTTGATTCCTGGAACTAGTCTGGTGTCGATGGCGCCTTATCGTATGTCGGCGTCTGAATTAGCGGAGTTAAAGAAACAGTTGGAGGAGTTACTTGAGAAGAAGTTTATTCGTCCGAGGGTTTCGCTGTGGGGTGCGCCGGTGTTGTTAGTTAAGAAGAAAGAAGGTTCAATGGGATTATGTGTTGATTACAGACAGCTGAATCAAGTTACAATCAAGAATCGGTATCCTTTGCCGAGTATCAATGATTTGATGGATCAACTAGTTGGAGCTTGTGTATTTAGTAAGATTGATCTGAGATCTGGATATCATCAGATTCATGTGAAGTCGGAAGATATTCAGAAAACTGCATTTAGAACGAGGTATGGACATTACGAGTATTCTGTTATGCCGTTTGGAGTTACTAATGCACCTGGTGTTTTCATGGAGTATATGAACATGATATTTCATCCGTATCTTGATAAGTTTGTGGTGGTGTTCATTGATGATATTCTAATTTATTCGAAGAGCGATGAAGAGCATGCAGAACATCTCAGAGTTGTGTTGGAATTGTTGAAAGAGAAGAAGCTTTATGCGAAGTTGTCCAAGTGTGAATTCTGGTTAAGTGAAGTAAGTTTTCTTGGCCATGTAATTTCCAAGAATGGAATTGTTGTGGATCCTACGAAGGTAGAAGCAGTATCTCAGTGGGAAGCGCCGAAGAATGCTTCTGAGATCCGTAGTTTTCTGGGTCTTGCAGGTTATTACAGGAAGTTTATAGAAGGATTTTCCAAATTAGCGTTACTGTTGACTAAGTTGACCAGGAAGGGTCAGATGTTTGTTTGGGATGTTGAATGTGAGAAAGGATTTCAAGAGCTGAAGAGGAGGTTGACAAGTGCCCCGATCTTGATTTTGCCAAATCCGACTAAGTCTTTTGTTGTGTATTGTGACGCATCATTAATGGGATTAGGTGGTGTGTTGATGCAAGATAAGCAGGTGGTGGATTATGCTTCGAGACAATTGAAAGTACATGAAAGGAATTATCCGACTCATGATTTGGAGTTGGCAGTTGTTGTGTTTGTTTTGAAGTTGTGGAGGCATTATTTATATGGTTATCGGTTTGAGGTGTTCAGTGATCACAAAAGTCTGAGGTATCTCTTTGATCAGAAAGAGTTGAATATGAGGCAGAGGAGATGGTTAGAATTTCTAAAGGATTATGATTTCGGTTTGAATTACCATCCTGGTAAGGCAAACGTTGTTACGGATTCCTTGAGTAGGAAGTCCTTGCATATGTCGATGTTAATGGTCCGTGAGTTAGATTTGGTCGAGCTTTGAAGTCAAATAAGTTGACTCCACATTTTATTGGTCTGTTTCAGATTACCAAGAGAGTTGGGAAAGTTGCTTATCAGATTGCTTTGCCGCCGTCACTTGCAAATTTGCATGATGTTTTTCATGTATCTCAGCTAAGGAAGTACATTGTCGATCCGTCTCATGAGATTCGTGTAGACGATATACAGGTACGAGAGAATTTGACTGTGGAAGCGGTACCTGCGAGAATTGAGGATCGGAAATTGAAACAGTTGCGAGGCAAGGAGATCGCGTTGGTAAGAGTGGCTTGGGGAGGACCAGCAGATGGAAATGTCACTTGGGAGCTGGAGAGTCAGATGAAGGACTCGTATCCCGAACTGTTCGTCTAAGGTATGTTTTCGAGGACGAAAACTCTTTTAGTTGGGGAGAGTTGTGACACCCCAAATTAATTCATGTGTTAAATAATTAGGAATTTAATTATTAAATTAATTAAAGGCTTAATTAATAATATTTTGGGTTAAATGGATGAATTAATTATGGAATTAAAAAGGACGACTAGGGGTGTAAGGTTGAATTAGAGGTGTGTGAAGTAAAAAGCTCTACTAAAATAATTACTAATTTATTATTATTATTTGGAAAATAATAAAAGTAATATAAAAGAAGGATAAAAAGGAAAAGAAAAAGGAAGGTTATTTGGAAAACTCATTGTACGTTGATCGCACTGAATCGCACTATGTTTCTGACTCAAATATCACATGTTTTCCTTAGTTTTTATTGTCATTTTCTCGTATTATGTTCCTTTTTCCTTTGTTTTCAGGATTCTTGTCATTTCAGAGCCTTCTGTGAAGAAACGAGCCAAAACGCCAAGAAATTAGGGTTTTTCAAGACATTTTGCACTTATGGCGTTCAGCACCGCGCTGGCTACAGGGAACGCGATGACGTGGCCCACTTTCACCCAGAGATCAACTGCCACGTTCCCATGATGTGGCAGTTCCAGGCACCGCGCCCACGGCCACCCTCACCGCGCCCGCGGCCTTCACAACAAGTTTCCCGCTCAAAAGAAGTTAAGGGGCATGCTGGTCCTTACGCACCTCAAGGATCCTCTATAAATAGTTTTCGATTTTCATTCTTTAGTTTCATCCAAGCTTAGTACAATCTTAAGCCATATACTATCAGTTTCTGTAAAGTGATAATCTCTTCACATCGGGGAGTTATTGCGGTGTAGATTGAGTTGTAATCGAGTCTTGGAGCACTTTGGTTGAAGTTCATCATACCGGCCTTACCTTTCCGTAGATTTGTATCAGATTCAAGTCTCCGACTGGAGCAAGGTTCTATTTTATTGCATTTCTTTATTTAATTGCTCTTACCATAGTCTACACGTTTTATAGACTTTAAATGCTCTTACCATAGTCTACACGTTTTATAGACTTTAAATGCTCTTACCATAGTCTACACGTTTTATAGACTTTAAATGCTCTTACCATAGTCTACACGTTTTATAGACTTTAAATGCTCTTACCATAGTCTACACGTTTTATAGACTCGCACTTATTATGTCTGGCTAAACTATAAAGGTTAGGATGTAATGATTGTCATCATGGTCGTGTTCCAATTATCATGCTAGTGAAAATACTCTGGGGATGTTTTGCTTCTAACTTAAGTCAATTGTGTTTAAATGTTTATTGGGTAAGATCGAAAGCCGTCCAAACTAATGATACGACTTGATTATTATTTAACCAAACAAAAAGAGCGAAAGCCGTTGATTGGTTAAATAGGAATCATTGACCTTTTTAGAAAACGATTTTGAAACTATTTTCGGACGCGTTTGTAGGTTTGAAATCTGACTCTTGGTCAAAAGCCAAAAGTCTCTTTAAGTTAATCTTTCCAAGTAAAATCACTTTTCTGTTAAGTCAAAACTATCAATTTCTTAAAAATAGGTTTACCTCTTTAACGCGGAAGGCACCCTTTATATGTGACAATAAAGGAATTTAATTTAAAGAGTAAACTCGGTTCTTAGTAGTCAAAAGCTACAAGTTCCCGTTAAATTGATTCTTTGCTATCAATAGAAAATACTGCCCCATAAGTAGTTTTATCTACGCATGACCGGACCAATATCTGATTACATGATTTACATTCCAACCTGTCTTTTAAACTGTTATTTACCTCGCTCATTTACTTTGTGCACTGCACTCACATCAATATTCTTGTTCGCCTTAGATAAGCACCTTAGCAATAGAGTTGATAGATTGACAATTGGTCTCTGTGGTTCGATAATCTTATATATTACTTCGATAGGTTGTACACTTGCAGTACTACATTTAGGCTATACGTTACAGATTAAACCCATCAAGTTTTTGGCGCCGTTGCCGGGGACCAACTTCGTCAAATTTCGTACCCTAATGTTATCCCGTTTAGACTAAGGCTGTTCTAGCCGGTAGATGCGTAGAAATCGCAGCACCGGCAACCTAATAGATCCTTTAGTAGAACCTGAACGTTACGCTCGTGCCCATCTTTTTATTCGCAAGATAAGAAGAGCTATGGCAGAAGATCGTAACCAAAGACCACTCAAGGAATTCGCCCAACCATCTAACGAGGAACCTAGTTCTAGTATAGTAAACCCTGCTATAACTACCAACAACTTTGAACTAAAACCCTCCTTATTACAATTAGTACAACAAAACCAATTCGCTGGTCTCGCTACCGAGAACCCGAATCAACACTTAAAGGTATTTATCCAGTTAGCTGACACCCTTAAGGCAAATGGAGCCACACCCGAGGCTATCCGTTTAAGACTGTTTCCTTTTTCCCTTAGAGGTAAAGCTCACGACTGGTTAGACGCCCTTCCAACTAACTCAATAACAACTTGGGAAGACCTTAGGAGAGCTTTTCTTGCGAGGTATTTTCCACCAAGCAAGACCGCTGTTCTTAGGAACCTGATCACTTGTTTCACCCAAAACCAAGGCGAATCACTTTTTGATGCCTGGGAGAGATATAAAGAAATTTTAAGAGCTTGTCCGCACCATGGCCTGGAGCAATGGTTAATCATACATACCTTCTATAATGGACTCCATTACAACACAAAGATGTCCATAGACGCTGCCGCTGGCGGAGCGTTGATGAACAAACCTTACCCTGACGCTTGTGCCCTAATAGAGGACATGGCCCAAAACCACGCCCAGTGGGGATTAGAACGAGCGACAGTGGAGAAAAAGGAGAGCCATGGAGGAAAGCATGAGGTAAGTTGCATGGACATGATTAATGCCAAGATGGACGCCCTAGCTTTGAGAGTCGAGAACATGTCTCAAAACCCAACCACAGTAGCAGCAATCCAATCGGAGTGCGAACTCTGTGGAACTCAAGGACATCAAACCGTTGACTGTAACCTTTTGAACGAATCAAGCTCAGACCAAGTTAACTATACCCAAGGGAACCCTTTCTCGAGTACCTACAATCCTGGATGGAGGAACCACCCGAATTTCTCTTACAAAAACAATAACCCTATCCAAAATCCCGGACCTTCGAGACCTCAAGGATTCCAAACGCAAAAACAAAACCAACCTATGCAAATAGTGCCCCCAAGACCAAACCTTAAAGAACCCATAGACACCTTTATTCAGGCTCAAACCCAGCAAAATAAGGAGTTTATGAACCAACACATTCACACGAACGAACTAGTTACTCAACTGGCAACCAAGTTTGACAAGATAATAACCCACACCAAAATGCTTGAGATTCAGATTTCCCAAGTAGCCCAAAACACCTCTGTACAAGTTGCACCTGGAGGACAATTTCCTGGACAAACTCAACCAAATCCAAAAGGCCAAGCAAATTCTATCACATTAAGAAGTGGAACTGCTTATGAAGGGCCTAGAAATCCTAACTTAAGCACATCAGAAAAACCTATGGAAGATGCTACACCTAAAGACCAGGTAGAGGAACCAGAAAAACCAGAAAAGCAATCAAAACCAGAAGTAGGGAATAACACTCAACAACCTTATAAACCACCTATTCCGTTCCCACAGAGGCTGAAAAACACCAAAGTAGAAAACCAGTACCAAAAGTTTATTAAGGTAATAGAGAAACTCCATGTTGAGATTCCTTTTACTGAAGCTATAACCCAGATACCATCATATGCTAAGTTTTTGAAAGATATTTTGACCAATAAACGGCGACTCGATGATCCCAAGCCTTTAGAATGCCATTCTATATCCGAAAATAAACTCGCCAAGAAAGATAAAGACCCTGGAAGTTTTTCTATCCCTTGCATCCTAGGTAACCATATGATAGACAAAGCATTTTTAGACCTAGGAGCAAGCGTAAGTCTGATGCCTCTGGCCGTCTGTAAGAGGTTAAAATTAGGAGAACTTCAACCTACTAAGATGTCCTTACAACTAGCTGATAGATCTGTCAAATATCCCATGGGTATTTTAGAAGACATACCTGTCAAAATTGGTCAGTTGTACATTCCGACCGACTTCGTCGTAATGGATATTAAAGAAGATGAAGACATCCCAATCCTCTTAGGAAGACCCTTCCTATCGACCGCCGGAGCTATAATAGATGTTAAGAAAGGGAAACTGACTTTCGAGGTAGGAGATGAAAAGATTGAGTTCATCTTATCAAAATTTCTAATGGCACCAGTGATAGGAGATGCGTGTTATGCCATTGACGTCATTGATGAATGTGTAAATGAGCTCGAACAAAACGAATTTTTAATCAAATTACCATCAACCCCTATTTTAGAGGATGACGGATTTGAGAGTATCGAACCGTACATTGACGACAACCTTTTCGAATGCTTAGCTCTTACCCATGACCTTATGCCGCGTACTGAGAAAACCACTATAGAACTTAAGGAACTACCCAAGAATCTAAGATATGAGTTTTTGGATGAGGAGATGAATAGACCTGTTATAATTAGCGCCGCTCTAAACCAAATAGAAACAAATCAACTCTTAGATACCTTGCAAAAATATCCCTCAGCTTTAGGGTATAAAGTTTCAGATTTAAGAGGTATAAGCCCATCCGTATGCATGCATCGGATTATGCTAGAAGAAGATTCAAAACCCTCAAGAGAACATCAAAGAAGAATAAACCCTATCATGAGTGATGTAGTCAAGAAAGAAGTTCTTAAGTTATTAGAAGCTGGTATCATATACCAAATTTCGGATAGTGAATGGGTAAGCCCAGTCCATGTGGTACCCAAAAAGGGAGGTATCACCGTTCTGAAAAATGAGAAAGGTGAGCATGTGGCAAAACGAACAGAAGGAGGATGGCGTATGTGTATTGACTACAGAAAGTTGAATAAGGCAACGAGAAAAGACCATTTCCCTCTCCCATTTATAGATCAGATGCTTGAACGTCTAGCAAGACACTCATGTTTCTGCTATCTTGATGGGTATTCGGGGTTTTTCCAAATCCCTATTCACCCAGAGGACCAAGAAAAAACCACATTTACCTGCCCTTATGGAACATTCGCTTATAGACGAATGCCCTTTGGACTCTGTAATGCACCTGCCACTTTCCAACGTTGTATGATGTCAATTTTCGCAGACTACCTAGATGGAATTATGGAAGTATTTATGGACGATTTTTCAGTGTGTGGATTTGATTTCAAAAACTGCCTCTCGAACTTAGAGAAAATCTTAAAAAGATGTGTGGAAGTAAACCTTGTGTTGAATTGGGAAAAGTGCCACTTTATGGTAAATGAAGGGATAGTCTTGGGACACATTATTTCTGAAAGAGGTATAGAAGTCGATAAGGCCAAGATAGAAGTTATAGAAAACTTAAACCCACCTAAGACCGTTAGGGAAATAAGAAGTTTTCTAGGACATGCCGGGTTCTACCGACGTTTCATCAAGAATTTTTCCGGAATAACAAAACCTTTAACTAACTTATTGATGAAGGATGTCGAGTTCGAATTCGACCAAAAATGTCTTGAGGCCTTTGAAGTTTTAAAGCAAGCTCTTATTTCAGCACCTATCATAAGACCACCTGATTGGACACAACCCTTTGAAATCATGTGCGATGCCAGTGATTTCGCTGTAGGAGCTGTACTAGGGCAAAGAAAAGACAAGAAACTGCATGCAATTTACTACGCTAGTAGAACACTAGACGCTGCCCAGCTAAATTATACAACCACAGAAAAGGAATTGCTAGCCGTAGTTTTTGCTATTGATAAATTTCGATCTTATTTGGTGGGAGCAAAAATAATAGTATACACAGATCATGCAGCAATCCGGTACTTGTTAAGTAAGAAAGATGCTAAGCCTAGATTGCTCAGATGGGTACTTTTACTCCAAGAATTTGACTTGGATATTAAGGATAAAAAAGGAGCTGAAAACTTAGTAGCTGATCATCTCTCTAGGTTAGAACACCTTAAGCCTGAACTTATACCTATAGACGATCACTCTGCTTATGAAAGATTAATAGCTGGGATAAACTCAACCGAAGAAGAGACCTATGAGGAAATCTCAACCATGAACAACATACCATGGTACGCAGATATTGTGAATTATCTAGCCGCTGATATCATACCCCCTGATTTAAGCTACCAACAGAAGAAGAAGTTTTTTAGAGATGTTAAACACTTCTTTTGGGATGAACCCCTCCTATTCAAAAGAGGAATAGATAATATATTCAGAGGATGTGTGCCGGAAGAAGAAGTAGGCAACGTCATTAAACATTGTCATGCTTCACCTTATGGTGGACATGCAAGCACGTCTAAAACATGCGCCAAAATATTTCAAGCAGGTTTTTATTGGCCTACTGTATGGCGCGATGTCCACACTTACATTACAAAATGTGACCGATGCCAACGCACTGGGAACATCTCAAGACGTGATGAAATGCCTTTAAGTAACATCCAAGAAGTGGAAATATTTGATGTCTGGGGTATAGATTTCATGGGACCTTTTCCTTCCTCAATGGGTGTTGTACCCCAAAATTTGCCCTCCCATATTTCTCAAAATATTCCAAGAAAAATTCACAAGTCCAACCCGGCGCGTCATATTCAGGTATTCTTTCGCCAAGATATCTCTGATAACATATTCTCAAATTCAGGTTCGGCTCAAGAGATAATTCTTTAAAAAAGGTATCCGAATGTGCGAGTTTTCTTGAAGAAATATGGTGAAAAAGTGTGCTGAAAGTGCAGTTTTTATGCGCTAAAAAATTCATAACTTGAAGATCGTGACTCGTTTTGAACCCGTTCCGGTGGCCAAAATTCCGTCTTGACATTATCTACGTTTTCATCTCTCACGGCTGGAAGCCAATTTCGATCATAAGGTCTTCAAAAATGTGGATTTATCAAGTATTTTCATACAGAAAATTTGTGACAGAAGTTTATTTGCGTCATGTTCAGAAAATCATAACTTGGTCGATTTTCATCGTATCGAGCTGGTTCTGGCGCCAAAATTTCACAAATTGAGTTGGCTACATTTTCACAGAAGGTATTGAGTTCAAACGGTATTCAAAAGGCCTTCGTTTTTTGCTCAGAGTGCGTGACACGCTGAAAATCCTGAATGCTGAATATTATTTCATCTGGGCCGAAACTTCGAAAATTCATAACTCGGTCAATTTTTATCGGATTGGACTCATATTTTTACACAAGGTCATTGACTCATAGATCTACAACTTTGCTTCAAAAGTCGAGACCAAATTATGCACCGATCAATACCAGTTTTTTATTGAAGAACGTGTCAGAATCGACACTGGAGCCCAAAATAAGTTTGTCTGAGCTGAAACTTCAAAAATTCATAAATAATTCACCGTTTATCCGATTGAGTCGATTTTCGGACAGGAGTTAGTTATCGATGTCGGCTACATTTTGTTTTCACATTTCAACTTCAAAAATTGCACTTAAGTCCCTGCGATTTAGCCTGGAAACTGACGAACTCAAGTGAACATTGGAAGCCCAATTGCACATTCAAAGCCCATTTTCTTTACCCTAATTTCCACTATATAATCACCTTCTTGTCACACAAACCAGAGAGAAAGAAGAGGAAAAAAAGGAAGAGAAAAAGAGAGAAAAAACCTTGCCACAACGCTGTCAGAATATCAAATTCTCTCAAGAACCCTAAAAACCTTGAAATCCTTATTACAAATCCCTCTCTCACTACAAACAAGCCATCACAGTTATAAACCAATACCTCACTACTTCTTCAGTAAGGATAAGGCTGGCTTGATCTCCATGATCCTAATTTTCCAGTAAGGCATAAAAACATTCAGGTCACTAGTTTTCCAGTAAGGGTAAGATTGATTTGATCTCCATGATCAAAAGGGTATAATCATTCATACATGCCATATTGTGCCTAAACATTAAATTTCTTCATATATTGGCTTTATTTGCATTTTATGATTTTATTTGATGTGTTTGTGAGATTCAACACTGCAGATTTAGACAGGATCCCAGGCAGGTTCATTAAGGAACGTTGAGGCCAAAAGCCAAATGGCCAAAAGCCAAAAGCCAAATGGTCAGACTAGAAAAACTTATGCATGACACCAATACATGGCGAGGCAGACATTAAGCCAGACATTAAAGGAACGTTGAAGCCAAAACACAAATGGCCAAAAGCCAAAAGCCAAATGGCCAAAGTAGAACAACTTATGCATGAAACTCAATCCAATGGCCAAAGAATGCAGACCACGGTACTCAGGAGTCAATACTTCAAAAAACCTCCCATTGGGCCAGACACCCCCTATGGTTTGCTCAATTTTTAATTTTTATTTGTTTTTCCTTTTTATTCTTTTAATTGTTTTTTAATTGTTTTCTTTTAATTCCATAAAATAATTTTCATAATAAATATAAAATACAGAAAAAATCAAAAAACTGTTTATTTTATTAATATTAATTTTACTATTATTATTTTTGTAAATAAACTTTAAACAATTAATTAGATTAATTTAGGTTTCAAAACTTTAATATTTTTCTTAATAAATTAAATATGTAGAAATTAGGGTTTTTAACTTTTTCATCATTTTGTTAATAAATAATTTTCTCATCATTATTATTATTATTAATTACTAATTTATTTTGTAAATAAACATGTACATAAATTCTTTAGTAAATTAAGTTAAACTTTAACATTTTTCTCAAATAATTAAAAATAACTTAGAATTAGGGTTTCTTTTAATTTTAATTTTAATTTTCTTATTTCATAAATACAAAAAAACCTAAAAAACACTTCTTTTATTTCAATAAATAATTAATTAATTTTTAATTTCAATTTAACTTCAAAAGGGTCCAACGCCCTCGTTTTCAATTTTAATTCAATTCGCGCATTTTATTTATTCCTTCTTTTAAATATTGATGTAATTCTCCCAAAGCCTTGTAAACTCGGACATTTTATTTCTCGCACTTTACTTCTTTATTTTCTGTCAAACCGGGTCCTGGATTAAATTTGGCGATGTGGACCCGCGCCTTTGTAATAGTTTAGAACTTTTAATTTCCGCAATTTTTAACTGTTAACAAATGCATGCAAGAATGAATGGACAAAAAATAAAAACAAACGCGTAGATCACCCATAACATGACAAGACAAAAATAAATGAATCTGACACACAAATCACACACCACCCCTATGGTACGCCTCACTGTTGCCTTGCCTCGAAAGGTGATCGTCGAGTAGAGGGTGTCTTAGTAAGTCCTCATGATCCGGGAACCTGGCATGAGGGTAGCTTCTAAGGTGTCTTCCCATTGCTCTGGTGATCACCATGTCCCGAACTTCGAATTGACCCGAACACCTCCAACGGTGGTGCTACCTATCTCTCAATGGTGGGATGACACTACTTTAAAGGACATTTACACAGACGAATTCCTTAGGGTAGGTAGACGACTCTAGGTACTTGCTCTAATTTCAAAACAAATTCAAAAATACTTTTCACACCGACACCTTTTCAAAAAGCTTTCGAAAGCAAATTTTTCAAACACTCTTGAGGACCGATACAAGAGTCGAACTGAAATTTTCAAAGAAACTTTTTAAAACCCACAGTTGAAAAGCAAACAAACCATTTTTGAAAACACAAATGAGCAAGTATCTAAGAGCCCATGGATAACCATGGATAGAAAGGGTGCTAACACCTTCCCTTTCTATAATCTACCTCCCGAACCGAGAGCAATCTCTTTAAGGAATTTTTCTGTGCTTTTGTCCTTTCCATTTGGAGAAAATAAAAGACGGTGGCGACTCTTGCTTCCGCGACATTTCGTGAACCAGCGTTAAACAGTCAGTTCCAGATCCACCGATCACAGAACTGGCGACTCTGCTGGGGATAAAATTTAAAGTGAGGTGTACCTTAGGGTTAGTTCATAACTGTGTTTTCAATTGTATTGACTTGTCTGCTTTAAATTTGTGGGTTGCATGGGAGTTACATAGATCCTAACCCGGATCTGGGGATACCCTGTTTAGGTAGTGTTGGCTCCTAAATTCGACACCTTTGTTTTGATTGATGTCAGCCATTAAAAGCTGAAAGATGCTTTCGACTGGCTAAGTCTGTCGAAGTGCCCGTCGAAAGATGGCAAAATACTTAGAAGACTTCTTCCAATGAAGAAGGCTGAGTGCCTTCGACGTCGAAGGAGTTTCTCGTCGAAGATGTCTCTTGACGAACGTGTTCGATGGTCCAGAGTGGAGCAGTTTGAAATTCAAGCTTTTTGGAGGGAAAACGGTTTCCAGCAGTTACTACGTGCAAACGTGCAAGGATCTGGAGCGTCAAGCATGGAGAACGTGCCAAGTGGATTGATCTCGAAGCAGTGTAACTGCCCGACGGTTACTTGGAATGTTTTAGTATAAATAGGAGTAGACATGTAGTTTCTCGCGTGTGTTCACAATTCTATACATAGTCACTCATTTAGATTCGAGTACCCAGCGTGTGAGAAAGAATTGTTGAGAAATGTATGTGTGAAACACCAATTTTATCAATTAAAGTCATTTACTTTCCCAGAAATTTACTTGCTTTTCTTCTTTACATTTCCTGTCGAACCTTTACTTTAAAGCCTTGTTTATTTTACCAAGCCTTTCCTTTATGCAATTTACTTGAAACCTTTTATTTAAAGCCTTATCCAACTTAATCAAACTTCAAAATCAACCTATGTCCATAGGATCAATCTGATCGATCCTGCGAGTAACCAAATAAGTAACCATTTGGAGGATCAGCGGTTGTTTACCAAAACCCAAGGTAAACAAATTGGCACACCTGGTGGGACTGTGTGTTGATTGTTGAAAATAATCTCATCTTTTTGAGTTGTATGTTATTGAGAAGTGGTAGAATATACACTAACGATAACAATACTGCCAGAAGAAGGGAAGAGATGGCGAATCCGCCAAACAATAACGAAATCCCACAAACGAGTGTGGGAGCAACGGTTAGTATGACCGTAAGTGAAGCGACAAACGTTGGTTCGACACCAGCAGTGTCGGTCACAACCACGGGGCCAATAACTTCGTTAACAGGCCCCAGAATACCTTTGGGAACTCCCCCACCAAGGGGAAATATAGGCACAAGGCCTGTGGTTCCCCCAGGATTTATTCCATTCTATGGTATGCCAACTTCTGAAGTGGCAAGCCTGACGAATGCTGCGTCCACTTTTTCAGACCCTTTCGTGAGTGCCTCTTCGCCACTCCAAGGCTCTGGAGTAGGCATGGGGAATAGAAATAGGACCCAACTCTTAGGAGGAACGTCCCAAGTAGCCCATGGCCTTACAAATGCCTCGACAGCAGTCTTGAGGCAACAAATGGACGAAAGCAACCATGATATGGTGCAAATGTTGGCACAAACTTTGAGTACAGTGCTAAATCCTCTAATACAAAACACTACTCAATCGAATCAGCAAGTTACAGCGCAAATGACGCGTTTGGCTGATTTCTTTGGAGTACCCCCACCTATTCGACAGCCCCAAAGGGCGCAAATAAGGGGAAATCAGGGGATATTTGTAGAGGAAGAAACCACCATTAACTAGGCTCAACAGCCTGTCGAAGAAAACCTTAGGGCACGGTTGGAACAACCTGTCGAAGAGCCTAGGGTAATAGCCCCAGAGGTAAGGTTAGTTAACAGAAACCAAAATGCTGACGAAGTGGTTCAGCATATCCAATACCAAAACATGGGTTTGGAAAACAATCTGGCAACCATGATCGAAAGGATCATGACTCAGAATGGGATGAACATGGGCTTTCGAAGGCCCAACTTTACATCTCCATTGTCAGAATATGTGTTACAAACGGACTTACCTCCTAGATGCAAAGTCCCCAAATTTACTAAGTTCTCTGGGGACACGACAGAATCTACTGTCGAGCATGTGGCAAGATATTTGATCGAAGCAGGAGACATTTCGAATAACGAAAACCTAAGGATCAAATACTTCCCAAGTTCTTTAACCAAGAACGCTTTTACTTGGTTTACAACTCTCCCCCCCAATTCGATCCATCATTGGACCCAGTTGGAAAGATTGTTCCATGAACAATTCTACATGGGGCAAACCAAGATAAGCCTAAAAGAACTGGCCAGTGTGAAGAGACGTTTCACTGAACCTATAGACGAATATCTGAATAGGTTTAGGTTTCTCAAGGCGAGATGTTTTACACAAGTGCCAGAACATGAGTTGGTCGAAATAGCCGCAGGCGGTTTAGATTATTCCATTAGGAAGAAGCTAGACACCCAATACCTAAGAGACATGGCCCAACTGGCCGATAGAGTTCGACAGGTCGAACGCCTCAAAGCTGAAAAAGCTAAGGCAACGAAAACTCACAAAAGAGAAAGAATAGCGTACGTTGAGATGGATGACGAAGATCTAGAATCCTTCGATGATACTTTAACTGTCGAAGAAGGAGAAGTCGATTTAGCAGAACTAAAACAAGGGCCACCATACTCTTGTAAACAGTTAGTCCCCTCAAACGGGAAAAATCCCATTGGTCCAGAAAAGACCAACGATAGGTTCCCAAAAAAGACTTATAGTTTTGACATCACAAAATGTGATGAAATATTCGACTTGCTAGTTAAAGATGGCCAAATGATAGTACCCCCTGGGGTAAAAGTGCCTCCTCTTGATCAAAGAAAGAAGAGAGGTTTTTGCAAATATCATAATTTTCTGGGCCATAAAACTTCTCAATGTTTTCTTTTCAGGAATCTTGTGCAAGACGCTATTGAGGAAGGGAGATTAAAGTTTGCTGACAAATCCCCCATGGCTGTCGACTCCAATCCACTGAAGGCTGAAGCCCACTATGCAGAACCCTCTGAGGTGAACATGATAGAGGCAACCAGGATCCAGTCGAAGAAGCCAGGAATTACCATGGTCGAAGTCTCAAAGGACCACATCAACATGCCAATCTTTGGCAGTTTTTCTGGAAATTTATCCAGGAAGACAATTGAGGCTGTCCAGAAAGCGGTCGAGAACCCGAAGTCGAAGACTGCTGAAGCACAAAAAACTGGATCAAAGCCCAGTTCCCACTTGGCCACTGTTCAAGGCCAGACGGAGAATCTGGAGACACAAATGAAGCAGTTAACTCTTGCTACTAAAGATACAATGAATATCAACATGGTCGAGCTTTCTGACCCTAAAGCATCAGAAGAGGCCATAAGGCAAGAGCAGGCTAATAAGACGGCTTTCCCACGGGAAAACGAAAACTTGGCAGATTTTTTACAAAGATGCCAGAAGAAGAAATCAGAGGTGATGCTGTATCCAAGATGCAGTTCGATCTTTGATAAAAAAGCTGCTGAGCACATTCAAGGCGTGAGAGCAGCGAACAAGAGAAGGGAGAATGCTGACCTTCGACATGATCCCAGAAGGGGTTCTAATCAAGACAAGAGGCCATTGACTTTTAGGCCTCCAACAAATGTGCCAGTAGACACTTGGTACAAAACTTCTGGCCGAAAAAGGCCAAATGAAGAGAAATGGCATTCTTTCGATGTGCCAAGAGGTTCCTCTTTGACTCAAAAGAAAGAGCCTCGAGTTGCTGCACCTAAGGTTGCTCAAGTGTCCAGCAACTACAAGGGTAAAAATCCTATGTCTCGATCCCAATGGAGGAGATATCAAAGGAGACGAAAAGCTGAAAGGGAGGCTGCCACGAACCTAAGGCAGAAACTAGTTCGAATGTTCCTCAAAGGAAACAAAGGAAGCCTCTAGAGAGAGAACCAGTTACCAACAGGCTAGTTTGGCCTAACCAAAGTGAAGTCGAAGACGAAGACGATGCTGAGTCCGACGATACTTTGGATATAATGGTGAATATCGTTTCAGTGCTGCCCAGGGAATTCAATCGACAGGTAGAAGTCGAAGCAAGTGACTGGGAGGTGGAACAAGAAATGGCCAAACATAGGCCAGTGTGCTATTTTGTCATGGACAATGGCACTACAGAGGAACAAAATGGCTTCTTCGAGCCACCTACAGAGGCGATGAAGAATCACCTCAAGCCTTTGTTCATAAGGGCTAAGCTCGAAGAAACTACTGTGAATAAAATATTGGTCGATTGTGGGGAAACCATCAATATTATCCCTCACTCTATGCTAAGGAAGATTGGCAAAAGAGATGAGGACATTAAACCTCACAATATGGTCCTGTCGAACTATGAGGGCGGCATTGGGACCACCATGGGAGTGATCCAGCTAGATATCAAAGTTGGGTCTATCCTTCGACCAACGATGTTCATGGTCATATCGGCCAAACCCAACTACAACCTTTTGTTAGGCCGTGAATGGATTCATGGTGTTGGCGCTGTGCCTTCATCGATGCATCAAAGACTGTTGCTATGGCGTCCAGATGGGATGGTCGAAAACATAGAGGCAGATCAAAGCTACTACCTTGGCGAAGTGAATCACTTGGGTGTGGCAGATTTCGACAAAAACTTGGCTCACATAGGGCCATGTCCAACACCTGACTTCGACATGGCGCCAGCGCCAAACACCTTTTGTTCCCTATACCTGCATCCTGAGCATGGTTTCCAATGGGACATAGAAGACTTGTCCCACATAGACTTCAGTGGGTTAACTGATATCCAACCAACTGGTTGGGGAAGTGAATTCAGTGATAATGACTGAGTCACAATCTTTGCAGCGAATTTCGGCTTATGTAGCCGAAACCAAGATGATAACGGCTCTCGAAGCCGAAGTAAAGTATATGGCCACACAGGCCAATGATCAACAAACATCTGCTGTTGGCCCAGGAAAGGATTTCGATCCAAAACCTCCTGATATCATGCCAGAAGAAATGCAGGAACAGAGGCTCGACGCTATCTATGACGATGAGCCTTTGGGCTTCGAAAAGGATCCCTTGGCGAACAACATTAAAATGTTAGCACAAGACCCTTTAGAAGAAATCAACTTAGGCGAAGGATCAGAGAAAAGGCCAACTTACATCAGCGCCAAAATCGATCCAGAACTTAGGTTGGAAGTAATCCAATTGCTGAAAGAGTTTAAAGACTGTTTTGCATGGGATTATGACGAAATGCCTGGTCTCGACAGAGGATTGGTAGAACTTCAGTTGCCAATCAAACCTGGAAAGAAGCCAATCAAGCAAAATCCAAGGCGCTTCGCTCCGGAAATATTGTCGAAGATCAAAACGGAGGTCGAAAGACTTCTGAAATGCAAATTCATCCGTGTTACAAGGTATGTCGAATGGATTGCAAATATTGTGCCAGTAATTAAGAAAAATGGCACATTAAGGGTGTGCATAGATTTCAGAGATTTGAATGCTGCCACCCCCAAAGATGAATATCCTATGCCTGTGGCGGAAATGCTAGTCGATTCTGCCGCTGGTTATGAATACCTGAGTATGCTCGATGGTTATTCAGGATATAATCAAATATTCATTGCTGAAGAGGATGTGTCGAAAACAGCTTTTCGATGCCCTGGGGCCTTAGGCACTTACGAATGGGTAGTGATGCCTTTTGGCCTAAAGAACGCTGGGGCAACGTACCAGCGAGCAATGAATACTATCTTCCATGATTTTATTAACACTTTTATGCAAGTTTATATTGATGATATTGTTATAAAATCTGTTTCCAGGAAGAGTCACATTGACCACCTTCGACAATCATTCGAAAGAATGAGAGAACATGGTCTGAAGATGAACCCTTTGAAGTGTGCGTTCTGTGTGAAAGCTGGAGATTTCTTGGGCTTCGTTGTCCACAAGAAAGGAATCGAAATCAATCAGAACAAGACGAAGGCAATTCTGGAAGCGAAAGCGCCATCGAATAAGAAGGAATTGCAATCTCTCTTAGGCAAGATAAATTTCTTAAGGAGGTTTATATCTAACCTAAGTGGGAAAGCTCAGGCCTTTTCACCCTTACTTCGACTGAATAAAGAGGGGTTCGAATGGGGGCAAGAGCAACAAGAAGCCTTCGACAAAATCAAAGGGTACCTTACTAAGCCACCTATTTTGGTGCCTCCTTGTAGCAATAGGAGTATGAGATTGTACATAGCTGCATCTGACAAAACTCTGGGAAGTATGTTAGCCCAAGAGGATGAAAATGGAGTCGAAAGACCCATTTACTATCTCAGTCGAGTTTTGAATGATGCAGAAACTAGATATAGCGAAGTTGAAAAATTGTGTCTATGTCTGTATTTCTCTTGTACAAAACTCAAGCAATATATAAAACCAGTTGATGTTTATGTTTCGTCTCATTTTGATGTTTTCAAATATATGTTGTCGAAACCTATCTTGCATAGTCGAATTGGCAAGTGGGCATTAGCATTAACTGAATACTCCTTGACCTTTATGCCTCTTAAGGCAGTAAAAGGACAAGTGGTTGCAGACTTCATAGTCGACCACTCAATTCAAGTCGAGGATATTAATTATGTGGAGATAGAACCTTGGAAATTCTACTTCGATGGTTCCAGCCATAAAGATGGAACAGGAGTAGGAGTCTTGATTATTTCTCCAGATAAAATTCCAACAACATTCAAGTACAAAATAGAAGGTTCTTGTTCGAACAATGAGGCTGAGTATGAAGCTCTAATTACTGGCCTTGAGATATTGTTGGAATTGGGGGCAACTCGAGTCGAAATAATGGGAGACTCAGAGTTAGTCATTAAGCAAGTCACAAAGGAATATAAATGCATAAGAGAGAATCTCATTATGTACTTTGTGATAGCAAATCGTTTATTGAAACAATTTGAAAGTGTCAATATTCGACACATACCCAGAGTCGAAAATCAAATAGCCAATGACTTGGCACAAATCGCATCTGGGTATAAGATTTCAAAAACGAGATTACAAAGAGCAATCGAAGTTCGAGAGAAGATAAAAGCAACTTGTCTATCCCCAACAGACTTGGAATCGACGAGACTAGGATATGCTGATCACAGTAACTTCGAGATTTCGTTCATTGATAATTTGTCAGAGCAAGATTGGAGGAAACCCATTGTGGACTATCTTCAAAATCCAGGAGCTTCGACAGAACGAAAAACAAAATACAGGGCGTTGAGTTTTGTACTCATGGGTAATGAGTTATTCAAGAAGACGCCTGAAGGGGTGTTGCTGAAATGTTTAAGTGAAACTGAAGCATACATAGCCCTTTCGACTACGCATGTTGGGGCATGTGGGGCTCACCAAGCAGGCCATAAGATGAAATGGTTGTTGTTTCGACAAGGACTATATTGGCCCACTATGCTGAAAGATTGTGTTGAGTTCGCCAAAGGTTGCCAAGAGTGTCAAGTTCATACAGGCATCCAACATGTACCAGCAAGCGAACTTCACTCGATAGTGAAGCCTTGGCCCTTTAGAGGATGGGCGTTGGATCTTATTGGAGAGATTCGACCAGCATCATCAAAGAGTCAGAAATACATATTGGTAGGCATTGATTATTTTACTAAGTGGATCGAAGCTATCCCTTTAGTCAATGTGGACCAAGAAAATGTCATTGAATTTATTCAAAAGAACATTATCTTTAGATATGGAATTCCTGAGACAATAACAACTGATCAAGGGTCAGTTTTCACTGGTCGAAAGATGCAGGAATTTGCTCAGGAAACAGGTTTCAAACTCCTAACATCCACGCCTTATTATGCACAGGCGAATGGTCAAGTCGAAGCAGCTAACAAAGTGGTGATTGGCTTGATAAAGAAACATGTTGGGAAGAAGCCAAAGAATTGGCATAAGACGTTAGACCAGATTTTATGGGCTTGTCGAACGTCCCCAAAAGAAGCCACTGGGACAACACCATATAGGCTAACTTTTGGCCATGATGCAGTGTTGCCAGCAGAAATTTGTCTTCAATCTGCAAGGGTTCAGAGGCATTATGATATTCCTTCTGAAGTTTATTGGAACATGATGTTAGATGAACTGGTGGATTTAGACGAAGAGAGATTACGCGCTCTCGACTTACTCAGGCTTCAGAAGAAAAGAGTAGAAGACTCTTATAATAAAAAGGTAAAACCTAAGGTATTTTTGCCTGAAGAACTAGTTTGGAAGGTAATTCTTCCCATGGATCGAAGGGATCGAAGCATGGGGAAATGGTCACCCAAATGGGAAGGACCCTTCAAAGTTATCCAAACTTTTTCTGGTGGAGCCTATGAAGTCGAAGAGTTAAGTGGAGATAAAAGGCTCTTGAGAGTAAATGGTAAATATTTGAAAAAATACAAACCTATACTTCAAGAGATAAAAATAAAATAATAAAAGAGCAAGTCTAAATTAACCATAAAAAATGCCAAAATGGAAATTTTATTAATTTCAGCCAAGATGGCAATTGTTGTCGAATAACGATTACAGAAGATGGTTACAAAAGAGAATCAATCAAAAGGTAAGAGAATTCTTGAGTCGAAGATACTTGGCGTACTGCAGCTCCAACCTCTTCTTGCACCAGGAGTTTTCTTGCACTAGCTTGGCAATTTGAGCGTCGAGGCTTTGGGCCTTCTCAGCGAATTCCAGGCCTTGTTTGATCTCAGTCTGGCTCTCAGTGTCTGAGATGGTCGAAAGAATTTCCTCCTTGAGTACAGTGTTGGCGTTTATCTTCGCCTCTATTTCTGCGATTTGTGCCCGGAAGGAAACATTATCTCGATCAATGGCATCAACTCTTTCCTGTGCAGACGCTTTTTGTTTCGACAACTCAGCAATTCGAGAAGTCGAATCTGAGACAGCAGTCCACGCAGAGGAGCTTCTGCCATACAACACCTCGAGCTGACTGTTAAAACCTCTTTGGCGCCTGTAATCCGCTGAGACCTGATCAATCATAGAGTGTAACTCCATGATCAAGTCTGAGATTTCTGGGGCTACAGCTTCAAAGTCGACAGCATTCAAGACCTCTTTTAAGTACGATGGAGCAGTGGGGTCCCCCTCTAAAGTCTTCATCAAGTCCCTCTTGAAGAACTGGGCCTTAACCTTCGCCAATGCATCATCAAGAGGAGAAGTTTCAGTAGACTTCCCCGACAGGGTAGGAATTTCCTGACTATTGTCAGACGAACTCTTACTCTCGATGATGGCATTGAGGTAGCTAACAGGATCAGTCTGTTTCAAGAGTTCCAAGTCCTCTTTTGACCTGTGCTTCGAGGAGGTAACCCTTGCAATAGTATTATCTTGGGTTTGAGGTTCTTGAGTGCTAAGTGCCTCGACCGGTTGCTCTTCGACTCTGACTGAGGCAGTACCAGCATCGACTTGTGGTTCTTCGTTAGCATCACCCTGGGGTCCTTCGCCAGCGTCATTTTGTGGCTCTTCGCTAGCGTCACCCTGGTGTCCTTCGCCAGTACCACCTTGGTTCTCTTCGTCGGCATCATTTTGATTTTCTTCGACATCATTGCCTTGGTCCCTTTCTTCTTGATTCTCTTCTGACAAAACCACCACCTGAACCGTTTCTGGCTGTTGTTCCTCCACTGGCTGTTGTTCCTCCACCATAGGTTCTTCTGTTGTTTTCTCCACTGTTTCAGCATTGGCCTCATTCTCAGTATGGGCTTCGTCATTGCCCAAGTCTTTTTCCTGAGGCCTGCTAAGTTCAGCAGATTCCAGCGTTTCTGAGGTCCTTGGTGGAGAACTTTCAGTAGTATCCTGAAAAGGGAAAGAAGACCAATCGTCAGATGTCGAAAGAGACACAATCGAATACGGGTATTTATGCCTAAGTTATAAAAAGGGTCTAAGGGATTACCTGTGGATTAACTTCAGCCCCAGGGCTGGAATTGTCGCTTTCGACAGGCTTGTTAAGAAGAACGTTCAGTTCCTCCTCAGTTGGCTCCTCGATGATCACTGGAGGTGGCCTAGGCTTTCTCACAGCGACCTTTATTCTGACGGTTCGACCTTCAGGAGCAGGAGCAGGAACAGAAGCATCCTTCGTCAACTTTCGCCTTTTTAAGGGGGCAGGAGGGGAATCACTTTCGTCATCACTCCCAGATTCGACCACCAGTCCTGGCCGTTTCTTGGGCGAAGGTGCCTAGAAAACCAATAGGAATTCGATTGGATAATTACATCGAAAATCAAAATCGAAAGCCAGAAGAAAAATGAAGAAAATCTGGTTACCGATATAGGAGGCCTCTTCGAAGAGCCTTCCCCCTGTTGGTTGCCTGTGGCCTTCGCCGGCGCTGTAGTCTTCGCCGGCGGTGGAGGTTTTGTTGTAGGGACTCCTCCCTGTTGGCCTTCTGTAGCCTTCTTGGCTACAGGCTTTCGAACAACTGAAAGCAAAGAAAAGTTAACAGGCTAGCAGTCGAAGAGAAAGACAAAAAGTAATGTGAGAGCATGAACTTACATTTCTTTACTTTGTCCAACACAAGGACAAAAGACTTCTGCAACTCAGCCATAAAGTCCTTCTCGTCGAAGAAGTACTCAGCATAATAGCTTCTCCACCACTCCTCGAAGGATGGTGAGCAAAGGAAATTGAGCTGGTAGTCAAACAGCGAGAGGATTGTTCGACCAGCATATCTTCTGATATGCTTGATGGCAGCTTCTTCTGTATAATCGTTGCAGAAGTACAACATTGACTTTTCTCTTTGAAAAATCGGAGAAGGCAGGGTTTGGATAATACCAAACTGGCGAGATACCAGATTTGGTTGATAGGCAATCAGACTCAAATGAGTCTTTGAGCTCTTGAATCGAAGAGGCATGATCCTTGGTGTAAGGAACGCCTCCCAAAGTATTGTATGCTCATCGACATTGGGACCACTCGACTCCTTTGGATGTGGCCTTGTGAACCATGCTGGCCCCACCCTCCGTTGAGCAAATGGAGCCATAGTTGAAACAAACTCCTTCCTTCGAGCAAACATTAGAACGAAGTTGGTGAAGGTTTGTTGAAACTCCAGGCCATCTTCCACAGGTGTCAGCAGAGCCAGCCTGATTCCTTCGATGCGTCTATTCGCTATCGCTGGAGCTTGTTCATTTATCTGAATCCTCTTGGGCAAGAAAGATTCGAAAGTGGCGTTGAGCCACAGTTGAAGTAGCCAAAAAGGCCCAGCGAGTAGCAAACTGGCCCTGTCCTCGATATGTTTCAGAAGAGTGGCCCCATTGCTGATCGAGTCATAAAGACTAGCCAGAATCAGTTCTTCCAAACAGATGTTTTGGCGGTGATGCAGTTGGGTAGCAAGAGTGACCATCTTTTTGGTCACCTGCAGAGACTTCGAGCAAAACACAAAGCGAGTTAGCCATAAGGCTAGAAACGCTATGTGTTCGACATCCGACACCGCGTCTGTCGACCTGTCGTGATAATGGTTGATAAAAGTGGTGTATGTTGGCTTGGTCTCAGAGAAGCCAATTTGGTCCTCCGACATCTCCTCCGGATCGAAGTAATCTCCGGTTGGTCGAAGGCCAGTAATAGCGGCCACGTCGAAGAGTGTGGGGGTTAGCATCCCACATGGAAGATGAAAAGTAAAATGGGAGTAATCCCAGAACAACAGTGAAGCTATCAGCATCTCTGGGGAGTAGTTCAAACCCGTCTTCGACAGCATCACTAAGTCGAAGATTCCCATATCCTTCCAGATCGAGGTTTGATGTTTCTCCAACTTTGTTAGCCAAGCAACATAATCGGAGGTCAGATTAGGGCAAGACCTGAAGACCCTAACCCCTCTATTGAAGAAGCGGAGGTCGATTTTTTCACGAGTAGGGTCTTCGTTGTCTTCTGCGTCTTTCTTGGCGCATGCTACTGGCTTGAGTTTCTCGACGATTGGGAAATAGCTCTTGATCTTCAGAGCTTCAGAGATGCTTGGATTCATGGGGCCAGACATTGCGAAGATCTGGTTGGAGTATCCAACCGGGATCATCAAGTGGCGCGAGTAAGCATCGCGAACGGAGATGTCAGAAGGTTCAGGAACCCTTCGTTTGCCTGTAGAGTTTACTACCGGAGCAGTGACGAAGACCTTGGGTTTAACATGTTCAGTTGGTGCGTTAGCACTAGGAGCAGTAGAAGCAGAGGCCATTGTTGAGTTTGAAGATGAAGCGAAAGAGGAAGAGTTTTCTGCAAAGATAGCAAACTTATGTGAAAACAAGGAAGTTTGAAGGCTAGTTGGCGTAAAAAGTCCCACAAGGGGATATTCACTGCTATTTATAGTAGTGGGAAAAATCCCCAATAACGAGGACATTAAATGCCATTTAATGCTGCAAGAGTTAGTGGGACGCGTGGCAGCCCCTTGTTGTTTTGGCCGTTTCTGCAGAAGTGGAGAGACGCAGCGTGCGTCCTCGTTTTTGGGAATTGTCATAATGACAAATTCTGAAATGACGTTTGGTACTGCACGCCGTACTGAAAGTGACGTCCTA
Organism: Vicia faba; assembly: GCA_948472305.1. NCBI lineage: Eukaryota > Viridiplantae > Streptophyta > Magnoliopsida > Fabales > Fabaceae > Vicia > Vicia faba. The sequence goes on along the minus strand of OX451738.1, from coordinate 928,741,815 downwards.
GGATCAAATCAATGATGGTTTCTTGGGATTGCCAATAGTTGGTAAAAAGCAACAAAAAGTGCACAAGTTAACTTGTGACTAAGCGTGGAAAGACAGGTGTCGAATGGCGTTTTCAAAGAATGCCTTTTTCTTTCAGAGTCGAAATAAGGCATTCTTGGGGGGCAATTTGTTGGCTCCTAAATTTGACACCTTTGTTTTGATTGATGTCAGCCATTAAAAGCTGAAAGATGCTTTCGACTGGCTAAGTCTGTCGAAGTGCCCGTCGAAAGATGGCAAAATACTTAGAAGACTTCTTCCAAGGAAGAAGGCTGAGTGCCTTCGACGTCGAAGGAGTTTCTCGTCGAAGATGTCTCTTGACGAACGTGTTCGATGGTCCAGAGTGGAGCAGTTTGAAATTCAAGCTTTTTGGAGGGAAAACGGTTTCCAGCAGTTACTACGTGCAAACGTGCAAGGATCTGGAGCGTCAAGCATGGAGAACGTGCCAAGTGGATTGATCTCGAAGCAGTGTAACTGCCCGACGGTTACTTGGAATGTTTTAGTATAAATAGGAGTAGACATGTAGTTTCTCGCGTGTGTTCACAATTCTATACATAGTCACTCATTTAGATTCGAGTACCCAGCGTGTGAGAAAGAATTGTTGAGAAATGTATGTGTGAAACACCAATTTTATCAATTAAAGTCATTTACTTTCCCAGAAATTTACTTGCTTTTCTTCTTTACATTTCCTGTCGAACCTTTACTTTAAAGCCTTGTTTATTTTACCAAGCCTTTCCTTTATGCAATTTACTTGAAACCTTTTATTTAAAGCCTTATCCAACTTAATCAAACTTCAAAATCAACCTATGTCCATAGGATCAATCTGATCGATCCTGCGAGTAACCAAATAAGTAACCATTTGGAGGATCAGCGGTTGTTTACCACCTTGTTGGCTCCTAAATTCGACACCTTTGTTTTGATTGATGTCAGCCATTAAAAGCTGAAAGATGCTTTCGACTGGCTAAGTCTGTCGAAGTGCCCGTCGAAAGATGGCAAAATACTTAGAAGACTTCTTCCAAGGAAGAAGGCTGAGTGCCTTCGACGTCGAAGGAGTTTCTCGTCGAAGATGTCTCTTGACGAACGTGTTCGATGGTCCAGAGTGGAGCAGTTTGAAATTCAAGCTTTTTGGAGGGAAAACGGTTTCCAGCAGTTACTACGTGCAAACGTGCAAGGATCTGGAGCGTCAAGCATGGAGAACGTGCCAAGTGGATTGATCTCGAAGCAGTGTAACTGCCCGACGGTTACTTGGAATGTTTTAGTATAAATAGGAGTAGACATGTAGTTTCTCGCGTGTGTTCACAATTCTATACATAGTCACTCATTTAGATTCGAGTACCCAGCGTGTGAGAAAGAATTGTTGAGAAATGTATGTGTGAAACACCAATTTTATCAATTAAAGTCATTTACTTTCCCAGAAATTTACTTGCTTTTCTTCTTTACATTTCCTGTCGAACCTTTACTTTAAAGCCTTGTTTATTTTACCAAGCCTTTCCTTTATGCAATTTACTTGAAACCTTTTATTTAAAGCCTTATCCAACTTAATCAAACTTCAAAATCAACCTATGTCCATAGGATCAATCTGATCGATCCTGCGAGTAACCAAATAAGTAACCATTTGGAGGATCAGCGGTTGTTTACCAAAACCCAAGGTAAACAGGTAGCATAAGCTGTGAGGGACCTGTCCGGCGTAGACCGACACAGGTGAAGCAGTGGCTACGTTGGTGTGGCGCCTTGGTCTGTACCGATATCCCTCGTGTTGAAACGGGGAGAATATGGGTCTTCCAAGGAGTCATTAAGCACCAACAGACCTTAGAACCTTAAATGACCCAACTTGGCCAATAGAACAGTAGCAGTATGCTACGCCCATTGAGGCTAAACTCTCGTGATGGTTCTGGCCGCAAGAAAAAATTGTGATGCTGGAGTTATGACCGATTGAGGATAGTCAATGATATTGGGATCCTCTAAGAACCTGGTTACTTTGATAGGACAGGTATGAACCAACCAACTGAAAGAGGGTAGTACCTAAACCTCAGGCTGGCCTAAACTCTAAGGGCTCTTTTGCGTGACTTGTGTGCCTTCGTACTTGACTATTTGCATGCTTGTTGTCTGACACTTGAGTTTCCTGCAGGTTTTGTTTATAGTCCTTAATTTGGATTCGTGACAGGGTTTACTAAGTCTCTTGCAGGTTTTGTTTATAGTCCTTAATTGGGACTCATAACAGGGTGTACTAACTACTTGCAGGTTTTGTTTATAGTCCTTAACTGGGACTCATGACAGGTTTTACTTGAGTTTCTTGCAGGTTTTGGTTTGCAGTCCTTAATTGGGACTCATAACAGGGTTACTTACATTACCCCCATGCATAGCATAACATCATACCATTGCATACATCCTACATCCTAACTCATTTCAAGGATCTCAAGGGTTTGTGATGCAGGTCATGGTGAATCAACTATCCCAGCAAGGGGCAAAGAGGATTTATTTTCCTCTAGCCAAGGTTGTCAGGGGCTATGACCCACTTGGTATGGTGAGCTCTGACTCCTGAAGAAGGTTCCCCTAACCAAGGTTGCTTGGAAATCAAAACCAGACATGATGACTAAAGTCAGGGGCTATGACCCACTGGATATGGTGAGCCTTTGACCTTGAAGAAGGACTCTCAACAACATGCAGTTCCTTCAATCAAGCTACCAGATCCAAATGCTAACAAACTTTCTTGTTTACCCCGCGAGGTCCTTGAAAACATTGCATACATGTCATACTCATCATTGCATTACAGGTATCCCTTTTGCAGGTCACTCACCTTTCTCGCTGTTTATTTCAGCAATGGCCTTCCAACCAGATAACCAGGACCTTCTCGCTCAAGAGACTCAGTTCAGGGAAATCCTCCTGAATCTATCCAAGGGGCAGGAGGAGCTAAGGACACTTCTCATGGAGACTTTTGTCAGGAACAGTGCTGAGGATGAAAGGCTGAAACACCTACAAGCTGAGGTGGATGCATTGAAGGTCCAGATGCTGGGGCAGGTGACTGCCATTCAAGGGTTAGCTCAAAGACAAGATGAGCTCTGGTTTCTCGTCAACCAATTGCTTCAGGGCAACCAACTGGGGCAAAAGTCTAAGGGTAAAAAGCCAGTCATCGTTCAACCACCTTTGAGACAAGGAGGTAAGGGGAGAGCTCCTCAAATGACTCCAGTGTCACAAATTCAACATCGCAACCAACAAAAGAGCGAGAGAAGGCAGTTCACTCGGCTCAGCATGACCTTATCCCAGATATTGCCACAGTTGCTGGAGACCAAGCTGGTAACTCTAAAAGAGGCTCCGAAGTTTCAAAATACAACGTCACCAAAGTATAACCCCAACGCTCGCTGCGCTTATCATTCTGATAGCCCGGGGCATGCTACAGAGGATTGTTGGACTTTGAAGAATAAGATTCAGGACCTGATTGATGAAGGAGCACTGGAATTCACACAAGATGGCCAGGCTGAATTTTTCTACCATCCCTCCAAGGCTCACCTTTTGAAGTGACAAGCTCTGAGACTAGGAAACTTTTGTTCATTCGAATGTTCAAGTTGTGTTGTTCTTTGATTGTTTAGACATTTATTCATATTAAACATTGTTATTCCATTAATGCATCGCATATGTCTGTTTTGAATCAATATATTCGTATTCACTTTATGCAAATTATTTTCATATTTTTTCTGATGATCAACTCTCAAATAATTCTAAGCCTCTTGAGGGAGGATGACGAAAACGATGCCACGATCGTTACAGTATGCTTTTGAACAGACCCCGCTGATGAGGTACAGGCATTGTTTCAATCCCTAAACACTGGAGTTATAAGGATGATAATCCCTCGTCAACCCCTCTGAGCCAAAGAAGTAGGAGTTTTTCTTTTCGAAATTTAAAACCCTTAATCATAACCTGGGGCAGGGTAGTTCTCTCAGTTGATCCAAGTGCACAACAAATGGCACCAAAGAGGTCCTTGTAAAATAAAGAAAGACAGTGATGGTTCCGAATAATCAATAAAGAAAGGCAGTCATTATCTCAGAAATAAAAAACCCATTAAGTCAAAACCTATGAAGGAGACTTACAAAACTGGGGCATCCCGCTGACTGTAATTCCAAAAAGGAAACAGTTCAGGCAAAAAAGAAAGGGATAACAAAAATCAGAGGTCTTACAAACCCTCAACAAAAACAAAAATGACTGCCTATTCAGAATAAATCATCAATATCTGAATCATCACCGGAAAATCAGAGCAAAGACTCAAACAAGGTCTAACGTATGATCAACTGAGTTTAGGTTTGGAGAACATCACGAAGAGCGGGTGGGTACAAATAAAATTTGAGCCTTTATCCTTTGTTTCTTAAACCGTGAACCAGGCCACGTTATAACCCTCAAAAGTCCTAGCTGAAGCATGGGTTAGTTCGAAAGCATACTGTTACGAAGGTATCCTGACTCCTTAAGGCTACGGTAAATACAGAGTTGACGTCACGTGTTACAAACATTCACTTGTTTTATGAAAAAAGAATACATTTTCAAAATCTTCAAGACAGACATAAGCTTTGCATTTTTAACATAACTTTGTTTGCATATGACTTTTTGTTCGAACAGTAGAAAAATTCGCACGATGAATGCCTAGTGAACAAAAGCGCTTCCAATCAAGGGGCATGACATGAGCATGGTCCATCATCTGGGGCAGTCCAATCAAGATTCGGAGAATCTCTCAAAGGCCAAATAGCCTGGGGCAAATCTCCGCCTGAGTCACTTGGGGCATTCCAGCAACAAATTTTGCACGATCAGACATCTTCTGGTAATATGGCAACACAAACAGCCGGGGGCAACTCCCTACATTCTAAGAGAACGGACATAGTCGAAAAGAATACTACGCAAAATCAAAGACCCGCTAGGTTGACATACCTAAGCAAAAATAAGGGCTTCCCGGCGAACCAAAAGGGTTCGGGAAAAATGAAGGGATAAAAAAAAAAAAAAAAAACTGTACACCCGGCAAGTCGAAAACCTGAAAGGGCGGCTTGGGCAAAAATGGGTATCCCGGTGGACTGAAAACCCGAAAGGGCGGTCCAGGCAAAAGTTAGGGATCAAAGCGTACGACTATGTCCTGTCATCTTGTCACCTGCCTACCAGAAGAAGCTTGGTCTATCAACAACTATCAGCACCTCATAAGTCTTCCTCTCCCACCTCAGAAACAGGGGCAATGATGAGTTGTCTAAGCAATCTAATTGTTCAGTCCTCCAAAGGTACCAAGGTAAGTTCAGCTAAAGAACATGACCAGTACATCTTAATTCCCCAGAGAGTCAGCAGCCAGTACATTCCTCTCCAAGCAGAGTATCAAATCTCAAGGAAATTGGGTATCCGCCAGCAGATCCCAACATTCCCCAGCAGTATACATGGTCTTAACAAGCATCCTCGGCAGTCTTGGTCTAAAGATCGTTCCCCGGCGACATACAAGCATTCAAAGGAATCACTTCCCCAGCATATCAAAACTTCCCCAGGAAAATCCAATTCCCCCAGGAAAATTGGAATTCATATCCCCAAGCAGTAAGCTTATCCCCAGTAGATTCTGGAAGCTTATCCCCTCGCAGAACACGAACGCGTCGTCCGGCTTGATTTAAAGAGTTATTTCCTTAACAGGATATAACTGGGTTATCCTCAGCCAAAAGCCACGGAAAGAGCGTCCTCGACGAAGTCTTCTATCCCCAGCAAATTATTATCAACACTCAGCAAGGCATCCCTCTTCCCACAGAGTATTGCTTCCCAGCATGGTCGCTAGAGTATTTTTCTCCCCGCAGAATCTTCCAGTTGCCAAGTCTATCCCTCAACGGAGTCATCTTCTCCTACCGATATTCTTGCAGTTATCATCCCCAGCGGAGGCGAAAGCTTATTCTTCAATATCAGCCCAGGATATGACTTCCCGGCACCCGTCAAGGATTTACTTTCCTAGACAAAAGCATACATAAAACATCACATACATCATTATAACATGCATAGACACATCATATCATACAAGTCTCATTTATGTTGAGAACATCATTGCTTGATCCATATCATGCATTGCATATGACTGACCTTTACCTTTCAGGAAAGATCCAGTTAAATTCTCAGCTATATTCCAAGACCTAGCCTGGTTCAGTTAAATCGACCCTAAGATTTTCCTGATTCTTATCCAGTCAAAGGCCTTCTCTGGTTCAGTCAGATCGACCCTAAGATCTCCCTGATTCTTATCCAGTTGAAGATTTCAAGACCTAGCCTGGTTCAGTTAAATCGACCCTAAGATTTTCCTGATTTTTATCCAGTCAAAGGCCTTCTCTGGTTCAGTCAGATCGACCCTAAGATCTCCCTGATTCTTATCCAGTTGAAGATTTCAAGACCTAGCCTGGTTCAATTAAATCGACCCTAAGATTTTCCTGATGCTTATCCAGTCAAAGGCCTTCTCTGGTTCAGTCAGATCGACCCTAAGATCTCCCTGATGCTTATCCAGTTGAAGATTTCAAGACCTTGTCCGGTTCAGTTAAATCGACCCTAAGATTTTCCTGATTCCTATCCAGTCAAAGGCCTTCTCTGGTTCAGTCAGATCGACCCTAAGATTTCCCTGATTCTTATCCAGTTGAAGATTTCAAGACCTTGTCCGGTTCAGTTAAATCGACCCTAAGATTTTCCTGATTCTTATCCAGTCAAAGGCCTTCTCTGGTTCAGTCAGATCGACCCTAAGATCTCCCTGATTCTTATCCAGTTGAAGATTTCAAGACCTTGTCCGGTTCAGTTAAATCGACCCTAAGATTTTCCTGATTCTTATCCAGTCAAAGGCCTTCTCTGGTTCAGTCAGATCGACCCTAAGATCTCCCTGATTCTTATCCAGTTGAAGAAATTTCAAGACCTAGCCTGGTTCAGTCAGATCGACCCTAAGATCTCCCTGATGCTTATCCAGTTGAAGATTTCAAGACCTTGTCCGGTTCAGTTAAATCGACCCTAAGATTTTCCTGATGCTTATCCAGTCGAAGGCCTTCTCTGGTTCAGTCAGATCGACCCTAAGATCTCCCTGATGCTTATCCAGTTGAAGATATTCCAAGACCTTGTCTGGTTCAGTTAAATCGACCCTAAGATTTTCCTGATGCTTATCCAGTCAAAGGCCTTCTCTGGTTCAGTCAGATCGACCCTAAGATCTCCCTGATGCTTATCCAGTTGAAGATATTCCAAGACCTTGTCCGGTTCAGTTAAATCGACCCTAAGATTTTCCTAATGCTTATCCAGTCAAAGGCCTTCTCTGGTTCAGTCAGATCGACCCTAAGATCTCCCTGATGCTTATCCAGTTGAAGATATTCCAAGACCTTGTCCGGTTCGGTTAAATCGACCCTAAGATTTTCCTGATGCTTATCCAGTCAAAGGCCTTCTCTGGTTCAATCAGATTGACCCTAAGATCTCCCTGATGCTTATCCAGTTGAAGATATTCCAAGACCTTGTCCGGTTCGGTTAAATCGACCCTAAGATTTTCCTGATGCTTATCCAGTCAAAGGCCTCCTCTGGTTCAGTCAGATCGACCCTAAGATCTCCCTGATTCTTATCCCAGTAGAAGACACCCAAGATTCTCTCAGCGTTCCTGTTGGGGTAGTAATCGTCCAAGGTTCTCTCACCGTCCCGTTGAGGTAGTAACCATCCATGGTTCATTCATTACCTTTTGAAGCTCCAGACTCAGCTCCTGTAACCAGTCAGGACACATCTATACCAAGCATCTGAAAACCAGCTCCTGCAACGTGTCAGGTACTCATTTGTTCTTTTACAGGTATGCAGGTTCTTGCTAAGGAATCTCCTACGCGATCAACATCCAGATGGCATCTATAAGCCCATCATCCTATCCAGCAATCTCCAAATGGCATCTATAAGCCCATTCACCCATCACACTGCTAACATGTGAGCGCAAATTTCTGGGCACTCTAGTGTTCAATCATCTTCCACCTTCGGATTACGAAAGGCACATCAGCCAATCTGCATCCTCAGGTCTAAGAAGATTGAACAGGGGCAACTGTTGTACCCCAAAATTTGCCCTCCCATATTTCTCAAAATATTCCAAGAAAAATTCACAAGTCCAACCCGGCGCGTCATATTCAGGTATTCTTTCGCCAAGATATCTCTGATAACATATTCTCAAATTCAGGTTCGGCTCAAGAGATAATTCTTTAAAAAAGGTATCCGAATGTGCGAGTTTTCTTGAAGAAATATGGTGAAAAAGTGTGCTGAAAGTGCAGTTTTTACGCGCTAAAAAATTCATAACTTGAAGATCGTGACTCTTTTTGAACCCGTTCCGGTGGCCAAAATTCCGTCTTGACATTATCTACGTTTTCATCTCTCACGGCTGGAAGCCAATTTCGATCATAAGGTCTTCAAAAATGTGGATTTATCAAGTATTTTCATACAGAAAATTTGTGACAGAAGTTTATTTGCGTCATGTTCAGAAAATCATAACTTGGTCGATTTTCATCGTATCGAGCTGGTTCTGGCGCCAAAATTTCACAAATTGAGTTGGCTACATTTTCACAGAAGGTATTGAGTTCAAACGGTATTCAAAAGGCCTTCGTTTTTTGCTCAGAGTGCGTGACACGCTGAAAATCCTGAATGCTGAATATTATTTCATCTGTGCCGAAACTTCGAAAATTCATAACTCGGTCAATTTTTATCGGATTGGACTCATATTTTTACACAAGGTCATTGACTCATAGATCTACAACTTTGCTTCAAAAGTCGAGACCAAATTATGCACCGATCAATACCAGTTTTTTATTGAAGAACGTGTCAGAATCGACACTGGAGCCCAAAATAAGTTTGTCTGAGCTGAAACTTCAAAAATTCATAACTAATTCACCGTTTATCCGATTGAGTCGATTTTCGGACAGGAATTAGTTATCGATGTCGGCTACATTTTGTTTTCACATTTCAACTTCAAAAATTGCACTTAAGTCCCTGCGATTTAGCCTGGAAAGTGACGAACTCAAGTGAACATTGGAAGCCCAATTGCACATTCAAAGCCCATTTTCTTTACCTTAATTTCCACTATATAATCACCTTCTTGTCACACAAACCAGAGAGAAAGAAGAGGAAAAAAGGAAGAGAAAAAGAGAGGAAAAAACCTTGCCACAACGCTGTCAGAATATCAAATTCTCTCAAGAACCCTAAAAACCTTGAAATCCTTATTACAAATCCCTCTCTCACTACAAACAAGCCATCACAGTTATAAACCAATACCTCACTACTTCTTCAGTAAGGATAAGGCTGGCTTGATCTCCATGATCCTAATTTTCCAGTAAGGCATAAAAACATCCAGGTCACTAGTTTTCCAGTAAGGGTAAGATTGATTTGATCTCCATGATCAAAAGGGTATAATCATTCATACATGCCATATTGTGCCTAAACATTAAATTTCTTCATATATTGACTTTATTTGCATTTTATGATTTTATTTGATGTGTTTGTGAGATTCAACACTGCAGATTTAGACAGGATCCCAGGCAGGTTCATTAAGGAACGTTGAGGCCAAAAGCCAAATGGCCAAAAGCCAAAAGCCAAATGGCCAGACTAGAAAAACTTATGCATGACACCAATACATGGCGAGGCAGACATTAAGCCAGACATTAAAGGAACGTTGAAGCCAGAACACAAATGGCCAAAAGCCAAAAGCCAAAAGCCAAAAGCCAAATGGCCAAAGTAGAACAACTTATGCATGAAACTCAATCCAATGGCCAAAGAATGCAGACCACGGTACTCAGGAGTCAATACTTCAAAAAACCTCCCCTTGGGCCAGACACCCCCTATGGTTTGCTCAATTTTTAATTTTTATTTGTTTTTCCTTTTTATTCTTTTAATTGTTTTTTAATTGTTTTCTTTTAATTCCATAAAATAATTTTCATAATAAATATAAAATACAGAAAAAATCAAAAAAATGTTTATTTTATTAATATTAATTTTACTATTATTATTTTTGTAAATAAACTTTAAACAATTAATTAGATTAATTTAGGTTTCAAAACTTTAATATTTTTCTTAATAAATTAAATATGTAGAAATTAGGGTTTTTAACTTTTTCATCATTTTGTTAATAAATAATTTTCTCATCATTATTATTATTATTAATTACTAATTTATTTTGTAAATAAACATGTACATAAATTCTTTAGTAAATTAAGTTAAACTTTAACATTTTTCTCAAATAATTAAAAATAACTTAGAATTAGGGTTTCTTTTAATTTTAATTTTAATTTTCTTATTTCATAAATACAAAAAAACCTAAAAAACACTTCTTTTATTTCAATAAATAATTAATTAATTTTTAATTTCAATTTAACTTCAAAAGGGTCCAACGCCCTCGTTTTCAATTTTAATTCAATTCGCGCATTTTATTTATTCCTTCTTTTAAATATTGATGTAATTCTCCCAAAGCCTTGTAAACTCGGACATTTTATTTCTCGCACTTTACTTCTTTATTTTCTGTCAAACCGGGTCCTGGATTAAATTTGGCGATGTGGACCCGCGCCTTTGTAATAGTTTAGAACTTTTAATTTCCGCAATTTTTAACTGTTAACAAATGCATGCAAGAATGAATGGACAAAAAATAAAAACAAACGCGTAGATCACCCATAACATGACAAGACAAAAATAAATGAATCTGACACACAAATCACACACCACCCCTATGGTACGCCTCACTGTTGCCTTGCCTCGAAAGGTGATCGTCGAGTAGAGGGTGTCTTAGTAAGTCCTCATGATCCGGGAACCTGGCATGAGGGTAGCTTCTAAGGTGTCTTCCCATTGCTCTGGTGATTACCATGTCCCGAACTTCGAATTGACCCGAACACCTCCAACGGTGGTGCTACCTATCTCTCAATGGTGGGATGACACTACTTTAAAGGACATTTACACAGACGAATTCCTTAGGGTAGGTAGACGACTCTAGGTACTTGCTCTAATTTCAAAACAAATTCAAAAATACTTTTCACACCGACACCTTTTCAAAAAGCTTTCGAAAGCAAATTTTTCAAACACTCTTGAGGACCGATACAAGAGTCGAACTGAAATTTTCAAAGAAACTTTTTAAAACCCACAGTTGAAAAGCAAACAAACCATTTTTGAAAACACAAATGAGCAAGTATCTAAGAGCCCATGGATAACCATGGATAGAAAGGGTGCTAACACCTTCCCTTTCTATAATCTACCTCCCGAACCGAGAGCAATCTCTTTAAGGAATTTTTCTGTACTTTTGTCCTTTCCATTTGGAGAAAATAAAAGACGGTGGCGACTCTTGCTTCCGCGACATTTCGTGAACCAGCGTTAAACAGTCAGTTCCAGATCCACCGATCACAATGGGTAACAAGTATATCCTAGTAAGTGTCGATTATGTCTCAAAGTGGATCGAAGTTGTTGCATCACCCACAAACGACACCAAGGTAGTTATCAAACTGTTTAAGAATATTATTTTTCCTAGGTTTGGAACCCCGAGGTTAGTCATAAGTGATGGAGGATCACATTTTATATCTAAGATATTTGACAAGCTTCTAAGCAAATACGGAGTAAAACATAGAGTAGCATCACCATATCACCCGCAAACCAGTGGCCAAGTAGAAGTATCGAATAGGGAGATTAAGCAGATCCTAGAAAAAACCGTATCACTATCCAGAAAAGACTGGTCTGGAAAACTTAAAGACGCCCTATGGGCTTATAGAACGGCTTATAAAACCCCTATTGGAACAACTCCTTATCAGTTGGTTTATGGAAAGTCCTGTCATTTACCCTTCGAACTAGAACATAAAGCCTATTGGGCCATTAAATCCTTGAATCTAGATTACCTAAAAGCCGGAGAAAAACGTATTTTGGACATTCACAAGCTGGAAGAGCTTCGCTTGAATGCCTATGAGAATGCCATCATATATAAGGAAAGAACCAAGATGTGGCATGATAAAAAAATCATCAAGAAAGATTTCAACATTGGTGATCCTGTTCTCCTATTTAACTCAAGGTTACGACTTTTTCCTGGTAAGCTTCGTTCAAGATGGACAGGTCCATTTGAAGTGTCAAAAGTTCTAAAGTCTGGAGCAGTAGAAATCAAAAACAATTCATACGCTCCATTTGTGGTAAATGGACAAAGACTGAAGCTCTACAAAGGAGGTGATTTGCCTGTCGACTACTCTAGTCATATTCTTATAGACCCACCAATACCCACATAAAGTAAGATCTAATCGTCAAGCTAACGATGTTAAACAAGCGCTGCATGGGAGGCAACCCATGGTTTATTCTTTATTTTATTTTATTTTATTTTAGTAATTTATATATTTTATCTGGACTAATTTCTTGTGTTTATATTTTCAGGATGCATTACCCCGATGGTATGGTTGTGATTTTCAGAGATGAAGCACAAAAAGCCCGATTTTCTACCTTATCTGCTAGACCTATGGTACCCACTAGGTACCCCGATCAGAGCTGCATGGAGGCACTCGGGATTGAGCCAAGTATTAGGTATCTGTGCAACCAACTTGGATGGGATTCTTATGCTGATGATGTCCACAAAACCTACAGAAACCTTACTCTGGAGTTTCTTAGCTCTATGGATTATAACCCACGAGTGGGTGAAGGAGATGAGCGAGGATGCCTAAGTTTCAGATTGTTTGGTACCGAGTATACCCTGACTATCAAAGAATTTGGGGATTTGCTTGGTTTCCAAACTGGACCGACCGCTATCACTGAGTTTCCATTGAGTTACTACATGGACAGAGATATTGATAAATTTTGGCAGGACATTACTGATAGAGCCAGCCTTGACCCCTCTACCCAGCTGTCCCGAAAGATCCATAACCCGGCTTTCCGATACTTCGAGATGATCCTGTGCCACACTTTCTTTGGGAGGAGTTACTGTGACCACTTGGTCACCGCTGAGGAGATCCTTTTCCTATACTGTGCCAGTCAGTCCAGACCTATAGCTAATGGAGGTTTTCTGATAGAGAGCCTCGAGCAGACTGCTCGATCCGCTGTAGGACTCATTCATTCCGGAGGGAATGTGACACAGATAGCTTCTGCTTTGGGTTTGGATAGTATGATAACACAGCTGACCCCATACTGTGGATATACCTTCCTGGATTTAGATTTTTGCATGGATCGTGGGCTCATGAGGAGGGCCTCTTTCCACCCATATCGGTACAGATTGCTCATCGATGACCAGACAGTTTACACCTTCACAATGCCAGACCCTCAAATGACTTGTGTTTCCAACTCTGCTAATTGGAACTATTCTGTAGAAGGTTGGGGTGAGATATCAGAGTACACTCCAGAATACACTCCTGCTTCCGAAGATCTCACTCAGAATACACCCCTGCTTCCGAAGATCCCACTCAGGACTACACTCCTGCTCCCGAGGATTCCACTCCAGATCACACATCCCGACCCGAGGTTACACACACTACTGTTCTTACTAATAACCTCAGCTTGCAGGAACCTGATATTCGCACTCTATTGACTGCTATGCGCACTGAGATAACCACTCTCCGCAATGAGGTGGCTGACCTTCATTTGCAGTTGGAAGTGAATGATGTTACCTTTGCTGGTGAGTTAGATGAATTAGCTCACGAGGTGGCAGAGATTCGACGCCAGCTGACTGAGCTGCGTGGCCCAGGCACTCCTGCAGAGCATCCTACCGGTTGGCAATAGATCTGTATTGTTCACAAGATATCTAGTTCCAGTATTATTAGTATTATGTTTATTTCCTTTTCAGACTCATTTTTTATTTTGCATTATCTGTTTCCTGCGTTGTTGATATTTATTTTGGGTGACCCAATGTCCGTACCTATATATATATATATATATGCATATGTTCCATTTATTTACTAATGTTTTTGTTTTTCTGGTCACCACAGTTTTAATATAAAAATAACATAAATATACATGTGTATATGTATTCACGTACATATATGCACATTCATAAGAAAAATAGGTACACCTCCAAAAATTGAAGCTAATGGCAAGGAAGGAAAAGCCCAATGGAAAGGAAGCCAGGCCAGCCCAACTTGCCTCGACCTCACCGCGCCCGCGGTAGGCCCTGCCGCGCCCGCGGTGACGCAACGGTCACCTAACGGCTAGTTGCTCGTTTTCCCCCCATTTTACCACTTTTTCCATTTCCAATCCCATTCTCTTCCATTTTTAACCCACCATAACTTCCTTTATTACCTATATCAACCCACTACATTTATTTCCATTATTCCCATCATAAATATTTACAACCACCATTTTTTTTTCTTCCCTTCCTATAAATACCCCCACTATTTCATTTTCTTCCTCACACCTTCTTTACTTCTACATCCCATTCCTTCTCTTTATTCATCCACAAGGAAATCCTATGGAGTATCACGGTTACATTTTGCGTGGTGGCCAAGCCGGAGAAAGGCAACTAAAGCGGCTTGAAAAATTGCTGACAACACCAATACACTCTACCAGGTATATCGATGAAAACTGTCTATATTCATTAGGTATATACCATAGTGTATTCTTCCTTCTCGACAAAATAGGCATGCATGATATTTTTGCTACTCAAGCACCCACCTACCCTAGGCTGACGTTCGAATTTTTAAGTTCTTTAATTTATAACGTCTCTCCTAACACTGCTAGCACCGTAGGTGGAGTCAAATTTAGAATGTTTAATATTGAATATGACTACTCCACTGACGATCTAGCCGCCATGTTAGGATTGCCTTATGGGGATGGTGCCATTTGTGAAGCACCTTTAGACACGGATTGGGCTTTTGAAGCATTTTGGGCCAGAATTACTAAACAAAATGCAACATCTTTTGATGGCCTACTTGCTTCTCACATCCACAATCCTGCCCTTCGTGTCTTTAGATTTCTTTTAGCATCCACCATCTTTGCTCGGGAAAACCCAAACAAGGTGAATGCTAAAGAATTAATTATCATGCAGAGCTGCCTCACAGACACCAAAGTTAATCCCGTCCCATTCATGATTGCCCACATGTACCATGTTTTAAGAAAAGGTGGGCCGATTTCCTTTGGTGGACTGATTACCACTATTTCCCGTGCCATAGGATTGGATACGGAACTTGCCACCCTTGAGCCACTTCCTCCTCGGATTGCAAATCTTAAATTTTTCAGGGATATGCGTTTATGCAAGACGAGGAAGGAAGGTGGTTACTTCCTCATGGTTGGAGGTGCTGCCGTACCCAGTGTTGTTATTCCTTGCACCCGTCGTACTGATATTAGATTTGAGCGTAACTGGACCTACGATCTCAACGCTCCTGCTTTTATTGGTCCGTTGCCCCCAAATCTACCTTTAAATGAGGGTAACAACACTGATGACGAGTACGATTTCCAAACAGAGGAACCACCCCATTTTTCACCACCACACACGACACCATCTACCTCTAACCCACATGCAGGTACAGCTCCTAGTTTCCATGTCACTAAGGACATGTGGCGTGAGCATATGGCCCGAGAGGCCCAGAGGGACACCCTCCTTGCTACCTTGCAGCAACAGGCGGCCGATAACATGGCCTTCATGCAAGCATCCCAAGAACAAAATGCTAGCTCTCTGCGCACTATCATGGAAAGTCAGCTGGCTTTCCAGAGAGACCAGCACCTACACCAGACCACATATGCTCGTCACTTCCAATTGATGGAGGCAACCCAAGGCACCCTCATTGGTAGGACCCAAGAGCTACAAGCGGCAAATGCCGCCTTGTCAGAGAGATTGGAGCAGCTTGTTTTGGACCAAGATAGCCGCCGTCGCAGCCGTAGCCGCCGTTCCGGTCGTACCAACCAGGATGGTGAAGGTCCTAGTGGCCCCCACTAGTGTTTTCAGGTACCTCCTCCTACCTTATTTTGGAACATTGAGGACAATGTCTGATTTAAGTGTGGGAGGAGCATTTATCGCTTTTATTTTCCGCTTTTATTTTCCGTTTTTCCTGCTTTTATTTCCCTTCCGCATTTTTTCTTTTAGGTGTGTTATATTCGTAGTTAATAAAATGCATGTGATAGGCGAGTCTTTCTGTGTAGTGTACCCTTTCATTTCCCCCACCTTTTAGCCTTACAAAATTTTTCTTTTTCAAAGATTTATGGTTGTTTTTTAGGATTTGGGCTATGAGACAGGTCCCAGATAGGGTCTATTTCTTGGGCACTCATTTTTTTGAAAAATTCGTTATCGTTTTAACACCGTAAGCCTTTTTGAACATCTAGATTAGATCCTTTCTTCCCAATATGCTATGATTTTGAATAAAACTGTACAAATAGGTCTTTAAGTAGTTTATCTTAGCAGTCAGCTCCGGCCTAAGCATGCTCTAAGTGTGGGATCGATGAATATAAGTGGATGATCTCTATTTCGCCTTAAAAGTTATAAAATAAAGTATGAATACGACTACGAGTTGGGTGATTTTCACAAAGATTACTCAACTCAAGAAAGTTGTAAGCACTAACAAAAGCAAAGAAAAAAAATATATATAAGGCATATTCGTTGTAGTTGGTTCAGAGGTATCTGGTGCTGGACTTGGTAGGGCGGACTACGGTCCGATCCCCCGCAACTGCAAATGGGTAAAATAAAAAGGGATTAAACCAACTCTTGTACCAGAATCCCATCACTTGAGATCAGAGTCACTAACCGGTCACTACACCATGAGTATGTACGGATAACGGGCTTAATGTGATTGCGCCTGAATGAAAAAGGACCTCGTAAAAAAGGGAAATCTTAGCATAGTAAGGATATTAGGATCGATCTGTATACTTATGAGGTTTATGTCCGCATTTCTGCGAGTAGTGTAATTACGATACCCTTGATTCAGATAGTTAGTGCCTGACAACACACCCTTACTCGGACTTAGAAGCCCTCTTTGCCCAAAACCTGTATACACCATAATTTTCTTTCATCTACTTCTAAGAGTTGTTGCTTGAGGACAAGCAAAGGTCTAAGTGTGGGAGGATTTGATCGCATTGAATCGCACTATGTTTCTGACTCAAATATCACATGTTTTCCTTAGTTTTTATTGTCATTTTCTCGTATTATGTTCCTTTTTCCTTTGTTTTCAGGATTCTTGTCATTTTAGAGCCTTCTGTGAAGAAACGAGCCAAAACGCCAAGAAATTAGGGTTTTTCAAGACATTTTGCACTTATGGCGTTCAGCACCGCGCTGGCTACAGGGAACGCGATGACGTGGCCCACTTTCACCCATAGATCAACTGCCACGTTCCCATGATGTGGCAGTTCCAAGCACCGCGCCCGCGGCCACCCTCACCGCGCCCGCGGCCTTCACAACAAGTTTCCCGCTCAAAAGAAGTTAAGGGGCATGCTGGTCCTTACGCACCTCAAGGATCCTCTATAAATAGTTTTCGATTTTCATTCTTTAGTTTCATCCAAGCTTAGTACAATCTTAAGCCATATACTATCAATTTCTGTAAAGTGATAATCTCTTCACATCGGGGAGTTATTGCGGTGTAGATTGAGTTGTAATCGAGTCTTGGAGCACTTTGGTTGAAGTTCATCATACCGGCCTTACCTTTCTGTAGATTTGTATCAGATTCAAGTCTCCGACTGGAGCAAGGTTCTATTTTATTGCATTTCTTTATTTAATTGCTCTTACCATAGTCTACACGTTTTATAGACTTTAAATGCTCTTACCATAGTCTACACGTTTTATAGACTTTAAATGCTCTTACCATAGTCTACACGTTTTATAGACTTTAAATGCTCTTACCATAGTCTACACGTTTTATAGACTTTAAATGCTCTTACCATAGTCTACACGTTTTATAGACTCGCACTTATTATGTCTGGCTAAACTATAAAGGTTAGGATGTAATGATTGTCATCATGGTCGTGTTCCAATTATCATGCTAGTGAAAATACTCTGGGGATGTTTTGCTTCTAACTTAAGTCAATTGTGTTTAAATGTTTATTGGGTAAGATCGAAAGTCGTCCAAACTAATGATACGACTTGATTATTATTTAACCAAACAAAAAGAGCGAAAGCCGTTGATTGGTTAAATAGGAATCATTGACCTTTTTAGAAAACGATTTTGAAACTATTTTCGGACGCGTTTGTAGGTTTGAAATCTGACTCTTGGTCAAAAGCCAAAAGTCTCTTTAAGTTAATCTTTCCAAGTAAAATCACTTTTCTGTTAAGTCAAAACTATCAATTTCTTAAAAATAGGTTTACCTCTTTAACGCGGAAGGCACCCTTTATATGTGACAATAAAGGAATTTAATTTAAAGAGTAAACTCGGTTCTTAGTAGTCAAAAGCTACAAGTTCCCGTTAAATTGATTCTTTGCTATCAATAGAAAATACTGCCCCATAAGTAGTTTTATCTACGCATGACCGGACCAATATCTGATTACATGATTTACATTCCAACATGTCTTTTAAACTGTTATTTACCTCGCTCATTTACTTTGTGCACTGCACTCACATCAATATTCTTGTTCGCCTTAGATAAGCACCTTAGCAATAGAGTTGATAGATTGACAATTGGTCTCTGTGGTTCGATAATCTTATATATTACTTCGATAGGCTGTACACTTGCAGTACTACATTTAGGCTATACGTTACAGATTAAACCCATCATACGTGAAATTAGGGAAGAGAAGAGAAGCGAGGAAAAAGCCAAACGCCGTGAATTCGAAGGATCATCGCGAGGTAAGGGGTGATTTCGATTATTTAATATGCCTTATAAATTTTGGGATCAATAGAATTGATTAAGCATGTTAGGAATCCCAATTTAGAATTTATGAAATTCAAAACCCAATCCCATGAATTTTATGTTTTGATTCAATTTGATGTTATGAGGAAATTGTATGATGTTATGGTGTGTTATAATCTCATTGGAATCATGCACTATAACTTGTTTTGACATTGCTGTGAGTTGGATTCGTATGGGTATGAATTGGATGGGATTGGAATGAATAAATGCTGTCAAAATAGCAGTTTTTGACTTTTCAGGTCGCAGGAACCGGTTCCCAGTGGGGAGGAACCGGGTTCCACTGTGTAAAATTACAAAAACTGGCAAAATTGGTCGTAGGAACCGGTTCTTGTATAGGTAGGAACCGGGTTCCAGTACATTTTCCAGAATGGGTATTTTCTGAATTTCGCAGGAACCGGTTCCTGCATATGTAGGAACCGGGTTCTGCTGTAACCTTTTGAAAAGTATTAAACTTTGAAAATTCATAACTTTCAAACTGTAAGTCCGATTTGAGTGCCGTTTTCGGCAGTATTTCTTAAATTAAAAGTACTATCTTATAAAATAAGAAAAATATTATTTTATAAAAAATTATTTTAAAAAGAGTCGAATTCCTGATTTTTGTAAACTTTGGTATTTTGAGAATGATGTAGAATTGTTTGTGAATTGTTCTATTTGGTGAATGAGAACTGATACTTATGTGTTGTGCCTGCTATCCATTATGATTGAGATGTGATCATGTGATATATTGGTTTTGGCGTTATTTGGAATTATGTGGTGATCATATTCTGTTGATTTGATGTTGCATGCTGGTGATGTGCATGCATATGCATTGTTTTGGTGAAGTTAATTCCCATTGTATGGAATTTGACTTGTATTGCCGTTAACCGATACCCGGGAGATGATGGGTGGTTAGGCTGGATTCGTGTCCGAGTGTTTATGGACGAATCGATGGTTGCTGTATCCGGTTGATGATGGATCAGTGTTGGGTGACTTGGTCACGTGATTGGTACCACATGCATTGTGTTTGCATGGAATTGTAACATGTTAGGATGTCTTCCAGTGTTACAATTCTTTGGTTGATTATTGATTTGTGCATAATGACTTGTATGATTGAAATTGTGTGTTGAATCTGGATTTATGCTAAAACGGGTGAAATAATATGCTTGTGATATAATGTTGATTGAGAAGCTTATAATGCATGTTAATTATGAGAAATCTCACCCTTACTTTAATGATTTCAGATTAAAGTTAGCAGCTCAGGAGTTGGTGAGGATGGATCTAGAGCTATGTTATTTTAAGTCCGCGTGTCAGTGTCGTGCTCTGATAGGTTGTAACACTGGGGGAAACGTTTGAATGATGAGTTTTATTTTATACTCTATTGTTTAATTTATGTTGGGAATACTTATAAAGTGAAGTTATTCCGGTTTTGAGATGTTTCCGCTGTGTAGAACATGATGTTGATTCGAATATTTATTTTAATAATTCCTTCAGTAAAGCATGACAACTGTAGATTTGAGGTTTTTATATTTATCAATGAATTGTGACATCCCTGTTTTCCATGTTACTCTGATTTAATTAATATATTCGCGGGTTATTTAGAAGGGGTGTTACATCCCTGGCTTGGTATGCCCCCAGAGTAAGAGAGTTGCTTCGAACTAGGTTAACAACTTTTGTATGTTGTTTATTGCTTTTCAGTACTGTTTTAATATGTTTATACCTTGCATGTTTGTTTAAGTCAGATCATATGTCCCAACATGTCATAGGACATCTGAGTTCTGTTATACCAGAATTTCAATTGGTATCAGAGCAGGCATCCTGTTCTATTTCTGGGTGAGATCATGGGATGATACTTTTTGGTTCATGGGAAAGGAATAAGGTATTATTGAAAAGTTGTTTGAACATGGAGAGTTTATATTGTTGTTTGAACGGTCCCTAGAAGTGGAGGATGGAATGTTCATGACAAGGTGTGTTTAGATTTGTCTATGTTGTTTTCAAGCATGTAGTGGTGGCAAACTACTGTGTTAGGGGTTTGATTTATTTTTAAACCTAGGTTAACATCTTGAACCTGTAGTATGGTGTGTTTGTGCAAATGTTTATGTTGTGCCTGAAGGTTGTTGAGGAGTTTTTTGGTTTGTGTTTTGCTGTATATATATTTGATGGAATACTCCGGGTGGTTTTGTATGTTGAGTATGCAACACTTTGTTCTCCTCTGAAGGTGTATCCCATGGTGTGGTAATACTTTAGGAGAGGTTCGACTAGCTTGTTAGAGTTTCTAAAGATACTTGAGGTTTATTCCAAGTCCACTCATAAAGGCACTCTTATATGAGTTTGTTGAAGAGAGGTCTGGTAGAGGCAATTTATTTTTGCATCCAACCCTAAAACGCCAATCTCCAGGCTTTGATAAAGGATCTCTTGGTGTGTTCCTTATGAAGGGAACTAGTGTCCTACCAGATGTTGGAACATTAAACCAGCAGATTATGCATAATCTTGTTGGATAAATGTAGGGCATAACAAATGCTTGGGTGCTGAATAAATGTGTTTTGATCACTTATGTTTGGAACCTACTCCTGATCTAGAAGATGAGGCATCTGTGTTTTATGTCTAATAATTTTCTTTGCTATAAACATGTCTTAGATAAGTATGTTGGACAGGACATGATCAACATATTGGGCACTCATTAGATTAGTTTATTTCTGATCTAAGTGAGTTAGAGTGCAGAGGTTGTGATTTGTTTTCCCGTGGAGGCTTGATAAAGGTATCTCTTCCAGATCCTTTATATGTGGAGGTCAAGCTCAAATGTAAAGGATATTCTCTCTAGACATCTGAAAGATCCTTCTGATCAAAGGAGACAGATTTATGGAATCTTGTTTATGGCCATAGAACATATTCTTTTTGAGGGAGGTAATAGATTAACCATAGGATGTGAAGCTATTGTATGATTCTCAAGGAATTTTTAGCAGTTAATAAGGGGAGTCCGTAATCTGAAGTTAGAAGAACTTGAAGAAATGTCAGACATAATGTCTTGACATCTTTGTATTGAGAATTTATTTTTCTCAATATATCTGGTGGTACTTTTCATAAATAGGATGGAGGTTGTTTACTCTAACTTTGTACTTTTATCAAGTCTATGAGAGCATGAAAGTCTTGTTCTTTTGTTGTGGAAAGGTATTTCAAAGATTGTTTGCATTGGTGTTGTCAACCAGAATTCTGTGGTTGATTGGTGTATTCATTATTGAAGTGTCATCTGAATCACCTAGGATGGTCATTTCAGTTGTTGGAAGCAAAAATGAGTTATTACTTTTAGACCAAATGATTATGGTTCTCTGGTATTTATGGGAAGTTCCTCTCTCTTCTAGGGTTCAATTATATGGTGTCCTCACATAATGGAAAAATGTTTTGCAAGGATTAAAGGGAATCTTTGTGTGTTGGAGAAGCAGACTTATTCTAAACATTCTATTTCATGATGACCAGTAAATGCCATTATTGTTGAAGTCTGCTCCAGATACCTATTAGAGGGAATCCCCTCTTTAGGTGCAGAAGGATGGCATCCAACACCTCAAAGTCAAACATGAGGTCTGAATATTGTGCTGATAAGAAGAAATCTTCTTGAGGTGTGCATGCTCTACATGTATTGGTCTGAGTTTAAAGGTTGTTCAACTACTGATGGTTGATCCTCTTGTATCACTTGCAAGAGTTATGGATTACTATGGCGTCTCCAGACCATAGTTAATGGTGAAATACATGTGGTTGAGACTGATGTCTAATCTGATGTTGGAACATCGTCTCAAAGTGTGTTTTATTCCTTCAACCAAGGAAGTTATTGTTGTCCAGATTGGAGTTTAAGGTCAAGCCACTGACCTAATTTGGAATATTTTATGGTGTGAATGAATGTCATCAGCTGGTTCCATATGTATGCAGAATAAGGATGTCAGACTAAATCCCCTACCTTGTGTAAGAAGGTAATCTTATCTTACCTATAATGAATACTTTAACGGGAGTTGAGTATTTGTTTATCCTCTAAGGAAGTTGTATATGACACTGATGGTGAATACTTTGATGGAAGACTAAGTATTTGTATGAGGAGTTATGCAATTATACATTTTGAACATTGTGTTTCTGAGATTATGTGAGAGTTTATTTCTCTCCATAGCATTCAGGTGTTTGGTATAACTTGAGTAAGCTGCATCGGCTGTATGTTCTATTGGGAGCTTCGTAAAGGATTTCAATGCATAACGAGTCCTTTGAATTGATTTAATAACCAGAGTGATTGGGTTCTGTATTAAGAATTTGATGTCCCAAATGATGTTATAACATCATGATCACTGATGACTATTTTGTTTTTAATGCTTGGGATTGTGCATGCGAAGTTGGATGCTCAAGCATTATTGTCAAAAGTGGCCTTTCTGGCTACGTGGATTAGAATATGGAGAATCTAATCCTATCTACAGTAGTATGCTTGGAGAATGCATGACTAATATGTTGAAGACTCCACTAGTATCAGCAACTAATAGTGGATGTAAGGGCAGAAGACTGCTGATATATACTGAGGTCTGAGCAGGTGTTTTTCTTCTGCTGTAAGTCACTTCGGATGAATGTTGATAGTCTGGACCTTAGTAAATCTTTTAAGCAAAATAAGAAAATTTGAAAAATGTGACTGACTTCACACCTAGTATGCATGACATCTTTCCTATTCAAAAGGTCATGATGCAAAGTGTGGTTATGAAAGGACATTAATCAGATGTGTCCTTGTGTTATGAAGGAGTTAGAGTGCTTGGATGTATTCTCAAGGAGTGAGAGTATCTGACTCTGGTTTGACTTTACTGAGGGAGTAGAGGTTCAACATATGCGGGAAGTGTTGTCCTTCAACATGAAAGCATGAAGTCTTTCATGTGCTCTCATCAAGTGCTTAAGTTTTCATCTTTAGTTGGAGCGTTCATTATTCATGACAGAGGGAGTCATGTATTTGTCTGTGGATTGTTGCTGCAATGGTACAAATATTGTTTGTGTGTTATTTAAACTTATGGAGATCGTATGCCTCTTATGAGGGTGGGATGTAAGACAACATGTTGTGACATTATGAATTTATTGGTAATCTTAACAAGACATGGTTGGTTTTATCCATGTGAAGTTGGGTGTTTAAATCAGGAATTCACATATCTCTATAGTGCTTAAATGGTTATGTCTGAGAGAATTTATTTTTCTCTACAAATTTTGTGAAGGACTCTCTAAGGGTCTTTATTATTGAGAGATGTAACAAATGTGATATTCTGATGTCTTGGTGTGTGTCACTAAGTCTAAGTGAAAGGGGAACACTTAGAATCTAGTGGAAGACAGTGTGGTTGAAGATGTGTTGGTCAATATGCAAGCAAATAAGACAATGTCTGACTGGATGTCAGGATATTATTCAGGACATGGTTCTTGTATGATCAACAAATGAGTTTTTATGGACAATTTGATCAAACACGTGTCAGAAGGTGTGTTTGACTATGCATGTTCATGTATTGGATCTGGTTCTTTTCAAAAGAAATAATATAGAGCTAATAAAAGTCGTTCAAAACTGTCTTGGACTATGCACATTAACTTTAGCAGTTTTCTCCTCAAATAACATTTTCTTTGGATAAGAACATTGTTGTATTCAAAGATCGTTATTTCCTGAATAACTGTTCAGCTATTTATAGAGGGTTTTCCTGTCCTCTTTCACCATACAAGTGTTCATCATCATAATGGGTTTTATTCAGATTTGGGCAAGCTGTGCCTGAGTCTGGTATTGTGAATGCTTCCTTTGCCATGTTTTTTCTAAAAGGGGGGAGAAATATGATGATCAAGGTGCTTAAGGTGATCAGCTGATTAATCTTAGAGACTACTTTTCCATATCTGTCACAAATGAGTTGGATAGGATGTTCCATCTTGTTGTGTTTGAGTTTGTGACTTATGATCTGAGTTATGAACATAATTGTGACATGTGTTCTGAGTTACTAAGAGTGGTGGTTAATTTTTCTAGGTTGATTGGAGGCTGCTAATTAAGGAATGGTTAAGAATTCTCTTATGCCACCATGGTCTTCTAAGATCCATCCTGGTTTGAGGGGGAGTGTTATCTAACTTATTCCTCATGAACACCAAACGAATTCAAGACTTTCTACTCCTTTTCTTGAAGGTGTTGTTCTTTAGTGATGGGTTTGATACTGCAATGGA
The DNA here is from genome assembly GCA_948472305.1 of Vicia faba. Lineage (NCBI taxonomy): Eukaryota > Viridiplantae > Streptophyta > Magnoliopsida > Fabales > Fabaceae > Vicia > Vicia faba. Next base: position 928,716,873 of record OX451738.1, on the reverse strand, counting down.
TCTTATTCAAAATTCTACAAAGAAGACGTCGAACAAGATGTCCTGAAATCTTATCTAAAGACTGACTCCATGGTGTTGTAGTCCTGAGTTCAATAGTTGCTAAAGACTACTGTTAAAGGATTGTACTTTTTTTATTCCTGTAATCTGAGTTGTAAGTTTTATTATTTGTTTTAGCCAAAAATTTCCAAAGAGGGAGATTGTTAATTCTCTAATTTTAGGATTGTCATTAATTTTAGTAAAACAAATACAACAATAATATGTTAGGTATGAGATGCTAACTTGCTATAAGGAACAGGTTAAGCAAGAAGTCCTATCTTATGTTGAGACATGTTGAGATGAGAAGTTCTCATCATCTAGAACAATATGTCGTGTAAGATGTCTTATGAAGGAGCATACGACATCGCGCCTGAGCTGAATTGGACAGTTAGATTTTTTTATGATTTAACTGATGCAAAATATCATGGGAATATTATACAATCCTATGTGGCGCTGCTTTAAAGGTCAAGAAGAATCAAGTCAAAATAATGAAGAATATGCAGTTTCTAAATATGGAGATATTTTAGGAAACTAATGATTGAAGACCTTGTTTGTAGCAGAAGTTTCTGCTGGTTTGTAACAACTGATATGTTGTGATTGAAGTCCCAAATCCAGTTGGGAATAGGTTATAAATAGAATGGTTTGTAACCTAGTTATGTAAGGGTTCAATATGTAAAATTTTAGGGCTTTGTCATTGTCTCCACTCTCTAGGAGAGTTGGTGTAAGTGAACCACTCGGGTTGTGAGATGGTCACTGTGTTCTCACTCAAAAGTTGTGAAGTAATGAGTTGAGTATTGTTCTTGGAGGAAGCTTTTAAGCAACTCCAAGTTGTGTTCTTAGTTAGTAGTAAAGTTCTAAATAGTGGAGTTTAGCTTTAGGTATTGACTGAGTATTGTCATGGAAGTGTGCCTTCTGTTTTGCTGTCATGGAAGTGTGTCTTCCTTCTTATTGTCCAATTGTTGTTTGTGATTGATGAGGGATTGAGGAGGGCTCATATCTAGGTGAGTCTTAGATATAAGTATAGAACGGGTAGTGATTAAGTGAGTCGATCATAATCTGGTATGTTTGATGTAAGGTCTATGAATTCATATTATCATTGTAGATTTGTCCCTGCCTTGGTATGCCCCCAGAATAGGAGAGTTGCTCCGAACTGGATTAACAATTATGGTATTTTATTTATTCTTTTGAGTACTATTTTTATTGTTGATACCTTTCCTGTTTGTTTAAGTCAGATCAGATGTCCCAACATGTCATAGGACATCTGAGTTCTATTATACCAGAATTTTATTTACTATCCAAAATTGATCCTAATACCAATCTTGAAGAAGCAAACACTTTGATCAATACATATGACTCTAGAAAATTTGTTGATCGTGGCAAAAACCCTAATTCTTCTAGTAATTCTCATAACTATAAGAAATATAGTAGATTGTGCACTTATTGGAACAGGACAGGCCACACAATTGATGTATGTTATTGCAAGCATGGTTTTCTCCCTACATATGCTAAGAAACAATCTTCTGCCAATGCATTCAATGCATCTCATGGTGATTCACAATCTTTGGTTAACAATGGTGAAGAATGTACTGTAAGCAACCATGCTGCTACTATTACTCAAGAGCAATATTGTCAATTGATTAGTTTGTTACAACAAACGAATTTGATGTCCATTGCACCAAACACCAATTCCATTCCCAGTGTTAATCACTTCTCTACTCATTTTTGTCATACATAAAATGAGAATTCAGGTAAATCACATGTATCAGCAGTTTCATATTCTGCACACATTAAACCTTATTTTTGGATCCTTGTTTTAGGTGCTAATGACCATGTATGCGCATCCCTACAATGGTTTACTTCTCACCACAAAATTAAACCTGTCAATGTATACTTACCTAATGGATCTATTATTGTAGCTAAACATGCAGGCACTTTTAGTTTCCAAACCATGTCAATCCGGCCATTGCATTTTCAATTTTCTGATAATGCTTGTGTTATACATGATACGAAAACCAAGAAGATGATTGGTTTGGCTAGAAAATTTGAAGGCTTGTACATACTTATGACTGGTGATGGTTGCCCTGTTGAAGACATTTCTCATACTCAATCCAATATTCATAGTATTTCTTTATCCACTTCAATGTACCTGACCTTTCTACCAACAACTGTGAAATAATTCCCAAACAAGCCTTATGGCATTTTAGGTTAGGGAATTTGTCTCATGATAGACTCTCTAAGATGTCTCAATTGTATCATGAAATCTTCAATGTTAATAAAGCAGTTTTTGATGCTTTGCACTTTTCTAGACATAAGAGATTACCTTATAATTTGAGTAATTCTAAAGCCACACAAAAATTTGAATTGTTTCACTTTGATATATGGGTTCCTGTTTCTATTCATTCCATACATAATCACAAATACTTCCTCATAGTATTTGATGACTTTAGCATATTTGTATGGATTATTTTGCTCAAAACAAAATTTGAAGTGTCCAACCATGTACACCAGTTCATTACTCTTATTGAAAACCAGTATAACACTTGCCCTAAATTTGTCAGGTCAGATAATGGACCTGAGTTTTTTGATCCCTAGATTATATGCCTCAAAAGGCATTGTTCGTCAAAGATCATGTGTTGAATCTCCCCAACAAAATGCTAAGGTTGAGAGAAAACACCATCACCTTCTTAATGTAGGAAGAGAATTATTATACCATTCAAACCTACCTAAGCCCTATTGGTTTTATGTTTTTAGATTTACAGCCTTTGTTATCAATAAAGTCAACACACCTTTACTCAATAATCAATCTTCTTACCAACTGTTACATGAGACCTTTCCTAATATAAATCAAATCAAAACTTTTGGCTATTTATGTTATGCATCTACTTTATTCAGTCATAGAACCAAACTTGATACTCGAGCCAAAAAATATGTTTTTCTAGGTTATGCAGTTGGTTATAAAGGTTTTATATTACTTGATTTACATTCTTGTAGCATATTCATCTCTAGAAATGTCATACTATCACCCAAAATTGGGAATATTTCAGTACCTTACACAACAAGTCAGATACTACTACACCTCCATTTCATGATGTTTCTCTTCCCCGACCTAATGATGCACCTATAATTATCCAACCTACACCTGATACACCTATTACCAACCCTCATATGCCCGATCCCACCATTTCTCAAGATTCACCACCTATTCCTCAACCTCATAATACAAACCATCATCCTCCTACTCTTGTTTTCTCAAGGATAAGGAACCAACCGTCACATCTTAAGGATTGTGTATGTGCATCCTTCAATAATTCATCACCACAATCATCTTCGGATACTCCTTATTCTATTTCTAATCTCATTTCATATTCTAATTTATCCCCATCTCATTATCGTTTTAGTTTTTCTATTACAACCAACCATGAGCCCAAAACCTATAACGAGGCATGCAAATTCGAATGTTGGAATCAAGCTATGAAACTTGAGCTTAATGCCCTTGAGAAAATTGGCACTTGGAAGCTTGTAGGTCTTCCACCCAATGTGAGACCAATTGGTTGTTTCCGTGTCTATAAATTAAACACAAACCTGATGGTAGCATTGAGAGAGTTAAGGCACTCCTCATAGAAAAAGGATATAACCAGATGAAAGGCTTAGATTATTCTGATAATTTCTCACCAGTTTCAAAACTCACCACAATTAGACTTGTTCTAGCTCTAAATTCAATACATAATTGGTACTTATATTAACTTAATGTAAATCATGCCTTCTTACATGGAGAGTGACATGAATATGTCTACATGGTACTTCCTTCTGGTATTCAGACATCTAAGCCAAATTAGGTTTGGAAGTTGATCAAATCCATTTATGGTCTAAAGCAAGCTAGTAGAAAATGATATGAAAAACTTGTTTCACTTCTTATTCACCATGGCTATACCCAAGTGTTGTACCACAAAATTTGCCCTCCCGTTTTCACACAAGACATACTCCTAGAGGTTCCCAACTTGCCCTAGGTTGACCAAGATTTGACCAGACAATTTTCCTCCTAAGGCAATGAACCTCCAACTAGGGTTTCAATTTTTATCAATATGGTTGAGCTCTAAGGATCCCAAACTTTCTCCATTGTCCTAATATGTCCTCAAGATCATCCATTCCAAGTTTCATGCCTTGCTCAACAAGTTTGCTCAGTCAATTGCTCAAGTATTAGAAAATCAACTGTGCAAGGTCAAAAGTCAACTGTGGCCCATGTACAGTGAAACTTCAAGATTTTTGGTCAACATAAACATTTTGAAGTGATATCCATCATTTGATCAAGGGTTTATCATGATTCCTCAAGAAATGCTCCTAACCCATCAAAAGTCAAAAATGGCAAATTAGGGTTTCTATAGGAAAAGTCAACCAAACTTTGACCAAGCATAACTTTCTCATACTTTATCATAAATTTTCCAACAAAAATCATTTTGAAGAGAATCCAATTTCCTACAACTTCTCTTTATCCCTCAAGTTAAAGAAATTCACCATTTGAAAGATACAAGCTCATACATTACAAGTCATTTTCAAAAAGTCAACAAAAGACACTTTTTGTCAAGACAACTCACATCAAGATAATGTCTTCAAAATCAACAATGATAAACATAGATATTGTATAGGACATCTTGGGTTTTCCAAAAAGTAAAAGATCATCTTCAAAAGATGCAAATTGAGCAAGTTATGGTTTACACAAGTTGGGCAAATTTGTGAAAAATGCATGAAGTCAACTTTGAGCAAAATTGTATTTTTAGGTTAATGGACCTAACTTTTAGGGTTCAAACATGTTTATGAAATACCCAAGGACTTCTAAACCTAACCATAAACTATTTTGATCTTTATTTCTATTTATTTGAATTTTTATTCATTTAAACATGAATTAAATCAAATAAATTAAATAAAAATACAAAGAATAATGGGCCATGATATTTGGGTTTGATTTGATCTATTAGAAGGCCCATATTTTCATGCAGGATACATCCAAAGGGACCAGGTTCATGCAAGTGACCAAAGAGACAAAGATATCACAAATATGGACATTTTTCAATGTGTTTTATCCTTGTCTCCAAGGCCATGAATGCATTGATTCTTTACCATGTTTGTTTACTCCTATCTCCCCTCTATAAATACATAACATTACAAGCCAAAGGGAGCACAAAATTCCTCTCCAAAAATATCTCAAAAAGCTCTCCAAAACTCTTCAAAAAGCTCTCCAGAAATCAAAGAATTGGTGCAAGTCATATCTTGAGGTTCCGGTCTCTCTCGATTAACACCAAGCCTCAAACCACCTTTTTGAAGTCCCCAAGAGTCTTACAAGGCCCAAGAGCAGTCCATCACACGCCTAGCACGCCCCTATTTGACAACACCGATTTGGTAAAATTTTAAACTTTGAATCTCTAATTTTAATCATATTTCATGGCATGCTAACATTTGTTTGAGTTTATGTAGAACAGTTATGGATGGTTGAATCAGAGGTTCCACACAAGAATCTGAAAACACCATGGTTAGGGCATGAAGCTTTCAAATATCTAGGCCTAAGGATTTCTGATGACTGCACCCCCTGTTTACTTTTGCTACTAGGCCCATCTTTATTTTCTTGTTTTATTCATTTTATTTATTTCTTTTAATTCCTTTTTTTATTTAATCAATAAACAAATATAAAAATCACATAAAAATAGATTTAGAATTTTTCTTAATTAAGTTTTAATTTTGGTAAATTAATTAACTAATCACTTTAACATTTTTTAAATTAAAATTAATAGACTTAGTTTTATTTCTTAAATCATTTTTTTAATTTTATAATTTAATTAGATTAATTATTTCAACTTTACTTTATTAATTTTAAAATCAATTAGATTTAGGTTCATTTTAATTTAAATTATTTTTCTTAATAAAAAATACAAAAATATTAGAATTAGGATTTATTTCATTCAATGTTTATTTTCTTAATTAAAACTAAAATTAGAGTGAATGGTTTTCTTAACAAAAACAAAAATCAAAAAAAAAGATTTTTTTTTTGTTTACTTAGCATTAGACGTTCGTCTTTATCTCGCGCGCGTTTATCGTTTTCGCATTTTTTTTAATATTGTAACTGATCATGGATGTAATAGTCTTAGATTTAAAATTCTGCACTTTATTTTCTTGCATCTCTTTTTTATGTAACTGTCCCAAAGCGCTGTAATAGTTTAGGGTTTATGTTTCTGCTTTTATTTTCCGTACTTTACATTTCCTGTACAATATTACTGCTAATAACTAGGATTGCATTGAAAGACTGAAAATAAACGTTAGCATACCTTAATGCAAAAGATAAATAACTGAAAAAACACACTTCTCACACTTGCATCCTTAGTGTATTCCTCACTCGGTTTCCTCGGAAATGGTCATGTCCCTCGAACGTAGGGATATCCTAGCAAAGACCCTCAGTATAAAAGTCATCATAAAAGATCATGGTCCCTAAAATGTCCCTCGAGTTACCTACGAGAAAATGATCTTGCCCCTCGATGTTGCTTATATGATGACAGTCCCTTCGAAATGCTAAGGTATTCTCACATGTTGCCTTCAATGACCATAAGTGTCCCTTTCGATAGTCCTTCAACATCAAACGATTGGGCTACCTACTCATTAATAGTAGGATAACACTATCTAAAGGGTAAGAGGAAAAGAACATCCTTTTTTCGAGTAGGTAGATAACTGTTAGGTACTTGCTCAAGAACAACTTTTTCCAGACTTACACACTTTACAAAGACTTCTTTTCAAAATGCTTTATCACACTCTTGAGGACTGATACAAGAGTTACCATAAAGCAAACAAAAACTTTCAAAACACACAAACACAAACAGTTTTCAAAAATTGAGCAAGTATCTAAGAGCCCGTGGAAAACCACAGATGGAAAGGGTGCTAACACTTTCCCTTTCCATAATCTACCCCCTTACTCAGAAAATCTCGAAAAAGGTCTTTTTCTGTTCTTTTCACCCTTTCCTTTGTTGGATAAAAGAAAATTTGGTGATGACTCTTGCTTATCGCGACATTTGCACAAAAAAAATGCAAACCAGTATTAACAATCGATTCTATCACCGTATCACACCAAGCAACCTCTGATCATTCCTTGTTTATCAAGAAAACACAATCATCATTTATGTAGGTGTTTAGGTATTGGCTTGCATTTTTGGTAAACTCCAAGTGTATGTATGAATGTCATGACTGATGTCATAACATTCTAGTTCAGGTTGTACTAACTCTTTAGGTACATATGCAGAAAAATATTGTAACTCAAATACTGATGTTTATAAGTGTGTATCTGAGCATGTTTGCAAAATGATCACATTTAGCTAATCAGTAGACAGGTTTTCTCAGATGTCATAACAGATGTTATGACATCCTGTTCTGAACTAGCAGGATTACAGGATTGGATAAGTCTGAGTTTTTTCAGGAAATAACTCAGTCCTTCCTAAACAGAATCCTGCGTTTTCTGAGGAGTAACCTCGCTCAATCCTAACCTGATCAACAAAGTACTGTGACCTGGTCTTTAGGTCAAACGGAATCAACCCTAGGTTTTTGGAAACCCTAACTGAAGTTGCAGCTGCTATATATTCAACAGAGCTGCGGTTTTTGAAGTCATCCCTGCTGATTGATTAGAAGATCAAGTTTGTAATCTGTATAGATTTGTTTATTGTACTCCAAGCAATTATCATTGTGATAAGTGTCTTGGAATAGGTTTCAATTGTAAGGGTTGTGTAGCACTCAAAGCTTTGAAGCAAGAGTGTTTGAATGTTACTTGACTAAAGCTGTGAAGCAGAGTCAAGTTAGTTGTGTACATCACTCAAAGCTGTGAAGCACGAGTGATTGTGTTACTTGATTAAAAAGCTGTGAAGCTTAATCAAGAGTGTGTTTTGAAGAGTGTCTTCATCAATTCTCAAGTCAAATTAGTTTATGTATCACTGCTGTGATTGAGGGGGAGTGAGTAGGAACTCAGGTTTAAGTTGTACTTAGATTAGAATTGCATTGGGTAGGTCTTAAGTGAAGGAGATAAACTGGTTGGTTTATTCCTGAATTAACATCTCTTATAGTGGATTCTCTCCCTGGCTTGGTAGCCCCCAGAGTAGGTGTTGTTGCACACTGAACTGGGTAAACAATTGACTGTGTTGTTTACTGCTTTTGTATTTACTGTCATATAGTAAGTCAGATACGGTGTCATAACATCGGACGTGACATTAAGTATCTGTAGCCAGAATTTTCAATTGGCATCAGAGCAGGCACCCTGCCTGTATTACTGGGTGAGATCTAGGGATATCACTTTCTGGCACTATGGACAAAGAAGGAGTTTTTGGAAATAGACCACCCATTCTGGATGGAACTAATTATGACTACTGGAAACCTCGTATGATTGCCTTCCTAAAATCTCTGGACAAAAAGGCTTGGAGAGCTGCTGACAAAGGATGGATTCATCCCACCATAACTGAAAGAGATGGGACAATCAGTCTGAAGCCTGAGGAAGAGTGGAGTAAAGAAGAAGATGAGTTAGCTCTGGGAAATTCAAAAGCCTTAAATGCCTTGTTCAATGGAATTGATAGAAACATCTTCATATTAGTACATCAATATGAACTGGCCAAGGAAGTTTGGGACACCCTCAAAACTACTCATGAGGGCACTTCCAAAGTAAAGATGTCAAGGCTTCAGATGTTGACCACTAAGTTTGAGAATCTAAAAATGATGGAAGATGAAACCATCCATGAATTTCACATGAACATCTTGGAGATTGCCAACACCTCAGGAGCACTGGGAGAAAAAATGTCAGAAGAAAAACTGGTGAGGAAGATTCTCAGATCCTTGCCTAAAAGATTTGCAATGAAGGTAACTGCCATAGAGGAAGCCCAGGACATTAGCAAGTTAAAAGTGGATGAACTTATTGGGTCTCTTCAGACTTTTGAGATGGGGATCACTGATAATGGTGACAAGAAGAACAAAAGCATAGCACTTGTAACCAACACTGATGTTGAACACAAGGAGGATGAAGAAGAAAACATATCAGAAGCCATTGCCATGCTTGGAAGACAGTTCAACAGGCTCATCAAAAGAATGGACCCAAAGTCAAGGTCAAATGTTCATAACATTCCTTCTGACATTGACAGTTCCAGCAGAAGACCAAGATCAGAAGATAAGGAAAACCAAGGCAGAGGAATTCAATGCCATGGATGTGAAGGATATGGACATATTCGAGCTGAATGTCCTACCTTTCTTAAGAAGCAAAAGAAAGGAATGACTGTTACTTGGTCTGACTATGATTCAGAAAGCAATTCTGAAGAAGAATCTGCCAAACTAGTTACTGCCCTAACTAGTGTTTGTACTTCTGAAAGTGACACCAGTAATGAAGAAGTAACATTTGAAGAACTGGCTGATACCTACAAGAAATTGTGTATCAGAAGTGGTGAAGTCTGTGTGCAAAATGAGAAACAATCAAAACTCATTGTAAAGCTGGAGGCTGAAAAGAGAGCAAATCTTGAAACTATAAGTCATTTAGAAGGAGAAGTTCAACTGCTGAACTCACAACTGAATCAAATGACCAAATCAGTCAAGATGTTGACAAATGGAACTGACAAATTAGAAGAAATTCTTCAGGCTGGACAAAATATGGGAAATAAATCTGGCCTAGGATTTGTGGAAACAAAGAAATTTGTTACCAGGAAGCAAATGTCAAACCAGATGTCTCAACATTACTCTCAACATCAGGGACAGAGACACATGAAGAAGAGGTACCAAAGATGGAGATGTCATCATTGTGGGAAATATGGTCACATAAAGCCCTTCTGCTACAGACTACATGGATATCCTAATCAGAAATCAGATGTCAAACCTAAGTCTAAAAAGGTACCACACGCTCCTCAATGGAAGAAAAAGGCTATTGCACTGATAGCACACACTTCCCTGAAGATCTCAGCAAAGGAAGATTGGTACTTTGACAGTGGATGTTCCAGACACATGACTGGATTCAAAAATCTCCTCAATAATGTTATGCCTCACACCACCAGTTTTGTGACCTTTGGAGATGGTGCTAAAGGAGAAATCAAAGGAGTTGGTAATTTGGACTACCCTGGAGTTCCAAGTCTGAATAAGGTACTGCTGGTGAAAGGGTTGACTACTAATCTCATCAGCATCAGTCAATTATGTGATCTAGGATTTATGGTCAACTTCTCAAGATCTGAATGTCTAGTGTTTAATGAAAAACTAGATATTGTAATGAGAGGAATAAAATCCAAAAATAACTGTTATGTGTGGCAGCCTGAGAACACTGATATCCCCACTTTGAGTCAAATCATCAAAGAAGAAAAAGATATGAAACAGTGGCAGCATAAACTTGAAGGAATGAAAAGAGCTATTCCTATGGAAGATGTCAGAAGAACTCCTAAACTACAGGCTGATAATATATGTGATGTGGCAAAGAACAAGTCTCATAAATTCTGTTCTCAAAAATTCTGGTCAACACAGATGCTACCTGAAGACAATGTTACACAAGATGTTGTGACATTGTGGTGTGATAATCTGAAAACATTCAACATTTCCTTAAACCCTATTGACTTTGGAGAGAAGAAATCATTTAAACTGAAACATAGTTTCTCTGAGCTTCAGCTAACTGATTCTTCTACCAAGGTGCTTGTTGGAAATCAACTTGAAAATTTGAGGGGCAGATTGGGCATTCACCAACATGAGAAATTATAGCAATTAGTTTTGCTGAAAACAAGGGTTAAAAGGATTAATTCTATTAAGTCTATATTTAGTGGGTTAATCATATTCACTCACAATTCCTTCAAAAGCCTTCAGAAGTTGAAAAGACTCCCTTGTACTCCCTATCTCTCTCATCCTTGCAACCTGTTTTCTCCTCCCAATCAAAGAGTTTTCTCAAATTGCTACTGCTACTCAACGTTAAACACAATGTCTCAGACATCATCTTCCACTATGGCGGCTTCGTCTCACTCTTCATCATCGTCATCTGATCAAGATTCTAGGGCAATCACGACATGCATAGAATCTGAAGTACTTGAGGTCACTCCTCTCAGGGAGATGGCAACTAACCCAGCCAAAATCAAGAAGCTCAGGACCAGACATGCAGGAAGAGCTCAAGCTGCAGTCTCTGGTAATTCTTCTCTTCCTTCATCTACTATACCTAATAAAGAAGGAACAGTTCAAGTACACCAAGCTATTGCTAGACTGGTTACTAGCATTCTGAGTGGCAACCAATCTGTACCGGGGATTTCTATTCCTTTGAATCAATCTGAAAGTCTAAATGTGGAAGGTTCTGAAAATATAGATGTCACTGAGGATGTTGTGACACCAAAAGACAACATTCAGAATCCCTCTGAAAAGGCTGCTGATCCACCTATCATTGATGTGGATGAAGAGTACTCAGATAATGAACTGATTGCTAATGTGAACCCTAGCATTGCTAGGAGATTGATGAAAAGAAAAAGTAGTGAGACTGTTAAACCTAAGAAGTCCAAGGCTGAAGGGATGGCTGAAAATATTCAGACAAAAGGGAAGAAGGCACAGGTGCTGACTGCTAGACAACCAATCTCCAAGAAAAGAAAAGAACCTGAAACTTCTGACTCTGATGATGAATCAGAATTTGAGATTGACATTGACAATGCTCCCATCAGAAGGAAGCTCCCTTCCAGCAAGATTGCTAGAGTGCCTGAAGTGCCAACTGACAACATCTCCTTTCATCATCCTGATAATGCAAACAGGTGGAAGTATGTTTGCTTGAAGAGAATAGCCTTGGAGAGAGAACTCAACAATGATGCTTTGGAGTGCAAAGACATCATGGAGCTGATCAGGAATGCTGGGCTAATAAAGACTGTGATGAAGTTTGGCAAATGTTATGAAAATCTGGTTAAAGAGTTTGTAGTGAACTTATCCAATGATTGTGCTGATGGGAGGTCAGCTGACTTTGAGAGTGTGTTTGTTAGAGGAAGAAGGGTCAAGTTCTCTCCATCAGAAATCAACAAGTTTCTTGGAAGAACGAATAAGGACTGTCCTGATCTAGAGGCAACTGACAATGAAGTATGCTTGACCATCACTGCCAGGCAAGTAAAGTGCTGGCCATTGAAAGGGAAGTTGAATGCTAGTAAACTCAGCATGAAATTTGCCATCTTGCATAAAATAGGTGCAGCAAACTGGGTGCCTACAAATCACAAATCAACCATCTCCACAGGATTGGGGAGATTCATCTATGCTGTAGGAACCAAGACTGCCTTTGACTATGGAAGGTACATTTTTGAACAAATCTTGAAGCATGCTGGCAGTTATGCTGTCAAAGGACCAATTTCCTTTCCCTCCCTCCTTTGTGGAATCATCCTTGCACAATATCCTGACATACTTGTAGCAAGAGATACAGTCTGCAAAAGAGCCCCTGCCCTTGGCCTGCACTACAAACTGTTTCAGGGATCCCATGCTCCAGACATTGTCATAACATCAGCTGAGACATCGTCTGCAAAGAGCCAGTCCAAAACATCAGATGTCATAGCTGTCTTAAAAGAAACTTGCAAAGATCTGGATGCTAGAAAAAGGACCCTAGAAGCACTAATTGCCAAGCTAGAAAAGGATGAAGCTGAAGCAAGCATGAGGGAAGAAGATGAAGAAAGTGGCTCCTCTGAGTCTGATGACAGTACTTGAAGGATGATTGCTGCTTGGTGGTGTTGCTGGTGGAGTTTGGAAGTATGTTCTGCTATTGTCTGCTGCTGATCTCATTATTTTGTCTTGGATAACTGTATTACTTTATAAACATGTAATCTTTGGCCCATTTGTGGCTAAAGTGGGGGAGAATATTTGGTACTGCTTAATTAGTACTTAACACTATATTTTTCTGCTGTCATTTATTTCTGCTGCTATCTATCTATCTCTGATTGTTTAGGGACTTTAGCCAAAAATCTGCCAAAGGGGGAGTTTGTAGGTGTTTAGGTATTGGCTTGCATTTTTGGTAAACTCCAAGTGTATGTATGAATGTCATGACTGATGTCATAACATTCTAGTTCAGGTTGTACTAACTCTTTAGGTACATATGCAGAAAAATATTGTAACTCAAATACTGATGTTTATAAGTGTGTATCTGAGCATGTTTGCAAAATGATCACATTTAGCTAATCAGTAGACAGGTTTTCTCAGATGTCATAACAGATGTTATGACATCCTGTTCTGAACTAGCAGGATTACAGGATTGGATAAGTCTGAGTTTTTTCAGGAAATAACTCAGTCCTTCCTAAACAGAATCCTGCGTTTTCTGAGGAGTAACCTCGCTCAATCCTAACCTGATCAACAAAGTACTGTGACCTGGTCTTTAGGTCAAACGGAATCAACCCTAGGTTTTTGGAAACCCTAACTGAAGTTGCAGCTGCTATATATTCAACAGAGCTGCGGTTTTTGAAGTCATCCCTGCTGATTGATTAGAAGATCAAGTTTGTAATCTGTATAGATTTGTTTATTGTACTCCAAGCAATTATCATTGTGATAAGTGTCTTGGAATAGGTTTCAATTGTAAGGGTTGTGTAGCACTCAAAGCTTTGAAGCAAGAGTGTTTGAATGTTACTTGACTAAAGCTGTGAAGCAGAGTCAAGTTAGTTGTGTACATCACTCAAAGCTGTGAAGCACGAGTGATTGTGTTACTTGATTAAAAAGCTGTGAAGCTTAATCAAGAGTGTGTTTTGAAGAGTGTCTTCATCAATTCTCAAGTCAAATTAGTTTATGTATCACTGCTGTGATTGAGGGGGAGTGAGTAGGAACTCAGGTTTAAGTTGTACTTAGATTAGAATTGCATTGGGTAGGTCTTAAGTGAAGGAGATAAACTGGTTGGTTTATTCCTGAATTAACATCTCTTATAGTGGATTCTCTCTCTGGCTTGGTAGCCCCCAGAGTAGGTGTTGTTGCACACTGAACTGGGTAAACAATTGACTGTGTTGTTTACTGCTTTTGTATTTACTGTCATATAGTAAGTCAGATACGGTGTCATAACATCGGACGTGACATTAAGTATCTGTAGCCAGAATTTTCAATTTACACTTCTTCTTGTATATGTATATGATGTTATTTTGGCAGGAGATTTTATGCAGGATCTCCATTTCATGAAGAACATTATGCATCAGGATGTTTAGATAAAAGATCTTGGCACACTCAAATATTTCTTGGGTTTAGAAGTTGCCTAATCTCAAGAGGGCATTTCCATTTGTCAAAGAAAATACTGCCTTGGCCTCTTGACTGACTCAGACTTCTTAGCTTCTAAACCAGCGAATACACCTTCTAATCCTTCCATCAAATTATGTCAGGATAACAGTCCAGTTTTTGAAGATATTCCTTCCTACCAAAGACTCATTGGAAGACTGGTTTGCCTCAACATAACCAAACCTAACATCACTTTCATTACTCAAAAGCTCAGTCAGTATCTACCCAAGCCATCCATAACAAATTACAATGTAGCCTATAGAGTGTTAAGATACCTGAAGCATTTTCTAGGTCGAGGTTTGTTCTTTCCTCGCAAATTATCTCTTTACATTACTGGATTTCATGATGTAAATTGGGTAGATTGTATCGACACTAGAAGATCTATGTTAGATTCTTGTTTATACTTAGGGAATTCTCTTATTTCTTGGCGCACTAAGAAGCAAAACACATTCTCTCGATCTTTCTCTGAAGCTGAATATTGAGCCTTAGTTGCAGCAACATGTGAACTTCAGTGGATTATGTATTTGCTCAAGGATATGCACACTGAATGTCCCAAAGTTCCAGTTCTCTTTTGTGATAGCCAAAGTGCACTCCACATTGCTGCTAATCCTGTGTTTTATGAAAGAACCAAACATCTTGATATTAACTGTCACATCGTTCGAGAAAAATTTCTGGTTGGAGTCATGGAGCTTCTTCCTGTCTCTTCCAACAACCAGCTTGTTGACATTTTCATCAAACCATTACTTCTGAAGCCTTATACTCCCTCGTGACCAAGTTGAATTTGCTAAATATTTACCAAAGTTCAACTTGTGGGAGGCTAATAAATGATGAAGAACTTGAGAGTTAGTTAAGTTGGTTACACCATGCATAAGTTAGTTAGCTTAGATGAGTTAGCTTAAGCTTCAAGTATTATTGATACATACACTCTTCTATAAATACTGCCCACTCTCTTAATCAATGTATGAGAACTATTTTTCTCATTTTCTCATCTTTCTTATGTTGCTCTCAATAATCATAATAATCAGAAAACCATATTAGAGCACCTCTAATAGTCAGATTTTCATATGATTCGCCAAGATGGAAAATTAAAAAGTAGGATTTTTACTATTAGAGTTTGCCAACAAGTTGCTAATGTTTCTTCAGCAAGCAATATCTCTTTGATTAAAGTATTTATATAAATGTTATTGTTTCAAATTTTAACATACAATTTTATTGATTTGATTTAAAATTGTGAAATCTAATATTGATTCTTTAGAATTTGTATCACCGAAATAAAAATTTGATAAATTATTTTAAGATAATGTGGATTAATAGGTTTCAAAAAAATCTCAAAAAAGAGTTTCATCATTATTGAAGATGCTTTTAACATTTGTATCTTGCATTATATCTTATATGATATGGGATGACACTTTTATGACTTGAAGTACATTAAGTAAATAGGTCTAATTTAAAATATTGAGCTATTATAGATATCTATTGAAAATATCTTGAGTTAGACAAAAGAATAATTACACATATAAATAGATGATTGAGTAAGATTGAGTCATGATCTTATCCATTTCTCTTTAAAAAAAATTTGAATTTGAATTTGAATTTGAATTAAAAATATAACATTCTTTAGTTTTTTTTAAAAGATTAATTTTATACAATTATGGATATAATGTACTTGAATAGTAATATAAAAAATTACCACTTAAAATTGTATCTAGAAGCGTGTACCTAACCTCTTACTCCTTGTTACATTCATGAACAATACAAGAACCGTTGATTTTTTTACATGATATGGTAAGTAACACACGCGCGTAATCATTGACGTGGGATAACCCTAAGATATATCCCAATCCAGAAACGAATTTCACCATCATTACATTACAAATACGTTCCGGTATTGTCCACTAACCACCGTCCGATAAGACCATAATCCTCGTCCCGGAACAATCCAACGGCTGTTATCTCAACAGCATCAATCTTAAAAAGAAACATTCACGTTACTCGTACCGTTTAAAAGATCCAAAAGAATAAAAAAAAACCTTTACTCACTTTCTTAATCTATCTTAAAACCTTCGTTAAATTCACCATTTCAAGTTTCAACCTCACAAGTAAACCAAAAAAACCCCTTTTTTTTCTTCTCTTTCATGCTTTTCTGCTAATAACCCAACCATGTCTTCACCGGGGTTCACCGGCGGTATTGGATCCTCCGATCTATACGGCCGAGCAACCAACTTTGCCGGTAGATCTATCACTCTTCCATCCAACATGAACAACAACAACATCAATAATAACAATCAATTCTCAACCGCAACCACCACCACCACCACCCAGAATTTTCATAACCCTTTCCACCGAGCCCAAATCCAAGAAAACCGATCATCAAACCTTATCAGAAGATACCTTGACCCTGCTTCGCAAATCGCACATCCCCTAAATTCCACCCTCGTCCGAAAACGTACCCTCTCTGAATTTCAAACCCAAACCCAAAACATCAACAACAACAACCTTAGCAACAACCTTAACAACAACAACCTTCATACCACCAATACCGCTAACGCTTTTCTTTCAAACCTCGTACTTCGTTCTGTCAAAGCTAGAAATTTTCTACACGGTTCTCCTATGTCACCTCTTTCTCCTATGGATTCCTCAAATTCACCATCTGATTCTTCTTCCTCCTCCGCTATAGCCACGCTTCTTCGCTCCAACCCTAGTGGTCAAAACTCAATCCCCGTGAATAATTCCACCCCCCAAAACACGAATTTTCAATATCAAAATTCCAACTTTGATGAGATTCGAACAACACTCCCTGACCCACAAAAGAAAATGATGGAGGATTGCTTAATGGAGTTGGAAAAACAGCTTCTTGATGACAATGACGAAGAAGTAGAACCCGACCCAAATTCTGTGCTTACAAACAGTGAATGGTCGGAAACAATTCAGAATTTGATTAGCTTCGAGCAAAACCCGATTCTAATACCCGTTTCATCTCCCGCTTCATCCAACAATTCATCTTCTTCCTCTGTTGTTTCACCTGCTATGTTCTCTTCCAAGCAATCGTTAGTGGAAGCGGCTAACGCGATTTCCGAAGGTAGAATCGATGCTGCTTCGGAGATCCTTAACCGTTTGATTCAGTTAGTGAATCCATTGCTGAATTTTGATGGTAGATTAACCTATTGTATGGTCTCAGCGCTGAAATCCCGTATGAATCCTTGCGAAATTCCGCCTCCAATAGCGGAATTGTTCAGCAAGGAACACGCTGAGTCAACTCAGCTTCTGTTTGATAATTCTCTCTGCTTTAAGGTCGCTTTCATGGCTGCCAACGTCGCAATCATCGAAGCTGCATTCGATGCAACAACAGCTACAGAGAGCAGTAACAACAATATGAAGAATCTTTGTGTGGTGGATTTTGATATTGGCCATGGGCAAAGATACATTAACCTTCTCCATGAGCTACACGCGCGTATCAAAAGTTCAGGTTCACCGGCAACTTTGAAGATCACAGCTGTTGTTGACAACATCAACGACGAGAGGTTGAAGATGGTGTGTGACAATTTGAGTTCACAAGCTGAGCGTTTAACAATCGGGTTTGAATTTAAAGTGGTGACACTGAAAATCGCTGAGCTAACTCGCGAGTCTTTGGGTTTCAACTCGGAGGATATTCTTGCTGTGAACTTCGCGTTCAAACTTTTCAGAATGCCAGACGAAAGCGTGTCAACTGAGAATCCACGCGACGAGCTTCTCCGGCGCGTGAAATCACTCTCCCCGGTTGTAGTTACCCTCTTAGAGCAAGAGATGAATACAAACACTGCACCATTCGTTGCACGAGTGGCTGAGTCATTTTCCTATTACGGCACGTTGATTGATTCAATTGAGTCAACACTGGGAAAGGAAAGTATGGATCGAGTCAAGATTGAGGAGGGGCTGAGTCGGAAATTGGGCAACACGGTTGCTTGTGAAGGTAGGGATCGCGTGGAGCGTTGTGAAGTGTTTGGGAAGTGGCGTGCACGGATGAGTATGGCTGGGTTTAGGTTGAACCCGGTGAGTCAGAAAGTTGCTGAGTCAGTGAAAGCGCGACTCGCTCCGGGAAGTCGAGTTACTGTGAATGAGGAAAACGGTGGGGTTTGTTTTGGGTGGATGGGAAGAACACTAACCGTCGCATCTGCTTGGCGTTAACTCCACTCACATTTTATTTTTTTATTTTTATGAATATTATAATGTCACATTGTTACGGGGATGTTGTATTGCAACTTTATCTAGAGATAATGGGTAGGAAAAAAAAAAGGAAAATAGTGTTGGGATATTGTACTTTGAAGACACTTGGTTCTTCTGTTTTGTTCCATCAAACAACCTTAATAAAAAAGTGTTTGAATTTCAAGAATTCTTATGTTACATGCATTTATGATTTCTGGTTCTTGTCATTCAATTATGTGGTTTTATTCATCATCATCATATCTTCGATGTGGGAAACAAGAATTTGGTGTATTTTTGCTTGAGACCATAGTAATATCCTTTGTGTTACGTAAAAAAAGTATGGTGTATTTGTTTAGATTTAATATTATATTTTTTGAATATGATTATTATTTTTAGAAATATTATTTTAATTATGTGTTAGGTAGAGATTTAGATTTCCATAAATAATTGTAAAATTATGTAATTTAAAATTTAAGAAAAATTAAAATAATAATAAATGTGAATGCAGGGGAAAGTTATAATTAATTCAGTTTATTCATATATGAGAATGTTATCTTTCCATCCTTAACCATTAGAATAAGAATACATGAATCATGAATAGATAAGATTCATGAAAATAAAAAAATCTTAAATAAATTTTTAAAACTTGAATTAAATATGAGAATATAGTATTGTTGGAACAAAGAATTCAAAAAAGATGAATACAATGAAAAAAAGAAGAAGAAGAAGAAAAGAGAGATTGTTGAGTTAGTTAGTGTAACTAACTCTTTAAAACTGAAACTGTTATTTTGATGCAGCAGTATATGTGGATTATAAAGTAATGACCCTTTATATAGGCAACATGCTCAGACCCAAATACAAGCTAAAACCCAAATAGCAAATAACGAGAATTAACCAATTAACGCACCCCTTTAATTTATGTTATCAAGACTTCGCATCCCAATGTCTTTCTTTAACTCTTCGAATCTCACTTTTTTCAGAGGTTTGGTGAATATGTCAGCTAGTTGCACTTCTGTCTTGCAATGTTTTATTTCAAGCTTCCCTTTGTTTACTTGGTCTCTCAGAAAATGATATCTTCGTTCAACGTGCTTACTTCGACCATGACACATTGTGTGATTCGCAAGATTTATTGCTGACTTGTTACCAACAAACAGCTTCATCTTCGACTCCATTATTCTGAGCTCTTCAAGTAGCATTTCGATCCATGCTGCTTGGCATGCAGCATATGATGCAGCCACATATTCTGCTTCGCATGAAGACAAAGCCACAGTGCTTTGCTTCCTCGAACTCCAGGAAATTGGAGCTCCTTCGATCATGAAGATGTACCCTGCAGTACTCTTCTTTTTATCTTGATCTCCACTGAAATCAGAGTCAGTGTATCCATGTACTTCGACCTCTATACTGTTCTTCGATCCTTTTGGCAACAACACATCATGATCAACAGTTCCCTTGATGTATCTCAACATCCTCTTTACTGCAATGAGATGACGTTCCTGAGGCTTCTCCATAAATCTCCTCAACAATCTCACACTTTGGAAGATATCTGGTCTAGTATTGCAAAGATACCTCAATGATCCAATAATTTATTTGTAAAAAGTCAAACTTACAAACTCATCATTTGATTCCTTCTTCAACTTTGCTCCAGTCTCTAATGGAGTAACAGCTTCCTTACAGTTGCTCATATTGAATCTCTTCAATATATCTTGAGCATACTTTGTTTGATGCAAGAAAACTCCTCCTTCGATGTCTTTGAATTCCATTCCCAGGATGTAGGAAAGATTCCCTAAATCATACATTTCAAATTCATGCATTAACTTTGACTTTACCTTCATTATCTCAGCTTCATCTGCTCCTGTAATGAGTAAGTCATCAACATATAGGCATAAAATGATTCGATTGGCACTTTCGACATCATTTACATACACTCCATGTTCAGAGACACATTTTATGAACCCTGCTTTGATTAGGAAGCTATCTATCCTTTTATTCCAAGCTCTATGAGCTTGCTTCAAGCCATAGAGAGCCTTCCTCAATCTGTAAACCTTCGACTCCTTCCCTTTGACGTCGAAGCCTGGTGGTTGAGTGACATAAACTTCTTCTTCCAGAGGCCCATTCAAGAATACTGACTTCACATCAAGTTGGTGCATTTTCCATCCTCTATATGCAGCTATCGAAACAACAATCCTGATTGTTTCGATCCTAGAAACAGGCGCATACACTTCATCGAAGTCAATACCTGGTTGTTGTAGAAAACCTCTGGCCACCAGTCTTGCCTTGTACTTTGCAATCTCACCATCTGGCCTTCGTTTCACCTTGTAGATCCATTTCACATCAATTAGTTTCTTGTTGGTTCTTTCGACAAGTTCCCAAGTGTTGTTCTTCCCAATGGCTCTAAGTTCTTTTTTCATGGCTTCACACCAATTCAAATTGTTCAAGGCTTCACCCAAGTCAATTGGTTCTGCTTCAGCCATCATCATGGCTTCTTCGATTAAGTCACCATCAGCATCTATTGCTTGATCTGGAAACCTCTCATATCCAATCAGTCTAGTTTACTCAGTTCTTGTTCTTGTGGATCCTCTTTCGTTCTACATAGGTGGTTCTTCATTTCGACCAATCGAAGTATCACTGTTTTCATTTTGACTTGTCGAAGCTTCACCTTCTTTGAACACAGTTGTGACTGTGTCTGATTCTTGTTGAACTGCACTTCGACTCCAATCCCATCATTTGCTTTCGTCTACAAGAACATCTCTACTGATCACTAGTTTATCTTCGATTGGTGAATACAATTTGTATGCACCAGTCGAATGATAACCTATGAGTACCATGACTTCACTTCGATCATCCAACTTCTTTCTCAATTGTTCAGGTACATGCCTGAAACACATTAATCCAAAAATTCTAAGATGACTTACATTTTGCTTTGACCCTGTCCAAGCCTTATGTGGTGTCTTTTCGACCATCTTCTTCGTTGGGCATCTGTTTAGAATGTATATTGTTGTCGAAGCTGTTTCAGCCCAAAAACTCTTAGGCATATTCTTAGCTTTCAACATACATCTGGTCATGTTCAGTACACTTCTATTCTTTCTTTCAGCGATGCCATTATGCTGAGGCATATAGGATGCAACAATCTCATGCTCTATACCTTCCTCATTGCAAAATCTGGCAAATTCTGCTGAAGTATATTCACCACCACCATCAGTTCTTAACTTTTTTAATTTGCAGCCACTTTGTTTCTCAGCATGCAACTTGAACTTCTTGAACTGTATGAATACCTCACTCTTCCTTTCAATGAGGTAAATCCACATATGTCTGGTGAATTCATCAATGAAAGTAAGGAAATACCGGTTACCTCCATTGGATTTTACTTCGAAAGGTCCACACACATTTGAATGAACCAGCTCCAATTTTTACCTTGACCTTATAGGTAAATCACGTTTGAATGCCTTCCTTGCCTGCTTAGCTTTGCAGCATTCTTCACATATCTGCTTTGGATCCTTCACATACGGAAACCCAAGCACCATTTTCTTCTGATTGAGCATACATAAACTTTTAAAGTTTAGATGTCCATACCTGTGATGCCATAGCCAATTCTTGTATTCTTCTACATTTAAAGCAAGACATTTATCATCTGGTGTGTTGAGTTTGACTTTGAAGGTTTTGTTCTCCGATAATGGTGCTTTCATGATTAACCTCCCATCAGCCCTATATACCTTTGTGATACGGTGGGAGAACTGACTTTGTGTTTTTGCGTTTTATCGCAAATGTTGCGGTTAGCAAGAGTCGCCACCGACTTTTCTTTTATCCAAAAGGAAAGATGAAAAAGCATAGGAAAGATCTTTAAGATTATTTCTTGAGTTCGGGGGTAGATTATGAAAAGGGAAGGTATTAGCACCCTTTTCATCCATGGTTTTCCATGGACTCTTAGTTACTTGCTAGATCACTTTGCTTTTGTTTGAAATTGTGCCTTGTGTGATTTTTGAAAGTATTTTGTAAAGAGGCCATTGCTTAGGCAAACTTTGTAATGATTCTTGTTCGTAAGAATGTATACAAAGATGTTGATCTTTTGAAAATGTTTTCAAGTTTGTAAGATGTTTTGAAAGTGTAGGTGTTTGTTTTAAAAATAGCAAGGATGTTTTGTTTTGAAATAGAGCAAGTAATTAGGAGCATTCTACCTACTCAAAAGTCTTTCATGTTCATTTCCTCTTTCCTTTGACATTGTTATCTTACCATCGATTTGGTAAGTAACCCTATCTTTGGATGTAAATGGGACGGACGTGGATCATCGTATAACCATGATTAGCAATGTTGTAAGGTATCTTAGCATTCTCTTTTAGGGACCAAGATCATTTGAAAGGCAACATAGATAGCGTCATCGAGGAACTATGATATTGTATTTTGCTTATTTTTTTCTAAGATACCTCACATGCGTAATATGGCCATTTTGTAAGGCAACCAAGTGGATTTACCCTAGGGGTGCTTGTGTACAAGTGTATTGTTTTTCATGCTTGGTTTTGTCTTTTATTAAGGTTTTCTAATTGATTGGTTTTAGTCTTTCCATACAAACCCTAATTACTAGCATTTGTATATAAAGCGATAAATTACGAAATTTAAAATTACTACGCTATTACAATACTTGTGGGAGGGGGTGTACAAATTATAAATCGAGATTGCAAGAAAATAAACCTAATTATCTATTACAACCATATTGAGTTGGATAAATAATGTACAAAAATGAATAAATATACAAGAATGTAAATGTGAAGGAAATGGATATTTTGTTTGGATTTTTTAGGAAAAGAGTTTTTGTTTTAACCTAAATAACTAAAAGAGAAATAGTTAAGTAAATTAGTAAAAAGTGAAACCTAAATTTACTAAGAAAATAATTTAAATAAAAAAAACCCTAATTTATTAATTGATTAAAAGAGAAATTAAGTTTGTAAGAAGAATATTTTTGGTATTTTTGTCTTAAAAATAATTTATAGTATTATAAAATATTTTTGGTCTTTTTATATTAAAATAATATTTTAATGGTGTAAAAGAAAATAACTAAAACCCTAGTTTTTTAATTAAATTTACAAATCAAATTAGTAAAATAAATAAAGTATGATTAAATAAAATCATTTTTTTGTGTAAAAAATAAATAAACTACAACAAAATATAAATCTAATGTTTTTATATATTTTTTGATTTTTTAGTATTAGATAAAATATTTAAGAAAATAAATAAATAAAAATGAGCAAAAGAAAATAAAATGGGCCAGGGGTGTGAGTAGCCAGCAGGGGGGTCAGCAGTAAGAAAAAAAAAGCCCAAGACTGTTAGACCCAGGCGCCTGTCCAAAAAGTAAGAATGTGAGAAATATGTAAAAAAAAATCCAAAAGGGTACCATTGGGCTCGAACCCAAGTCCCTATAGTCACAGGCGCGCGCTTCTACCACTGAGATGGCTATACATCCGTTTATATAAACAAAACAATAAATATATGATAGTAAACAAGTTCATGGCCAGAACTTCAGCTTCAACCTCGCACTCAGCCAGAGCCTCTGTATCTTGTTCAATTCTCAACAAAAATGAAAAATGTAAACAGGAAACCTGTAGCAAATTTCCTCACGATTTCAGAAATGCAAAGCAATAAAATTATAGATCAAAGACAAGCATGGATTTTAATGGCCCTAATCTGAACCCTAAAAATTTCAGAAACTTCAATCTTAAAATTCTCTAAGCTCAAGCAATATAAATGAAAACTATGGACATGGTTAGCTTTAGGGCAATGATATCTACATTTTTCATTCACAAATAAACCATTAATGATGCCTGTATGAAGAGTTCAAAAGTCAGAAAACTTACCTTGCAAGAGGGTATCGAGTTTGGAGTTTGAGTAGCTTTTAGTAAGTTCCAATGATTGGATTAGCTTCCTCAAGTTCCCAGGAAGCTAATGGGATGCTTAGCTTGAGTTGAAAGTGCCTGGGGAGTTATGGAGAAGTTAAGGTGCAAGATGCTGTTTTTGAAAATGGTGGATGATGATGGAGGTGTTGCAGGTGTTGGGATTGTTTGTGTGTGTTGTTTAGGAGCTTTTGAAAATGAAAGGCCAAGAAACGCACGAGCAAATTTGGAGATTGGATTCAAAACTCAGAAATGGAAAGTTTTGAAGATTTTTTGGTGATTCTGTATTCTCGGAGTTTTCAGGGCTTAAGCATGCGTGGAATTTGTGGCAAATAACTTGTGTATCTATAAGCAAAAGGGTTGGAGTGCTTTGGAGAGTCAGAAGTACAAGTTACAAGCTAATTGCTAGGTTACTTGATTTTGAAGAAAAGTGGGAAGACAAGTTTCAATGTGTAGTACAAGCATGAGCTGGGTGATTGTAAGTGTCTAAACAAGTTTCTCTTGAGTTATAGGACTTGTATGATCAGAAGAAAACAATTGCAAGGCTCAAGAACAAGTTTTGTGCAAAAAACCACTTTATCAAAATGGCAATGTGCACTTTCTTCCCAAAATGGATATAAAGCATGGTCTTGCATTGAATGCTTGAATTGATACCTCTAACAACTGTGCAAGCAATTAATTATGGAGTTCCTAACAAGTTTGACGCCTGCAGCGTAGAGGTTATGCAACATAAGTTTGAATTTTGAATTTTGTTCATCACAAAATGACTTGTAATTCAAGTGTGAAAACCATAACTTCATCTCTTCGATTCTCCCTACCCAAAAATGATCTCAAGGAGTTCTTGGACATTTTGGAAAGCTTTTAATGTGACATACAACCCATCTTTGAATCACTTTTGAAAATTCCCCTTGGAACTATATGAAAAGTGCCATGAAGTTGGGTTAAAATCCTGACCAAATTAGGGCAAAAATTTCACTAAGTGTTTTGTTTCATGACCATGTGTTCTTAAAATTATAACTTGAGATCCAAGCACTTTTGGAAGGAGTTTTGTAAAGAAAATTTGTAGATTTCATGGATATCTACAACTTTCATGTTGAAAGTTTCTTCAGAATCCTCTTGCATCATGGTGAAATTTTTGCTCAAAGTTGTGAAAAAATAAGAAATTTCCAACACTTAGAAAAATTTCTAAGTTTAGAAATTTTAACTTTTCAAAATGAAATCTTGAATTTTTGATTTCTTGATGAATAAGTTTCATATTTTGACATACTTTGATGCATTGTGATCTTTGGCATTTGATTTTTACCAAAAAGTCAAAGTTTGACTTTTCAGTATACAATTGACTTTTGATCAGTTGACTGAAAATTTATCTATCAATCCATTGGACTTGAGCAATGTTTTGAGCCATGTCATTAGGTCAAAATGACGCAATTTGACTCTTGATATCATGCCTTAAACCAATTGATCATTTGCTAGGTCAAAAATTAGAAATTGCCCTTTCCTAGTCAAAACCCTAATTTTGACCATTTTGCCCTTTTGAAGATTTGATCAAATTTCTTAAGGAATTGTGGTCCAAACTTGATCAAATAATAAATATGAGTTTAAAATGTTGTTGTGGATAAAAAATTATGAAGTTTGGCTGTAAATTGGCCATAGTTGACTTTTTCCCCAATACAATTGATTTTTAGGTCAACTGTTCAATTGACTGAGCAAAAGTGTCATCCAAAGCTTGAAACTTGACATGAGTAATATTGAGGGTCAATAATGATCCATTAAAGTCATATGGGGCATTGGAAGTTCAAATATTCTTGTGTAATCTCAAACCCTAATTTTGGTCATTAGTGCTTAAGGAGGTATCTTGAGCTTGATTAACCCTAATGCAGTCTTGAGCCAAAAGAGATTTTGTGAGAAAAATTTTAATAAGTGAGAGGGAAAATTTTGGGGTACAACAGCTTCCCCTGTTTAATCTTCTTAAGCCTGAAGAGTTAGATTGGTGAGTTTTTCCATTCGTGACTCGAAGGTGGAAGATGATTGGACATTAGAGTGCCCAGAAATTTGCACTCGGTGATGTGATGGTTGATGGTACAGGGAATGGGCTTAAAGATGCTATTTGGAGGGATGATGGAAAGTTGTTTCGAGCTGGGCTTGTAGTTTCTATCTGTGATACGGTGGAAGAACAGACTGTTTTGGAAAATACTAGTTTGCGTTTTGCATTTGTGTTTGCAAAATATCGCGGTAAGCAAGAGTCACCACCGACTTTTATTTTATCCAACTGGAAAGGAAAAAAGCACAGCAAAATTCCTTTTTCGAGATTTCTGAGTACGAGGGGTAGATTATAGAAAGGGAAGGTATTAACACCCTTTCTATTCGTGGTTTTCCACGGGCTCTTAGGTACTTGCTCATCATTTTAAAATTGCTTGTGTGTTTGTGTTTTGAAAAGTTTTTGTTTTACTTCATTTTAACCCTTTCTTTTGTCTTCAAGAGTGTTACGAAGTGTTTTTGAAAACTTTGTTTGAAAGAGTGTAAGTGTGAAAAGGCTTGATTTGAGCAAGTACCTACTAGCATCTACCTACTCGAAAAAAGATTATTTATGTTCTTGTTTCCTTTAGACAGCGTTATCCTACTATTGAAAATTGGTAGCACCGTCATTGGAGTTGTAAGGGTCAATTCGTAAGGGACGTACGATCACTAAAGCAATGTTAGGACGTATTAGTAATAACCCTAATGTCTTAAGATCATACTCAAGGCAACATTTCCGAGGCAACCTTTCCGAGGCAACATTACCGAACGAGACATTTGATCTTCGTTTAGACAGGAGGGCGACCACTAAAACACCTTATACTTAATGACCATTTACCGAAGGCAACCGAAGTGAGAGTATACCCTAGGAGTGCGCATGTGCGAGTGATTTGATTTCAGTTATTATCTTTGCACTTTAGGGTTTTCTAGCCATTTTAAATTATCATACAGTCTTGTCATACAATCCTATTAACATACATCTAACAGTTAATATTTGCGAGAATTAAAATGCGAGAAATAAGATCTACGCTATTACAAGGCTTAGGGGAGGGGGATTAATTACATAGCCAAAAACCCGTAAAATGATAAATAAAAGAAAATCCTAATTAAACTATTACATATCGTGAGCAGTTGCATTAATATTGTAAAAAATAATAAGCGCGCACGATGAAACGAACACGAGAGAATTAGGGTTTTGACCCCGACTAAACCTAATTAAAAGAAAAATCATTTTTTTGTGGTTTTTGATTGTTTTGAGAAAATAAGATTTAACTGAATATAAAAAAAACCTAATTGCTAATTAATTTTAAATTAAGAAAAATAATTGAATTAATCTATTTTTGTATTTCCGTTTTATTGAGAAAAGAAATAAAACTTAAATCACATGTTAACCCTAATTTTTTTTCTAATTGATTTTAAATATATGGAAAAAAGTTAGAATTAAACCTAAATTAAATTAGACTAATATTAAATTAAATTTGATAAAAATAAAAACCTAATTCTAAATTTATGAAAACTTGATTTTATTTTATTTTTGGAAAAAAGGTATTAATTTTGGTTAGAAAAACAATTAAATTAATTAAATCAAAAGAAATAAAATAAATAAATAGAAAGAAAAATGGGCCTGGATGTTTCACTAAAAAGGGGGTGTTGATGGCAAATCTGGGCCCAATAGTTCCTGGCCCATTTGACTTTTCCAGATCTCATGTTGCTAGCTTGACTGGGCGTAGGGTGGATCTTCATTGGGAAGCTTTGGATCTGGCATGTTGATGACCTGATTGGTTGGATATTGAGGACATATGGTGGACTTATGGGGCGCCTGTGTACCTGATCATGCAAGAGAAAATAATAGAAATCAAAGTTGGGGACCTGGGGATCGAACCCAGGTCCTTTAGCATTCATCCATTGCACGCTTGCCAGCTGAGCTGGTTGTATTAGTTGTCATAATAATAACCAACAAATACTATTTGATAAAACAATAAAACAAAATCTGAAGCGCGCAAATTTTGAATTGGCCAGTCACCAACTGCCACGCCATCATCTTCCTCCTGGCTTCTGCCGTTTTAGGCAGAGGACTTTTACCTACGGACACTGGGCGTAGGTACAACCCTTATCCATTCCAAAATCTTGTTCCTACATGATAAATCATAACCAGTGGTACCAATCAACTCGTTGCAACCTCACGAGCATCATGGTACCACTATCCATGGCCAATTGTTCCTGTATGAAGAATCCCTAAAAACGAAGCATAAACCCTAGCCATGGCATCTTGGTACACAGTCCATAAAAATGCAATTAAACATAACCATTAGCTTGCAAACATCATAAGGATTAAGAATATGTCAATTATTCATGCTAAAGATGCCAGAATTAATGGATTCAAAATTAAGAAAAGTGAGAAACTGTGTGGTACTTACAGCGCGTTTTAAGGCTTGAGGGAGCTTGCTAATGGTTGAAACGCGTTCCTGGGATATCCAGCAAACGTTTGGGGATGGCTAGAATGCTTTGAATTGGCATGGAACGTGGAAATCAATTTGCCACTTTTCTTGATTTTTTTGAAACTTGCTTTCTGTTTTACATGCCTCTCATCCTTTGTTTTTTTTTTATCTGCACATGTTCCTTATGTACCCTAGAGTGAATTAGGGTTGCAAACTTGTATCAAATCTTCTCTAATTATGATGATTGAATCATGATTTGATCCTTATGCAAATCTTTCCAAATCAAGCAAAATGCAATCTTTTTGTGTCCAAATGAAGCTTGCACGATTTAATCTCACTTCCAGCTGTATAATAGACCTAAACATGCACAAAATCTCAAGTTTTGATTAGTTTTTGATATTTTCATGATTTAATTTTGATTTTATTTGATTTAATTGAAATAAAATCAAAATAAATGACAAAAATAAAATAATGACAAATGGAAGGGCTCATGGGTCGTGGCTCATGTTACAAACACAATGCAAGTATAAAAAGTTGGGCCCATTTAGCAAAAATTGCAATTTTGGGCACATTTGACTTTTGGCAATTTTGCAAAAAATGTCAACTTTGCCAATGCATAACTTCTTCAATTTTGACCCTACATAGGTGTTCTTGGACTTTTTAGAAAGCTTAAGATGTCATCTAAGCAACCCTTTTGGTCTCATCTCAATTGAGTCTTCCATGTTCATGTATGGAGCTTTGACATAAAAGGTGTTTTTGTCGACTTTTCAAAATGACCTATAATGTCCAAATTCATATCTTCTTGTGAGTGCATATTTCGAACTTGGGAGATGAATATGGATTGTAGGGAATTGCATCCTCTTCAAAATTAGTTTTGGATGGGTCATTTTTGATAAAGTATGAGAAAGTTATACTTGGTCAAAGTTGAGTTGACTTTTCCTACAAAACCTTAATTTAGCAACTTTTGGGTCTTGATAAAATGATGAATAACACTTAAAAATTAGAATGTTGACCAAAAATCTTGAAGTTTGACTGTATGTGGGCCACAAATGACTTTTGCCCTAGCACAGTCGATTTTCAGGCCTTTGCGCAATTGACTGAGCAAACTTCCTCTGCAAGGCTTGAAACTTGACATGGATGATCTTGAGAACATATTAGGATAATGGTGAGAATTTGGGATCCTGCGGACTCAATCATCTTGATGCAAAATGAAACCCTAATTTGAGGTAGACTGTCTTAGGAGAGAGCTTGTCTGGTCAACTCTTGGACTTCCTTTAGCAATTTGAAGACCTTACTTGACATGTATTGAGAAATATGGGAGGGAAAATTTTGGGGTACAACAGCTGCCCCTGTTCAATCTTCTTAAACATGAGGATGTAGATTGGCTTGTCTTCCTTTCGTGATCTGAAGGTTGAAGATGATTGAACACTAGAGTGCCCGGAAATTTGCACTCGCATGAAGTGGTACTTGTCTTGCGATATCGGGAATGGGCTTATAGATGCCATTTGGAAGTCGATGTAGGAGGATGGACTTAAAGATGCCATCAGAGGAAGTGTCGATCGCATAAGAGATTCCTTTGCGAGAGCCCGTATACCTGTTGTTGAGGAGGACTACACTGGGGAATGCTGGTCTCTGTCTTGAGAGAGATAGAGTTTTAGGAACTTCAGTTGTCTGTTACTCTACTGGGGAATCATCTCTTAGTCGAGGAGGTGCAAATGAACTGCTATCTGGTCGTGCTCCAGGCTTCATAGTGATTTGTTGAGGAAAATAAGATCGACTGTTATCTGGTCGTGCTCCAGGCTTTACAGTGACTTAATGGGGGGATGAGATTAAAATTGTTATCTGGTTGTTCTCCAGGCTTTGCAATTTCTCACTTCTTATCTGGTCGTGCTCCAGGCTTTAGAAGGAATTAAGTGGTTATTTGGTCGCATCCGGGCTTCCAACTTGAGTTTAAGGCATACTAATATCTGATCGATTCCGGGCTTCTTAGTAATTAGCCAAGTAAACTTCTATTTGGTCGAATTCCAAGCTTCGCAGTATCTGATACTATTATCTGGTCGTGTCTCAGGCTTCAATATCCTTTGCTGTTATCTGGTCGTGATCCAGGATTCACGGTGTCTTATACCATTATCTGGTCGATTCCAGGCTTCATGGTATCTTGTACTGCTATCTGGTCGATTTTCAGGCTTCATAATAACTTGATGGGGGTTAAGTTGTTTTCCGGTCGATTTCCGGGCTTTAAGCTTGTATTTAAGAGATACCACTATCTGGTCGATTCCAGGCTTCATAGTATTCTGGGGAAATCAAGATATTATCCGGTCGATTCCGGGCTTCATAACTTGAACTGGAATAGAAATCTTAGTATCGATTTGACTGAACCAGCGAAAACTTGTGAGAATTTGGTTGTATCTTTCCCTGAAAGGTAAAGAGTTAGTCATATGTAATGTCATGATGTATGAAATATATTGAGTAATGATGTTCTCAAAATAAATGAGATTGTGTTGTATGATGCGTATGTGCATGCCATGATGTATGGATATGCAATGTTCTTGTGATATTCTCCGCCAGGGGAGAATGAATCCTAGACTGCTGTTGAAGAGTACAAGGAGTTGAGTTCTTCGTTCTCGCTAGGAATAGTGACCGAAGATGATTAGCCGGAGACCTGCGTCCGTTCTATTTGAGAATATTCCACCGGGGGAGACTCTGTTTGAGAATAAACCTAGGGGATAATGACTCTATGGGGAAGAGAGATATTCTGCTGGATGATCTGCTGATTTGGAGAAACAACTCCGCTGGGGGTGAATTACCGTTGCTGGTGATGATGAACTCTGTCGGGGATTGAATTTCTGCCCGTGGAAGAAATAAACTCCGCTGATGGTGAACCTTTATTGTTGGTGATAGATAAACTCTGCTTGGGGAGAATTTTTCCGACTTATTCACGATTGTGAACCTTAGCTGGGGAGAGTTAACACTATTGTCTTTAGATACTTTCTACTCTACGAGGAGTGTATGTATCCTTAGTCATATTCTCCAGCTGGCTCTATCCCTGTACCTGGTAGGTAGAGCAACTATAAGGTTTGGAGACTTCTTATTTGCCCTTGTTCCTGGAATTACGAGCAATTGTCTTTTGTTTCCTATGTAAATATTTATAAGTGGCAATCATTTTCAAATGCATATATCAAAAATGAATCATTGGACGTTCTTGCAAAACAAAACAGAAAAAGAAAAAACAAGTTGAAATTTCTCGTAACAATGAATTGTATTGATTTTGAAGTTGGCCTGTAATAGGCGTTTTGTACAAAGAGGTTGACGTCCTAGTAAGAGAACGCCACCGAAGAAACACAATTTATACAATTTGTGTAAAAAAGAAAAACAGCTATGTGAATAATCCCATTGGGTTCCAACTCTGCTATTGCCTTTATATCTTTGAGCGTCTTATCACTTTGCTACTTGGTCGAAGATAGATCAGATTGATTGGCGTCGTCCGAGCTTGATAGTTGATAACAAAGTCTGGTTGCAAGATGATCCAATGAGACATATTGTTACGCTTTCATCCCTAATTTTTGCCTGGACCTCCCTTTCGGGTTTTCAGCCCACCGGGATACCCTTTTTTGCCCAAGCCGCCTTTTCAGGTTTTCGAATTGCCGGGTGTACAGTTTTTTTTTCATTTTCATCCCTTACTTTTTCCCGAACCCTTTTGGTTCGCCGGGAAGCCCTTATTTTTTCCTAGGTCAGTCGACCTAGCGGGTCTTTGATTATGCGTAGTATTTTTTCACTATGTCTGCATTGACGAGGTGAGGAAGGTCGTCACCATCCATGGTGGTTAGAATCATAGCTCCTCTCGAGAAAATATTCTTAACCACAAATGGACCTTCATAAGTGGGGGTCCATTTTCCCCTGGGATCACCTTGTAGTAGTATGATGCGTTTGATCACCAGATCCCCGACTTGATATTCTTGTCGTCTGACTTTCTTGTTAAAAGCCTTGATCATTCGCTTTTGATACGTCTGACCATGACAGATATCAGTAAGTCTCTTTTCATTGATTAAATTCAGTTGATCAAGCCGGGTCTGGATCCAGTCGTCTTCGCTCAAACCTGCATCCTTCAGGATCCGGAGAGAGGGTATCTGGACCTCAATGGGTAAGACCGCCTCTATGCCATACACCAAAGAGTAGGGTGTTGCCCCTGTCGAAGTCCGTGCTGAGGTACGGTACCCATGAAGAGCGGATGGTAACATCTCGTGCCAGTCTTTGTATGTCACCGTCATCTTCTGCACAATCTTCTTGATGTTCTTATTAGCTGCTTCAACGGCCCGTTCATCTTCGACTGGTAGGGAGAAGAGTTGTGATGTTGTATTTTGAACTGTTTGTAGAGCTCGGTGATCATTGTATTGTTGAGATTTGTACCATTGTCTGTAATGATCCTCTCTGGTACACCATATTGACATATCAGATTCTGTCGGATAAACCGCGCCACGATGTTCTTGGTTACTATAGCAAAGGAAGCTGCCTTGACCCATTTCGTGAAATAATCAATAGCTACCAAAATGAATCGATGCACATTAGACGCAGTAGGTCTGATCTCGCCGATCATGTTAATGCCCCACATTGCAAAAGGCCAAGGAGCTGTCAAAACATTCAGAGGAACTGGAGGTACATGCACCTTATCAGCATAGATTTGGCACTTATGACAGGTCCGAGAGTGCTGATAACAATCGGCTTCTATAGTGGACCAATAATATCCTTCTCGTAGGATTTTCTTTGCCATGGTATGTCCACTGGAATGAGTTCCGAAAGTTCCTTCGTGTAACTCTGCCATGATCCTTTCTGCCTCGCTTTTGTCTACACACCGCAGTAAGGTTGAGTCGTGGTTACGCTTATAAAGAACCCCATTACTGATGAAGAACTTCGCAGCGAATCTTCTCAATAACTTCTTATCATTAACAGATGCACCCTCGGGGTATTCTTGAGCCTCAATATACCTCTTTACTTCGTGGAACCAGGGTTTATCTGCTACCTCTTCAGTGTCAATATCACAGCAATGTGCGGGTTTGTCCAACCTCTCGATGGTAATTTGGGGAGCTTCATTGTCCCACCTGACTTTGAACATAGAAGACATGGTAGCTAGCGCGTCAACTAACTGATTCTCCTCTCTTGGGAAGTGTTCAAAGGTTATCTCCTTAAAGTGCGGGAGCAATGTCAATACATATTCTTTGTAAGGAATAAGTTTGGGTGTTTCGTATCCCACTCACCTTTGATCTGACTGATCACCAGAGCCGAATCTCTGAATACACTCAAGAACTTAATCATCAGGTCAATAGCAGCTCGAAGACCCATGATGCACGCTTCATACTCCGCCATGTTGTTGGTGCAGTTGAAACATAATCGGCTGGTGAACGGAGTATGACAGCCCTCAGGAGATATGATCACAACGCCAATGCCATTACCCAATGCGTTCGAGGCTCCGTCAAAATACATAGACCATCGGGATCCTTCCTTAGGTCCTTCATCCGGTCCAGGTTCTTCACAGTCGGTCACCAACATGATATTCTCATCAAGGAACTCGAAATTCATGGATTGGTAGTCATCCACTTCCTGATGCGCCAAATGATCTGCCAATACACTCCCATTGATTGCTTTTGGGGTTGTGTATTGGATGTCATACTCAGTTAAGATCATCTTCCATCTTGCTATTCTTCCGAACAAGGCAGGATTTTCGAAGATATACTTGATTGGATCCATCTTTGATATCAATAGGGTAGTGTGAGTCAGCATATAATGTCTCAGCCGGCGAGCAGCCCATGCCAAAGCGCAGCAAGACTTCTCGAGCAGTGAGTATCGGGTCTCACAGTTGGTAAATTTTTTGCTAAGGTAGTAAATATCATGCTCTTTTCGGCCAGACTCGTCATGTTGGCCCAGCATGCACCCCATTGAATTATCCAATACTGTCAAGTATAAGATCAAAGGTCTTCCTTCAACTGGAGGCAGCTTTGAGACCAAAAATGCACGCTTCGTATTCTGCCATGTTATTTGTACAATTGAAGCAGAGTCTTGCTGTGAAGGGAGTATGACATCCTTCAGGAGATATGAGTACAACACCTATACCATTGCCGAGTGCATTGGACGTCCCATAAAAAACCAGGGTCCATCGGGATCCTTGTTCAGGTCTATCATATGGTATGGATTCTTCACAGTTGTTTACCATTATGATGTCTTCATCTGGGAATTCAAACTTCATGGACTGGTAGTCATCCACAGCTTGATGAGCAAGGTGATCAGCTAGTACACTTCCCTTTATTGCTTTCTGGATAGTATACTGTATGTTATATTCTGTCAGGATCATCTGTCATCTTGCTATTCTCCCAGAGAGGGCAGGTTTATCGAAGATGTATTTTATTGGATCCATTTTAGATATCAATAAGGTAGTATGGGTCAGCATATACTGTCTTAGCCGGCGAGCAGCCCATGCCAGAGCGCAACAAGTTTTCTCGAGCAGTGAATATCTTGTTTCACAATCGGTAAACTTTTTGCTCAGATAATAAATAGCATGCTCTTTTCGGTCAGACTCGTCATGCTGCCCCAGCATACACCCCATTGATTTTTTCAAAACGGTTAGATACATGATCAAGGGTCTTCCCTTGACTGGTGGCATCAAAACTGGAGGCTCTTGCAGGTATTCTTTGATCTTATCGAAGGCAGTTTGACACTCATCATTCCATTTGACTACTTGATCTTTCTTAAGTAATTTGAAGGTTAGTTCATAAGTAGCTGTCAGGTGAGAAATGAATCTGGCAATGTAGTTTAACCGTCCCAAGAATCCTCTGACTTCCTTCTCAGTACGAGGAGCAGGCATCTCTTGTATCGCTTTCACCTTGGCAAGATCTACTTCAATACCTTTACCGCTGATGACAAAGCCTAGGAGTTTACCAGACCTCACTCCAAATGTGCATTTATTCGGGTTCAACCTCAACTTGTAATTTTTTAGCCTCTCAAATAATTTCTGCAAATGACCAAGATGCTCTTCTTCTATTTGAGATATGACTATCATGTCTTCCACATAGACCTCTATTTCGTGATGTATCATGTCATGAAATAAAGCTACCATGGCACGCTGATAGGTTGCCCCAACATTCTTCAACCCGAATGGCATAACCTTGTAGCAGAATGTGCCCCATTATGTGACAAAGGTTGTTTTCTCCATGTTCTCAGGCGCCATTTTGATTTGGTTGTAGCCTGAGAAACCGCCCACGAAGGAAAACACTTTATGCTGCGCCGTATTGTCAACTAGAATATCAATGTGGGGAAGTGGGAAATCATCCTTAGGGCTTGCCTTATTCAAATCTCTGTAGTCCATGCACATTCATACTTTTCTGTCCTTTTTAGGCACGGGAACAACATTGGTGACCCATTGCGGATAGGAAGTAACAACCAAGAATCCGGTGTTGAATTATTTCATGACTTCCGCTTTGATCTTCTCTGACATGTTTGGTCACATGCGACGAACCTTTTGTTTTACCAGTGGACAATCTTCTTTTGTTGGTAGACGATGTACCACAATGTCTGCATCAAGTCCTGGCATGTCTTCGTACGACCAGGAAAAGACCTCAACATAATCATGTAACAACTGAATTAGACACTCTTTGACACTGGGTTCCAGATTGGCACCCACCTTGACTTCTCTTTTGTCTTCTTCGGTACCTAGGTTAATTGTGTCCACTGGTTCTTCGTGGGGCTGAGTGGCCCTCTCTTCTTGTTGTAGTAACCTGGTGAGTTCCCATGGTACTTCACAATCTTCCTCATCTTCGTCTTCGGCTTGGTAGATTAGATTTTCAGAATCACAGAAGGCCATAGAAGAATTGTTACCCATGGGATCCCGAATGGATGTAGATCTGCATTTTGAATGTGAGTGTGTGTAAGAGTAAAGCTATCTTTGAAAGAAATGAAAATGTAAAAAGAAAAACAATGAGCACAAAGTTTGTATGCAAAAACGTCCATGGTTCATTGATGTCATATGGAATTGAGATAATAACCCTTATAAATGGACCATTGTGCCTCGAGTAAGACACAAGGTTTTAAGAGTCTGAATTGTTTAATATTACAGGTCCGACAAAATTTAAAGACAAATTACTGTTGGATAAAAGTAATCGGGACAAAATCTCTAGCTTCCCAGTTGCTGAGCCCTCCACTGACAGTTGGGAAAATCCAATCCTCCAGGTTATAGCTGTCTTCATCATCCTCCACTACATTGATTCCGCGGTTGCTGATCTTCAAGGGTGGTCCTCCGGCACGAGCACGACGTACAACTTTCTGGGCTCCTAAAGTGAAACCCAACCCAAATTTGTCAGATTTGTATGGGATATTTGGGAGTTGGCCCCAAATAGTGCACTCACCTTCTTCTATCACTGCCTTGTCATCTTTCAAAGACGACATCTTGAGCGGAGGCCTTGTGATCTTTGGGACTTGAGAAACAGCCTTGGTCACTGCCACAGTTTGCGGGACTTCTTCAAAGTGTTGGAATGGAGTTTCGATAAATTCACCATCTAATCCCACATATCTGAAGGAATTTAGATGGCTGACCATATACTCTTCTTCTCCATAAACAATGATGATTTTCCCCTGAATTGGATATTTCAGCATTTGATGCAACGTAGAGATAACGACATCAGCATTGTGGATCCATGGTCGGGCTAATAAGCAGGAATATGAAGGGCGGATATCCATTACATAAAAAGTTGAATCAAATGTTTGGATTCCAACTTTTATGGGGATGTCCACTTCCCCATGCACCATCCTTTTTAAGCCGTCGAAGGCTCTCACCACTATGTTGCTAGGTTTCAAGGTCAATCCTTCACAGTCAAGCCTATCAAGAGCCATTTTAGGCAACACGTTTAGAGATGAACCGATATCCACAAGGACATGAGCCAAAGTCGTGCCCCTGCATTCGACTGAGACATGCAATGCCTCGTTATGCTTCCTCCCCCTTGGTGTTAAATCAACGTCCGAAAAACCTAAACCATTATCTGCGGTCAAGCTGGCTACGCAGTCTTGGAACTGATCGGCAGATGTTTCTTAGGGTACATGGGATGTTTTAAGGAATTTTACCAAGGCCTTTGCATGAGCCTCAGAACATAACAATAAAGCCAGCATGGAAATTTTTGATGGAGTTTACCCCAGTTATTCGACTATATTGTAGTCGCTTCTTTTTATAATCTTTAGAATTTCCTCCATCTCTTTTCAGGAAGTCTCAGGGATAGCTAATGATTATGCCTTCGTCTAGACAGGCTCAACCAGAATACCTTTGCCTCGAGTCTCAGTTGACTCGGTAGTGGGATTGTTAGTAGGGGTGATAACAGGGACCGCAACAGTTTTGTCAACAAGAGTATTAGCAGAGATGATTGCAGGACTGGGAATAGCCTTTGGAGGAGAAACAACAACAAGAATCATTACAGGTCCAAAAATAGCTTTTGGAGGAGCAATTTCTGGAGAGAATACCCTTCCATTCCGGGTTATCTTACTAGTCCTTGCGATATTACTGATATCAGAGTCAACTTTCTCAGAACTTGAATCTTCAGCAGCTGGCCAATCTTGCTTGATACCGTGATAGTAGACATCACCTCCATAATTCCATGGGACGGTTTTGTCTGACGAATACGGGATTGGTCCAGGCATTGTAATTATCAACAGAGCTACTTTAGGAACTGATGTAATTCTAACGGGTCTTTTGGTGGAGACCCTGGAAGAATTGTCGGAAATGGTCACTATGGAAACATCCTTATAAGAAACAATTAGAGTAGAGGTCTTCTCGAACAAAATCTCCTTGTCATATATTAGGCATTGAACGCATGCTTTTAACAAATGACAGCTGGTTGGTAAGGATAAATAGAAATGACAGCTTTCATCACAGCTTGGGAATACACCGACATTCAACAAGTTCGTTTTGATAGTCAGGAGTGGGGTCACAAGTTCATCAACCAAAGTAACAAACATATCTTCCTCAACAATGTTGACATCACGGCCGTGCTTGGGCATAGGGGCAGTGATAACATTGGGAATTTCTGGCGCGTCAAATTTAATCTCTTTGGCTTCAAGAAGGTCTTGTACCTTGTTTTTCAGAGTCCAACAGTTGTTAGTGTCATGGCCGGGGCTCTCAGAATGGTATGCATAGCGGGAATTAGGATGTTAATGAGGAGAGGTTGTGTTAGGATTCTTTGGAGCTTCTTTCAAAGTCACTAGATTGGATCTTAACAAATGTGGCAATACTTGGGATAGTGTCATATTAATTTAGGTGAATTGTCTGACTAGTCTTTCCGTTCTTGGTTGGTTGCTTCTTTGTTGAGTAGGTACAGGTTTAGGAATCATGACAGCCCCCACCATTGGACGGCGTTCAGCCCTATCTTGATTTCTCTGAGGATATACAACAACAACTTCTTTTTTTCCAATGAATGGTTTTATTACAGCAACAAAGGATGCATCTTTTTGAATCTTCCCATTCTTTATCCTGGCTTCCACCCTTTCTCTGGTCAATATCAATTCGGTGAGACCTGCCGAGGAACTCCCAATTAAGTGATTAAAGAAAGGACCGAATAATGTACCCAAAAACATATCTACTAACTCTCTTTCAAATAGGGGAGGCTGGACTCTTCCTGCTAAGTCCCTCCATTTTTGCACGTAGTCTTTGAAGCCTTCACTTGAAACCATGGCCATACTCTGTAGTTGAGTACGGGTAGGAGCAATATCAGTGTTGTATTGGTATTGTCTGTAAAAGGCAGCGGCCAAATCTTCCCAATTATGAACATTGGCTCTTTCTAGCTGATAAAACCAATCAAGTTGAGTTCCAGACAGACTGTCTTGAAAGAAGTGTACCCATAAATCCTTGTCAGTGGTGTGAGGCTGTATTTTCCTCACATAGGACCAAAGATGCATTTTGGGACATGAAACTCCGTCATATTTGGCAAACACCGGTGCTTTGAATTTTGGAGGAATGACAATCCCAGATACTAACCCTAACTCCTCAAAGTCCAGCCCAGGCACTTTTTGGATTTCCATTGCACTTAATCGTTCTTCCAGATGCTTATAATTTTCGTCGGCTGGAGGATATTGTTCTTCAGAATAATCTTCTTCTTCATCTTCCTCTTATGAATCTGGCTGGACAACTGCTTCCTTGCCTTTCCCATCTTGATTGTCTTTCTCACCAGATGACGTTGCAAAGTCCAAGGTCCTTCTTGCTTGCCCTTGGAATCTTCTTCCTATATTTAGAACTCCGGTTATTCTCTTTGTTTTCTTATTTTTCTCTTCAACCAACAAGGTCTTCAACTCTTCTTATCCTTTGGCTAGAGTTAAGAACATCTGTTGAAATTGAGCATTTTGTGCTTGGAGGTCTTTCACTGTTTCCTCGAGATCCATCTTACTGAATTAAATAGTAGAAAGATGAGGAGACTTGTTGCAAGAAACCTGCTTATGTTATGATGAATGATAGATGCATATACAATGATTTCAAGGATTTTAAAGATTCAAATTTGTTTTAGACAAAAAGGAAACACACGTTATATTAATAAATTAAAGCTTTGAGTACATTAATACCTCTTTGGACAAAACAATACAAAAACTCTAAGATAAAAAGGTTGTACGCATCCTCTTTAGTGCGGTGTAGGCATTCAGAGTCCGCTCCTCATGAAGTTTCTTAGTGAGTTCCAAAACCTTCTTCTCGCTAGCATAGAATTGGGCCTCGAAAGTATCTTGCTCCCCTTTGAGTTGTATCCAATCTCTTTGTAAGTCTTCAAGAGAGGTGGGCATGTCAGGATGCAGGATAGTGTATGGAACATCTCCTTCTATAATAGGCTCAATGATTACCGGGAGAATGGAGGGATAAGACATCATAAGACTCTGAGCACGAGTTCGTACCCATTTGAGGTAAGGCTCGAGAGGGATGGAATTCTTATGCCCCAATGTCTTTCTATCTACCTTGTTCAACATCCTCCAAGCTCGGATAAATCTCTGGCGATAACCTTGATCGTCGTTCTCGTAGTCAAATACCAAACCTTGGATGAGCATCTCATGTGGGCCATCCCTTCGGGCGTAACCAAATTGTCTCAAGGCTAAGAAGGGGTTGTAGGTGATACCTCATCTAAAGCCAAGTAAAGGGACATTAGGGAATTCTCCATAATGGTCGACAATAGTAACATTCTCTATAGATCGGGAACACCAATGAATGTTTGAATGTTTGAGCGTCATCAACATATGTGACCACCTTGAAGCTTTCTCGTTCTTCAATACAGATTGGGGAAGATGCGAAATAAACCATCTTGCCAAGAGAGGAGTAAAACACATAAGGATACCTTTTTTCCTCATAGTGCGAGTGTGAAAAGAATGTAGGATGTCCCATAGCAAAGTAGGCACCGGGTTACGAGACATGAAGATCTTGACGGTGTTAACATCTATTAGTTGGTCAAGATTTGGAAACAAAACCATCCCATATATGAGGAGAGCCACAATTTCCTCAAAAGGTTTCAAATCCAAAGAGTTCCAACAATTTTGGGCTTTCTCAAACAAGAACTTTGCTAGGAAACCCTTGACACCACTCCTTGTTTCCCAATTAGTTGTGACATCAGATGGTTGCAAGTGTAGAGCTTGAGCAATATCTTCTGACTTTGGATCTCCTTCTGTACCGTTGAAAGGTAGTTGATTGAGAATGGGAATCCTCAAGAGTTGGGAGAATTCTTCCAAAGTTGGCACAAGTTGATAATCAGGAAATGTGAAGCAATAGTGTAAAGGATCAAAGAACTGAAAGAGCACCTTCATCATGTCTTCATCAGTGTTAGAGATGACCAAGTTTAGTAGGCGAACATGTCTCTCGGTAAATGGAGAATTTTTAAGAATCATTGAAGCTAGATCTTTAAGTTGTGGAGGGATCCTTACAAGATTGACTTGAATGGTTTTCCTGCGAATAGAATCCATGTCCTACAAAACAGAACAAAGATGAATCCCAAGATCCTTGAAATGGTTAGTGAATGAGTATGATGTTATGATGTTCATGATGTTATATACAAGTAAATATATACAAACAAATCAAACAAGTCCTTAGGTTTAGGATTTCATGGAGTCTCATAGGTAAGTACCCTCTTGAAGTTTAGTTGGCTCAAACCTGTCCTAGCAATAGTAACCGAGTTCTAAGGAGCTCAATATCATTGGTTTGTTTCCTTGGTCATTGTTTCAGCACAAACCTCTTTAATGGCGACCAAAATATCCCAAAAAACCAAACCTTCGAGTATCTACCAACTTCGGACTTCACCAAAGCCAGTCATCTCACTACGTCCTAATGGCCAAGTTGGTCAAGTAAAGATTCTAAAAGTTCATTAGTGCTTTATGACATCACTCAGCGGCCCCATATTCTCCTTGATTAACTCAAGGGCTACCGGTACCCACAAATATGTCGCACTAACGTAGCTATTGCTTAGACCATGTCGGTATACCCCGCACAGTTTCCACAATGTATTGCTACTTACCTATAAGGTGTCCCAAATCCGGGTAGAGGATTCAAACCCAAACAAAGAACCATAATGTAAAGCATACAATTCAAACAATGAAAGCAAGTAAATGTGATCGAACCCTAAGGTAACCCCACTTTCCTAATTTTCCCCAACAGAGTCGCCAGTTCTGTGATACGGTGGGAGAACTGACTTCGTGTTTTTGCTTTTTATCGCAAATGTTGCCGTTAACAAGAGTCGCCACCGACTTTTCTTTTATCCAAAAGGAAAGGTGAAAAATCACATGAAAGACCTTTGAGATTATTTCTTGAGTTCGGGGGGTAGATTATGAAAAGGGAAGGTATTAGCACCCTTTTCATCCATGGTTTTCCATGGGCTCTTAGTTACTTGCTAGATCACTTTGCTTTTGTTTGAAATTGTGCCTAGTGTGATTTTTGAAAGTATTTTTCAAAGAGGCCATTGTTTAGGCAAACTTTGTAATGATTCTCGTTCGTAAGAATGTATACAAAGATGTTGATCTTTTGAAAATGTTTTCAAGTTTGTAAGATGTTTTGAAAGTGTAGGTGTTTGTTTTAAAAATAGCAAGGATGTTTTGTTTTGAAACGGAGCAAGTAATTAGGAGCATTCTACATACTCAAAAGTCTTTCATGTTCATTTCCTCTTTCCTTTGACATTGTTATCTTACCATCGGTTTGGTAAGTAACCCTATCTTTGGATGTAAGGTATCTTAGCATTCTCTTTTAGGGACTAAGATCATTTGAAAGGAAACATAGATAGCATCATTGAGGGACTATGATCTTGTATTTTGCTTGTTTTTTGCTAAGATACCTCACATGCGTAATATGACCATTTTGTAAGGCAACCAAGTGGATTTACCCTAGGGGTGCTTGTGTGCAAGTGTATTGTTTTTCATGCTTGGTTTTGTCTTTGATTAAGGTTTTCTAATTGATTGGTTTTAGTCTTTCCATACAAACCCTAATTATTAGCATTTGTATATAAAGTGATAAATTGCGGAATTTAAAATTACTACACTATTACAATACTTGTGGGAGGGAGGTGTACAAATTATAAATGGGGATTGCAAGAAAATAAACCTAATTATCTATTACAACCATATTGAATTGGATAAATAATGTACAAAAATGAATAAATATACAAGAATGTAAATGTGAAGGAAATGTATATTTTGTTTGGATTTTTTAGGAAAAGGGTTTTTGTTTTAACCTAAATAACTAAAAGAGAATTAGTTAAGTAAATTAGTAAAAAGTGAAACCTAAATTTACTAGGAAAAGAATTTAAATAAAAAACCCTAATTTATTAATTGATTAAAAGAGAAATTAAGTTTGTAAGAAGAATATTTTTGGTATTTTTGTCTTAAAAATAATTTATAGCATTATAAAATATTTTTGGTCTTTTTATATTAAAATAATATTTTAACGGTGTAAAAGAAAATAACTAAAACCCTAGTTTTTTAATTAAATTTACAAATCAAATTAATAAAATAAATAAAGTATGATTAAATAAAATCATTTTTTGTGTAAAAAATAAATAAACTACAACAAAATATAAATCTAATGTTTTTATATTTTTTTGATTTTTTAGTATTAGATAAAATATTTAAGAAAATAAATAAATAAAAATGAGCAGAAGAAAATAAAATGGGTCAGGGGTGTGAGTATCCAGCAGGGGGGTCAGCAGTAAGAAAAAAAAAAGCCCAAGATTGTTAGGCCCAGGCGCCTGTCCAAAAAGTCAGAATATGAGAAATATGCAAAAAAAATCCAAAAGGGTACCACTGGGGCTCGAACCCAGGTCCCTATAGTCACAGGCGCGCGCTTCTACCACTGGGGTGGCTATATATCCGTTTATATAAAAAAACAATAAATATATGATAGTAAACAAGTCAATGGCCTGAACTTCATCTTCAACCTCACGCCCAGCCAGAGCCTCCG
Source organism: Vicia faba (assembly GCA_948472305.1). NCBI lineage: Eukaryota > Viridiplantae > Streptophyta > Magnoliopsida > Fabales > Fabaceae > Vicia > Vicia faba. The sequence goes on along the minus strand of OX451738.1, from coordinate 928,672,666 downwards.
TATCTTGTTCAATTCTCAACAAAAATGAAAAATGTAAACAGGAAACTTGTAGCAAATTTCCTCACGATTTCAGAAATGCAAAGCAATAAAATTATAGATCAAAGACAAGAATGAATTTTAATGGCCCTAATCTAAACCCTAAAAATTTCAGAAACTTCAATCTTAAAATTCTCTAAGCTCAAGCAATATAAATGAAAACTATGGACACGGTTAGCTTTAGGGCAATGATATCTACATTTTTCATTCACAAATAAACAATTAATGATGCCTGTATGAAGAGTTCAAAAGTCAGAAAACTTACCTTGCAAGAGGGTATCGGTTTGGAGTTTGAGTAACTTTTAGTGAGTTCCAATGATTGGATTAGCTTCCTCAAGTTCCCAGGAAGCTAATGGGATGCTTAGCTTGAGCTGAAAGTGCCTGAGGAGTTCTGGAGAAGTCAAGGTGCAAGGTGTTGTTTTTGAAAATGGTGGATGATGATGGAGGTGTTACAGTGGTGTTGCAGGTGTTGGGATTGTTTGTGTATGTTGTTTAGGAGATTTTGAAAGTGAAAGGCCAAGAAACACACGAGCAAATTTGGAGATTGGATTCAAAACTCAGAAATGGCAAGTTTTGAAGTGTTTTTAGTGATTCTGTGTTCTCAGTGTTTTCATGGCTTAAGCATGTGTGGAATTTGTGAAAAATAACACATCTATAAGCAAAAGGGTTGGAGTGCTTTGGAGAGTCAGAAGTACAAGTTACAAGCTAATTGCTAGGTTACTTGATTTTGAAGAAAAGTGGGAAGACAAGTTTCAATGTGTAGTACAAGCATGGGCTGGGTGATTATAAGTGTATAAACAAGTTTCTCTTGAGTTATGGGACTTGTATGATCATAAGAAATCAATTTCAAGACTCAAGAACAAGTTTTGTGCAAAAAGCCACTTTATCAAAATGGCAATGTGCACTTTCTTCCCAAAATGGATATAAAGCATGCCCTTGTATTGAATGCTTGAATTGAAACCTCTAACAGTTGTGTAAGCAATTAATTATGGAGTGCCTAACAAGTTTGAGTCCTGCAAAGTAGAGGTTATGTAGCATAAGTTTGAATTTTGAATTTTGTTCATTATAAAATGACTTGTAATTCAAGTGTGAAAACCCTAACTTCATCTCTTCGATTCTCCCTACCCCAAAATGATCTCAAGGAGTTATTGGATATTTTGGAAAGCTTGTAATATGATATACAACCCATATCTGAATCACTTTTGAAAATTCCCCTTGGAACTATATGAAAAGTTCCATGAAGTTGGGTCAAAATCCTGACCAAATTAGGGCAAAAATTTCACTAAGTGTTTTGTTTCATGACCATGTGTTCTTAAAATTATAACTTGAGATCCAAGCAATTTTGGAAGGAGTTGTGTAAATCAAAGTTGTAGTTTTAATGGATATCTACAACTTTCATGTTGAAGGTTTCTTCAGAATCCTCTTGCATCATGGTGAAAAGTTTGCTCAAAGTTGTGAAAAAATAAGAAATTTCCAACACTTAGAAAAATTTCTAAGTTTAGAAATTTTAACTTTTCAAAATGAAATCTTGAATTTTTTATTTCTTGATGAATAAGTTTCATATTTTGACCTGCTTTGATGAATTTTGATCTTTGGCATTTGATTTTGACCAAAAAGTCAAAGTTTGACTTTTCAGTATACAATTGACTTTTGATCAGTTGACTGAAAATTTATCTGTCAATCCATTGGACTTGAGCAATGTTTTGAGCCATGTCATTAGGTATAAATGATGCAATTAGACTCTTGAGATCATGACTTAAACCAATTGTGATACGGTGGGAGAACTGACTAGTGTTTTGCGTTCGTATTCGCACTTGTGCGGTTGAGCAAGAGTCGCCACCGACTTTTTATTTTATCCTAAAGGAAAGGTTTAAAAAAAGCACAGCAAAAACCTTTTGAGATATTTCGTGGGTTCAGGGGGTAGATTATGAAAAGGGAAGGTGTTAGCACCCTTTTCATCCATGGTTATCCATGGGCTCTTAGTTACTTGTTTTTTTTAGATCACTTGCCTTGTTTTTCGATTGCTTTGAAAATGGTGTGTGTGTGGGTGCTTTTGAAAATGTTTTAGAAGAAGATGCCTTGTCTTAGGCTAACCTTGTAACAATTCTTTACTCGAATGTTTTACGAAGGCGTGTATCTTTTCGAAAAGATGTTTCAAAATGTTTTTTGAGAGTTTGTTTGAAAGTGTTGTGGATTGTGGTTTTTGAAAAGAAGGCAAGTGTTTTTGCAAGTTTGATCTCAAGTAACTAAGAGTTTTGTCTACCCTATTGTACTCAAAGGTTTTTGTCATGTTTCAACCCCTTTTTAACAATTTTGTTCCACCATTGAAATTGATGGACAATCTTGCGTTTAGGAAGTTTATTCGGGACGGGCGCGGGTCATCGTATGGACCATGAATGCAATGATGCCAAGTGTCTTTGGCAATTTTGTTTTGAAGGGACTATGATCATTCCGCTTAGGCAACACTTTGAGACTTATGATCATTTGATTTTGTTTTGCCAAAGATACTCGACGTGCAAGCATGGCCCATTTTGGAAGGCAACATGTGGGATTATCCTAGAGGGTGCAAGTGTGATTGTGTATTGATTACATGTATTTGTCTTGTATTAGGTTATCTAGCGTTTGATTTTATGTACATACAAACCCTAGGTCTAAACATGGTATAATTGGAAAACTGTAAATTGCGTACAAGGGGATGAGACTTATAGTATTTACAACCAAATCGAATGTCACAATCAAAATGTAAATATCGAATGTGCAAATATAAGATAAAATGTGTATAGGGCAATATATTGTGTAAGTGTAAATGTGAGATGTATATGTATATGAATTGTGTAATTATGTACAAGTGCGAAATGGAATTGAAGCGTATTAGGGTTTTGACCTAGATATATGTTTTAATCTTGTATTTTTGATTTATATGTTAATTATGTACAAAAGAAAAATGAAGTGTTTTGATTAAATGTTCAATTTTTTAATTGGAAAGTATTTTAGTCAAATGTTTGTGAATTTCAATGTTAGAAAAATGTATTGAATTATTATGTATGAAAAAAGAATGTTAATTAAAAAGTTTCAATTTTAATTATGTATAAAAATGTATAATATGTACAAAAGGAAAAGTTTTAATTAGGAAATGTATTATGTATGAAAAAGAAAAGATAATATGTACGAATATGTATTTTAATTAAAAAAAGTATTTTCAATTTAATTATGTATAAAAGTATTTGGTTATTTTTATGTACAAAAGTACATTTATAAAAAAGAGGTATTTTCAATTATATTATATGATATGTACCAAATTAATTTTTAATATAATATGCATGTACAAAAAAGATAAGATAACATATACGAATGTATTTCAATATGTGTTAAAAAATGTTTTTAAGTTAAAAAAGTATATATAATAAAAATATTTTAATTAAAATGTAAAATAATATATTTTGTATTAAAATGATTCTTGTAAAAAAAAAAAATGTTTAGATAACATATATAAAAAGGTTAGTGTTTAGAAAATGCTTGGTTAGAAGTTGTGATCTTAATGGGCTTTTGAGGAGATTAGCAGCGGGTCTGGCCCAAGGTTTGAAACAGGTTTCTTTAGGGTTAGGCATTTGTTTTCAGAACGAAAGTTAGGGTTTGCGAGGTGACGACGGCGCGTTCGTCCTCTCCGTTCAAGCTTTCCGAACAACTAGACTCCGGCCACCAGCGTTATTCCAACGGACCTCTCTTCCCTCCAGTTCAGTGGATACGTTATTCAAGGTTTGTTTCAGTGTTCCCTTTTTTCTTCTATGACTGATACGCGTGGAATTTGTTCTGAGCTCTTTATTTTTTCGTTTTTTATGAGGTGAAGGGGAAGATATAGCAAGTTCGTTACCTGATTTTTGGAGATGGAGGAGAGAAGAGGGGTGACGTTGAGGAGGCCGGAGCGGCGTGAGGAATGATGAGTCTTTGCTTCTGATGACCCTGGTATTTTCGTCCTTTTGAAATATTTCTAGGGTTTGATGATGTATGCTGGATTTGCCTGAAAACCCTTCTTAAAATTCGCTCTTTTTTTTTTTATCTTCTTCTTCCACTATGTATTGCCCTTGGGAATTTGCTTGAGTATTGTTGCCTGAGTATCTTTCTCTTCTTCGCTCGTCCCTTTGAATTGCTGAATGCTCTGGAATGATTGTGAACAGTTATTGCCTTGGACTGGATGCCTTTGTTGAGATTTATTGCCCAATGATGCTTGTACTGAGGGCTTAGGAATTGGTTTCGTGTTTGACAGTAGGTTTTGACAAGTTACACTTTTGAGTTGTTGTTCTGAATGATTTGAGTTGCTTGCTAGCTCTTCCTCTCTCGTGTTGCCTAATTTAACATGTTTCTTCCTCGCCCTATGATGAATCCAGCATTCTGAGGGTTTTTGTTGCCCTGAATATTGAGTTGCTTCTTTCTTCTTCTTCTTGAGAGGCTATATGCTTGTTTGGTTATGCTTGAGAGGTTGGTATTTCTGGTATGTGTTTGGATATGCTTGAGAGGTTGGTATTTCTGGTATATGTTTGGATGATGCAGGTTTATGGGGTATTGGTGATTCTGGTTATGACAGGTTGTATGTTCAGTGTTGGAGCTTGGCTTCGTGGCTTTGGGCTTGAGATATGTTATTTTTTCTTGAAACTCAGGGGCTTGGTGCTGAACTGAGTTTGTCCCTTTTTCTTCTATCCTAACCTCTCTTCTGTATTGGCTAGTGGACCTTGGTTTGCAGGTTATGGTGGTTTTGTTCTAATGGTAAAGCAGGGTATTGGTTTTGCTTATCAGGTTTTTGTGTGTTTGAAGGTTGAGGCCTGATGCCGGTTGATGCTGGTTGTGATGCTTCAGTTTGTATATTTTCTCTTTTTTTTTCTGACCTGCTGCTGAACTGTTTGTGGATTTGTACCATCTTTTCTGTCTTCTCCTTTCCTACTGTCTAATGCCTAACCTGTATCTGCTGCCTTTATCTCTCTTCTTTTTCTCCTAAAGTACAGCTTTTAGATTTAATATGATTATATTCTGTACTATGGTTCTGAAGGGGCCCTATGGGAAATGATGAGTTAAGACTGTTTGCATAACCCATTCTGCATCCTTATCTAACTTTTGACAACTTATGGCGCTTTTTTCTCTTTTCCTTGATATCTTGGGATTTGACTTTGTATTTTGATATCCTTCCAAAATCCTTCTTTGACAGTTTGGATAGATTTTCTGCTTTGACAGTGTTATACCCCAAAATTTGCCCTCCCATATTCCTCAAGAAGCTACAAAATTCCCCAAGGGTTGTGCAGTGCAACAGTCTCCCATACAGTCAAAATTAGGGTTTTGAGTCTGATCAAGAAAAAGAAGTGTTCAAAGGCCCAATCAAGTCTCATATGCTTACAAACATGGTCAAGCATCCTCATATCAAGTTTCAAGGCATTCAGCTCAAGATTGCACAGTCAAAACCCTAAATTGCACTACAGTCAACTGTAGGGGCAAAATGGTCATTTGACAGTCAAAAGTTCAAATTTTTGGTCAACATATCATTTTGAAGCCACAAACATCATTTGATCAATGCTTGATCATGATTCTCAAAATTTGGCTCAGAAATCATCAAAGATGCAAAAGTTACTATATTTGGACAGCTGAAAAAGTCAACTGAAATTGACCAGGGCATAACTTTCACATGGATTATCAGAAAAATTCCATCCAAAGCTCATTTTGAAGAGAAAGACATTTCCTACAACTCATCTTCATACTTCAAGTCCAAGAAATGCTCTCACAAAAAGTTATCAATTTCAACATTATAGGTCATTTTCAAAAGTCAACAAAAAGGGACTTTAAGTCAAAGACCATAACTTGAGATTGGTAAATCAAAATGACATGGGACCAAAGGCATTGGTTAGAGGACTCAAAGACCTTTCCAAAATGTCCAAGAATATGTGAAAAGCTTAAAAATTGAGCAAGTTATGCCTTGTAGAAGTTGGGAAATTTTTGTGAAATGGCAAAAGTCAACTATCCTTGAAACTTCAATTTTTGACAAAAGGGCCCACTTTCTTCCACTTGATTCAGCCTTGTCATGCAACACACGTGTCCCATGATTAATTTCAAGACCAAATATTGATTTTTCTATTTTATTTAATTTTTGATAATTTAATTCATTTTAAATCTTTAAAAATTCAAATAAAATTCAAAAAACCAATGGAATAGTGTCATTTGAATTTGGACAACTTCCATATATCATGGGCCAACTCAAAAACTCAGGCTAGGGTTAAATTGCACACTAAGTCTTGGTCTTGGCTTAAAAGAAGGAAAAGTTTGTTAATGAAAAAACCCTAGGACTAGTTCTCTTATGGGCATGAATCAAGGTCAAATAATAAGCTAATTCTCTTCCCTCATAGGTGCCAAGTCAAACCCTAACCATAACACACCAAATGCTGCGCTAAAGAGCTTATTGAAAACTTGAAAAATTGGCCATATAACTCAATTCTGAAATCAAGGTTCGAGGTAGTTTTAAGCCCTAAGACTGATTCCAAAAGCTTGCTCGTGGACTCTTGATCACATTCCAATTCCAAACACCCTTCAAAGCTCCAAGAATTGGTAGAGAGAACTCTCACTGTGTCCAGAATTTCTTGAAATCGCATGGCATAAATCACGCATCCTTTGTACTTTTTGTTTGTTGATTAATGTTTGTTATAAAATTCTGAGACTAACCATCATGTTCAATTGAGTTTTCATTGGCCATACGCGATTCTACCATTTTCATATTCTAGGGTTTTTCAGAGCTTGATTTAGGGCTTTTACAATACAGTAAAATTAGGGCTCCAGACTCACACCATTACACTCAGCTCAACTAGACGAAGAAAACCCACCATTCGCGAACAATTTATGAAGCTTATAGCGCTAATCGCTATTTTTCCAAAGCCCACTTTCTGCAACGTCATGAAAACCGTGGCCATACGCTTTTGTTTACAGGGGACGTGAAGACGAAGATATCGTGGCAATTGCTGATTCGCTGGTTTAAAAACTTCGCGCGCTGGACCACAATTGCCTTGGTTTTGTTTTTTATTATTTATGTGATATAATATAATAACATGAACGTGATGGCTCAGCTGGCAGGTGGACGTACTTGTAACCCTCATGACCTGGGTTCAAGTCCCAGGTCTGGCAAATTTCAATATTATTTTGCAATGGTAATTCCTATGCAGGCACAACGCTATGATGCATCATGTTCCCTCACCATCAAGCCACACACGCGTCCAGTTCCATCAATCAAAAGGCCAAGGTTCAAGGAACACCATGTACCACAGTCAGACGTGTCATAGGCTTGCACAAAAGTCAACAAATTCCAATGCTTAATGGACCAGAATGCTAGGCCTTACCTCCAGTTTTGGGGCTACCCCCCCTGGTTTGATTTTCTTTCTTTATTTTATTTTCTCAATTGTTATGTTATTTATTTTTTATTTGTTTTAATTAATTAATTATTTTTGCAAAATATGAGAAACATCACAAAAAAAAAATCAGAAAAAGGATAAAAAACATAAAAAATATTTATTTTATTTATTTTCTTGTAAATAATTAATATGTAAATTATTTAGTTTAATTAGGTTTTTTAACTTTAATTCCTTTTAATAAAATCCAAAAAAATATAGAATTAAGTTAATAGAAAATTTTATACCTATCAAATTTTCTCTTTTTTTATCACAATATTATTTATTTATTTATTTTATTTTTATAATTAAATGTACATAAGCAAAAATTAGGTTTTAATTTAGATTAATATAACGTTTTTACAATAAACTTAAAAAACAATAGAATTAGGGTTAGTCAATTATAATTAATTCCTTCTTTTTCTTTTTCTTTTAAATCTTAAAAAACACAAAATACCAAAAACATTTAATACTTTCATTTTAATTCCTCATTAATTTGATATTTTGTAAAAGGGTCCAACGCCCGTCGCTTTAATTATTTTGTTTCGCGCATTTTACTTTGTCGCTTATTATAATTATGTACATGTCCCAAAGCCTTGTAATAATTTTATTTCCCGCACTTTTATTCGCTTTATTTATCTTTCAGTCAAATCGGGTCCGGTTTATTTTGGCGATGTGGACCCGCGCCATTTGTGATAGCCTTAGATTTATTTTTTTTCCGCAAATATTTAAACTGTTAAGAAGCATGCAAGAATGAATGTCTTAATTAAAATCAAGCGTAGATCATAAACATGACAAGACAAACATCTGAAAACGACACACGAATCGCACACACCACCCCTAGGGTACGCCTCACTGTTGCCTTTCGAAAGGTGGTCGTCGAGTAGAGGACGTCTTAGTAAGTCCTCATGATCCGGGAACCTGGCATGAGGGTAGCTTCTAAGGTGTCTTCCCATTGCTCCGGTGATCACCACGTCCCTAAAACTCGAATTGACCCGAACACCTCCAACGGTGGTGCTACCTACCTCTCAATGGTGGGATAGCACTACTTTCAAGGACTTTTACACAGACGAATTCCTTAGGGTAGGTAGGTTCTCAAGGATACTTGCTCTAATTTCAAACAAAAAATACTTTTCACACCAACACATTTTCAAGAGCTTTCAAAGCAAATTTTTCAAACACTCTGACGTACGAGTCGAACTGAAATTTTTCAAAGAAACTCTTTTAAAACCCACAATTGAAAAGCAAGCAAACATTTTGAAAACACATTGAGCAAGTATCTAAGAGCCCATGGATAACCATGGATAGAAAGGGTGCTAACACCTTCCCTTTCTATAACCTACCTCCCGAACCGAGAGCGATCTCTTTAAGGAATTTTTCTGTGCTTTTGTCCTTTCCATTTGGAGAAAATAAAAGACGGTGGCGACTCTTGCTTACCGCGACATTTCGCGAACCAGCGTTAAACAGTCAGTTCCAGATCCACCGATCACAGAACTGGCGACTCTGCTGGGGAAATTTACTTAAAGTGAGGTGTACCTTAGGACTAAGATCACTGTGTTTTCAATTGCTTTCCTTGTTTGCTTTATTATTGTGGGACTGTCTTGGGAGTTCTATAGATCCTAACCCGGATCTGGGGGATACCTTTCTTAGAAAGTAGCAACAAGGCTGTGAGGGAACTGTGCGGGGTATACCGACATGGTTGAAACAGTCTGCTACGTTGATGTGGCACTTTGGTGTGTACCGGTAACCCTTAAGTTCAGTCAAGGAGAGTACGGGGCCTCCATGTGGTGTCATGAAGCATCAACAGACCTTAGGAACCTTAATTGAACCATCTTGGCCTCTTTAGGGTAGTGAGATAACTGACTTTGGTGCAGTCCGAGGTTGGTTGATTCTCGATACTACACTCAATTGAGGGTTGCTTTCCTGGAATATTTCGGTCGCCAGTTCAGTGGCTAAATCGAAACGATGAACAATGAAAGCAATCCCGTGATATTGGGAACCTTAGAACCCGGTTACTTTGATTAGGACAGGTTGAACCCACCAACTTCAAGAGGGTACTACCCAAACCCCATGCTGGCCTTAAACCTTAAGGGCTTGTCTTGTGTGCCTTGTGTGCCTTACATGTTTGTCTTTGTACATATCTGTGGTGTGTTTAATCATAGCATCATGACATCATCCAGCATCATATGCATTAACTAACCATTTCAGGGGTTCGAATTTTCATCTTTGTTCTTGTTTTGTAGGACATGGAAACTGTTCGTAGAAAGACAATTCAAATCAGTCTTGTAAGGATCCCTCCTCAGCTTAAGGAACTTATATCCAGGATTCCCGAGAACTCTTCATTCAGTGAAAGGCATGGAAGCCTCATCAGCTTGGTCAACACCAACATTGAGGAAGACATGATAAAGGTCCTGTTCCAATTCTTTGACCCTCTGCATCACTGTTTCACCTTCTTGGACTATCAGTTGGTACCTACATTGGAGGAATTCTCCCGGCTCCTGAAGATCCCTATCCTTGATCAGCTACCCTTCAACGGTACAGAAAAGGAACCTAAGCTTGAAGAGATTGCTAAAGCCTTGCACCTACAGTCATCTGACCTCAAGGGAAATTGGGAAGTTAGAAGTGGTATCAAAGGGTTCTTAGCCAGGTTTCTGTTTGAAAAGGCCTATGAATGTTGGAACTCCCTTGACTTACAAGCTTTTGAAGAGGTTGTGGCCCTTCTTGTTTATGGTTTGGTGTTGTTCCCTAACCCAGACCAGCTCGTTGATATCAATGCTGTCCAGATCTTTATGTCCAGGAATCCTATACCTACGTTGCTGGGGGACCTCCTTCACTCATGTTACACTCGAACCATGAGAAAAAGAGGTGTCCTTATGTGTTGCACTCCTCTCCTGGGAAAGTGGTTTATTTCGCACCTTCCACAATCAGTCCTGAAGAACGAGCGGGGTTTGAGATGGTCACAACGGTTGATGACTCTTACACATGCAGATATACATTGGTGCCCTAGGTCCAGGGAAGATGTCACTATCATTGATCGTTGCGGGGAGTATCCTAATGTTCCTTTACTTGGAATCAGAGGGGGTATTACTTATAGTCCATGCCTGGCTTGGAGACAATTTGGTTATGCTCGGAGGGATGGTCCTCATGACATGTTGATTCCTGACATAGTTTTTGACTTCGACAACGATACTCAAGGACTTCGCCAGAGATTTATCAGAGCTTGGAGGATGCCTAGTAGGATAGACAGCAAGACATTGGGGCACAGGAACTCCATCCCTTTGGAGCCTTACCTCAAGTGGGTACGAGCCCGCTCTCAGAAGTTAGTAATGCCTTATCCTCACATGCTTCCAGTAATCAAAGAGCCTGCCTTGGAAGGAGAGGTGTCTCACGTTATTCAGCACCCTGATATGCCCACATCCTGGGAAGAGATGCAGAAGAGCTGGATCCAGCTTAAGGAAGAGCGGAATTCTCTTGAGACTAGTTTGCATGCCAGTGAAAAGAAGGTCTTGGAGCTCACCCGCCTATTGCACGAGGAAAGGAACCTCAACACTTACATAGCTCCAAAGAAGATGCGCAACATATTTTGGGATTGATTTGATCTTTTTGTACTTTTGCCCATGAGGCTTTGATGTATTAAACAATGATTTTCTTAATAATAACGTGTGTTCCTTTTGGTCTACAACAAATTTGAATTTTCGAACTCTTGAATGCATTGCATAAACATATAGCATTCATCATGTGCATCATAGGTACTCTTCTTTTTCAGGTTGTTTACTGTTCTTCGCTGTTTATTTCAGCATCATGAATCCTGAATCATCAACCGAGGCATCTATCAAGGCTCTTCAGGCGCAGAACGTCCAGTTTCAGGCGCAAAACGCCCAATTTCAGGAGCTGATCAAGGGCTTGGCTCAGGGTCAACAAGAGTTGAAGACCATGCTTCTGAAGAAGACTAAGAAGAAGAGGAGGACTGTGCTATTTAACACTGGGCGCAGACTCGGGAACACCTTGGTTGAAGCTGAAAGGACTCCTCCATCTGTGGAGGAAGGTAGTCACCAAGAAAGGGAGGTCCCTACTCCTGTGGGCTCTGATACTGAAACAGACTTCAACGACGAACAGTACCCTCCTGCTGAAGACCGGTACAAACAGCTGGAAGACAGATTAAAGGCTATGGAAGTTCAGCGGGTGCCTGGATTGGATTTCGGAGACTTGGGGTTATCTACTGGGGTGGTGATCCCACACAAGTTCAAAACACCTGCCTTCGTGAAGTACGATGGGGCTTCCTGTCCCAAGATGCACCTCCGTTCTTATGTAAGGAAGATCCAGCCTTACACAGCAGACAAAAACCTTTGGATCCACTTCTTCCAGGAGAGTCTTTCAGGGACTCACCTCGATTGGTTCTATCAGCTGGATGGAATCAGCATTCGTAACTGGGAGGATCTGGCCACTGCTTTTTACAAGCAGTATCAATATAATTCCGACCTCGCTCCTACGCGTACCCAGCTCCAGGGTATGTCGCTAGGGTCGGGTGAAGGTTTTAAGGAGTACGCCCAGAAATGGAGAGACCTGGATGGCAGGGTGCAGCCACCATTGACGGACCGGGAGCTGGTAGATATGTTTTTGGGGACCCTATTTGGTCCATTTTTCAATCATCTCATTGGTAATTCCTCTGCTGGGTTTACTGATCTGATCCTGACTGGTGAAAGGATCGAGGCCGGTATAAAATCGGGGAAGATACAGAAAGTTGCCTCCTCTAGTACTGAAAAGAAACCCTTCAAAAAGGAGGCTAGTGCTGTATATAGCTCCCGGAGAACAGAGCGACCTGAACACCGCCAATCTGTCAGTGCGGTAATGATTGCCAAACCTGCTGCCGCTCCTCGGCCAACTAATCCTCAAAAGTTTGAAAGACCCCGGAGAGAGTTTACCCGGTTAAGCATGACCTTATCACAGATCCTGCCACAGTTGCTATCCACCAATTTAGTGACTGTCAGGGAGGCTCCAAAGTTTCCCAATACTGCATCCCCCAAGTTTAATCCAAATGCTCGCTGTGCTTACCACTCTGATAGCCCGGGGCATAACACAGATGACTGTTGGGCCCTAAAGAATAAGGTTCAAGACCTCATTGATGCAAAGGAAATACAGTTTGAGGCGCCCGAGAGGCCGAATGTTGTAACTGCTCCCATGCCCCAGCATGGAGTGAATGCTGTTGAGGAGGATTTGTATGTAGCTTCGGTGGATGATGTTGCTACTCCGTTGCTGATGGTCAAGAGGAATCTGTTGCTAGCCGGTTTATTTCCGGGATGTAGCGAAGGTTGCCCTCTATGTGTTGCTTCCCCTGCTGGTTGTTCTCTGCTGAAGTCAGGCGTCCAAAACCTGATAGATAGTAAAGAGATTTTGTTCAGAAAGACTGTTGTTCCTGCCGCTCCTGTTGAAGAAGTGTCGATCGTTACCATCTTCAACAACCATTCCAAGGCTCCTTCAAAGAAGCCTGTCCAAATTTTGCCAGTTCACAAGAGTGCTCCCATCACCATTACTGTTCCGGGGCCTATACCCTACAAATCAGATAAGGCTGTCCCGTGGCACTATGGGGCGGATGTTTATGTTCTGGGTGTGAAACAAGAGTTCAACATTGATACTGGTGTCTCCAACATCACCGGGCCTGCTAAGGTCACTCGTAGTGGAAGACTGTTCTCGCCAGACATTGCCCCTCCGGTAATTCATAGGCCTTTGGTCTTCACACCTGCCAGGGTGCCTGTTTCTCCCCCTGACCAAGTATCCACCCCTGCTACTGAGTCATCTGATACTCAGGGCAAGGGAATTGCTGCTGATGTGCCTGCCAGGACGGAGGCACCAAAGACCATTGTTGAGGCTTCCAAGCAGGAAATGGAAGAAATCCTCAAGATAATAAAGAAAAGTGATTTCAACGTTGTAGAACAGCTGGGGCACACCCCCTCTAAAATCTCCATGTTGTCACTGCTGCTGTGTTCAGAGGCCCACGCAAAGGCTCTGATTGCTTTCTTAAAGACAGCCCACGTACCCCAAGAGACGTCTGCTGACCAGTTCACCGACTGTGTGGCCAACCTAACCGCTGATAATGGCCTGGGTTTCTCTGATGCCGATCTGACAGCAAAGGGGAAGAACCATAATGATGCCCTGCATGTCTCCATTGAATGCAGGGGCACTACTCTTGCTCATGTGCTGGTTGACACAGGTTCTTCATTAAACGTGCTACCCAAGAAGGCTCTGGATAGGCTGGATTGTGAGGGTCTAGAGCTCAAACCAACTCACATTGTTGTCCGGGCCTTTGACGGGTCCAAAAGAATGGTACATGGTGAGGTGGACATCCCAATCAGGGTTGGGTCACAGGTATTTAATTCAAAATTCTATGTGATGGACATCCATCCGTCCTATTCTTGTTTGCTGGGTCGCCCGTGGATCCACAAGGCTGGAGCTGTGACCTCCACATTGCATCAGAAGCTCAAGTACCCGGTCAGGGGGAAGATCGTAACAGTGCAAGGGGAAGAGGAGTACATGGTCAGCCACCTCAACTCCTTCAGATACGTAGAAATGGATGGGGAGTTCATTGAAACCCCCTTTCAACATTTTGAGCAAGTACCACAAACCCTGGCAGCAGCAGAAGCAGATGAAGAGGTTTCTCCTATGAAGATGGCCTCCTTAAAGGACGCCCGGGCTGTGATCGAAAAAGGTGAATGTGCAAACTGGGGCAAGCTCCCTGATCTTACTCCTAAGACTAACAAGTTTGGGCTGGGTTTCACCACAGAAGCTCAGAAAGCAGTGCGCAAGGCGAGAATTGGAAGACCTCCTGTGCTCATCACCCACTCAGAAGTGAATGCTATTGGAGAGGAAGTCAAAGTGGAAGAGTCAGAGTTCGATAGCTGGATCTACCCGACGACCGACGGTGGATTGACCAATTGGACTGCTAAAGATTTTACACCCATAACTTTTGTTCCCCAGTAATGAATTTCTTTGTTTTTGATTTGTAATAAACAATAATTTGAAACTATATGGCCCGGTGTCTTACCCGGGGCACCGTGGTTTTGTTTATGAGGGCTTTTGTTTGTCACCGCCATATCTCATGAATAAAAGCATTGGACGTTTTTCACATTTCAAATTTTGCGCTCCGTTTCTTTCCTTTCTTTACATATTGCAAAACAGCTGTATTTACACACACACTCACTCATACAGGTTTCAATCCACTCTGGATCTCACTGGTAACAACTCTGCTACTGCCAGTTATGACTTCGAAAATCCGATCAACCTAGCCGAAGACGAAGGTGAAGATGACTGCGAAGTGCCTGGTGAACTTGCAAGACTGTTACAACAGGAAGAGAGGGCAATTCAACCCCATGAAGAGCCAGTGGAAATAATAAACTTGGGTACTGAGGAAGACAAAAAAGAGGTGAAGATTGGTGCCAACCTAGAACTCAGCGTGAAGCAACGGTTGACTCAGATGCTGCATGACTATAAAGAAATCTTTGCCTGGTCCTACGAAGATATGCCCGGATTAGATACCGACATTGTGGTCCATCACTTACCAACTAAAGAAGATTGCCCTCCGGTTAAGCAAAAGGTCCGCCGTATGCGTCCAGAGATGTCTGAGAAGATTAAAGCCGAGGTTATGAAGCAGTTTGATGCCGGGTTTCTTGCAGTGACTTCTTACCCTCAGTGGGTTGCTAATGTGGTGCCAGTACCTAAGAAGGACGGCAAGGTCAGGATGTGTGTCGATTACAGGGATCTGAACAGGGCCAGCCCCAAAGATGACTTCCCTCTACCCCACATTGATGTCCTTGTTGATAATACAGCTCAGCATAAAGTGTTCTCTTTCATGGATGGTTTTTCAGGCTACAATCAGATCAAGATGGCTCCTGAAGACATGGAAAAGACTACATTTGTTACTCAGTGGGGCACTTTCTGCTACAAAGTCATGCCTTTTGGACTAAAGAATGCTGGGGCAACCTACCAACGTGCCATGGTTGCTTTATTTCATGACATGATCCATCATGAGATAGAAGTGTATGTTGACGACATGATCGCTAGGTCCCAGACTGAGGAAGAACACCTTGATCATCTACAGAAACTGTTTGACCGGTTGAAACTGTACAAGCTGAGGCTGAATCCGAATAAGTGCACCTTCGGGGTAAGATCGGGGAAGTTGCTAGGCTTCGTGGTAAGTGACAAGGGAATTCAAGTGGACCCTGCTAAGGTCAAAGCCATTCAAGAGATGCCAGTTCCTAAGACAGAGAAGGAAGTCAGAGGCTTTCTAGGACGTCTGAATTACATTGCTCGGTTCATCTCACACTTAACTGCTACCTGTGAACCAATCTTCAAGCTGCTGAAGAAAGATCAGGTAGTACGTTGGAATGATGAATGTCAGGCTGCTTTTGACAGAATCAAAGAATATCTCCAAGAACCACCCATCCTTATGCCACCAGTTGAAGGGAGACCTTTGATACTTTACCTGACAGTGCTTGATAATGCAATGGGGTGTGTGCTGGGGCAGCATGACGAGTCTGGCCGAAAAGAGCATGCCATTTATTACCTTAGCAAAAAGTTTACCGACTGTGAAACCCGATACTCACTGCTTGAGAAAACTTGCTGCGCTTTGGTATGGGCTGCTCGCCGGCTGAGACAGTATATGCTGACTCACACTACCTTGTTGATCTCAAAAATGGATCCTATAAAGTACATATTCGAAAAGCCTGCTCTGTCTGGGAGAATTGCAAGATGGCAGATGATCTTGACGGAATACGACATTCAGTACACGACCCAAAAAGCCATCAAGGGAAGTGTATTGGCAGACCACTTAGCACATCAAGCTGTGGATGACTACCAATCAATGAACTTCGAGTTTCCAGATGAAAGCATTATGATAGTAACTGACTGTGAAATACCTGGACCGGATGAAGGACCTGAACCAGGATCCCGATGGTCTATGCATTTTGACGGAGTATCCAACGCTTTGGGAAATGGTATTGGCACCATCATCATATCTCCACAAGGTACTCATACTCCACTCACCGCCCGGCTGTGTTTCAACTGTACCAACAACATGGCGGAGTATGAAGCGTGTATCATGGGTCTTCAAGCTGCGATCGACCTGAGGATCAAATTTCTGAGTGTCTTCGGAGATTCCGCTCTTGTGATCAATCAGATCAAAGGAGAGTGGGATACGAAACACCCAAACTTGATTCCTTACAGAGAATGTGTGTTGGCCCTGATCCCCCACTTCACAGAGATAACATTTGAGCACTTTCCAAGAGAAGAGAATCAGTTGGCGGACGCGTTAGCTACAATGTCTTCAATGTTCAAGGTTAAATGGGATAATGAAGCTCCCCGGATCATCATCTGGAAACTGGACGAACCGGCATACTGTTGTGATCTCGAAGCTGAATTGGTAACTGAGAAGCCTTGGTACCACGGAGTGAAGAGATATCTGGAAGCTCAGGAATACCCTGAAGGTGCTTCTGTCAATGATAGGAAATTCCTGAGGAGGTTTGCAACCAAGTTCTTCCTAAGCAACGGCATCTTGTACAAGCGAAACCATGATTCAACCTTACTACGTTGTGTGGATAAGACTGAAGCAGAAAGAATCATGGAAGAGCTGCATGAAGGGACCTTTGGTACGCACTCCAGTGGACATACTATGGCTAAGAGAATCCTACGGGCAGGATATTACTGGTCTACAATGGAAGCTGACTGTTACCAACATTCCAGGACATGCCACAAATGCCAGATTTATGCAGACAAGGTGCATGTTCCTCCGGTTCCCCTGAATGTTCTGACTGCGCCTTGGCCGTTTGCAATGTGGGGCATAGACATGATCGGCGAGATTAAACCTACGGCATCCAATGGACATCGCTTCATCCTAGTGGCGATTGATTATTTTACGAAGTGGGTTGAGGCAGCATCCTATGCTACGGTAACCAAGACTGTTGTAGCACGGTTCATTCGGCATAACCTGATCTGTCGGTACGGCGTCCCTGAGCGGATTTTTACAGACAACGGTACCAATCTGAACAATAAAATGATCGCTGAGCTCTGCGAACAGTTCAAGATACAGCACCACAATTCTTCTCCTTACAGACCGAAGATGAATGGGGCTGTAGAAGCAGCTAATAAAAACATCAAGAAGATCGTGCAGAAGATGACAGTAACGTATAAAGATTGGCACGAGATGTTACCGTTCGCTCTGCATGGGTATCGTACCTCAGCTAGGACGTCAACCGGGGCAACTCCTTTCTCTCTGGTTTATGGCATGGAGGCAGTCTTGCCGATCGAAGTACAAATTCCTTCTCTCCGGATAATGAAGGATGCAAATCTGAATGAAGATGATTGGATCCAGACACGACTTGATCAGCTCAACCTTATTGACGAAAAGAGACTTGCTGCTATCTGTCATGGTCAGACGTATCAGAAACGAATGATCAGGGCATTTAACAAAAAGGTCAGACCACAGGAATATCAAGTCGGGGATCTGGTGATCAAGCGAATCATCCTTCCTCAGAGTGATCCAAGGGGCAAATGGACCCCTACGTACGAAGGGCCATTTGTGGTTAAGCATGTGTTCTCAGGAGGAGCAATGATATTAACCAACATGGATGGTGACGACCTTCCTCACCCCGCCAATGCAGACATAGTTAAAAAATACTACGCATGAAAAAAGACCCGCTAGGCTGACATGTCTAGGCAAAAATTAGGGCTTCCCGTCGAACCAAAAGGGTTCGGGCAAAATGAAGGGATGAAAATGAAAAATCTGTACACCCGGCAAGTCGAAAACCTGAAAAGGCGGCTTGGGCAAAAATGGGTATCCCGGTGGACTGAAAACCCGAAAGGGAAGTCCAGGCAAAAGTTAGGGATAAAAACATAATACTATGTCTCATCAGATCACTTTGCATCCAGAGTCCGGTATCTACATCAAGTTCAGACGGCATCGATCAGTCAGCTTCACCTTCAACCAAGGTCATCAAGTGATGAGACGCACGGAGTATAAAGGCAATAGCAGAGTTGAAACCCAGTGGATCATTCATCTTTCGCACAGCTGTTTTATTTTCTTTTGTACAAAACTTGTATAAACTCTTTTGCTCGGCGACGTTTATCTTACTAGGATGTCAGCCTCTTGTACACAAAACGCCTATTCACAGGCTATTCAAAATCAATACAAATATACTTTTCAGTTAAACGTGCCAACTGTTTTTCTTTTTCTGTTTTGTTTTGCGAAGAACGTCCAAGGTTCAATTTGTGATATATGCATTGACAATAATTTGCTAGCTCATAAATATTTGCATACGAAACAAAGAATTAATTGCAGGTGACACTAGAAACAGGGGCAATAAAGAGTTGTCTGAGCAGTCTAATTGTTCTATCCTCCAAGGTACCAAGGTAGGTTCAGCTAAAGAACCTAACCAGGCATCTTAAATTCCCCAGAGAGTGAGACAGCAAGTCAGTGCATTCTTCCCCAAACAAAGTTAACAAGTCTCAAGGAAATTGGGTATCCCCCAGTAGATCCCAATATTCTCCAGCAGCATATATTCTTAACGAGCATCCCCGGCAGTCTTGGTCTAAAGATTGTTCCCCGGCGGCATACGTCAACATTCAAAGGAATCACTTCCCCAGCATATCAAAACTTCCCCAGGAGAGTCCCATCCAAGTTCCCCAGGAAAGATGGAATTCATCTCCCCAAGCAGTAAGCTTATCCCCAGTAAATTCTGGAAGCTTATCCTTCACAGAGCACGAACGCGTCGTCCGGCTTTATTTAAAGAGTTATTTCCTTAACAGGATATAACTGGGTTATCCTCAGCCAAAAGCCACGGAAAGGTCGTCGTCAACATAGTTCTTTCCTATCCCCAGCGAAGTCCATTAACACTTCCAACAACAAAGACATCCTCAGCAAATAATCGTCAACACTTAACGAAGTATTTCTCTCCCCACAGAGTATTGCTTCCCAGCATGGTCGTCAGAGTATCTTTTCTCCCCGCAGAATCGTCCATTTGCCAAGTTTATTCCGCAACGGAGTCATCTTCTCCTACCGGTATTCTTGCAACTATCATCCCCAGCGGAAGTACAAGTTTATTCCTCAATATCAGCCCAGGATACGACTTCCAGGCACCCGTCAAGGATTCACTTTCCTAGACAAAAACATACATAAAACATCACATACATCATTATAGCATGCATAACGCACTGCATCATACAAATCTCATTTATGTTGAGAACATCCTTGCTTGATCCATATCATGCATTGCATATGACTGACTTTTATCTTTCAGGAAAGATCCAGTTAAGTTCTCAAGCTACATTTCAAGACCTAGACCGGTTCAGTTAAATCGTCCCAAGATTTTCCTGATGCTTATCCAGTCAAAGGCCTTCTCTGGTTCAGTCAGATCGACCCTAAGATCTCCCTGATGCTTATCCAGTTGAAGACATTGCAAGACCTAGACCGGTTCAGTTAAATCGACCCTAAGATTTTCCTGATGCTTATCCAGTCAAAGGCCTTCTCTGGTTCAGTCAGATCGACCCTAAGATCTCCCTGATGCTTATCCAGTTGAAGACACTTCAAGACCTTGTCCGGTTCAGTTAAATCGTCCCAAGATTTTCCTGATGCTTATCCAGTCAAAGGCCTTCTCTGGTTCAGTCAGATCGACCCTAAGATCTCCCTGATGCTTATCCAGTTGAAGACATTTCAAGACCTAGACCGGTTCGGTTAAATCGTCCCAAGATTTTCCTGATGCTTATCCAGTCAAAGGCCTTCTCTGGTTCAGTCAGATCGACCCTAAGATCTCCCTGATGCTTATCCAGTTGAAGACATTTCAAGACCTAGACCGGTTCAGTTAAATCGACCCTAAGATTTTCCTGATGCTTATCCAGTCAAAGGCCTTCTTTGGTTCAGTCAGATCGACCCTAAGATCTCCCTGATGCTTATCCAGTTGAAGACACTTCAAGACCTAGACCGGTTCAGTTAAATCGACCCTAAGATTTTCCTGATGCTTATCCAGTCAAAGGCCTTCTTTGGTTCAGTCAGATCGACCCTAAGATCTCCCTGATGCTTATCCAGTTGAAGACACTTCAAGACCTTGTCCGGTTCAGTTAAATCGTCCCAAGATTTTCCTGATGCTTATCCAGTCAAAGGCCTTCTCTGGTTCAGTCAGATCGACCCTAAGATCTCCCTGATGCTTATCCAGTTGAAGACATTTCAAGACCTATACCGGTTCGGTTAAATCGTCCCAAGATTTTCCTGATGCTTATCCAGTCAAAGGCCTTCTCTGGTTCAGTCACATCGACCCTAAGATCTCCCTGATGCTTATCCAGTTGAAGATATTTCAAGACCTAGACCGGTTCAGTTAAATCGACCCTAAGATTTTCCTGATTCTTACCCAGTCAAAGGCCTCTCTGGTTCAGTCAGATCGACCCTAAGATCTCCCTGATTCTTATCCCAGTAGAAGACATCCAAGATTTTTTCTCAACGAGCGTTGTTGAAGTTAAAGTCACCCAAGATTTTTTCTCAACGAGCGTTGTTGAAGTTAAATACATCCCAGACTTTTCTCAACAAGCGTCGTTGAAGTTAAAGTCGCCCAAGGTTCTCTTACCATTCATGCTAAGGTAGTAACCGTCCCTGGTTCTTTCATCGCCGTTTGAAGCTCCAGACTCAGCTCCTGTAACCAGTCAGGACACATCTATACCAGGCATCTAAAAATCAGCTCCTGCAACGTGTCAGGTACCCATTTTCTGTTTTGCAGGTATGCAGGTTCTCGCCAAGGAATCTCTTACGCAATCAAACATCCAGATGGCATCTATAAGCCCATTCCCCCATCATTGCTAACATGTGAGCGCAAATTTCCGGGCACTCTAGTGTCCAATCATCTTTTACCCTCGGATTACGAAAGGCACGTCAGCCAATCTGCATCCTCAGGTCTAAGAAGATTGAACAGGGGCAACTGTTATACCCCAAAATTTGCCCTCCCATATTCCTCAAGAAGCTACAAAATTCCCCAAGGGTTGTGCAGTGCAACAGTCTCCCATACAGTCAAAATTAGGGTTTTGAGTCTGATCAAGAAAAAGAAGTGTTCAAAGGCCCAATCAAGTCTCATATGCTTACAAACATGGTCAAGCATCCTCATATCAAGTTTCAAGGCATTCAGCTCAAGATTGCACAGTCAAAACCCTAAATTGCACTACAGTCAACTGTAGGGGCAAAATGGTCATTTGACAGTCAAAAGTTCAAATTTTTGGTCAACATATCATTTTGAAGCCACAAACATCATTTGATCAATGCTTGATCATGATTCTCAAAATTTGGCTCAGAAATCATCAAAGATGCAAAAGTTACTATATTTGGACAGCTGAAAAAGTCAACTGAAATTGACCAGGGCATAACTTTCACATGGATTATCAGAAAAATTCCATCCAAATCTCATTTTGAAGAGAAAGACATTTCCTACAACTCATCTTCATACTTCAAGTCCAAGAAATGCTCTCACAAAAAGTTATCAATTTCAACATTATAGGTCATTTTCAAAAGTCAACAAAAAGGGACTTTAAGTCAAAGACCATAACTTGAGATTGGTAAATCAAAATGACATGGGACCAAAGGCATTGGTTAGAGGACTCAAAGACCTTTCCAAAATGTCCAAGAATATGTGAAAAGCTTAAAAATTGAGCAAGTTATGCCTTGTAGAAGTTGGGAAATTTTTGTGAAATGGCAAAAGTCAACTATCCTTGAAACTTCAATTTTTGACAAAAGGGCCCACTTTCTTCCACTTGATTCAGCCTTGTCATGCCACACACGTGTCCCATGATTAATTTCAAGACCAAATATTGATTTTTCTATTTTATTTAATTTTTGATAATTTAATTCATTTTAAATCTTTAAAAATTCAAATAAAATTCAAAAACCAATGGAATAGTGTCATTTGAATTTGGACAACTTCCATATATCATGGGCCAACTCAAAAACTCAGGCTAGGGTTAAATTGCACACTAAGTCTTGGTCTTGGCTTAAAAGAAGGAAAAGTTTGTTAATGAAAAAACCCTAGGACTAGTTCTCTTATGGGCATGAATCAAGGTCAAATAATAAGCTAATTCTCTTCCCTCATAGGTGCCAAGTCAAACCCTAACCATAACACACCAAATGCTGCGCTAAAGAGCTTATTGAAAACTTGAAAAATTGGCCATATAACTCAATTCTGAAATCAAGGTTCGAGGTAGTTTTAAGCCCTAAGACTGATTCCAAAAGCTTGCTCGTGGACTCTTGATCACATTCCAATTCCAAACACCCTTCAAAGCTCCAAGAATTGGTAGAGAGAACTCTCACTGTGTCCAGAATTTCTTGAAATCGCATGGCATAAATCACGCATCCTTTGTACTTTTTGTTTGTTGATTAATGTTTGTTATAAAATTCTGAGACTAACCATCATGTTCAATTGAGTTTTCATTGGCCATACGCGATTCTACCATTTTCATATTCTAGGGTTTTTCAGAGCTTGATTTAGGGCTTTTACAATACAGTAAAATTAGGGCTCCAGACTCACACCATTACACTCAGCTCAACTAGACGAAGAAAACCCACCATTCGCGAACAATTTATGAAGCTTATAGCGCTAATCGCTATTTTTCCATAGCCCACTTTCTGCAACGTCATGAAAACCGTGGCCATACGCTTTTGTTTACAGGGGACGTGAAGACGAAGATATCGTGGCAATTGCTGATTCGCTGGTTTAAAAACTTCGCGCGCTGGACCACAATTGCCTTGGTTTTGTTTTTTATTATTTATGTGATATAATATAATAACATGAACGTGATGGCTCAGCTGGCAGGTGGACGTACTTGTAACCCTCATGACCTGGGTTCAAGTCCCAGGTCTGGCAAATTTCAATATTATTTTGCAATGGTAATTCCTATGCAGGCACAACGCTATGATGCATCATGTTCCCTCACCATCAAGCCACACACGCGTCCAGTTCCATCAATCAAAAGGCCAAGGTTCAAGGAACACCATGTACCACAGTCAGACGTGTCATAGGCTTGCACAAAAGTCAACAAATTCCAATGCTTAATGGACCAGAATGCTAGGCCTTACCTCCAGTTTTGGGGCTACCCCCCCTGGTTTGATTTTCTTTCTTTATTTTATTTTCTCAATTGTTATGTTATTTATTTTTTATTTGTTTTAATTAATTAATTATTTTTGCAAAATATGAGAAACATCACAAAAAAAAAATCAGAAAAAGGATAAAAAACATAAAAAATATTTATTTTATTTATTTTCTTGTAAATAATTAATATGTAAATTATTTAGTTTAATTAGGTTTTTTAACTTTAATTCCTTTTAATAAAATCCAAAAAAATATAGAATTAAGTTAATAGAAAATTTTATACCTATCAAATTTTCTCTTTTTTTATCACAATATTATTTATTTATTTATTTTATTTTTATAATTAAATATACATAAGCAAAAATTAGGTTTTAATTTAGATTAATATAACGTTTTTACAATAAACTTAAAAAACAATAGAATTAGGGTTAGTCAATTATAATTAATTCCTTCTTTTTCTTTTTCTTTTAAATCTTAAAAAACACAAAATACCAAAAACATTTAATACTTTCATTTTAATTCCTCATTAATTTGATATTTTGTAAAAGGGTCCAACGCCCGTCGCTTTAATTATTTTGTTTCGCGCATTTTACTTTGTCGCTTATTATAATTATGTACATGTCCCAAAGCCTTGTAATAATTTTATTTCCCGCACTTTTATTCGCTTTATTTATCTTTCAGTCAAATCGGGTCCGGTTTATTTTGGCGATGTGGACCCGCGCCATTTGTAATAGCCTTAGATTTATTTTTTTTCCGCAAATATTTAAACTGTTAAGAAGCATGCAGGAATGAATGTCTTAATTAAAATCAAGCGTAGATCATAAACATGACAAGACAAACATCTGAAAACGACACACGAATCGCACACACCACCCCTAGGGTACGCCTCACTGTTGCCTTTCGAAAGGTGGTCGTCGAGTAGAGGACGTCTTAGTAAGTCCTCATGATCCGGGAACCTGGCATGAGGGTAGCTTCTAAGGTGTCTTCCCATTGCTCCGGTGATCACCACGTCCCTAAAACTCGAATTGACCCGAACACCTCCAACGGTGGTGCTACCTACCTCTCAATGGTGGGATAGCACTACTTTCAAGGACTTTTACACAGACGAATTCCTTAGGGTAGGTAGGTTCTCAAGGATACTTGCTCTAATTTCAAACAAAAAATACTTTTCACACCAACACATTTTCAAGAGCTTTCAAAGCAAATTTTTCAAACACTCTGACGTACGAGTCGAACTGAAATTTTTCAAAGAAACTCTTTTAAAACCCACAATTGAAAAGCAAGCAAACATTTTGAAAACACATTGAGAAAGTATCTAAGAGCCCATGGATAAACATGGATAGAAAGGGTGCTAACACCTTCCCTTTCTATAACCTACCTCCCGAACCGAGAGCGATCTCTTTAAGGAATTTTTCTGTGCTTTTGTCCTTTCCATTTGGAGAAAATAAAAGACGGTGGCGACTCTTGCTTACCGCGACATTTCGCGAACCAGCGTTAAACAGTCAGTTCCAGATCCACCGATCACAGACAGTACATTCCCTTTTTGCTTTTCTTTGATATCTTTGGCATTGGACTTTCAGTTTAGTTTTGAATGGGAAGTTTTGCAATTTAGTTTGAATTGGAAGCTGAGGTTCTATGCAGTCTTGAATTTGTAACTTATGCATTTTTGACATTTGCATTCATGAAATAAAATAATCTTCCCTCTCTGTGAACCGGGAGAAATCCCGTGATTTGCAGAGAGGGCAACTGATCCCAGTCAGTGGCCCCTAATGATGAGCAATATTTTATCTGTCTTTTCTAATTTTAATGCTTTCTGACTTTTCTTCTCTTTTTTGCAGATAAAACAATGGAGCACCGGAGCGGAGTGAAGAATGAAGAATATTTAGAAAATAGGATAGTTTTAATTTTATGTAATATTTAAATTAATGTATATCATTGTTCATAATTTAAATTATAAACAACAATTTGTACAAATAATTCAATTATTCAATAAAATCTAAATTATCCAATTAATTCCAATTTTCTTTGTTGTTTATTTATTTATTTAAAATTCTTAGAATTAAAACAATTGAAAAATAAATTCAATCATTCAATTTCAGAATAATAAATAACTAAAATAAAACAACCTTGATCAATTAAACCCGTCTTATTCAACATCCAAAGCAAAGCAGCAATTAACCCAAGTGGACTGATCAAACGCATAAGCACTGTGAATCCAATACTGCATCCTGTATCTGACTGGCCCAATCAAAACGTACTGAATTCAAAACCACTGTCTCTTTTACTGATTAAACCAAGACAACGCAAATTTTAATCTGAATCTTGAAATAAACCGCAAAGTGCTGTGGAATTCAAATTCTTCTGAGAATATGCCCATAAAACCCTAATTCCGATTAAATGCCAAATCACGCTCGCTTGATCAAAATTGAACCAAAAATCAACTAAACCCTAAGCCCACTGTATGAAACAATTCAGAGCTCTGAAAATCAGTAAAAACCCTAGTTTTGCTTGACTGTCAAGAAAAGTCCGTTTGTCCGATTCTTGAGCCAGTTTGAGAAGTCAGGAAATGTTTGAAGCTGAGATTTCTTGTGGAAAAGCGCGAGGGCAAATTTTGGGGTACAACACCAATTGATCATTTGCTAGGTCAAAAATCAGAAATTGCCATTTCCCAGTCAAAACCCTATTTTTGACCATTTTGCCCTTTTGAAGATTTGATCAAATTTCTTGAGGAATTATGGTCCGAACTTGATCAAATGATACATATGAGTTTAAAATGTTTATGTGGATAAAAAATTATGAAGTTTGGCTGTAAATTGGCCACAATTGACTTTTTCCCCAATACAGCTGATTTTTAGGTCAACTGTTCAATTGACTGAGCAAAAGTGTGATCCAAAGCTTGAAACTTGACATGAGTAATCTTGAGGGTCCATAATGATCCATGAAAGTCATATGGGGCATTGGAATTTCAAATATCCTTGTGCAATCTCAAACCCTAATTTTGGTCATCAGTGCTTAAGGAGGTGTCTTGAGCTTGATTAACCCTAATGTAGTCTTGAGTCAAAGGAGATTTTGTGAGCAAATTTTTAATAAGTGAGAGGGAAAATTTTGGGGTATAACAACCTTCATATGATTATTATTCAACTTCATATTGAAGCCTTTTACAAGTAATTGACCTACACTTATCAAGTTACTTATCATCGAAGGTATATACAGAACTTCAGTGATAGTAGCCTTTCGACCATCCTTCCTGATAATCGAAATGTCTCCTCTACCACCTGATTTGATATGCCTTCCATATGCAAACTTTATCACCTTTTTGACTGACTCATCTAACTTGGTAAACCAGTTTTTATTGCCAGTCATGTGGTTGCTACATCCTGAATCCAAATACCATATGTTGTTTTTCTCAGTGTTCAATTGAGTGTTCACCAACAATAACACATCATCAGAATCACTACTTCCAGCTCTTGCATATTGAGCTTCATCACTATCTTTCGACCTTGCAGCTTTCTTGCTTCGACAATCTCTAGCATAGTGGCCAAAACCTTGACAATTGTAACATTGCACCCCTTTCGTGTCAACTTTCTTCTCAGAATACTTATTGCACACTCCTTTCGAATCAGTATTCTTGCTTGACTTCTAATCACCAGCAAGATTCTTACGCTGCTTCAATTTCTCTTTTCCAGCTTTCTTGCTGAATCTTGATTGCAATGCTTGTTCATCTGTCTTCTCCCTTTACGAGTTTCTTTGCTGCAGCCTCATTTCATGAGCCTCCAAAGAAGCTTGAAGTTCTTCTAACTTCATCTCAGATATATTCTTGGCCTCTTCGATTATTACAACAAAGTAATCAAAATATGCAATTAGAGATCTTAATACCTATTCTATCTTCTGCAGATCCGTTAATGCTTCACCACACGCCTTCATCTGGTTTGCTA
The DNA here is from genome assembly GCA_948472305.1 of Vicia faba. Lineage (NCBI taxonomy): Eukaryota > Viridiplantae > Streptophyta > Magnoliopsida > Fabales > Fabaceae > Vicia > Vicia faba. The sequence goes on along the minus strand of OX451738.1, from coordinate 928,645,180 downwards.
GCATTACCACTCTTGAGAAATATGCTGAAATATATTCATCCTCTTTCATCTGCAGCATCTCATACTGGTTTCTCAGAGTCTGCAACTTTACCTTCTTCAGTTTCTCATCTCCACCATACAAAGACTTCAGCTTTTCCCAAGCTTCTTTTGTTGTTTCTTCTTTGATTATCTTCTCAAACACATCACAATCCACACACCGGTGAATCAAGAACAGTACCTCGCCATCTTTCTTCCTCTGATCTTTGTGCGCAGCTTTTTGGGCTTCCTAGCATCTTCCTCCAGTTGTGACATTCCATCATTCACGATTTCTACAACATCTTGAAATCTGAAAATAACCTTCATTTGTGCCACCCATCTTTGTTAGTTTTCACCTTTGAAAATCACAAGATTTGCTGGAAATTGTGTTGAGGTTATTGATCCGTTTGCCATTAGATTCTCTCTGAATCGTAAACAAGCTCTTGATACCAATTCGTTGAAACAAAGGATTCAAGAAAGATGAATATAGTGAAAAACAAGAAGAAGAATAAGAGAGAGATTGCTGAGTTAGTTAGTGTAACTAACTCTTTAAAACTAAAATTGTTATTTTGATGCAGCAGTATATATGGATTACAAAGTAATAGGCAACATGCCCAGACCCAAATACAAGCTAAAGCCCAAATAGCAACTAACAAGAATTAACCAACTAACAAGTATTATTATAGTCATTTTTTCAAAAATAATTTTTATAACCTTAAAACAAACACAATTTTCATATTTTTTCTTATCATTGTTATAAATAATTTTTTTAAAATTAATTTATTGACGAGAAAATTTTAAATATAAAAATTACTGTTATAATTATTAACTACTGAAGAGATTAATTAAATATATAATTATTATTGTGTTATAATAATAACATGACATATTATAAGTGAATAAATTAGTTGTAATACTTAGTAAATAATTGTAACATTTTTTAAATAATGCATTTTATCGAGGGTCGCAATATTTAGAAAAGAGTTGTAACATTTGATGAAAAAGTGTGTTTTATTAATGGTCGATATACTTAGTAAATAGTTGCAACACTTGGTGAAAGAGAGTGTTTTATCAAGGATTGTAACATTTTGAAACAATATAAATTAGTCTATAAATAAACTCTTTCAGATTCAGAAAAAATACATTTTGAACTCTTCTCTTCATTGCTTAATTCTAGATTTCCTTCTTCCTTACATTCAAGTTTTCATCTTTTTTGTGCAAATTCGAAGATAAGCAAAATTTAAGGATGATTGAGGGTCATTCGAATGGGAACCTTGCAACTCGACTTCACTTAGGGGAAGAAAGGTACACTTCTTAATGTACTTCATGTTCTTGACATGAATAGGAACTTTATTAGCGGGGATCTTTTGATAAAATCGGGTATTAAATCTGTGTATGAATCAGGAAAGTTAATCTTGACCCGTAATGGTGTATTTATGGGAAAGGATTATTCCGCTGAGGGAATAGTTAAATTTTATACTATTGACAACATTATTAATAAAGTTTATATTTCTGTTATAAGATTAAATTCGTTTCTTTATGGCATAAGAGATTAGCTCATATTGGTTTATCAATATGAAAAGGTTAATTAAATCTAGTTTAATTTTATTTGATGTTAATAATTTTTAAAAATGTGAAAATGTGTTTGTAATGATATATTTGTAAAGAATCACCAATGGAGAGGGAATTATGGTCGTCAATAAAGGGTGATGCCTTTATAGAGGCAACACTCACGTGCCACCGTTAATTGAGGTTAATCTTGCCTTTCTCTCTCCCTACTCGCCTCGTCGTGGGAAATGTCAGAAAAAACACATCTCAATCAGAGAGAATTCAGAGTTAACAGACTCAATTGCATCTCATAGAAAGTAGGGATTCGATAATCCACTACTATGACTGAGCTTTTCACCTCACATGAGTTTGCTCTCTCATCATCATAAAATACCATCAAACAAGACTTCTCTCTACCATGAGCAAGCCTTAATTAAACCATTAGAAAAAAACTAAGGTCTCTAGCCACTCCTACCAGGATAAGAGTGTCATGTGTTCTGTACTTTTTGACAACTACAATGGTGCCCACAATGGGACTTCGGTAAAAATAATCAGGGTCATGTAACACCCCAATTCTACCTGACAACTATTATAAAAATAAGAGTTATAAAATTTTGACAACCAAATCAGGATGCTACGATTTCAACTTAAAATAAAGACATTTAACACAGATACATAACACTTTAAACTCGGATGAACCAACAACAACATAAATTAGTCTTTTAAAACCAACAACTTTCATAACTATGCAGTGAAATCATAATATTCGGCTTAAAAGGATGTAACATATTCATCCAACTAAGACAACTTTAAATAAAAAGTATTTAACGAAAATCAACTTAAAATTCAACAACTGAAGTAATAACAACAATAAAGCAACGAGCGTCCACCCCCCCCCCCCCCCCCCGAGTGTTACGTATCAGAGCAACGACACCGACTCAAACTAATGAAGGTAAACAACCTTCACTTTGGATTACCTGCACATTACCAACATAGGGGTAACATTCAAATAGAAGGGGTGAGATATCAAACAATATAATAGAATGCACGATAAATAATATAAACAATTCATACAAAATCATCACTTTACATCTCTTTAACAATATTAACATCATCAACCCATCCACACAACAACTCAGAATGCAACATGGAACGCGACTTATTTTTATGCACATGAATGTGGTACCAATGGAGCAAAACTCCCAACTTAATAATCTGCCAATTAATAGAGGCATCAACAAGGCATAAGCCTCCAACTTTATATTGCCAATCCAGACCAACTTACCGAGTATGAACTCCAACTTGATATGCTATGTATGAGACAACAGTATGAATGTAGTAATAACAACAACAATAATTATACAACAACTCAACATTAGTCATAAGCCTACAACTTAATACTTGCCAATAATTAGAGGTATCTCAATAAAATTCATCAGCACCTGCCAATTCTCAATTTATAACAAGCATACAATACAACGTATCAACCAAAATATACTACAACATCCTGCGTAATTATACGAGCAATTCGACTATATCCGACTAAGTAGTCTTCTACTAAAATACAAATTCGCTCTCCTGCAGTTACTGAAAACTCTACTAAATTACTGGGACTGTTAAACTAAAGTAATTAATCAACTCAGCATGCACGAGCGTTAAGGAATAAGGGAGAACTATCTGCCCCTCGACATGCACAGGAACCAAGAATGAATTAATAAATAACATGTGCCCCTCGGCACCACCTTCCGCTTCGTGCAGCTCGACACAAATACCATGCTCCTCAGCATGCCTTGCAGCTTAATGCTGCTCGACACTCAATACCCGTATTCCCCGACACACCTTGCAGCCTAATATCGCTCAACGCCTAACACCTATGTCCCCCGACACTACGTGTATTCAAAACTTTTGCACGGGCGTCATCGGTTCTGCGACGAACATTAACCCAACCCTTCAGTATCCTCCTCGACCACTAATTTTAGACCACATCATGGAATAACACAATGACTTAACAACCACATCAACGCAATCCCTAGTTTCTGGCCAACCACTCGGAACAACACATCGACTTAACGACCACATCAACAAATGATTATCTACACTAATTTATTCATCAAGTATACCGGGCAATACGCAGACAATTCATAAACGCCCACAACATGAAAAACGACCAAGTTCAAGAAACAGATCCAGAATCATACGCACGACAGACATATATACGGGCAATCTCCATATAAAATTCATCATAAACCCCATCATATAGTCAGAACCCCACCCTTACCTGGATTGAAGGTTGCTCTACAAATCTCCGGTCGTAATCCTTATCTTGCCTTGCTCGACAACCGTGCAACCTTGCTCCCCTTCTGTGTAACTTTTCACGGTCAGAACCCAAGACTTTCTATTCTCCAACTAACCAAATTTCTTACGCCAGCTTAACCTTATACCATTAATCTTATTGGGCTTAACTTACACACCCCCACTTTACTACTTTCAACCAATAAAATAAGCCCAACACAATTATTCTATTATTCTACTAATTCTAGCATTATTACTATTATTAATCAACTAATTAATTAACTAATAATAATCCAGAAACTTATGCCAACAATTCACAACATCTCACAACTTCAATGAATAATTCAAAAATAATTAATTATATAATTAATTAAATTAATTGGGTGTTACAACTCTCCCCCACTTAGAATATTTTCGTTCTCGAAATTTTACGTTGTTCAAATAACTCGGGATAGGAGTTCCGTATCTTGCTTTCCAACTCCCACGTCATGCTTTATCCGGAAGCTCCTAACCAAACTACTTTCACCAAAGCAATCTCTTTTCCTCTTAGAGTCTTCATTTCACAATCTGCGATTCGTACAGGCATTGTCTCCATAGTGAGATTATCCCTTACTTTCACATCATCCATATGAATCACATGAGATGGATCTGAAATATACTTCTGGAGTTGTAACACGTGAAACACGTCATGCAAATTCAAAATATTAGGCGGTAAAGCCACTCTATAAGCAACGTCCCCAACTCTGTCCAAAATCTGATACGGACCAATAAAATGAGGAGTGAGTTTCTTAGACTTTAATGCTCTCCCAACACCAGTCACATGTGTAACTCTCAGAAATACATGGTCACCTGCTTGAAATTATAAATCTTTCCTTCGCTTGTTATGATAACTCTTCTGTCTACTTTGGGAAGCTTTCATCTTTTCTCGAATTAACTTCACCTTCTCAGTAGTCTCTCGAACAATTTCAGGTCCAAGTACTACACTTTCTCCAGATTCATGCCAACACAAAGGAGTTATACATCTCCGACCATACAACGCTTCAAAAGGTGTCATTCCAATACTAGAATGGTAACTGTTATTATAAGTGAACTCTATTAATGGAAGATAAGTGTCCCACAAACCTCCTTGTTCAAGAACACACACTCTCAACAAATCTTCTAACAACTGAATAGTCTGTTCAATCTGACCATCCGTCTGAGGTTGATATGCCAAACTCAACCTCAACTTAGAATCCAACGCCTCTTGAAAACTCTTCCAAAAATATGAAGTAAACCTCATATCTCTATCCGACACAATACACAAAGGAACACCATGCAATTTCACAATTACACTAGTGTAAATCTCCGTTAACTTTGATACTGGAAAACCGATGTTAATAGGAATAAAATGAGCCGACTTTGTAAGCCTATCGACAATCACCCAAATCGAATCATGTCCCCTTGGAGTATTAGGTAATCCTGTCACAAAGTCCATTGAAATGCTATCCCATTTCCATTATGGGACTTCTAACGGTTACATCAACCCTACGGGCTTCTGATATTCAACTTTCGACTTCTGACAAGTTAAACATGCATACATAAACCGAGCCACATCACTCTTCATTTCAGGCCACCAAAACAAATTCTTCAAATCTTGATACATTTTTGTAGCTCCCGGATGAATGCTCAACTTGCTTCTATGACTTTCCTCAAGAATTACTTTCTTCATCTCCGCGTCATCAGGAATACCAATTCAATTACGAAATCTCAACACACCTTGCGCATCTAACTTGAAATCACTATTCTCAGACTAATCGATCCTGTGATACGGTGGCCAGAACCGGGACGTGTTTCCCTTTTTAAGGAATTTGCTGGTTTACATTTTGCGTTTGTGTTTGCAAAATGTCGCGGTAAGCAAGAGTCGCCACCGTCTTTTATTTTATCCAACAAGGAAAGGAAAAAAGCATAGAAAAATTCCTTTTTCGAGATATTTCTGAGTACGGGGGGTAGATTATAGAAAGGGAAGGTATTAGCATCCTTTCTATCCGTAGTTATCTACGGGCTCTTAGGTACTTGCTCATCATTTTCAAAATTGTTTTCTTTGTGTTTGTATGCTTTGAAAAGTTTTTGTTTTGACTTCGATTTAACTCTTGCTTCTGTCTTTAAGAGTGTAATGAAGTGTTTTTGAAAACTTTGTTTTGTAAAGGAGTGTAAGTGTGAAAAAAAAGTTTGTTTAGATTGAGCAAGTACTTAAGAACTAATCTATCTACTCGAAAAAAGAATCGTTCTATGTTTGTTTCCTTTAGACAATGCTATCCCACTATTAGTGAGTAGGTAGCACCATCGTTGGAGTTTGAGGGTCAATTCGAAAGGGACGTACGGTCACTAAAGCAATGTTAGGACGTTTTAGTAGTAACCCTAAAGTCTTAGATCAATTATCCGAGGCAACAATATCCGAGGCAACCTTTCCGAGGCAACTTTGATCTTTGGACAAAAGGACGACCACTAAAGCATCCTATACTCAATGATCGTTTACCGAAGGCAACCAAGTGGGAGTGTACCCTAGGAGTGCGCATGTGCGAGTGATTCAATTTTAGATTATTTATCTTTGCACATTTTAGGGTTATCTAACTGTTTTAAAATTAATCATACATTCTTGTCATGCATCCTTAATATCATACATCTAACAGTTAATATTTTGCGGAATTTAAAGTGCGGAAAATAAACTACGCTATTACAAGGCTTCGGGTATTTACATAGCCAAAAACATACCCTTAAAGAAATAAAGCGATAAATGAAAAATAAAGGTCCTAATTAATCTATTACAACTTGTGAACAATTACATTAATATGGATAAAAATAATAATAAAGCGCGCGATGAAATTAAGATCGGGAGAAATTAGGGTTTTGACCCTTCTAAACTAATTAAAAGAAAAAAGTTTTTGTTGTTTTTAATATTTTTTTAAGAAAAGAAGATTAGGTTTTAAAAAATAAATGTACAAATAATTAGTGATTTAAGTTAATTAATGAAAATAATTAAAATGACCTATTTTTGGTTTTTTGTTATTTTTAGGAAAAAATAAAATATAATTAAGTTAGTAATAAAACCTATTTATTCTAATTATTTTTAAGTTATTTACAAAATAATTAAAGTTATCTAAATTAGTCAAACCTAATTTAATTAATTAATTTTTTTAATAAAAATAAATACCTTAAATTTAATTGGATAGAAAAATATTTTTGTGATTTTTTTGATAAAAAGAAAATAATTATTTGGTTAGTAGAATAAATAAATAAATTAATTAAATGAAATATAAAAAGAAAAAGAATAAGAAAGAGAGAATGGGCCTGCAATAAGGGGGTACGCGTTTGACTTGGCTTTTGGTGTTCCCTCCTAGATGGCCATCAGATTTGGCCATCTGGCCATTTGGCATACCAGATCTTGAGGGAGTATGATAGGCCTTGGAGTTATGCACGCATGTAATTACCTGAAATAACTTGAGAAAAGACACAAATGTTGGAGGCAGGGGTCGAACCCTTGACCTCAAGCACTCCCACGCCTTAACGCTTGCCTGGCTACCACTACATCACTTTGCATTTGTTGTACATATGATGAATAATAATAATAATAATATATAAAATAAATGGAATAATAAAATATTCAGCGTGAAATTCAAATGGCCAAATCAGATAAAGCCACGTCTTCATCTCTTTCCTCTCTCTGTGGCTAAAATGTTTGGAAACCTTTACCTACGGACAACGTCCGTCGCTATAGACCCATGCATTCTCAAAATCAACTGTGAGCAAAATAAATAAAAACTAGGGCCACCGATCGATTCGTCTGGACCTCCTGAGTGTATTGGTGGCCCTTTCATGGTCTAATTTAGCCTGCACAGAAAACTCCCAAATCGAAGCTGTAAACCCTAGCCATGGTGAAACTTCATACAAGCCATGAAAATGCAATTAAAGAACACAGAGAGCTTGCAAACATGATTGTGATCAAGAATGTACAATTATTTTATGCTATATGTGCAAGAATAATGCTATTCGATTTCAAGAAAAGAGTTATGCCGTGGGCGACTTACAATGAGATATAGGGTTCGAAAATGCTTGGTTTTGATTGCTTTGGCTTGCTGAGAGTCCCAGGAATCGATTGGGATAAGAAAAGAGTCTTGTATTGGCCTCTAAGTGCAAATTCGATTCACCATTTTTTCTTGATTTTTCCAAGTTTGATTCTTGTTCATGCGCCTCTTTCCAACCTAGTTTTGAGTCTGCACGCCCTCTATATGTATCAAGGAAGGGATTAGGGTTGATAACTGATATCAATCTTCCTCCATCAATGAATTGGATTCTCGATTTGATTCACTTTGAAAACTTTCCAAAATTGGCCTATTTTAATATTTTTGTTCACACCATGCCTTGATACGAATTTGAATACTTGCTAGCTGTAATTGAAACCTGAAACAAGCACAAAATCTTGTGTTTTCGATATTTTAGATTTTATATGATTTGTTTTGATTTAAATTGAATTAATTCAAATAAAAATCAAAATAAATAATAAAAACATGATAAGGACAAGTGGAAAGGGCTAGAGCTCGTGGACTATGTTGCCAACTCAAAACAAGTGAAAAAGATTGGGCCCATTTGGCAAAAATTGAAGTTTTAGGCATAGTTGACTTTTGGCAATTTTGCAAAAAAGGTCAACTTCACCAATGCATAACTTCCTCAATTTTGACTCTTTGGAGGTGTTCTTGGACTTTTTAGAAATCTTGAGATGTCCTCTAATCAACCCTTTTGGTCTCATCTCATTTTGATATTCCATGCTCATGTATGAAGCTTTGACAAAAAAAGGTGTTTTTGTTGACTTTTCAAAATGACCTATAATGTCCAAATTCATAACTTCTTGTGAGTGCATATTTTGAACTTTGGAGCTGAAGATGGATTGTATAGAATTGCATCCTATTCAAAATGAGCTTTGGATGGGTCATTTCTCATAAAGTATGAGAAAGTTATGCTTGGTCAAAGTTGAGTTGACTTTTCCTATAAAACCCTAATTTAGCAATTTTTGAGTCTTGATGAATTATGAGCAATCCTTGATGAATCATGATCAACCCTTGATAAAATGATGAAATATCATTCAAAATGAGAATGATGACTAAAAATATTGAAGTTTGACTGTATGTAGGCCGCAGTTGACTTTTGCCCTAGCATAGTCGATTTTTAGGCCTTTAAGCAGTTGACTGAGCAAACTTTCTCTGTAGGGCTTGAAACTTGACATGGATGATCTTGATAACATATTAGGACATTGGTGAGCATTTGAGATCACTTGGACTCAAGAATATTGATGCAACATGAAACCCTAATTTGAGGTAGACTGCCTTAGGAGAGAGCTTGTCTGACCAATCCTTGGACTACCTTGAGCAACTTGAGGATCTTTCTTGAAATGTTTTGAGAAATATGGAAGGGCAAATTTTGGGGTACAACAGATCCCAACCATCGAGTCTACCAATTTCACATCTAACTTCTGAGCTTCTTTAATATTATCTAGAAAATCATTATTAATCTTCAACATCCCTAACATAGCACTCTGCAGTGCCACCTTGCAAACTAAGCTCATATCTCTGAATCGTTCAATTAATTCCAACTCTTTAACCATCATTGCTGACACATGTAAAGTCTTTCGACTTAACGCATCAGCCACCACATTCTCCTTTCCTGGATGATAAGTCAAACCGAAATCGTAATCCTTTAACAACTCCAACCATCTTTGTTGTCTCATATTCAATTATTTCTGATCAAATAAATAATTTAAACTCTTATGGTCGCTAAATACTTCAAATCTATAACCATAAAGATAATGCCTCTAAATCTTCAACATAAAAACAACTGCAGCAAGCTCTAAATTATGCGTAGGATAGTTCTTTTCATGAGTCCTCAACTGTCTGGACGCATAAGCAACTACTTTTTCATTATGCATAAGCACGTCTCCTAAACCCATCTTAGAAGTATCACAATATACCACAAAAGGTTCTCTTGGATTAGGTAATGTCAAAATCGAAGCCGGTGTTAATCTCTTCTTCAATTCTGTAAAACTTTCTTCACACTGAACATCCCACACATAAGCTCTACCTTTAGAAGTCAACTTAGTCAACGGAAGTGCCAACTTAGAAAAACCATCGATAAACCTTCTATAATAACTAGCTAATCCCAAAAAACTTCTAATCTCGATAGTCGACTTTGGAGTTTCCCATTGCAATACATCATCTATCTTAGATGGATCTACAACAATGCCACTACCTGAGATAACATGACCAAGAAAACTAATCTCCTTTAACCAAAATTCATACTTAATTTTTTAGTTTTTGATTTTTTTTTTCAAAAATATTAGTTAGGTTTTATTTTACATGTATTATCTTCTTAATTTTATTATTGTTTTTAATTCTTATTTATTTTTTTGTAAGTATATACTTTGAAGCATCATAAAATAATGTTGAAGAAGTAGAATTGTAAGATAGAGTGAGTTAAAAGAAGTATCATCATTTCTAAATTTCTAAATGTATGATTTTTATTTTTCTTTCTAATTTTATTGTTGATTTCTATTTCTTAATTATATTTCTTTTGTAGATGCATGCTTTGAAGCATCACAAAATGACGTTGAAGAAGTCCATTAATAAGATAGACTCTGTTAGAACTTAGAAGAAGTGTATTCATTTTTAAATATATGGGTTTAATTTTTTTATTTAACTTTTGATCTATATTATTTATTTATTAATTTTATGAAAATTTTATTTTCAATAATACTATAAAACACCAAAACAATTAACCTATGTTAAAAATTAGAAATGCAAACAATATAAAAATAATTCATATTAATTTTTTTAAAGTATAATAATAATTATTAATATTTAAATAAAATATATTTGTGCAATCACACAGCTGTACGTCTCATAGGGTTCTATGTTATCTTAAAGTTTTAAAAAAAAATTGTGATATAAAGTATTTATAACAGTAATATAAATTCTTATGAAGGTTGAAATGAAATTTAAGTAATTATACATTCTATTTTCATGAATAATTTTAAAAATGAGATAAACTAAACACATTTTATAAAAATAATCTGAAATATTTTTTATTATTAGTTTATAAAAAACTTATTCTCATGTTAATATATCAAATAAATGCTATGTATTTATAAATGAGTTTTTTTTATTATTCTACTGTGGAATAGGAAATTAAATGAAGTGTTGATAAAGATTGTCATAAAGTTTTTCAGTACGACGATAGAAAATTTTGGTGGTGGAGAAAGGGTTGTATATGTAAGATTAACACTTCAATTAATTTTATATATGGTCGACAGTTGAAAGTGCTATAGGTAGGTGCAATGTCGATTGCAAAAGATCATTGGACTGTATAAAGCGACTTAACATGAGTGTAGCTTGACTCCGGTGCACGACCTTTTGGTGAGAAACCATATGTTCATTAGTCTTGAATAAAGATATTGTGGACGAGGCTATTCGTGTTGGGTCAATCTCGTTGGACCGTTTAGTCGGTCAAAACACTTGCCCCCAAACTAAGTTAGTACGTAGAAAATTAGAATTGTAACATAAACATTGGGATAAGGCTCTTGAAATGCCTTTATTATTCATTTCAAGGCCCAAAGTAGTACCCTAGTTGTGAAGAAGACTTGTACGTGCCAAGTGGAATAGGTATCCTCGTGAACAAGTCCATTAAATGCTTGTCTTGTAAGTAAAACGTTTCACTATGCAATTTATCCACGTGGCCTAGGCTTCTAAGGTAGGGAGATGGTCACACCGCTATAAAACTTGAGTTCACTCATGTTCCATTATGGATTTGAGGTTAATCTTAAGTCGTTGATAATGTTTATTGGTGTTTTATTGCTCTCTGTCCACATATATATGTTCCATGGTTGTCCATAAAATGGACAAAATTCCATCACTTGCTCTTCTCCTTATGTTGCATCCAATTTCATATATCCATTCATTTTTGTATCTTCTGCTTTCCAGCGAATCTTCTCATTTCTTTCAACCTTCATCTTCTTTTCTACAACATTTTTGGGTATTTGATGGTCTTGTCCATTTTTCTCCAACTCAAATGCTACAAATTTATCAAGGTAACATTCGTTTTCCTTATCCTTTAAGTTGTTTACATTTATTTCTTTCCATGACCAACATAGGAAACCCCAAAATTCCCCGCGTAGACTTGTTGAATGGCGATGAAATAAGTGGAGCCTTTTCTCAAATCGAAGTAATAAGCCTAAAAATATTTAAGGTGTCTCCTTTAGTTGTTAGGTATCCTTATATAGATTTCATGGAGATTAGTGTTATTTCTTATATTATGGGGATTTCAAGTAAGGAATCTAAAGAGTCTGAGGGTCTCTAAAATTTAGGATTGGAATGAATGTGGGAGAATAGGAGAAATTAATCCCTTTAGAATTAATATCATGGAAGTTGGCACTCACTTGCCTTCCATGAGATCCCAATGTTAAACCTGAAGATTGTAAAGGTGTACAAGAATGAGTGAAAGGTATGTGTCTATATTAAATCCTTTAAGTGCTAGCATGGATGTAAACCGAGTGATGGTGAGATTAGAAGGTGGATTGAATCTAGATTGTGTTCCGGTACTCATAGTCATAATCATTTATTTATTGTTGAAAATCAATACCACTGTGTGGAACGAGATGTCTTGGGTGTGACATTTCTCTACAGTGAGGCACGCCGGATAGAGGACACATGTCGGGATCTAGATCCATCTTCTAACAAAGAGGTTTCCCATGTAGACTCTGATACGAGATTATGCAGTCACTTTAATGGTTGTAAGTTGTCTCTTCATGAGTTTCTGTTCTCTAAACTGGGTTATCTTCAATGAGTTTGAAGTTGGAATTACGAATCATTTAAAAATATCACCTCACAACTGCACCTGGCGAGTTAAGCTTACATTAAGGTATTCTAGTACTTGTGTGAATATAGGAAAGGTAACCTGTAACACCCTAATTCTACTCGAAAATTATATAAATAAATCAGAGTTATAAAATCATTCATGCAAACGAATCGGGATGTCACAAATTCATCATTAAAAACTCATTGCATTCATCGTGGATATATAACACTTTAAAACTTCGGATGAACCATCAGCGTAATACTTTAATTAAATAATTCAACAATTTAAACATTTATGCAGCAGAATTCTTAATAACATCTTTATCATCGTACATCAACTTCAAAATAACACATAATTAATAATAATTAACTTAAAGTTCAACAACTGGATAATCAACAATCAAAAGCAACAAGCGTTCATCCCCCCGAGTGTTACATATCAGAGCAATGACACCGTCTCGAACTATTGAAGGTATACAACATTCACACTCGATTACCTGCACGTTACCAACATCAGGGCAACATTCAAACATAAGGGGTGAGATATCTAACAATATAATAAAGCGTATGATAATTAATATATTAAATTAGATCACATAACATCACCACTTCTCATCTCATTATCAACAATAATTGCAACAACAATACACATTCACAACATCAATACACAACTTCTTTATGCAATCAAATAATGCGACTCAATACTATGCAAATGCATGTGGTACCATTGGAGTAGAACTCCCATCTCAAAAATTGCCAATTAATAGAGGCATCAACAAAGCATAAGCCTTCATCTCAATATTCGCCAATACAGGTCATCTCAACGAGCATAAGCTCCATCTCAAAATTCAATGTATACGACACAATCATGAATATAATGACAACACCATAATTGACAATATCTCAATACAACATCATCATTGGCCAAAAGCCTACATCTTAAAAGCATCTCAACATCTCTGATCAACATCTTATATCATCATAATAATTCATCAAACATCATTTATACATCAAACATCATTTATTCATCATAGCTCATCAAGCACAATCTCATAAATCATTGTTTCATCAACTCAGCCATACAATGACGTGGCAGTAACTCGTCAATTCGCAACGTTGGCCATAGGCCTATACAAGATATTGCCTATAGTTAGTTAATCAACTAAGGCTTTCTTCTAAATCACCAAACCTCTGCATGTCACTATTATGTAATACTGCGTCATTATCATCATTCACCCTACTGTTACAAACCACACAACACTCTATAAACATTTCATCCTCATCATTCTTCACAAGAATCAACATAACGATCAACACGTGAACTAATTCAAATCATATGGTTATCCTTCTTATTCTTTATTTTAATCAATAAGAATGAAGTTCATCGCATTATCTAATCAACGCTTCGAACGACACCTCAAACGGAGTCCGAAAACTCAAGTTACAGCCTTCTGAAACTGATTCTTCCAAAAACAAAACAACATGGATCGACGCATATCGTCTTGGATCGATGCGTACTGCACTGAACTCGTAACATGAGTCGACGCATCCTCTCTTGTATCGACCCATACTAAGTCTACCACACAGCATGTATCGACACATGCTCCTACGTATCGACTCATCCCGAGTCTAAAAGTCTTCATGTATCGATGCAGGACTCCTTAGTGTCGACTCATCCTGAGTCTAAAGACCTGCTTGTGTCGACACATGCCAATTGGGGTCGACGTATACTGCTCTGTCATGGGTAATTTCTGCGATTTTCTCTGTGTTTCACTACGGGTTCCATACTTTAAGCCCTAGAAACCTAATCTAATCATAGATAATAATCACTTACAGTTATCCTATAATTCTACATCAAATAAATAGCATAGGAACATGATCGTTCATCTTCTAATCATCAATTCTCATCATACAACAACATATACATTCAATTCATGAACAAGATAACAATCACCTCTAATCCCACATACCAATTATCATGAACCCAATTATAGAGTCAGAACCCCACCCTTACCTTGGATTTAAGGTTGCTCTATAACTTTCTCCAATTGATTTCGTTCTTCCTCTTTCCTCTTCTTCCAACAGTTTTCACGTTCTTCCTCTAACCCTTATTCTTCTTACTGCTTCTTCTTTTCTATTCTTTCTAACAATAATAAAATAACCTATTATTCTCTTTATGCCTTAATGGGATCAAAACTAATACACCCCCTCATTACTACTTCTATTCCTTAAAAACAATCCCACATCAAATAATATTATACTTCTAATATGATTTCACCACTTAATAAAATAAATTAAATCCAATTAATCACAACAAAACTTCTCAAATATTTCAAAAATAATTTAATTAAATAATTAATTAAATTACGGACGTTACATAACCCCTCTTTATAACACTTTATTCACCTCTTTAAAGTATGACATACCTTGGCCGTGACAGATTAGGGTTAAGGATCACTTTCCTTCATACAAGTGAAGAAAAAGTTCAAAGTATATAAGGATTGTTTCAAAAATTTGAAGGATAAATACTAATTGGTTACTCCTCTCAATCACAAAGCTCATGAAAGTTTATGTGTATTGTTTGAGGGATCCATTGGGTAATAGATACTACCATCCTAGGTGCACCTCCTTTTTTCCTCCAACTGATTCGGTGGCTCTAGAATATGCGCACATGTTACCTAAGCATTTGAGGAACAAACACTTTTTAGATTTTCCAAGCATGTATGCCTTCAAATATTATGATTTGTCTCTAGAGGAGGGGTTTGAAGATTGAGCTTATTGAATTTGGGGAAGGCCAAGGCTTTGTATGTGGAGTTGGTCTTTCTGATGGCCAGGTGATCAGTGGTTTTTACACAAACATTTAACATTTATTTTAGTTATCGTTTCTTTATTTTATCAAGTGTTTTATGTCATTCTTCTATGTTTTATGTGTTGGTTGTGTATTTTGTTATTTTCAGGCTCAAAGGAATAAAACCAGGAAAACCAGTGTAAAAAGTGAAAATTCGGAGTTTCAGAGGAAGTCTCAAAAACAAAGATACAGGGTACCTGACATGGTCACCCATGTCACCTGACACGGGCTATGTCAGGATGAGCGCTATCGTTAAAGAGGAAAATCAGGGGGCTGACACGGGTGCCGTGTCAGGGTGCCTGAACCAAAAGTCAGAAAATTATTTATCAAAAGGCCAACACGGGCGGCCGTGTCACCTGACACGGGCCGTGTTGGCCATTGACATTGGTTTTGTGTGTTTTTTATGATTTTTCACTATTTGGTACTCAGAGGGGCGCTTTGGGCATTTAAGACTAAGGCAAATGGATTGTTCACTATTTATCCAAGTTTCCACGATGAAAACAAGGACTTTTTCCAGGAGAAGATTAGAAATGATAAAGATTGGGGCTTTCAAGAGATTTGGAGATGGAGATTCCTTCATGAGCGATATCAATTGAAGATCGAAGAATCCTCACCTTTTGTAATGTCTAATTTTATTATTGCTTTTCTTTTTAATACTATGAAAGGATAAACTCCCCAATGCTAGGGGAGTATCCCTGATTTACAAAATGTATTGAATTTGAATTCTTGGTATTGATACAATAGCTGCTTTTCAATTTAATTGTTCAATGTTCTTATGCCTTTCCTATCAGACAAATAGGGATTGATCCATGGTTAACAATTAGGGTTGGACCGCCATTGTTAAGGTTTTTAAACAATTTGACTCTATTAGATATCACCTAGGACTATGGATACCCTATAGGTCACTGGTAAAATCTTGATAACATAACTGCTTGGTTTCATTATAATTCACTAAGGACTTAGGTATTAGGATGAAGGACCAAATATTTTCTCACTAAGGACTTAGGGGAAAATAAACTAAAGATTCGGTAGTTGAAAGTAATGGACTTGTTGAAGAGATCAAGAATGAAGGTTATTACAAGGTCAAATCACATACTTGCCCTAGCATGCTCTTCATATCTGTTAAAAATCCATTTTATCTTTATGTTGATTAAGTGACAATTACAAAACCTTATCCCAAACTAAAGATTTTGTTTAATTGAACTACACATTATCCTCAGTACTACACAGAGTCCTCGAGATCGATATCCGGGAAAAAAGTTCCCTATTATTACTGCAAGGATAAATAGAACACTTGTTATTTCCCTATCACTAGACATCAAGACAAAAGAGGCGGTATATAGAAACTCAATTGTTAGTAGAGGCGCCTGATAAGTTCAAAAATTACTTAAAATACATAAGCACTTACTAACTTAATTCTCAAGTAACTAATATAAAAACCCCAATTTATAATTAAAATGAGATAAAACATTGGTATGGACCTTTTAACAGTGTATTCACAAAGTACGTGTAAAAAGAACTAAGAAAACACAAAAAATAACAAGCAAATATCTCGCCAAGCAAAATAGTGGCGCGCCTAGCGAAACAAGGCAAGAAAAAAGCACCTTCTAGAAGATATTATCTCTAAGAAAAGGTAGGTCTCACTAAGCGAGCAATAGTGGAACAAGATTTCTGCAGGTCTCGTTATGCAAGGAGTAGAGGTTCAATGCTTCTTGTCTAAGTTACTTCATAGTGAAGGAAGGGTTTGTTCACTAAGAGATAATTGGAAGCTTGCTAAGTGAGGTATGGTGGAAAGCCCACTTGAGGTTGAGCGAACATGATTTAGGGGAGAAGAAACGGAAGCTCGCTAGACGAGCTATAAACCTCGCTAAACAAGAAGGCCTCAACAGAACTCTATAACTAGGAGTTAAGGTGGTTCAGAGACTTTTGGTGGTTTTTTGGTAGAGACTTTTATAGACTTTGGTGATTTCTTGGTAGACTTTTGTAGACTTTGGTAGAGAATCTGGAAAAGAGAGGAAGATTGAAGGCGGAAGCGCTTCTTGAGGAATCAACATAGAATTTATTCAACTTATTTCTTCTAGATCATAATTATAAAGTTACGATGAGTAAGCATAACTAATATTTCTTTTTTTTTGGGTTAGACATAATCATCCAAATACTCATGTACCAATTGTGATCATGAAGTTCTAGGTAATTCTTCTTATGCATTAATATTTATGAATTCTTCATGCTTAATGCTTGTTTTAGATTAGCTATACCTGAAACATGTTTTCATGTTTTTGATTCAATATCGAGAGATACTTGTCATTTCTAGATCCAAACTTTTTATCTGTTAGATGCTAAACTCTAGAGATAGATTTAGGTTTAGCATACACATATACATTAAAACGTAATGCTATCGTATTGATCCATCGACATCAATAAAGGTACTAGTTGCTTCTAAAACTTCAAAATAATAAATCTCATGAATTACTATTATATATTAACTTGCTTCTAATATTACTTTAATTACATTAATCTCAAAATATGTACTTAATTAATAATTCTCCTATTTTTACTTGTTACAAATTATATTGCTCTTCATGAGTTTTTGGCAAATTAAAACACATATTAAAAAGTGTATTTGATTAATAATTTTCCTTATTTGATTTTCATTATTTTCCATCAATTAGAAAGGCTTTTGAAATTATAAATCATTTTCCATCAATTAGAAAGGCTTTTGAAATCATAAACAACATATTAAAATCCACTTGAAATCATAAACAACACAAAGAAATAGAAAATATCACAATTTTAAAAGTCCATAGTTTATATAGTTATCCAGTTGTTTATATTTAGCTACTAATCAAATATGCTCTTGTGTTTAGTATCCATACCAAATATATAAACATAATTCAAATGTCTACAAAATATAATCCTTCAAATATCGCCTCGTTTAACATGAGCTCCTTTAATATGATTCCACAAATATCAATTTCTTTACATTTTGTTACTAATCAAGTATCATCTCCTTTAATGATTCCACATTTAATTACTTCTCTAGATTTATATTATCAAATCTCTAATGAATGTGTTCAATTAAGTCAACACTAAAAATAAGAATTTTAACTGATTGAGGCACTTTTTCCATCAACATTATAGGGATTCAACAATCCACTACTATGACTGAGTTTTTCACTTCACATGAGCTTGCTCTCTCATCACCGTAAAATACCACCAAACAAAGTCTCTCTCCGCCATGAGCAAGCCTTAAACCACTAGAAAAGTATTAAGTCTCTGGCCATCCCTACCAGCATAAGAGTGTTACACATTATGTACTTTTTGATAAGTACAATGGTGCCCATAATGAGACTCCAATAAAAGTAACTAGGGTCACACCTTCGTCATCACCATTTTCACCACCTCCCTTTGAAAATGACTAACAAAGATCCAGATTTCGTGATTAACACCATCGTTAAAGGTTTCGCCGGTGGTGGTAGTTCCATCTCCTCCCAGAGAAAATATACCAGCCAGGTGTTGATTGCAAACGTAATATCCTTAGTACTCTCCAGGGCCAACCAGAGAGAGCAAAGAGCTAGCATTACTTTCTTTAGCAGTGATGCCATCAGAATCCTTCCTCACAATCTCACCCTTTAGGCAACGCTTCAGTACCTACCCCCTTTAGCAGCGCTTTATCAAACCATATTCACCCTCTTAGGCAACGCTTTTTTAGAAAGCGTTGCCTAAGGTATATGACCAAATTCCCGTGTTTTTAAAATGGACTTTTAGCAGTGCTTTTGATAAGAAGTGTTGCCTTAGGTATGCCGTCTAATCTTATTTTTGGCGTAGTGAATATGAAAACTAGGATATCAAGCGAGTCTTGATAAACCACTGAAGCTCAACTGACATCCTATTTTAGAACACTTTTCAGAAACTCCAACTCGACCCCAACAACATCAAGGCGTTCTAGGGTTCGTTAGTAGGTCTTCCCGGAGAACATGTGCAAGTAAGGGGTCACGTAATCCTATGAAAAACTTGCGGTGTGGGATCATACTCCAAGGCGATTGAAGTTAACTAGCTCATAATGGACACATTATCTTCCTATAACATCATCTTTGGAAGACCCATCATCAATGCATTAGAGGCGATTATCTCTATTCAGTACACGATCCTGAATTATCCGCTACCTAACTAGTGGGCGAGTCAGTATAGTTCGAGAAGACCAATAAAACACCCAAGAATATTACATAGCAGCCCGACGACGGGAATGGAAGAGCACGCCCTGGGCCCGCCCACTCCCCGAAGCGTTGGATGTAGACATTGATAATTGACACCCGTACGAGACATGGACAACGAGAGGCTCACACCCACAGTAGATCTGAAGGAAGCTCGAATAGGTCCTTTGGCTCACGAAGTTACAAAGATAGACACATCATTTTCCAAAGAAAAAGAGTGTGAACTAGTGAACCAACTCATTATAAACGATAACTTGTTCTCCTGAGCTCCATCCGACATGTTAGGGATAAACATCAAAGTGATATGCCATCGCCTTGCTGTCAACCCTTCTGCCATATCAGTGGCACGAAGAAACTGTAAAGTGCAAGGAAAAGAGAGTCATCATCGACGTAGAAGTAAGCAAGCTAGTAAGCGTCAGTTTCATCATGGAGACAAAATATCTAACCTTATTAACAAATATAATGCTAATAAGAAAAGAAGCAAACAAGTGGCATATGTGCGTGAACATCACTTACCTCAACACGGCTTGTCCTTAAAACCCATATCCTTTATCGTATGTTGATTTTCTGGTTGACGAGTCCTTAGTTGAATGGGGAAAACACTAACTGTTATATATATTTGGCGTTAACTCCACTCTTTTTTATATTTTTAATTATATGAATATTATATGTCACATTGTTACTAGTATATTTCAACTTTATCTAGAGATAATGGATAGCAATAAAAAGAAGAAGAAGAAAAAAAGAAAAAAGAAAAATAGTGTTGGGAAATTGTACTTGAAGACACTTGGTTCGTTCTTTGTTTTGTTCCACCAAACAAGCTTAATAAAAAGGTGCATGCGTTCCAAGAAAATCTATGTTACATGCATTTATGGATATTATTATTCAATTATGAGTTTTTATCATCATCATGACTTTGTGGTTAGGTTAAAACAAAGGTAGGGCACATGTTAATAAATTTAAAATTAGAAAATTTGTATTCAAAAAAATAATAATAAAAAGTTAATTATAAATTTTTAATAAATATAATATATAATTTTCAAAAGAAATATTTCTACATTTAAGTCTTTAACGTGTGTTATTGGGACACATGTTAATATTATTTAATATTTCTTTTTATCATTGTTATAAATGAAAACATATAATTTTTAAATTAATTTAATAAAGGCTGTACTTTAGTTTACGGGCGAGAACTATCCAATCTTAATTATAAGAAAAAAGATTATGCAAAACGTATATGTGTTTATTTCAGTTATAAAATTACTCATAAAATTACAAAAGTTACATATATTATATCTTATATGTAAAAATGGTTAATTTTCTTAATAATTTTTGGCACCAAAATTTTAAAAATATTTTAAAAATGCTTCACAACACTTGGAAGAAGCAAATGGTGAAGATTGCTATTGGCTGAAACGGTTAACGAAACTTGGATGAGCCGGAATGAGAAAAAGTTTTCTCTAACAAAGATATGAGAAACTTGGATAGAATTAAACATAGCATTGTGGTTAGATGCACATTGGTCAGAAAGTTGTGTCAGCATGTTAATGTTGGACAGCTTAGTATCTGCTAAGTTTTTGTTGTTTATCTTGGATCCTTGTGGTCATTATGTATAAACTGTTTTGGTAATGAATGAATTTAATGCTTTTATTCTAAAAAGAAATCATTAACAACCCATATTTCCAAAAATCAAATTTCTAATTAATTTATCAAAACTAATACCACTTTCTAATTAATTTACAAAAATAATAATATAATAATTAGTTTCCAATTAATTTTAATAATTTTCCATTTCCAAAAAAATTAAATCAATAATTTTTATTTGTTAAAATAACAAACAATTCCAATTTAATTATATTCTCATTTTACTTATTTAATTATACCAAATAATTATTACCCACCCAAGTTTACAAAAATCAATTTTCTAATTAATTTATAAAAACTAATAACATTTTGTAACTAATTTATAAAAAAAATAATACAATAATAATTTGTTTCCAATTAATTTTAATAATTTTTCATTACCAAAAAAAATTAATTCAATAATTTTTAATTGTTAAAATAACAAACAATTCCAATTTAATTATATTGTCATTTTACTTATTTAATTATGTTAAATAATAATTATTACCCACCCACGTTGTCAAAAATCAATTTTCTAATTCATTTAAAAAAATCATTTTCTAATTAATTTATAAAAATAATAATATAATAATAATAATATTATTATTATTATTATTATTTTTCAATTAATTTTAATAATTTACCATTACAAAATAATATTAATTTAATAATATTTTATTGTTAAAATAACAAAAAAATTCAAAAAAATAAAATTTCTAATTAATTTATTAAAACTAATATTATTTTATAATTAATTTATAAAAACTAATAATAATAATAATTAGTTTCTATTATAGACTGGGCCTGCCCTTGGCCCAACTCCCAGTGAGGCCTAATCCAAGTGTGTCAACCTGTACCACTGCCCGATTCTATCCTCGAATACGGTGGGCAACTACCACCTTTTTCCCACGAGGAGACAACCTCACCACACGGAGACAACACCCCGAGTAGACTAAGGACAGTCACCTCTGACCATGAAGGCTTCGAGGACACCCCGACTAGCTCGTCGACCAAGGCTGGTCCCCTCACTCGACCTCGCGCATGGCGGGGATCACCCACGACGGGAAAATGCTCCTCTCGAGCATCCTCCTCGTAGGGCTGACTACCAACGTCTCCGAATATCACGGAGTCTTCGTGGCCCCGGAAAGATCGCATTCATATCCTCCTGACCTTGCAGAGGACGTCATCCAGGTAGGAGACCATGTGCGGATCCCCACTACTCACGTAAGACCTGGAAGTCTCTACGTTGGGCCTGCTTGACCAATCCAATGAAGAGACCTTAACTCAGCGCTAGGGGTTATAAATACCCTCTCTTTCGAGAGGGTCAAATATTCAACACTTTCTTACTCTCACGCTTGCTTGCTCATTCCGCAACTTACTTTGGCATCAGAGTGTCTTGCAGGTACCCCCCACTTCACTCAAACTCTGCTCGGTGAAGCTGTGACAGTCCATTCTGAGCAGGTACGATCAGTGGCGCCGTTTGTGGGAAACTTGCTTCCTCGTCTTCTGTTTACTCAAGACTAAAGCTAAATCACTCTTCCGACTGTCATGGTTGATCAAACAGTAGAAAACAACATAAACGTCTGCATCGCCGACGTCAACAACAATGTCACCGACAATAATGCTGGCATCGACAACGCTGGTACTACTGGCCACAACACACCCCCCACCGTTAATATGCCCAGTCCTTCAGACTATAGAGACGGAGAAACTTCCTCGTCATCATTACTATCTCGATGACTTGAAGACGATCGACCACCTCCTCAGAACTACCAACGCAACCAGTTTCAAGAGGTCCCCGTTCCCGCCGGAGCAGATGCCACGACCAGGGCACTGTTCGTGGCGATAAACCAAACAAATTATCTGATCTTCTCTCAAGGTGAGAGATTGAGGATGCTCGAAGTTGCTCAGAGATCCCCCAGAAGACATTGGAGGCCCCAGTCTCCTCCTCCCCGCAGAGTAGAGGAATGTCCCTAATCTCCCCCACAGAGACGCAGGCGGGATGTCTCTCGAAGTCCCTCTCCCTGATCAATAGGGTGGCGCCCCATGTTGGAGAGGGACCATCCCATATACACGGGGAGACGCGATCACATACTCTCACGTAAAGAACAAATACCCCCTAGAGACAGGAACAAGGGAAATAACGAACGACCATATCGCCCGAGGAATGCTCCGTTCGACCGGGCCATCATTATAACCACCACTACAACAGATCTCATTCTCGCTCGCTCGACAGGAGTGACGAAGACGACCCCCACGGTCCCTTTTCACAAGCCATTATGGAGGCACCTATCCCCCCTGGCATGGAGAAGCCTCTCCATCTGAAGGAGTACGACGGCATCGCCGACCCAGTCGACCATATAGACGGGTTTGAGGCAATGCTGCATTATCAGAATGTCGAGGGACCAATCAAATGTCGGTTGTTCCCCACGACTTTGATGAAAGTTGTGATGGACTGGTATAAGAGTCTCGCCTCGGGGTCAATCACCTCCTGGCGAAATTTAAAGAACCAATTCATCAGTTCGTTTACTGCTTCACGTCAACACCCAAATACTGAAGCAACCCTCGAGGCTATCGTCCAAAGACACGATGAGGCCCTGAGGGAATTTATTGATCAGTTCAACCGGGAGGCCATCCAGGTCCCCTGCACCAATCATATGAAGAGATACCTGCTCGAGAGGGGACTCCTCCCGAGCATGGAATTCAGAAAGGCCGTTGGTATCGAACCACCCCGAACATTCGATGTCCTCCTCGAGAAAGCCAGAGCATACATGGACTACAAGGAGATGGAAGCGGCCAATAGAGCCCGAGACCTCAGGAATCGTGGATCAACCAGAAATCTACGACAACAAGACTCCGGCCCTCCTCGAAGAACTAGCGAGAAGAGGAGGGATGAGAAACCCCGAGACCCTCGTGAGCAAAGGGGACCCTCAGGGCAGTTCACTGAGTACACTCCGCTAACGACTTCCTGCGAGCGCACTTTGGCGGAGTGTACGAACACAAATTTAAAGGACGGCGGTGTCAAGAGTCCTCGCTCTGCTCCTGCTAAGCCCGGGGTAGATCGGAGGGAATACTGCCAATATCATCGAAGCTATGGACACTTGACTGAAGATTGTGTCCATCTCAAGGATGCTATTGAGACCCTTATCAAAGGGGGAAGACTCGGGGAATATCGGCGCAACGACGCCCCTCATCGAGATGCCCGTGACACGAAGGAGATAGAGGAGGATGCCCGAACATCTGATGATTCGGTCCCCATCCAGACCATATTCTCCATTACGAGACCAGAGGACATCTATGTCCCCAAACATACTGAAGAGCCTTTGTCCATGCACAACAGGTGGGAAAGCTTCCCCTCTGCCATGGTCATAAATGGTGGAGGGTTTAATGACATAACTATAAATTCAACAAAGAGGAAGTTGGACGAGCTAGTTGACACGCACCCCCCTGCAAATGGTGACTTTCGAGAGGGTTAAGGGAAGATCGGAGCCAATTACCTTTTACCTCGAGGATTTTCCCATAGGGGCCCCCAATTCAGCCATCCCTCTTCTGATCAGGGCGATAATGGCTAACTTTGATGTCCATCTCATCTTGGTCGACGAGGGAAGTTCCGTCGACGTGATGTATAACCATCTCTTCAGAACCTTGCAGCTCGAAGACTCTCACCTTTCACCATACGGGGGGTCCGGCCTGCAGGGCTTTAACGGCTCGATCTCTAAGCCATGGGGGTACATTGAGCTCATGGTCACCTTTGGCGAAGATACCGCCACCAGGAAAGTCAAGGTGCACTTCTTGGTCATCGACTGTCCATCTCTCTATAACTGCATCCTAGGGAGACCGACACTGGTAGAGTTGACTGAAGTACCCTTCACCGTCCATCTGAAGATGAAGTTCTACACAAAAAGGGCACGCGTCGCCACCATCCAGAGCAACCTAGCAGCTGGGCGAAGATGCTTCAATGCAGCGGCCAAGGGACAAAGCACGGTCGAAATTGGGGCACGGCCCACCAAGAGAGCTGCAACAGCGCGACTAGAGCTACAAAAGTCAGAGCCACAACCCATCAAGGCATAAGTATAGAGTGCTCCTTCAAAGGTCGACTCAATCTCGTTAGACACCCGTTTCGACCAAGACGAAGCATCCAACGGCGAGCAGGGGCTCCTCCGACCAATTCCGGATGGGGACTTTGTGTTCGTCCCTCTCGGTGAAGACCCAAACAAAGGGGTGAAGATTGGCACCGGACTCCCCGACCTGGAGAGGAAGCAGACCAAGGCTTGCTTGAGGGAGAATGTAGATCTGTTTGCGTGGAGTGTTGCGGAGATGCCCGGTCTCGACCCCAAGGTCACCTGTCAGTAACTCTCCATTGATCCATCCGTTAGGGAAGTAGTACAATGTAGGCGTAGGCAGTCCCTCGAGAAAACGGAGGCTGCTGAAAAAGCTGTAAAAGACCTCCTAGAGGAAAATTTTATTTTTGAAGCCCGGTATTCAACCTGGCTGTCAAATGTTGTACTTGTTAAAAAGAATAATGGAAAATGGCGTGTGTGTTGACTATACCGATCTTAACTGGGCATGCCCCAAAGATGCATTCCCCTTGCTTAATATTGACATGCTGGTCGACAACTCGGTCGGCTATAAAATTTTCTTTCATGGACGCCTATTCGGGCTATAACAAAATGCCAATGGAAATGAGCAACAAACACCGCACTGCCTTCATGACTAACTCAGACAATTATTACTACAATGTAATGCCCTTCGGTCTGAAAACGCAGGGGAAACATACCAGCGGATGATGAACAAAGTCTTCTGCAACGAGATCAAAGATATGCTCAAGGTATACATGGACGACATGATCGTCAAATATCGAGTGGAAACCGACCATGCTGCACATCTCAGAAAAGTTTTTGCCCAAGCAAGGCAATGTAGAATGAGATTCAACCCCGAGAAATGCACCTTCCGGGTTAAGGCAGACAAGTTCCTCGGATTTTACCTAACGAAAAGAGGAATTGAAGCCAACCCCGACAAATGTCGGGCGTTCTCCGACCTCCCTACACCTAATTCAAAAAAAATCCATACAAGCCCTGAACAGTATGCTCACCTCGCTCTCCCGCTTCGTGGCGAAATTCGCTCAACACGCCCTTCCATTTTTCAAACTCCTGCGCAAGGAGGCATCTTTCGAGTGGACCGAGGAATGCAAGCAAGCCCTCCTCTATCTCAAGAAGAGTCTTTTGCAACCTCACGTACTATCACGATCATTAAACTGGGAGACATTATTCCTATATCTGTTGTCTCTGTCGAAGCCGTCAGTACGGCCCTCATTCGCGAGACTCTTGACGATCAAAAACCTGTGTACTTCATGAGCAAAGCGCTTCAGGGACCTGAGGTAATATACCAACAGATCGAGAATGTGGTTTGGCCCTTGTCAACGTGGCGAGAAGGCTCAGACACTATTTCCTCGCACACACGATCGTCGTACGAATAGACCAGCCCGTGAGACAGCTCTTAGGCCGATCAGACATGGTATGTCAAATGCTAAAGTGGTCCTTGGAGATTTAGGAATT
This sequence comes from Vicia faba, assembly GCA_948472305.1. NCBI lineage: Eukaryota > Viridiplantae > Streptophyta > Magnoliopsida > Fabales > Fabaceae > Vicia > Vicia faba. The sequence goes on along the minus strand of OX451738.1, from coordinate 928,618,209 downwards.
CAACATCCGGTACAAAATCAGGAAGGCAATAAAGTCCCAAGCTCTAGCCGACTATGTCGCGGAGATGACTGCTCCCCCCCCCCCCCCGTAGGGAAGGAGCACAAGTGGACCATCTTTATGGACGGAGCATCCAGATCGACTAGGAGTGGAGCCGAAATCCTCCTCGAAAACGAGGAAGGAATTGTGATCGAACAGTCTCTCAGTCTCTCCTTTCCTACCTCAAACAATCAGGCAGAATACAAGGCTCTTCTTGCAGGTTTAAGACTGGTCGAGGATTTAGGTGCGCGAGAGATACAAATTTTCACTGATTCCCAACTTGTTGCATCTCAACTTCAAGGGGGATACCAGGATAAGAATAACAACCTCATTGAATATTTGAACTTGGTCAAAGAATATATGAAAAAGTTCGACCGAGCATAAATCACACATGTACCACGCGAACAGAACACACAGGCTGATATACTTTTAAAGCTCGCGAGCACAAAAAAGAAGGGCAAAAACAAGTTAGTCATACAAGAATCCTTGTCTCGTTCGAGAATTGAAAGGTCCACGGCTCTAATCAAAGTGAATGCCATCGGAGATAGCTCATGCTGGATGACCCCGGTGTTCAACTTTCTAACAAAAGGGGAACTTCCCCTAGACCAAAGGGAGGCAACCATTACCAAATGATGGGCATGCTCGTACGTGGTTCTCGAACACAAACTTTACCGCCAGGGATTCTCCATCCCACTCCATAAATGTGTCGATGAGTATACAATCCCTGAGATACTACGGTAAATCCACGAGGGAATCAACGTCCAGCACGTGGGCGAAAGATCCCTAGCACGAAAGGCGCTGCAAGCAGGGTATTATTGGTTGACCAAGCAACAGGACACTAAGGAGCATGTCAAGAAATGCGACAAGTTCCAGAGGCACACAGACATGCACCTTGCACCCCCACACGAGCTCACAACACTATCCTCCCCGTGGCCATTCGCGTGGTGGGGAATGGATATCCTCGGACCTTTCATGCAAGGAACCTATCAAAAAAATTTCCTTATTTTAGCCCTCGACTACTTCACGAAATGGGTAGAAGCCGAAGCTCTGGCTAAAATCACGTCGCACAACATCCTCTATTTCTACAAACGAAACATACTTTCCCGGTTTGGAATATCGCGAGCACTCGTCACCGACAATGGAACACAGTTCACCGATCAAAATTTCCAAAACTTCGTCACCAGGCTCGACACCAAACATCATTTCACCTCGGTTGAACACCCCCAAACTAACGGGCAAGCCGAGGTTGCAAATAGAGTCATCCTGCGAGGACTCAAACGTAGGTTGGGCGGAGCTAAGAGGGGATGGGTCAAGGAGTTGCACATCATCCTATGAGCTTATCAAACAACACCCCATTCGATGACTGGCGAGACACCATTTTGATTGACCTACGACACCAAGGTCGTCATCCCGGTAGAAATCATGGAGCCATCTAAGCAAACTGAAATGCCCCTCGACGAGGAGATGAACGAAGAGTCCCTCAGAGATGAGCTCGACCTGGTCGAAGAAATCCGATCAGGAGCAGCTCTTCGCGAGGCCACGCTAAAACAATAGGTAGCCCTACGCCATGACAATAAATTCATAAAGCGCAAATTTCAAGTCGGCAGCCTAGTCTTGCAAAAAAACCAGAAGGATTCTCGCGAAGGGAAACTTGCCGCAAACTGGGAGGGGCCTTAACGCGTCCAAGGAGCTACAGGAACCAGAGCATATTACCTCGAGCAATTGAATGGAGAAGCACTACCTCGACCTTGGAATGCTGCAAAGCTAAAATAATATTACAGCTAAGTCCCTCACCTACTGAGGACTTTTGCTGTCGAATATTCCTCTTCAACCGACGAAGGGAAAAGCTCGACCACTTAGGCGTGTCGAGGTACGAACACGAACTCCAAACTAACAAAAGGTAGGATGTTGTTCATTTTGACGAGCAACATTGTAGCCCGATAGGGACACCTCGAACAAGCTCTGCTATCAAAGTACCCCAACATGGCAAGACACCCATCTCACGATGGGCAGTTCACGCCATGAGCGTAGGATCCTGACCGCGAATATACGATTGTCCCGCGGATCCCTACTCCACACCCTCGACACGTTTCAACATGTGTCGAACAAATATTTGGGTCGAGCATACATCTCCACGTGGAAAACACGAACTTCGTGGAAAACTTATAACGAATACAACAATGGTCGAGCATATACTTCCACATAGGATATACATGTATTCATGAAATAACCAAGTCAGAAACAACGACAGACATAAATAACAATAAGTTGGCAATAGCAAAGATAAGCATCAAAATAAAGCGAAGTAATTATAAATGGCGACCACTTGGGTCGAAGATGTCTGAATATTACAAGTATTACGGACATGCAGGCCCAAATACAAATAAGATGAAAAAACAAAAAATGTCAATCGCTCCCCGGAGTATCACTTCAAACCTCGAGAGAGTCAGGAGAGGGAACCACCCGGCCATCAATCACCTGGGATAAAACCCCGGTTCCTTTAGAATTTAATCCCGGGTTTAGCGCAAACAACTGATTCACGGTAGATTCAAAGCCATCGACCAAGGCGTCAACGCAGTCCGACTCTAGGAGTTAAATCCGAGCAATGAAGTCGCCACGCATGTGTTTACCTTGGGTTTTGGTAAACAACCGCTGATCCTCCAAATGGTTACTTATTTGGTTACTCGCAGGATCGATCAGATTGATCCTATGGACATAGGTTGATTTTGAAGTTTGATTAAGTTGGATAAGGCTTTAAATAAAAGGTTTCAAGTAAATTGCATAAAGGAAAGGCTTGGTAAAATAAACAAGGCTTTAAAGTAAAGGTTCGACAGGAAATGTAAAGAGAAAGCAAGTAAAATTCTGGGAAAATAAATGACTTTAATTGATAAAATTGGTGTTTCACACATACATTTCTCAACAATTCTTTCTCACACGCTGGGTACTTGAATCTAAATGAGTGACTATGTATATAATTGTGAACACACGCGAGAAACTACATGTCTACTCCTATTTATACTAAAACATTCCAAGTAACCGTCGGGCAGTTACACTGCTTCGAGATCAATCCACTTGGCACGTTCTCCATGCTCGACGCTCCAGATCCTTGCACGTTTGCACGTAGTAACTGCTGGAAACCATTTTCCCTCCAAAGCTTTGAATTTCAAACTGCTCCACTCTGGACCATCGAACACTTTCATCAAGAGACGTCTTCGACGAAAACTCCTTCGACGTCGAAGGCAACCAGCCTTCTTCCTTGGAAGAAATCTTCTAAGTAATTTGCCATCTTTCGACGAGCACTTCGACAGGCTTAGCCAGTCGAAAGCATCTTTCAGCTTTAATGGCTGATATCAATCAAAAACAAAGGTGTCGAATTTAGGAGCCAACAAATTGCCCCCCAAGAATGCCTTATTTCGACTCTGAAAGAAAAAGGCATTCTTTGAAAACGCCATTCGACACCTGTCTTTCCACGCTTAGTCACAAGTTAACTTGTGCACTTTTTGTTGCTTTTTACCAACTATTGGCAATCCCAAGAAACCATCATTGATTTGATCCTAGGACGTCACTTTCAGTACGGCGTGCAGTACCAAACGTCATTTCAGAATTTGTCATTATGACAAATCCCAAAAACGAGGACGCACGCTGCGTCCCTCTGTTTCTGCAGAAACGGCCAAAACAACAGGAGGCTGCCACGCGTCCCACTAATTCCTGCAGCATTAAATGACATTTAATGTCCTCGTTATTGGGGATTTCTCCCACTACTATAAATAGTAGTGAATATCCCATTGTGGGACTTTTTACGCAAACTAGCCTTCAAACTTCCTTGTTTTCGTACAAGCTTGCTCCCTTTGCAGAAAACTTTTCCTCTTTCACTTCATCTTCATCCTCAACAATGGCCTCTGCTTCTACTGCCCCAAGGCTAACGCACCAACTGAACAACATGTTAAACCCAAGGTCTTCGTCACTGCTCCGGTAGTAAACTCTACAGGCAAACGAAGGGTTCCTGAACCTTCTGACATCTCCGCTCGCGATGCTTACTCGCGTCACTTGATGATCCCGGTTGGATACTCCAACCAGATCTTCGCAATGTCTGGCCCCATGAATCCAAGCATCTCTGAAGCTCTGAAGATCAAGAGCTATTTCCCCATCGTCGAGAAACTCAAGCCAGTAGCATGCGCCAAGAAGGACGCAGAAGACAACGAAGACCCTACACGCGAAAAAATCGACCTCCGCTTCTTCAACAGAAGTGTTAGGGTCTTCAGGTCTTGCCCTAATCTGACCTCCGATTATGTTGCTTGGCTAACAAAGTTGGAGAAACACCAAACTCCAATCTGGAAGGACATGGGAATCTTCGACTTAGTGATGCTGTCGAAGACAGGCTTAAACTACTCCCCAGAGATGCTGATAGCTTCACTGTTGTTCTGGGATTACTCTCACTTCACTTTTCATCTTCCATGTGGGATGCTAACCCCCACACTCTTCGACGTAGCAGCTATTACTGGCCTTCGACCAACCGGAGATTACTTCGACCCGGAGGAGATGTCGGAGGACCAAATTGGCTTCTCTGAGACCAAGCCAACATACACCACTTTTATCAACCATTATCACGACAGGTCGACGGATACAGTGTCGGATGTCGAACACATAGCGTTTCTAGCCTTATGGCTAACTCGCTTTGTGTTTTGTTCGAAGTCTCTACAAGTGACCAAAAAGATGGTCACTCTTGCTACCCAACTGCATCACCGCCAAAACATCTGTTTGGCAGAACTGATTCTGGCCAGTCTTTATGACTCGATCAGCAATGGGGCCACTCTTCTGAAACATGTCGAAGACAGGGCCAGTTTGCTACTCGTTGGGCCTTTTTGGCTACTTCAACTGTGGCTCAACGCCACTTTCGAATCTTTCTTGCCCAAGAAGGTTCAGATAAATGAACAGGCGCCAGCAATAGCAAACAGGCGAGTCGAAGGCATCAGGCTGGCTCTGCTAACACCTGTGGAAGATGGGCTGGAGTTTCAACAAACCTTCACCAACTTCGTTTTAATGTTCGCTCGAAGGAAGGAATTTGTTTCAACTATGGCTCCATTTGCTCAACGGAGGGTGGGGCCAGCATGGTTCACAAGGCCACATCCAAAGGAGTCGAGTGGTCCCAATGTCGATGAGCACACCGTACTTTGGGAGGCATTCCTGACACCCAGGATCATGCCTCTTCGATTTAAGAGTTCTAAGACTCATTTGAGTCTGCTTGCCTATCAACCAAATCTGGTATCTCGCCAGTTTGGTATCATCCAAACCCTGCCTTCTCCGATTTTTCAAAGAGAGAAGTCAATGTTGTACTTCTGCAACGATTATACAGAAGAAGCTGCCATCAAGCATATCGGAAGATATGCTGGTCGAACAATCCTCTCGTTGTTTGACTACCAGCTTAATTTCCTTTGCTCACCATCCTTCGAGGAGTGGTGGAGAAGCTATTATGCTGAGTACTTCTTCGATGAGAAGGACTTCATGGCTGAGTTGCAGAAGTCTTTTGTCCTTGTGTTGGACAAAGTAAAGAAATGTAAGTTCATGCTCTCACATTACTTTTGTCTTTCTCTTCGACTGCTAGCCTGCTAACTGTTTCTTTTGCTTTCAGTTGTTCGAAAACCTCTAGCCAAGAAGGCTACAGAAGGCCCACAAGGAGGAGGCCCTTCAGCAAAACCTCCACCGCCGGCGAAGACTACAGCGCCGGCGAAAACCATAAGCAACCAACAAGGGGAAGGCTCTTCGAGGAAGCCTCCTGTATCGGTAACCAGATTTTCTTCATTTTTCTTCTGGCTTTCGATTTTTGATTTTCGATGCAATTATTCAATCGAATTCCTGTTGGTTTTCTAGGCCCCTTCGCCCAAGAAACGGGCAACATTGGTGGTCGAATCTGGGAGTGATGACGAAAGTGATTCCCCTCCTGCTCCCTTAAAGAGGCGAAAGTTAACGAAGGACGCTTCTGTTCCTGCTCCTGCTCCTGAAGGTCGAACCGTCAGAATAAAGGTTGCTGTGAGAAAGCCTAGGCCACCTCCAGTAATCATCAAGGAGCCAACTGAGGAGGAACTGAACGTTCTTCTTAACAAACCTGTCGAGAGTGACAATTCCAGCCCTGGGGCTGAAGTTAATCCACAGGTAATCTATTGGACCCTTTTTTATAACTTAGGCATAGATACCCGTATTCGATTGTGTCTCTTTCGACATCTGAAGATTTGTCTTCTTTCCCTTTTCAGGACACTACTGAAAGTTCTCCGCCAAGGACTTCAGAAACTCTAGAATCTGCTGACCTTAGCAGGCCTCAGGAAAAAGACTTGGGCAATGACGAAGCCCATACTGAGAATGAGGCCAATGCTGAAACAGTGGAGAAAACAACAGAGGAACCTATGGTGGAGGAACCACAGCCAGTGGAGGAACAACAGCCAGAAACAATTCAGGTGGTGGACTTGTCAGAAGAGAATCAAGAAGATAGGGACCAAGGCAATGGCGAAGAGAATCAAGATGCCGTTGACGAAGAGAACCAAGGTGGTACCGGCGAAGGACACCAGGGCGACGCTAGCGAAGAGCCACAAAATGGCGCTGGCGAAGGACCCCAGGGTGATGCTAACGAAGAACCACAAGTCGACGCTGGTACCGCCTCAGTCCAAGTCGAAGAACAACCAGTCGAGGCACTTAGCATTCAAGAACCTCAAACCCAAGATAATACTATTGCAAGGGTTACCTCCTCGAAGCACAGGTCAAAAGAGGACTTGGAACACTTGAAACAAGCTGACCCTGTTAGCTACCTCAATGCAATTATCGAGAGTAAGAGTTCGTCTGACACCAGTCAGGAAATTCCTACCCTGTCGGGGAAGTCTACTGAAACTTCTCCTCTTGATGATGCATTGGCGAAGGTTAAGGCCCAGTTTTTCAAGAGGGACTTGATGAAGACTCTAGAGGGGGACCCCACTGCTCCATCATGCTTAAAAGAGGTCTTGAATGCTGTTGACTTCGAAGCTGTAGCCCCAGAAATCTCAGACTTGATCATGGAGTTACACTCTATGATTGATCAAGTTTCAGCGGATTACAGGCGCCAAAGAGGGTTTAACAGTCAGCTTGAAGTGCTGCATGGCAAAAGCTCATCTGCGTGGACTGCTGTCTCAGATTCGACTTCTCGAATTGCTGAGTTGTCGAAACAGAAAGCGTCTGCACAGGAAAGAGTCGATGCCATTGAGCGAGAGAATGTCTCCTTCCGAGCACAAATCGCAGAGATAGAGGCGAAGATAAACGCCAACACTTTACTCCAGGAGGAAATTCTTTCGACCATCTCAGACACTGAGAGCCAGACTGAGATTAAACAAGGCCTGGAATTCGCTGAGAAGGCCCAAAGCCTCGACGCTCAAATTGCCAAACTAGTGCAGGAAAACTCCTGGTGCAAGAAGAGGTTGGAGCTGCAGTACGCCAAGTATCTTCGACTCAAGAATTCTCTTACCTTTTGATTGATTCTCTTTTGTAACCATCTTCTGTAATCGTTATTCGACAACAATTGCCATCTTGGCTGAAATTAATAAAAATTTCCATTTTGGCATTTTTCATGGTTAATTTAGTTTGTTCTTTTATTATTTTATTTTTATCTCTTGAAGTATAGGCTTGTATTTTTTCAAATATTTACCATTTACTCTCAAGAGCCTTTTATCTCCACTTAACTCTTCGACTTCATAGGCTCCACCAGAAAAAGTTTGGATAACTCTGAAGGGTCCTTCCCATTTGGGTGACCATTTCCCCATGCTTCGATCCCGTCGATCCATGGGAAGAATTACCTTCCAAACTAAATCTTCAGGCAAAAATACCTTAGGTTTTACCTTTCTATTATAAGAGTCTTCTACTCTTTTCTTCTGAAGCCTGAGTAAGTCGAGAGCGTGTAATCTCTCTTCGTCTAAATCCACCAGTTCATCTAACATCATATTCCAATAAACTTCAGAAGGAATATCATAATGCCTCTGAACCCTTGCAGATTGAAGACAAATTTCTGCTGGCAACACTGCATCATGGCCAAAAGTTAGCCTATATGGTGTTGTCCCAGTGGCTTCTTTTGGGGACGTTCGACAAGCCCATAAAATCTGGTCTAACGTCTTATGCCAATTCTTTGGTTTCTTCCCAACATGTTTCTTTATCAAGCCAATCACCACTTTGTTAGCTGCTTCGACTTGACCATTCGCCTGTGCATAATAAGGCGTTGATGTTAGGAGTTTGAAACCTGTTTCCTGAGCAAATTCCTGCATCTTTCGACCAGTGAAAACTGACCCTTGGTCAGTTGTTATTGTCTCAGGGATTCCATATCTAAAGATAATGTTCTTTTGAATGAATTCAATGACATTTTCTTGGTCCACATTGACTAAAGGGACAGCTTCGATCCACTTAGTAAAATAATCAATGCCTACCAATATGTATTTCTGACTCTTTGATGATGCTGGTCGAATCTCTCCAATGAGATCCAACGCCCATCCTCTAAAGGGCCAAGGCTTCACTATCGAGTGAAGTTCGCTTGCTGGTACATGTTGGATGCCTGTATGAACTTGACACTCTTGACAACCTTTGGCGAACTCAACACAATCTTTCAGCATAGTGGGCCAATATAGTCCTTGTCGAAACAACAACCATTTCATCTTATGGCCTGCTTGGTGAGCCCCACATGCCCCAGCATGCGTAGTCGAAAGGGCTATGTATGCTTCAGTTTCACTTAAACATTTCAGCAACACCCCTTCAGGCGTCTTCTTGAATAACTCATTACCCATGAGTACAAAACTCAACGCCCTGTATTTTGTTTTTCGTTCTGTCGAAGCTCCTGGATTTTGAAGATAGTCCACAATGGGTTTCCTCCAATCTTGCTCTGACAAATTATCAATGAACGAAATCTCGAAGTTTGAGTGATCAGCATATCCTAGCCTCGTCGATTCCAAGTCTGATGGTGATAGACAAGTTGCTTTTATCTTTTCTCGAACTTCGATTGCTCTTTGTAGTTTCGTTTTTGAAATCTTATACCCAGATGCAATTTGTGCCAAGTCATTGGCTATTTGATTTTCGACTCTGGGTATGTGTCGAATATTGATCGTTTCAAATTGTTTCAATAAACAATTTGCTATCACAAAGTACATAATGAGATTCTCCCTTATGCATTTATATTCCTTTGTGACTTGCTTGATGACTAACTCTGAGTCTCCCATTATTTCGACTCGAGTTGCCCCCAATTCCAACAATATCTCAAGACCAGTAATTAGAGCTTCATACTCAGCCTCATTGTTCGAACAAGCACCTTCTATTTGGTACTTGAATGTTGTTGGAATTTTATCTGGAGAAATAATCAAGACTCCTACCCCTGTTCCATCTTTATGGCTGGAACCATCGAAGTAGAATTTCCAAGGTTCTATCTCCACATAATTAATATCCTCGACTTGAATTGAGTGGTCGACTATGAAGTCTGCAACCACTTGTCCTTTTACTGCCTTAAGAGGCATAAAGGTCAAGGAGTATTCAGTTAATGCTAATGCCCACTTGCCAATTCGACTATGCAAGATAGGTTTCGACAACATATATTTGAAAACATCAAAATGAGACGAAACATAAACATCAACTGGTTTTATATATTGCTTGAGTTTTGTACAAGAGAAATACAGACATAGACACAATTTTTCAACTTCGCTATATCTAGTTTCTGCATCATTCAAAACTCGACTGAGATAATAAATGGGTCTTTCGACTCCATTCTCATCCTCTTGGGCTAACATACTTCCCAGAGTTTTGTCAGATGCAGCTATGTACAATCTCATACTCCTATTGCTACAAGGAGGCACCAAAATAGGTGGCTTAGTGAGGTACCCTTTGATTTTGTCGAAGGCTTCTTGTTGCTCTTGCCCCCATTCGAACCCCTCTTTATTCAGTCGAAGTAAGGGTGAAAAGGCCTGAGCTTTCCCACTTAGGTTAGATATAAACCTTCTCAAGAAATTTATCTTGCCTAAGAGAGATTGCAATTCCTTCTTATTCGATGGCGCTTTCGCTTCCAGAATTGCCTTCGTCTTGTTCTGGTTGATTTCGATTCCTTTCTTGTGGACAACGAAGCCCAAGAAATCTCCAGCTTTCACACAGAACGCACACTTCAAAGGGTTCATCTTCAGACCATGTTCTCTCATTCTTTCGAATGATTGTCGAAGGTGGTCAATGTGACTCTTCCTGGAAACAGATTTTATAACAATATCATCAATATAAACTTGCATAAAAGTGTTAATAAAATCATGGAAGATAGTATTCATTGCTCGCTGGTACGTTGCCCCAGCGTTCTTTAGGCCAAAAGGCATCACTACCCATTCGTAAGTGCCTAAGGCCCCTGGGCATCGAAAAGCTGTTTTCGACATATCCTCTTCAGCAATGAATATTTGATTATATCCTGAATAACCGTCGAGCATACTCAGGTATTCGTAGCCAGCGGCAGAATCGACTAGCATTTCCGCCACAGGCATAGGATATTCATCTTTAGGGGTGGCAGCATTCAAATCTCTGAAGTCTATGCACACCCTTAGCGTACCATATTTCTTGATCACTGGCACAATATTTGCAATCCATTCGACATACCTTGTAACACGGATGAATTTGCATTTCAGAAGTCTTTCGACCTCCGTTTTGATCTTCGACAATATTTCTGGAGCGAAGCGCCTTGGATTTTGCTTGATAGGCTTCTTTCCAGGTTTGATTGGCAACTGAAGTTCTACCAATCCTCTGTCGAGACCAGGCATTTCGTCATAATCCCATGCAAAACAGTCTTTAAACTCTTTCAGCAATTGGATTACTTCCAACCTAAGTTCTGGATCAATTTTGGCGCTGATGTAAGTTGGCCTTCTCTCTGATCCTTCGCCTAAGTTGATTTCTTCTAAAGGGTCTTGTGCTAACATCTTAATGTTGTTCGCCAAGAGATCCTTTTCGAAGCCCAAAGGCTCATCGTCATAGATGGCGTCGAGCCTCTGTTCCTGCATTTCTTCTGGCATGATATCAGGAGGTTTTGGATCGAAATCCTTTCCTGGGCCAACAGCAGATAATTGTTGATCATTGGCCTGTGTGGCCATGTACTTTACTTCGGCTTCGAGATCCGTTATCATCTTGGTTTCGGCCACATAAGCCGAAATTCGCTTCAGAGATTGTGACTCAGTCATTATCACTGAATTCACTTCCCCAACCAGTTGGTTGGATATCAGTTAACCCACTGAAGTCTATGTGGGACAAGTCTTCTCTGTCCCATTGGAAACCATGCTCAGGATGCAGGTATAGGGAACAAAAGGTGTTTGGCGCTGGCGCCATGTCGAAGTCAGGTGTTGGACATGGCCCTATGTGAGCCAAATTTTTGTCGAAATCTGCCACACCCAAGTGATTCACTTCGCCAAGGTAGTAGCTTTGATCTGCCTCTATGTTTTCGACCATCCCATCTGGACGCCATAGCAGCAGTCTTTGGTGCATCGATGAAGGCACAGCGCCTACACCGTGAATCCACTCACGGCCTAACAAAAGGTTGTAGTTAGGTTTGGCCGATATGACCATGAACATCGTTGGTCGAAGGATGGACCCAACTTTGATATCTAACTGGATCACTCCCATGGTGGTCCCAATGCCGCCCTCATAGTTCGACAGGACCATATTGTGAGGTTTAATTTCCTCATCTCTTTTGCCAATCTTCCTTAGCATAGAGTGAGGAATAATATTGATAGTTGCCCCACAGTCGACCAATATTTTGTTCACAGTAGTCTCTTCGAGCTTAGCCCTTATGAACAAAGGCTTGAGGTGATTCTTCATCGCCTCTGTAGGTGGCTCGAAGAAGCCATTTTGTTCCTCTGTAGTGCCATTGTCCATGACAAAGTAGCACACTGGCCTATGTTTGGCCATTTCTTGTTCCACCTCCCAGTCACTTGCTTCGACTTCTACCTGTCGATTGAACTCCCTGGGCAGCACTGAAACAATATTCACCATTATATCCAAAGTATCGTCGGACTCAGCATCGTCTTCGTCTTCGACTTCACTTTGGTTAGGCCAAACTAGCCTGTTGGTAACTGGTTCTCTCTCTAGAGGCTTCCTTTGTTTCCTTTGAGGAACATTCGAACTAGTTTCTGCCTTAGGTTCGTTGGCAGCCTCCCTTTCAGCTTTTCGTCTCCTTTGATATCTCCTCCATTGGGATCGAGACATAGGATTTTTACCCTTGTAGTTGCTGGACACTTGAGCAACCTTGGGTGCAGCAACTTGAGGCTCTTTCTTCTGAGTCAGAGAGGAACCTCTTGGCACATCGAAAGAATGCCATTTCTCTTCATTTGGCCTTTTTCGGCCAGAAGTTTTGTACCAAGTGTCTACTGGTACATTTGTTGGAGGCCTAAAAGTCAATGGCCTCTTGTCTTGATTAGAACCCCTTCTGGGATTATGTCGAAGGTCAGCATTCTCCCTTCTCTTATTTGCTGCTCTCACACCTTGAATGTGCTCAGCAGCTTTTTTATCAAAGATCGAACTGCATCTTGGACACAGCATTACCTCTGATTTCTTCTTCTGGCATCTTTGTAAAAAATCTGCCAAGTTTTCGTTTTCCCGTGGGAAAGCCGTCTTATTAGCCTGCTCTTGCCTTATGGCCTCTTCTGATGCTTTAGGGTCAGAAAGTTCAACCATATTGATATTCATTGTATCTTTAGTAGCAAGAGTTAATTGCTTCATTTGTGTCTCCAGATTCTCCGTCTGGCCTTGAACAGTGGCCAAGTGGGAACTGGGCTTTGATCCAGTTTTTTGTGCTTCAGCAGTCTTCGACTTCGGGTTCTCGACCGCTTGCTGGACAGCTTCAATTGTCTTCCTGGATAAATTTCCAGAAAAACTGCCAAAGATTGGCATGTTGATGTGGTCCTTTGAGACTTCGACCATAGTAATTCCTGGCTTCTTCGACTGGATCCTGGTTGCCTCTATCATATTCACCTCAGAGGGTTCTGCATAGTGGGCTTCAGCCTTCAGTGGATTGGAGTCAACAGCCATGGGGAATTTGTCAGCAAACTTTAATCTCCCTTCCTCAATAGCGTCTTGCACAAGATTCCTGAAAAGAAAACATTGAGAAGTTTTATGGCCCAAAAAATTATGATATTTGCAAAAACCTCTCTTCTTTCTTTGATCAAGAGGAGGCACTTTTACCCCAGGGGGTACTATCATTTGGCCATCTTTAACTAGTAAGTCGAATATTTCATCACATTTTGTGATGTCAAAACTATAAGTCTTTTTTGGGAACCTATCGTTGGTCCTGTCTGGACCAATGGGATTTTTCCCATTCGAGGGGACTAACTGTTTACAAGAGTATGGAGGCCCTTGTTTTAGTTCTGCTAAATCGACTTCTCCTTCTTCGACAGCTAAAGTATCGTCGAAGGATTCTAGATCTTCATCATCCATCTCAACGTACGCTATTCTCTCTCTCTTATGAGTTTTCGTTGCCTTAGCTTTTTCAGCTTTGAGGCGTTCGACCTGTCGAACTCTATCGGCCAGTTGGGCCATGTCTCTTAGATACTGGGTGTCTAGCTTCTTCCTAATGGAATAATCTAAGCCGCCTGCGGCTATTTCGACCAACTCATGTTCTGGCACTTGTGTAAAACATCTCGCCTTGAGCAACCTGAACCTATTCAGATATTCGTCTATAGGTTCAGTGAAACGTCTCTTCACACTGGCCAGTTCCTTCAGGCTTATCTTGGTTTGCCCCATGTAGAATTGTTCATGGAACAATCTTTCCAACTGGGTCCAATGATGGATCGAATTGGGGGGGAGAGTTGTAAACCAAGTAAAAGCGTTCTTGGTTAAAGAACTTGGGAAGTACTTGATCCTTAGGTTTTCGTTATTCGAAATGTCTCCTGCTTCGATCAAGTATCTCGCCACATGCTCGACAGTAGATTCTGTCGTGTTCCCAGAGAACTTAGTAAATTTGGGGACTTTGCATCTAGGAGGTAAATCCGTTTGTAACACGTATTCTGACAATGGAGATGTAAAGTTGGGCCTTCGAAAGCCCATGTTCATCCCATTCTGAGTCATGATCCTTTCGATCATGGTTGCCAGATTGTTTTCCAAACCCATGTTTTGGTATTGGATATGCTGAACCACTTCGTCAGCATTTTGGTTTCTGTTAACTAACCTTACCTCTGGGGCTATTACCCTAGGTTCTTCGACAGGTTGTTCGACAGGCTGTTGAGCCTGGTTAATGGTGGTTTCTTCCTCTACAAATATCCCCTGATTTCCCCTTATTTGCGCCCTTTGGGGCTGTCGAATAGGTGGGGGTACTCCAAAGAAGTCAGCCAGACGCGTCATTTGCGCTGTAACTTGCTGATTCGACTGAGTAGTGTTTTGTATTAGAGGGTTAAGCACTGTACTCAAAGTTTGTGCCAACATTTGCACCATATCATGGTTGCTTTCGTCCATCTGTTGCCTCAAGACTGCTGTCGAGGCATTTGTAAGGCCATGGGCTACTTGGGACGTTCCTCCTAAGAGTTGGGTCCTATTTCTATTCGCCATGCCTACTCCAGAGCCTTGGAGTGGCGAAGAAGCACTCACGAAAGGGTCTGAAAAAGTGGACGCAGCATTCGTCAGGCTTGCCACTTCAGAAGTTGGCATGCCATAGAATGGAATGAATCCTGGGGGAACCACAGGCCTTGTGCCTATATTTCCCCTTGGTGGGGGAGTTCCCAAAGGTATTCTGGGGCCTGTTAACGAATTTATTGGCCCCGTGGTTGTGACCGACACTGCTGGTGTCGAACCAACGTTTGTCGCTTCACTTACGGTCATATTAACCGTTGCTCCCACACTCGTTTGTGGAATTTCATTATTGTTTGGCGGATTCGCCATCTCTTCCCTTCTTCTGGCAGTATTGTTATCGTTAGTGTATATTCTACCACTCCTCAATAACATACAACTCGAAAAGATGAGATTATTTTCAACAATCAACACACAGTCCCATCAGGTGTGCCAATTTGTTTACCTTGGGTTTTGGTAAACAACCGCTGATCCTCCAAATGGTTACTTATTTGGTTACTCGCAGGATCGATCAGATTGATCCTATGGACATAGGTTGATTTTGAAGTTTGATTAAGTTGGATAAGGCTTTAAATAAAAGGTTTCAAGTAAATTGCATAAAGGAAAGGCTTGGTAAAATAAACAAGGCTTTAAAGTAAAGGTTCGACAGGAAATGTAAAGAGAAAGCAAGTAAAATTCTGGGAAAATAAATGACTTTAATTGATAAAATTGGTGTTTCACACATACATTTCTCAACAATTCTTTCTCACACGCTGGGTACTTGAATCTAAATGAGTGACTATGTATATAATTGTGAACACACGCGAGAAACTACATGTCTACTCCTATTTATACTAAAACATTCCAAGTAACCGTCGGGCAGTTACACTGCTTCGAGATCAATCCACTTGGCACGTTCTCCATGCTCGACGCTCCAGATCCTTGCACGTTTGCACGTAGTAACTGCTGGAAACCATTTTCCCTCCAAAGCTTTGAATTTCAAACTGCTCCACTCTGGACCATCGAACACTTTCATCAAGAGACGTCTTCGACGAAAACTACTTCGACGTCGAAGGCAACTAGCCTTCTTCCTTGGAAGAAATCTTCTAAGTAATTTGCCATCTTTCGACGAGCACTTCGACAGGCTTAGCCAGTCGAAAGCATCTTTCAGCTTTAATGGCTGATATCAATCAAAAACAAAGGTGTCGAATTTAGGAGCCAACAGCATGCGCAAATCGGCTACCCCCTAAGGTTCATCCTCCGCAGGCATCATAGCAGCCTTCAGATCTGCAACCTCCTTCGCCAGCCGTTGGTTATCATTCTCCAGCCGTTCCTGATCGAGCTGGAGGAAATATTTGTCCTCGATGGCTTTCTCGGCTCTCTCCTTCTCCCTCTCCAGCATGTCGGCCTGCTCGCGAAACATTTCCTCGCTTCGTTTAAGAGTGCTCTTCAGCTTGAGGGTCTTTGTCACAAGAGTCTCCTTCTCCGACTCCAGTTCCTTGACCCGATTGGAGGAGTCATACCCTTCGCCCTCCAGAACAACAACCATTTCTGCCATCTTCACCACCCCGACCATGCTGGCAGCGAGGTGCTTCCTTCGATCTTCTTTATCGAGCCGCCTGATGATGTCGAACTCGTTATCAGGCACAGTCAAGGGGAAAACCTCGAAGAAGTATTTTTCCATGAAGCAGGGTGGTAGGCTGAAGGCCCGGGAACCCGCCCCTCTGTCAGTTACATCAGCATGTCCACCTTTTGGACGGCTCCGCTTCTTGCTCAACAATACAGCTTGCCGCTCGGCATCGCGAGAGCCCGAGGACCCACTAGATCCTTCCCCGGTCTGCTCGGCGGGTGAACCCATGCGTGTAGATTGATGAGGTTTCACCAATCTCTTGTGGCTCTTTTTATCCTGAGTCAGCTTCAGCAATCTCTCGCGGCGCTCCGCCATGTGACTTGCAAAAACAAAGAAAATGTGCCCGGGTCAGCTTCGTTGAAGAAACAAAAGAAGGCAAACAATATAGTAAAAGAAAGCAAGAAAAACCAAGAGATCCACGACTTTCCCATAAGATTGACACTCGACGAGCGCCTTTGTATTGATCGGACGCGCCTCGAACATTGGCTCTCCATCTTCGTCCGGGATGTCATGCCCTTCCCGCGTGACCCATCTGACGGGGAAGAAACCATGGACGAAACGATTGAGGACACCATATGCCTCTTCGTATTCGACAATCATACCACCGGCGGAAGTGAGGTAATGCCCGAGACCGTGATCGTAGTTTCCCGAACACCAATGGATGGGAAACTTTGAGATTCTCCCAATCTCAGGATTACCCTCGACGTCCAAGTACGGCTCCCCATCCTCATCCATAACGGTAGCCAGGTCGAACAGAGAATCTAATGCTATTTGGGTAGATGGTGGCAAGATATACCACTTGTCCTTAAAGTCCTGGACATAATCCATATACATCTTGAACAACCTCTTCAACTATTTAAGGGATACCCAACTATGTTTCCCTCCTCGGCACTGCCGTTCAAGTAAAAAGCCCTAAAGAACAGGGGAATGGTCTCCCCGATCCGCAGGAATCGACATGTAAGTTTGAATGCCCAGATAAAGGCGATCGCATTGGGATGAAGCTGGGAGGATGCCAAGTTCAAATGATTGAACACCCCCATCTGGAAGTCGTTAAAAGGAAGCTAAAGTCCAAGGTCTTTGAACACGACCTCGTACATGGGGTAGGCGTCCTCGGTGTACTCCGAGCATATGCGAGCATCTTGCGTTGGTCTAGGATTTTGAAGTTTCTCTGAAAACCTTCCTGACGGGCTCCGTACTCGACGACTGTGAAGGCTTGCCTCTGGCTGTGACAATAGATCGACGCTATCCCCCAGGGCTTGGCACCGACCCAATCCAATTCGGGGTCGTCGATTACGTCAACCAAATTAATGTTCTCCTCGGCGGCGCTGGTCCCTTCAGTCTCCATATTCTCTGACCATTCGGGAGTGTCGGCCATTTACCTACAAAGCAGAGAAAACCGGTGAATTTGAGAGTAAATCCAAATCCACCTTTCCAACGACGCAGATGAAAAGGCTAAGCAACGCCCAGATCAAGTCGACGGTCATTCGCACAAAAAGGGGAAATACGTGGACCTTGACCGACCCATGAAAATCATGCCAATCCTCTAAGATCACAACGATCCTAACGACGAACGCCTGTTTTTCATAAATATACCGAGCACAAGAGGAATATGGCGAGCAAATTATGAATCTCACAACCAAGTTCATAAATTTGTTAGCCAAACACATGAAGATCACGGGGAAAACTAACCTAAGTACCGACGAAAGGATGAATATCACGGGCATAATTACTAATCACACGCTTAAACGCATGAATTCCCCGGGTAAAACCCCCCAGATGCGAAATCCTACTACTAAACATCATCAAAATCTATCTACGCACAGGATATCAAGGAAAAAGAATGCTTACTTGAAGAATAAATGAAGAACGACGGTGGTTGAGGAAGAGTACGCGACGGACTGTACGGCGGATTCAAGGATTCTGAAAAACGGCACGGTGTTGACATCGGAGAAAGTGGAGAGCGCAAAAATATGAAAGTAAATTATGAGTCCCGGAGCCCTATTTATAGAGCTGACGTGGAATGTGAAACTTCTCGTCGGGCAGCTCAGAAGCCGCCTTTCTCCTCGACACCTACATGTACAGTTAATGATGGCTCATACTCCCTAGGTCATCATTACTATTCCCAAGAGCCACGCCACGTGTCTGACAAATGCATCGTCTACTCCCCGCGAGTCCTCCTAGAACCCACTCTAACCTCTGCCCGGGGAAAAATCTTGAACCGACGACGTCCCCCTTCTATGGTATAAAAGCTCCATGTCGAGCAGCACACCTCGTAAAAGGACGAACTAGAACTAAGTCATGACTCCTTCACCAAGAACAACGACTTGGGAGGCTCCTGTACTGGACTGGGTCTGCTCTTGGCCCAACTCCCAGTGAGGCCCAATCCAAGTGTGTCAACCTGCACCACTAACCGATTCTATCCTCGAATACGGTAGGCAACTACCACCTTTTCCCCACGAGGAGACAACCTCACCACACGGGGACAACACCCCGAGTAGACTAAGGAAGGTCACCTCCGACCATGAAGGCTTCAAGGACATCCCGACTAGCTCGTCGACCAAGGCTGGTGAAGCTGTGATGGTCCATTCTGATCAGGTACGATCAGTTTCCAATTAATTTTAATAGTTTTCTATTACAAAAAAAAAAATTTAATGAATTTTAATTGTTAAAATAACAAACAATTCCAAAAAGAAATTTTATAATTAATTTAAAAAATAATACCGTTTTCTAATTAATTTATAAAAAATGATAATATAATAATATTAATTATTTTCCAATTAAGAGTTTTCCATTACCAAAAATATTAATTTAATTATTTTTATTTGTTAAAATAACAAACAATAAATTCAATAATAATTCATAAATAATAATAACCAACCTTAAAAATATTAAATTATAATATTAATTAATTAAGTAAAAAATGAAAAATAGAAAGATATCCCACGTTTCCAAATGGCAAAAGTGAGGAAATTAGTTTCCACTTAATTTTAATAATTTTCCATTACAAAAATTAATTTAATAATTTTATATTGTTAAAATAAAAAACAATTCCAATCAATAATTTACTAATTATTTAAAAAAAACCTTTTTCTGTTAAATTTAAAAATAATAATAATATAATAATAATTAGTTTCCAATTAATTTATCCCTGGTGTTTATTCTATCTACATAATTTTATTACTTTTTATTGTTATTAATATAAAATAAAATAAATAAGATGCGTATTGTGATAAGTTTGACATTTTACTTCTTCTTAGAAGTCTTGCTATTTTAAAATATTTTATTAATAGTAATTTTTTTATAATTATATTTAATTATTTTATTATTTTAATTTTTATTATGTGTCACTTGCTTCCACGTTATTTGAAATTTTTACAATAAAGATATTTAACAATACAAAGTCATTTTTGCATTTTCTCTGTGAAATATTTATTTCTTTATTGACAATGCATTCAGATAAAAAAGAGAAAATAATATTCAAACTTCTCATCTCTCGATGCTCTCTCTGTATTCAAATTTTTCTCAAATTTCTTTCTTCCTCTTTCAAAAATTCAAACAGGTTTCAACCTTTTAAATCAAACATCACTTACATTTACATCAACATCAAAACAATCAACTAAACAAAAGGGGTAACGAACCAGATCTGAATATGTTACTGATGGTGACGGCGGAAGGATGGTGCTCGTCAGATGGGAGCTGACCGCAGCGGGTTTCTGGTCGGAGGGTGAGGCGGCGTGGTTACTATTTTGAAGGAGGGCGGATCACTAGCGGTTCTGGGCGGTATCGTGGAGGGTGTGCGTTGGCGTTGTGTTACTTGATTAAGCGTCGATGTCGGTGATGGTCGCAACTGATTCGGTGTCTATCTCAAATGCAATTACTAATCTATGTGGTAAGGACAATAAACAATCTGAAGCTGTTTCTGTGTTCTGATATGATTTTCGTACTTTATTTTAAGTTCTTGCTTGTTTTAGCTCGATAAAAATTGTTTTCGAGTTAATTGATTCTATAAAAAAATTGATTTTGGTTAAAAGTTGGTTGAAGTTTGAGTGATTGATGTTAGAATATGTTCTGGGCTGACCCGAAAGCTTGAGTGGGCCCAGTCTAAGACATCTCATAGGTGCCACCCACTGATCGTGACCAGGACTGTCCGTACCTATCGGGAAATACCACCCCCTCTGCCCCTTCTGATCCAACTCCGATCCAAGATGCCCGTCGAGCATCTTCTCAGTCTATCCGACTCTAGCATCGTGCAGACCACCAGGGATCGACCAGAGAGATGCCCGCAACCAGCCTCCTCCCCAGAACCAACAGCTAGTTACGGGTACATCTTCCGGGTTTGACCATGTCCTGACAATTACCTGATTTTACAGACCCATATATCTAGGCGAGAAATCAGGAACCAATGGCCACGCGTCAGGGGAAGTATATAAATTCTCACACTTGTGAGGGCCAGGTATTACATATTCACACTCACTACCTTATATTTTGCTAGTACCTTCTTACCCCCACTTTTACTTGATCGTTGGAGTACCTTGCATGTACAACCCCCTCTCTCCTCTGCCCGATTGAAGATCATCCTTCCGGCCACTCTCCAGGTTCTGATCAACCGCAAGATCAGTGGCGCCGTCTGTGGGAATTTGCTATCCCTATCTTTCTTCCCTCAGAACCTAATATCAAAGCAACTCTTCTTTCAAGATCCATCTCTCATATCATGGTCGACCATAATGATCTTTACCTGTCCGCAAAGACCATCCTTTCCCCTGCTCGCAAGACCGATGGAAGCCAGGAACACCCTCGCCTTGAGGACCACCGGGGCTTCCGTGACAGACAAACTGCGTCCCCTGATTTCGCTGATGCCCGGCGTGGTGACGACCAACTCTTGGACGAAGGACGTTCCAAGAATCCTGCTGAGGAACTACCAGAAATCTTGCAACCGGTTCCTATCCCTCTCAACACCGACCCGGCCATGGCAGCACTGCTCGCTGCCTTAAATCAGACCAACGCCCTCATCCTTCAACAAAATCAGAGGATAAGGGGCCTTGGAGAGAAAGCGCTCAAGATCTCCTCTCCAGAGAGCCCGAAGACGAAGTTCCCTCAGCGCATCACCACCCAGGCGTGGTCCACCGCCCAAAAAAGAAAAGCACGACATTTCTTTCTTCAAGAAACGCAATCGCACACCTCCTGCCCGAGATCAAGACTCCCCTTTGTTCAAGAAGAGGAGGGATAATAGGCAGATGGACCACACTCGATTGTCCTCTCCCGAGCCAAAGAAAAAACAAAGGAGCCCCTGCCCTCGACGGGACCGCGATGACCGACGGGGGAGAAACTATCACTCTCCTTCTCCATCTCTCGTTAATAGTGAAGATGACGAGCCCCACGACCCAATATCGAGGGAGATCACTGAAGCTCCACTCCCTGTAGGCCTAGAGAAGCCGCCCACTCTAGGGACCTACGACGGCACGACAGATCCTGACGAGCACATCGAGAACATCGATGCACTCCTCGACTACAGAGGGGTCAGAGGTGCCACAAAATGTAGACTCTTCCCGACCACTCTCGGGAAGGGGGTGATGGCATGGTATAAAAGTTTGCCCGACGAATCCATCACCTCGTGGAAACAGCTCAGGAGGATGTTTTCAAGGAATTTCACTGCCTCCCACCGACATCCAAAATTAGAAGCTTCGCTCGAAGCGATCATACAAGGCAGAGACGAATCTCTGCGAGCATACATTAAGCGCTTCAACAAAGAAGCGGTCCAGGTCCCGACAATGGATGACATGAAGAAATTCTTGCTCGAGCGCGGGCTCCGTCCCCACAGCGACTTTGCCAAGGCTGTGGGCATAGAAACACCAGCCATGCTCGATTCTCTTCTCCTAAAGGCCCATGAGTACATACAGTACGAGGAGAAGGAGACGACCAACAGCGCCCGGGAATCCAGGCACAGGGAGAGTGCCAGACCCTCAAAGAATGATGAACCCTCGACATCCCGTCGGGGGGAGAAGAAACAGGAGGTTAGGTCCCGTGATCCTAAAGACTACAAGGGGCCAGCCGGTCGTTTCCACGACTACACCCCCTGACAACCTCGAGGGAGCGTATTCTTTCCGAATGCACTAATTCTGAGTTCAAGCAAGCCGGGGTATGCTTCCCTCGACAAATACCGTCGAAGCCAGGAACTGACAAAAGCAAGTACTACAGATTCCACAAGAGTCACGACCACAACACAGGATTGCATTCACCTTAAGGATGCAATCAAAATACTAATCAGAGACGGGCACCTTAAGCAGTATAAGATGAAAGAGGCCGCCCGTGACGAAGCACCAGAGACAAAGAATTTCTAAGAAGGGAAGAAATTCCCCGACCTCGACACCATTCCGGTCACCTTGAGCATCTTACGACCGGAAGACTTCTACTTTCTAGACATGGAGGACATCCCCCCTGTACTTCTCCACCCACATTCCGTGGGAATCCTTCCCCGCAGCCATGGTTATTTCCGGCGGAGGGTTCAACAGGCATACAATCAGATCCGTGAAGAGAAGGTTCAACCAACTCATCGAGGCCAGCTCTGAGATGGACACCACACTCGACAAGTTTCGAGGAGGATCTAACCGCCTCGTATTCTACAGGGAAGAGTTATCGGGAGGAGCCCCGGATTCGAGCATCCCACTACTCGTGAGAGCTCGAATGGCTAACTTTGACGTGCATCGCATTTTGGTCGACCAGGGAAATTCATTGGACATCATGTACGCCCAACTATTCAACACTCTGCAACTGAACGAGAGCCACCTAACCCCCTACGTGGGTTCTGATCTTCAAGGTTTCAACGATGCCAACACGAAACCATGGGGGTACGTTGAGCTGATCGTCACTTTTGGGAGGGAGATAATGGCCAGAGCCATGAAGACCCAATTCTTGGTGGTGGACTTCCCATATCTCTACTAATGCATCTTCGGCAGACCCACTCTCGCCGAGCTCATTGCGGTCCCCTCCACCGTTCATCTCAAGATGAAATACTACACGACCGAAGGTTTGGTTGCCACTCTTGACGGGGACATCCAAACAACCAGGAGGTGCTTCGAAGCTTCTGCGAAGGGCTTCAGTTCCATCAACGCCCAACCTCAAATGACCACCGGAGCCATGCTGCCCTCCAGTTCTGAGGAATCCAGGCCACTGCCAAGGGTTGACACCATTGATCTCGACAGTCACTTCTCCATGGAGGACATGGTCGAGCAAAGGAAGAAGGGGAATGAGCCTATGGTCGAAGACGAAGGGTCAACCTCCTCTGTTGGCCACAACGAGCTCTCAAGTCACGCGCGACCTATCCCGGACGACGACTTCGAGCTGGTTCCCCTTGGAGAAGACCCTACCAGGGGAGTAAAGATCGGAGCGGACCTCCCCGACCCGGAGAAAAGGAAACTCAAAGCTTGCCTATGGGAGAATGCTGATCTCTTTGCCTGGAGTGCGGCCGAGATGCCCGGTTTGGACCCTGAGGTCGAATGCCATCACCTGACCATTGATCCCACCATCAAGGCGGTCGCACAACACATAAGAAAGCAGTCGACCGAGAAGTCATAGGCCGCTGAATTAGCTGTAAAAGACCTCCTAGAGACATAATTTATTTTGAAGCCCAGTACACAACCTGGCTCTCCAATGCAGTCCTCGTTAAAAAATCTAATTGAAAATTGCGAATGAGCATTGACTATACTGATCTTAACCGGGCTTGCCCGAAAGATGCTTATCCCCTACCTAATATTAACAAACTGGTCGACAATTCGGCCGGTTTTAAACTACTATCTTTCATGGACACATACTCTAGTTACAACCAGATTCCCATGGCAAAAACGGACAAAAAATATATCGCTTTCATGACCGAGTCGGGAAATTATTACTATAACGTAATGCTATTTGGCCTGAAAAATGCAGGCGCTACCTATCAGCGCATGATGAACAAAGTCTTTTGCAACGAAATAGGAGGCATGATCGAAGTCTATATGGACGACATGATCTTCAAGCCCACCGAAGAACTCGACCATGCCACCCATTTGAAAAGGTATTCGAGCAAGCTCGAAAATACCGGATGCGATTCAACCCAGAAAAATGCACCTTCGGCGTACGGGCAGGAAAGTTCCTCGGATTCTATCTGACAGAATGAAGCATCAAGGAGAACCCCGACAAATGTCGGGCCTTCTTCGAATTTCTGACGCCCACCTCGAAGAAATCTATCTAGATCTTAAACGACATGCTCACTTCTCTTTCTCGATTCGTGGCAAAATCCGCCCAACACGTGCCCCCCTTGTTCAAACTCCTACGCAAGGAAGCCATCTTCGAGTGGATGCCCGAATGCGAGTGAGCCCTCGACCATTTGAAAATAGCGCTCTCACATCCGTCCGTCTTATCCCGGCCCGGGAAAGACAAATTCCTCTACCTTTATCTAGCTGTCGCCTTCGAGGCAATAAGTGCAGCACTAATAAGGGAAACCCCATAGGGACAAAGGCCAATTTATTTCACGAGCAAAGCCCTGCAAGGCCCGGAAGCAAGATACCAACAAATCGAGAAAGTAGCCCTGACCCTCGTTAACGATGTGAGGAGGCTAAGACACCACTTCCTGGCCCATACCATAGTGGTCCGGATGGATCAACCAATAAAATAGCTGCTCGGAAGGCCATACATGGCTGGTAGAATGCTGAAATGGTTTATGGAACTCTCAGAATTCGATATCCAATACGAAAGAAGGAAAGCCCTTAAGGCTTAAGCCTTGGCCGAATTCATAGCGGAAATGACCTTGCCCGGAGATCTGGATGGCTCGCGCCGCTGGACGATCTTCGTCGACGACGCCTATAGTGCGACCGGAAGCGGTGCGGGCATCATACTAGAGAATGAGGAAGGGACCCTGGTCGAAGTTTCCCTCGCCCTGTCTTTTCCGACCTCCAACAATCAAGCCGAATACGAGACATTCCTTGCAGGCTTACGATTAGCCGAAGATTTGGGAGCCGAGGAAGTAAAAATCTTCACCGATTCTCAGCTGGTCGCCTCGCAAGTCCGAGGTGAATATCAGGTCAAAAACGACCAACTCACCGAATATTATTCCCTGGTTCAAGAGAAAAATAAGAAATTTAGATATGTGGATGTTCAACACGTTCCCCGCGAGCACAATGCCCGCGCAGACGTTTTATCCAAATTGGCGAGCACAAAGAAGAAGGGAGGAAATAAGTCTGTAATACAAAAGGTACTTCCTCGGCCGAGTACCTAGAGACCATCTGCCACCCTAGGAGTATTCTCCATCGAGGACAGCGATTGCTGGATGACCCCCGTACACGACTACCTCACTAAAGGTAAACTCCCCAATGACGCAAAAGAGTCGATCATCGTCAGACAAAGGGCCTGCTCGTACGTATTAATCGAGGGCAAACTTTACAGAAGAGGATTTTCCGTCCCACTCCTCAAGTGTGTCGATCGAAGCGCGGCGGAACGCATACTGCTCGAAATTCATGAGGGCATCGGCAGTCAGCATCTGGGCGGAAGACCTCTCGCAAGGAAAACCTTGTGGGCGGGATACTACTGGCCCACCATGCAACACGATACAAGAGAATACGTGAAGAAATGCGATAAATGCCAAAGACACAGGGACATGCATTTAGCTCCTCCTAGCGAGTTCAAATCCCTCTTCTCTCCCTGGCCATTCGCCTGGTGGGGACTAGACCTCCTCAGCCCGTTCGTGGTTGGAACCAATCAGAACAAATATCTGATAGTAGCGGTTGACTACTTCACCAAGTGGATAGAAGCCAAAGCCTTGGCCAAAATCACTGCCCAGAACGTCCTTCGCTTCTACAAAAGAAATATTCTGGTTCGCTTTGGCATCCCACAAGCGATAGTCATTGACAACGAGACCTAGTTCACAAATCACATCTTCCACGAATTCGTCACAAAACTTGGCACAACCCAACATTTCGCCTCCGTCGAGCACCCCCAGACCAACGGCCAGGCTGAGGCTGCCAACAGGGTGATACTCAAAGGCCTCTAGTGAAGGTTGGACGAAACCAAGAAACGATGGGTCGAAGAGCTATACAGCGTGCTCTGGGCGTATCGAATGACCACTTACTCATCTACCGGGGAGTCTCCGTTCCGGCTAGCATACGCGACGGAGGCCGTTATCCCTGTAGAAATCGAGGAACCTTCTAGACGAACCGAGGCACCTCTCGATGAGGATATGAACGAAGTCGCCCTTAAAGAAGAGCTCGATCTGGTGGAAGAAATTAGAACGGGAGCGGCCCTGCGAGAGGTCTCGCTCAAACAAAAAATAGTTATGCGCTACGACGCCAAGGTGATACGTCAAGAGTTTGAGATCGACAGACTTGTCTTAAAGAGAAATCACAAAGAATCTCGCGAGGGCAAGCTCGTGGAGAACCGGGAAGGTCCTTATCGTGTCTACGCCAAAACGGGGACCAAAGCGTATTACTTGGAAAACTTACAAGGGGAACAACTCATTCGATCATGGAACACTGAAAAGCTAAAACAATACTACAGTTGAAAACACTGAGTAGTCGGCAGGTTCGTTCGACAAGACAGACTCGCCTGAGCCCGACCACGCGTGCGCACCTAGGCACAAGCATAACACCCTAAGTATTTAGAAGGGGCGAGGTTCCGCTCTATTGACGAGTGTACCCTCAGCCCGACGTGGATAACTCGACCAAGTTCCACAGTCTTTGTGCCACGACAGTAGAACACCCGACTCGCAATGGGAAGTTCACGCTGCCGAACCCGGGTCCCTCGAAAACGAGACCTGGATTCCGACCCTTGCCCGACATTCTCCCCAACGATTTGATCGGTTTCCCTGCACCGACGAACATACAGAACGAGCACATCCCCGATACAAACTCTACAAAATATAAAAGTCCTAATCGGGCTAGCTTGTCAACGATCATACAAATAACACAAATCAAATATTCAGAGCAAAATGACCAATGGCCGGAAAATAACTAAAATGACCACTTGAGCCGAAATTGTGCGAATATTACATAAACGGGCAATAGCCCGGAAAATAACAAATATTACAAAAACCGGACGCTGGCCAAAACAAATGCACAATCATCCCTCCGCTTCTCCTTCGACGATAGGCAACAATCGAGCATGGTCCCTAGTCGGTTGATCGATAATATCTCTCAGGTAGTTGAGAACTAGAATCTTTCCGTCAGCCACGTAGTAGTTGAACCCCATGCCTGAAGTATTGAGCTCAACATCGGGGTTCAACACACGCATCTGATTCACCGTGTTGTCGAAGCTCCCCTCGGAAGCATCCTGAGCATCGTCCACTGCAAGTTGGAAACGAGCTACTAACTCGGCCCGAGTCTTCAGGTTCTTGGTATCCTCTAGATCATCCTCAGTGGGCGCTAGCTCGGCAGTCAAGGCCGCCACCTTCCCCTCGAGACTTTTGCTCTTGAGCATAAAAGCGCTGCGCTCCTCGGATAATTTCCCCGACTCTGCCTCGGCCAGCTTTAGGGCTTTATCTTTATCGACCAAGGCCTTCTCGGTCGCCGCCAACTTGGCCCGAAGGTTCTTGATTTCCACCTCCTGGGATGAACTCCCCTCAATATACGCAACGACCATCTCCAAGATCCGCATCAAACCACCCGCGTCTTGGGCCAGCGTCGCCCTCTTTTCCGGACGACTTGTTCCCTCGAGAAGGAGAGATTCAGCCCTGGGAAGACGAAGTTCCACGCTCTCAAAAAAATACCTCTCCAGCCAACAAGGAGGCAGATCATAAGTCCCTTTTCCCGTCTCCCCGGTAAGGTCAACTCTCCCCTCAGGTCGAGGCCTCTTCGCCTTCGAGGAAACAGCAGATGGAGACAAAGTAGCTGTGGTCGGAGTCGAGGACGACCCACCTAATCCAGGAGCAAGAACTGGCCCCCCGCTAGTCTGTGCATCCTTCTTGGCCTTTCTCTCCCGAGCAGCGAGTGTCTTGGCCAGAAGTTCTTAAGCAGGATTCATATTTTCTGCAAAACAAAGAAAAAAACAAGAGTCAGTAAAACGATGAGTCAAATAAACGACGACCACATACTGGAAAAAGAAAATATGTACCCAAATATCTAATGGGATCCTCGCTCCCAAGGAGCTCCCGGACTTTTATGAGACCCGACTCGAACACGGGCTCCCCGTTTCTATCCAGCACTGACCTACCTCCCCGACCGACTCGCTGGACCGAAGGAATTCTTGCTACAAATGAGGTCAAAGTGGTGAAGCTCGACAGGTCCTCATCTCCAAGCTCCCCCTCTCTCTCTAGACATAGGATCCCAGCTCCTTCTCGAAATGTCTGCTGGTTAATTGGAACGGGAACTTGGCGACCAACATCGCGGTAGGCTCCCCTAGCTCATTTATACAAGAAGTCCCGTCCTCGTTGAGAGACGGCTGTCTCCTAAAAATGTCCAGCAACGCCTTCGTCGATGTGGGCTGCACCAAAATGTACCTGTCCTTAAAATGGTGCACGAGCTCCAAGTAGGCCTTGAACAACTTCCCGTTGCCCTATTTGAGGGAGACCCATCCCCACCGTCCGTCAGTCCTGCTCCTCTGGATGTGAAAACAATAGAAGAACAACGGGATCGTAGCCCATTTCTTCAGATAGTCGCACACTATCTGGAACACCCGCACAAACGCAATCCCGTTTGGGTGAAACTGGGAGGGGGCCACGTGCAGATGCTGGAAAACGGCCACTTCAAAGTCAGAAAAAGGAAGGCGGAGACCCATCTCTCGGAAGACTATATCGTACATAAAAATCCGCCTCCTATCATATCTTGAGCAGATCCTGCTGTCTTTCCCGAGGATATACAACGACCACTCCTCCCGGGCTCCCTCCTCGTGGATGTAAACATCGGTGAAAACATCTTCCACATGCTCATAAAAATATGACCGCCACTCCCAAGGGTCTTTAGCTACCCAATCTCGAGGATCCTCGTCATCTCGAGGGGGAAATAGGCCGCCCCGAGCCGAAGAGGTCTCCCCCACGTCAGGCTCTCTCATCTGTTGATCCGACTGGTTTTGCTGCTCTCTAGAGATTTCCAATATGCTCGACGAGCTACCACTAGTCTCGCTCGAAGAGCTCCTCGCTCGAAATGACAACCTGTGCGTCGTTAGCCATAGCACCTGAAAAGCAGAGGAAAAGGATGAGCTCGACATCAAATGCCAGAACCACCCTTCCACCGCTAAATAAGTGAAAGGGTGTCGGGAGACAAGGATCATATCCCCGACCAGAACCCTCACTGAGGTACGTTGACGGGCACAAAACGCAGGAGAAATTCCTAATCCCTCTCTAAGGCACACTAACGGGCTGAAATCACAGAAAAAGCCCAGAAGTCCCCTGAGGTACTCTAACGGGCACAAGTTGCAGAAAACTCAAACCCTAACGAATCACCCATAACACATCTCCAGGCCCCCGAGAGAGTCCCACAACGGATCCAGCAGCCATGCGCCGCAGGAACGACGTCCGCCACCTAGAGTCTCTAACGACCTCCTCCCTAACGGAACCCTAAATCCTAACCGCATGCATATCTAAGAGGCAAAAAACGAAAGCACTAGAACATGCAACAATGGAGGAACGTAAACTCACCGATAAAAGAAGAAGAGATGAAGCTAGTTGACCGCGAATGAAGAAACTGAGCAAATGTTGGTGGTCGACTGTCGAGCTAATATGAGCAGTTGAAGGAGAAGGCAAAAAATACTAATCGCCCTGTTCCTCTCGTATTTATAGCTGAAACGGTCCGCGCGTACCATACACGCGTCTTGGGAACCCCAGGGTCGTCATTATGATACCCTAGCACTAGGCCATCATTTGCGCCACTCGACCGACACGTTTCCCAAAACATGCTACCTCTCCAAATTTAAAGGTCCCAACGGCAAACGTTTCGCCTCCCCGATAAAGAAGTATAACAGGAATACGCTCATTTCCCCGTCCTTCGAGCAGACATCAAAGTCTTCACTCCTGTGCTCAGAAGCAACGACTTGGGGGGCTACTGTTCTGGACTGACCCGAAAGCTTAAGTGGGCCCAATCTAAGACATCTCATACATACCACCCACTGACCGTGACCAAGACTGCCCGCACCTGTTGGGCAATACCACCCCCTTTGCCCTTCTTATCCAGATCCGATCCAAGATGCCCGTCGAGCATCTTCTCAGTCTGCCCGAATCCAGCATTGTGCAGATCACCAGGGACCGACCAGAGAGATACCCGCAATCAACCTCCTCCCTGGAACCAACGACTAGTTACAGGCACATCTGTCCGGTTTGACTAAGTCCTGGCAGTTACCTGATTTTCCGGGCCCGCATATCTATGCGGGAAATCAGAAACCAATGGCCACGCGTCAGGGGCAGTATATAAACCCTCACACTTGTGAGGGCCAGGTATCACATATTCACACTCACTACCTGATATTTTGCTAGTACCTTCTTGCTCCCACTCTTACTTGATCGTTGGAGTACCTTGCAGGTACAACCCCCTCTCTCTTCTGCTCGACTGAAGATCATCCTTCCAGCCACTCTTCAAGTTCTAATCAACTGCAAGATCAGAATACATTCATGTAAATTCGTGTAAAAGTTGGTTGAACATTTAATTTGAAGCTAAAATTTAATTGTAGTGAAGAAAACTGAAAATTCTAGGTTCAAGTTAAAATCAATTTTACTCAAAAACATTCAATTCTGACAAAATTGATGTACATCTCTAGAATCAAGTTGATGTTAGTTTTTCTGAAAATGCATCTACAGTCTTTGGGCAACTTTGGGAATTTGAGCCTTTGCGATCGGAGAAGAAAGAAATGTGGCGAAGAGAGATGGAGTGGCTTCTTTCAATTAGTGATCATATTGTTGAATTGACACCGAATTGGCAGACATTTCTCGATGGAAGCAAGCTTTAGGTAAGTGTACAAATGGTTATAATGGTGAGTGATATAGTGTATGATGATTACTTAGTTTAAGCAAGCTTGATTCCTAATAATAATAAAAGTATTTTTACTTTGATCTCATCTACATCAGCTCATACTTTTGCAGGTGGACATTATTAGAGGGTAATTTAGTATTTTGTTAGTTGTAGATAAGTTTTAATTAGGGCCTATGTGGCATTCTTATTTGTGTATAAATAGGTGTACTAGGTTTACATTTATTAATCAATCAATTCTCCAATCATTTGTGTCAGCCTCTATTACATTTATTCCCTTTCATCTTCTTCCTCAAATTCATCACCTTTGCACTAACAAATTGGTATCAGAGCTTTTGGTTTGATTCTGAAACTCTGGGAAACACGAGTGATATTGAGCTGTGTGTTTGATTTTTGATTCTTGAACAAAAATCTGAAACAGAATCACACTGATTCTGTGGGTTTGGGAAACACTGAGTGAGATCTGAGTTTTTCTGTGCAAAGGTTTAAGATGAATGGAGGCAGTAGTTTGAACACTAAACTTCCAGTTTTTGATGGCAAAAACTGGAACAAATGGAAGATTCAAATGCGTGTGCTGTTTGGTGCTCAGGATGTTCTGGACCTTGTTTCTGAAGGTTATGTTCCAGCTGCAGCTGACGCTACTGTAGAACAGAAATCAGAAGATAAAGCTACAAGGAAGAGGGATCAGAAAGCACTGTTTTTCATCCATCAGTGTGTGGATGAAAATGTGTTTGAGAAGATTGTTGATTCGACGACGTCGAAAGGGGCATGGGATATTCTGACCAGATGTTATGGTGGTGACGTATCAGTAAAGAAGGTAAAGCTTCAGTCCCTGCGAAAACAATATGAAAATCTCAGCATGAAGAACAGTGAGAAAGTTTCTGATTACATCTCCAGAATGATTCTGATTACTAATGAAATGAAGGCTTGTGGAGAAACACTTTCTGAACAGGTAATCATAGAAAAGATTCTGAGGTCACTTACGCCTCAGTTTGATTATATTGTTGTTTCCATTGAACACTCTAAAGATCTGGAAACCATGAGAATAGAAGAGTTGCAAAGCAGTCTAGAAGCACAAGAGTTGCGTCTGACTGAAAGAACTTCTGAGAGGGAAGTGGAGCAAGCTCTGAAAGCTTCTTTTGTCAAGAAGGACCAGAAGCAGAATAGACATGGTGATAAATTCCAGAAGTCAGAAACCTCAACTTCTGATGAAAAGAAATATCAGAAGGGAAAGGAAAGGTATGACAAGAAGAAGGTTCAATGTTACTGCTGTAAACAGTTTGGGCATTTTGCCAGAGACTGTAGAAACAAAGGAAGAAAATCAGAAGAAGCAAATATAGCCAGAGAAGATTCTGATGATGAACCTGTGCTACTGATGGCTTCTGATTCTGATGGAAACTGTTCAGGAGATTGGTGGTACATGGACACTGGCTGTTCAAATCACTTGACTGGGAACAAACAATGGCTGACGGACTTTGACTCCAGAAGGAGAACAAAGATCAGATGTGCTGATGATAAGTACCTTAATGCAGAAGGTATGGGAAATGTCAGAGTCAGAGTGAAGAATGGAAGAAACATTCTGAT
Source organism: Vicia faba (assembly GCA_948472305.1). Taxonomy (NCBI): domain Eukaryota; kingdom Viridiplantae; phylum Streptophyta; class Magnoliopsida; order Fabales; family Fabaceae; genus Vicia; species Vicia faba. Next base: position 928,585,500 of record OX451738.1, on the reverse strand, counting down.
CAAAGATGTCTGGTACGTTCCTAGAATTAAAAGCAATCTGATGAGTGTGGGTCAGCTTGTTGAGAAAGGTTTTTCAGTGGTTATGAAGGACAACCTCTTGACGCTGTACGATTCTAATCAGAAGATGATTATGAAGTCTGAGCAGGGAAGCAACAGAACATTCAAAGTGAATGTAGAAACCTCTGAAGCGGAGTGTCTCAGTGCAGAAGGCGCTGAAGCAGACAGTAAGTTGTGGCACAAGAGGTTGGGGCACTTGAACTATAGAAGCTTAGGGCATCTAAGTTCTAAGAAGCTCGTACATGACATTTCGAAGATTGTGAAGCCTCAGAAGTCATGTGAGATATGCATGAAAGGCAAGCAACCAAGATTGCCATTTGCGTCAGAAGTAGCCCCCAGAGCAAAGCATGCTCTGGGTGTAGTACATTCTGATGTGTGTGGACCATTTCCAGTAGCTTCACTTGGAGGAAACAAATATTTCGTGTCTTTTGTGGATGAGTTCACAAGAATGACTTGGGTAAAACTCATCAAGTTCAAGCATGAAGTGTTTACAGAATTCCAGAAGTTCAAGGTGAAGGCTGAGAAGCAGAGTGGTCAGAAGCTGAAGATTCTGAGAACAGATGGTGGAGGTGAGTATAACTCTACAGAGTTCCAGAAGTTTTGTGAGGAGAATGGAATAGAACATGAGGTTACTGCTCCATATACTCCTTAGCACAACGGTCTCGCAGAAAGAAGAAACAGAACTTTGCTTGATATGACCAGAAGTATGCTGAAAGAGAAGAAGTTACCTCACATGTTATGGGGAGAAGCTGTTGCCACATCATCATATGTTCTGAACAGGTGTCCAACAAAGAAGCTGAAGGAAACTATTCCTTTAGAAAAATGGACTGGAGACAAGCAGAGTGTTAGCCATCTGAAAGTATTTGGTTCTGTGTGCTACAAACACATTCCAGAGGCTGGAAGACGAAAACTGGATGATAGAAGCAAAACAATGTTACTGGTGGGGTACCACAGTACAGGTGCCTACAAGCTTTATTGTCCAGAAACCAACAAAGTTGAAATCAGCAGAGACGTCGTTGTGAAAGAGTCAGAAACATGGGATTGGAACAAGCTTCAATCAGATTCTGGTGTAGTGCCAACACCAGGGTTAGTTTCTGAAGACGAGTCAGAGTCAGAAGAAGAAGACTCTGAAGATGAGTCAGAATCTCAGGGAGATTCTGATAGTGGATCTGATTCTGATCCAGATTCTGATGATGATCCAGAATCTGGTGGTGATTTTACTTCTGAAAGGGAAAACTCTGAAGACATAGGGTCTGGAGAACAAATTTCCAGAAGTAACTCTGAAGGTGGTAATTCTGAAGGAAGTAGTTCTGGACAAGGTTCAGAAGCCAGTATTGTTCCGAATTCTGGAGAACCTTCAGAACAAGACCAGAGGCCACAGAGAATCAGACGAATACCAAGTAAGTTTGCAGATTTTAGCATGTTGCATGATACTGAAGTAGATTCTGAAGGTGAAATCGTTCAGTGTGCCATGCTAGTAGATTCTGAACTAGTGGGTATTGAAGAAGCACTCAAGAAGAAAGTATGGCTGAATGCCATGAAAGAAGAACTTGAGGCAATTGAAAGAAACAAGACTTGGAAGCTGACAGAACTTCCAAAAGGCAAGAAAGCCATCAGCGTCAGATGGGTTTTCAAGCAGAAGCTAAAGCCAGATGGATCAATTGGCAAACATAAAGCGAGACTAGTGGCCAGAGGTTTTCTTCAGAAACCTGGACTAGATTATTTTGAGGTGTTTGCACCTGTAGCTAGACACGAAACAATCAGACTGGTGATTGCTTTAGCTGCAAACAGAAATTGGCCTTTGATACATCTGGATGTGAAGTCTGCATTTCTGAACGGTCCATTACAGGAAGAAGTTTATGTGTCACAACCTCCTGGATTTGTGAAAAAGAATCAGGAAGGGATGGTTTACAGGTTAAGTAAAGCTCTGTATGGACTGAAGCAAGCACCCAGAGCTTGGAATCTGAAGATTGATTCGTTTTTCAAGGAACAAGGGTTTCAGAAGTGTGAGATGGAGTATGGTGTTTACGTTCAGCATACTTCAGAAGGTAATATGATTCTGGTCTGTTTGTATGTTGATGACATATTACTCACAGGAAGTTCTGAACGAGAAACAGCTGAGTTCAAGCAAGTTCTGATGAAGGCGTTTGAGATGACAGATCTTGGAAAAATGAGTTTCTTTCTAGGGATGGAACTTATATACTCTGAGAAAGGAATCATTTTGCATCAGAAGAAGTATGAATTAGAGCTTCTGAAGAGATTTGAGCTAGCAAATTGCAAGATTGCTATCACACCTGCTGATACGAATCAGAAGTTGGACTCTGATTCTGATGGAGAGGATGTGGACGCTACAACCTTCAAACAGATGGTTGGTTCTCTGAGGTATTTATGCAATACCAGACCTGATATTTGTTATGCAGTTGGAATGGTCAGCAGATACATGAGCAAACCAAAGTGGTCTCATTACCAAGCTGCTGTCAGGATTCTGAGATATATAAAAGGAACTCTGAATTATGGAGTGTTATTTCCTTCTGGAGGAAAGATCAAATCAGAACTTCTGAGTTATTCTGATTCTGATTGGTGTGGAGACAGAGTCGACAGAAGAAGCACTTCTGGGTATTTATTCAAGTTTCTGGGAGGTCCAATTTCTTGGTGTTCCAAGAAACAGCCTGTTGTGGCTCTGTCAACATGTGAAGCTGAATACATTGCTGGTGCTGTAGCCGCCTGTCAAGCAGTTTGGCTTCTGAATCTGCTGCATGATCTGAAGGTTGAAGTTGAGGAACCTCTGAAGCTGATGATTGATAACAAGTCTGCAATTAATCTTGCAAAGAATCCAGTTCTACATGGCAGAAGCAAGCACATTGAGACGAAGTATCACTTTCTCAGAAATCAAGTGCAGAAAGGAGTGTTAGAAGTTCTGCACTGTAGCACTCAGAAGCAGCTGGCAGATGTTCTGACGAAGGCAATAAAAACAGACCAATTTCTGCGCTTAAGAGATGAAATTGGTGTTGTTAACTTCTGATAAATTACTAAATTACGGGATGGTATTAGAGGGTAATTTAGTATTTTGTTAGTTGTAGATAAGTTTTAATTAGGGCCTATGTGGCATTCTTATTTGTGTATAAATAGGTGTACTAGGTTTACATTTATTAATCAATCAATTCTCCAATCATTTGTGTCAGCCTCTATTACATTTATTCCCTTTCATCTTCTTCCTCAAATTCATCACCTTTGCACTAACAGACATGAACTTAGTTTGAGTAACGGAAATGTTGGTGGAAGATTAAACTGTGGTATGTAGAAATGTATGCAATAAAACAGTTAATATATACTGCCCCGTAAAAAACAAAACTATGAAATAGATGAAGCTCACATATCAAATTAGTACAAGAGTGATCACTCATTAATGAATTAAAATAATTTTTTAAATAAAATTTAAATTAGAATTATTGAGATAAAAAAACAGAAATATTTATTTACAAATATGACATAAAATTTATTTTTTAATTAAAGAAAAGGAACTAAAATTTAATTTCTTTAATAGTCAAAATCTCCATTTATTTTAACTTTAAAATAATATATTATATAAATTTTTTATAAAAATTAAAAAAAAATGTATATAATTGGACACCAATGTTACTTAATATTTTTAAATTCATTCTATTTTTTATTATACGAAATTTTTTAATCTATACCTTACACGGATATAAACACTAGTATTTTTTTAAATATATTTTTTTAAATATATTATTGAAGAAGTTGAGTTGTAGAAGAAGTTTCTACGTCTTCAAACTTTACCGTTGTTTTTTTCTTTCTAACATTACCGTTATTGTTAGTTATGTTTTTTAAGTATACATTTAAGAATCATAAAATATTAATTAAGAAGTTGAATTGTAAGATGTTAAATTGTAATTCATAGTGTCGAAAAGATTTGATTTGTTTTAGATTTAAATAGATTTGATTTAAGTATAGAATAAATTAGATTTGATTTAGTAACAAAATAGATATTTTGGGCTTTGAGCTTAGGGTGTAAGCTTAGTTATAAATAGAGGGAGTAACCCCTATTTTTTGTAAGCAAGTTAAGCAAGTCATTCACAGTATTTTGCAGTTACAAAATGAATAAGAAAGTTTTCACAGTTTGTGAGCAGAGAGAAACTCTGCAAAAATTATTTGTCTTGTCTTCTTTTCTTTGTTTGTCTCATAATTAAATTGTCATTGTGGTAGAAATTCATCATAAAATTTGGTGGATTTCCAACATTTGGTATCAAGAGCTTTGTTTCGATTCAAGGGAAGTATCAATCAAGAGCGATTGAAGAATTCACGATGACAAGTTATGGGAATGCAAACTATCCAGCAACCCTACCAATTCTGAAAGTTGACAACTATGAGAATTGGTGCAAACAGATGAAAGTCTTATTCAGGTGTCAAGGTCTTTGGGATCTTGTAAAAGATGGAGTCGAAGTGTTTGGAGAAAATGCTTCAAAAGAAGAAAAGAAGAAATACACATAATCGGAGAAGCTTAGTTATAAAGTATTATTTATAATTTATCAATGTGTCATCCCAGACAATTTCGAAAAGGTTAGTGATTCAGAATCTGCAAAAGAAGCTTGGGAAATCCTTGAGAAGTCTTTTGGAGGCGCTGAGAAGGTGAAAGAAGTGAGGTTACAAACTCACAAAAGGACGTATGAACGCTTCAGATGGAAGACAGTGAAAACATATCTGATTTCTTCACTAGAGTTACAAAACTAGTAAATCAAATCAAGATATGTGAAGAAACGTTAACAACAAGAGCTGTTGTTTCAAAGATTTTAAGATCTTTGGCCCCTATGTTCGACCACATAGTGGTAGCGATAGAAGAGGGGAAAGACTTGTCGAAATTGACAAAGGAAGAGCTTCAAGAGACGCTTGAATCTCATGAACAAAGAATGAACGAAAGAGCTGCAGGAAAATCAAAGAGTGATGTGGCCTTGCAGGTACATTTAGCAAAAGAGACCAAAGGCAAAGGAAAGTGTTTCGACAGAGGTAGAGGTGGCTACAACAAATTGAATGGTAGAAGAAACCAGATCGAAGGAAACATGTCAAATCAAAGAAGACCATACCAAGGCAACCAAAGAGGCGGTGTTGCAAATAGAGGAAGAAGTGGTGGTCGAAAACCTGATAAGAGTCACATTTAATGTTACAATTGTCAGAAGTATGGTCACTATTTGAGTGATTGTCCAGAAAAACGAAAGAATCAAGAAAGTGATGCAAAGCTTGCAAAACATGAAGAAGAAGAAGAAGAGATTATGCTGATGGTCACAACAAAAAATGAAGATAGATTCAAGGACCAATGATACTTGGATTCAGGATGTTCATCACATATGTCTGGAAGGAAAGACTGGTTTGTCAATATAAAGCCCTCAATGAAAAATATGTTGTAGGCGAAGCAACACAAGAATAGCTTCAGCAAGGATGCAGGAAGCAGGTCGAAGGCTATTCTTGAAGTCATATACTCTGATGTATGTGGACCAATCCAGGTGGATTCAATGGGAGGTAACAAATACTTTGTTACATTCATAGACGATTTCAGTCGAAAGCTGTGAACTTATCTGATCAAGAAGAAAAGTGAAGTGATCGAAGTATTTGCCAAGTTTAAATATATGGCCGAAAGACAAAGTGGTCGAAAGCTCAAAGTTTTGAGAACTGATGGTGGTGGAGAATATATGTCGAAAGACTTCGACAGGCTATGTGAAAAGGAAGGGATTGTGCATGAGGTGGTTCCATCCTATACTCCACAATAAAATGGAATTGCAGAAAGGAAGAATTGAACCATCATGAATATGGTGAGAAGTATGTTGAAAGGAAAGAATTTACCTAAAGAGTTTTAGGGTGAAGCTGTTTCGACTGCAACATACATTTTGAACAGATGTCCTACAAAGAAGCTAGAAGGAATTACTCCAGAATAATGTTGGTCTGGTGTGAAGCCTAGCTTGAGTCATCTGAAGGTATTTGGATCTATTGCACATAGACATGTGACAGGTCAGTTGAGAAGAAAACTTGATGACAAGTCAAGTCAAATGATTCTAGTTGGATATCATTCAACAAGAAGTTACAAGTTGTTCGATCCAGAAAACAAGAAGATTGTGATCAACAAGGACGTGATCATAGATGAGTTTAAAGAATGGGATTGGACTGAAAATGTCAAGAAAGATTCAATGGGAATCCTATTCGAAGATCCAGAAACTCAAGTCGAAAGAGAAGTTCGACAAGAGGAACCAACAAATATACCAAGTACAAGCAGGCCTCAAAGAACAAGACGCATGCCTGCAAGATTGTAAAATTGTGTGATTACATCAGATGATGTAATAGATAATTAAGGTGAACTGGTACATTATGCTTTTTATGTAGATGTCCAATCCGTTAATGCAGCTGAATCATTGAAGGATTCGAAGTGGGTGAAAGCAATGAACGAAGAAGTGAAGTCTATCGAAGACAACAACACTTGGTCACTTGTCGAATTGCCTCAAGGCAAGAAGGCAATTGATGTCAAGTGGGTATACAAAGTGAAAACGAATTCGAAAGGGGAAGTAACTCGACATAAAGCAAGGGTTGTGGCGAAAGGATTTCTACAGAAAGAAGGAATAGACTTCGATGAAGTTTTTGCACCTGTTGCTAAGATCGAAACAATCAGGTTGGTTGTTGGTCTAGCAGAAATAAACAGTTGGCACATATGTCAGATGGACGTAAAGTGTGCATTCCTGAATGGACCCTTAGAAGAAGAAGTTTATGTTAAACAACCAGTTGGGTTTGTGAAACATGATGAAGAAAGAAAGGTGTATAGGTTGCATAAAGCCCTGTATGGATTGAAACAAGCTCCAAGGGCTTGGAATAAGAAAATTGATAGTTTCCTAAGGGAGAAGGAATTTGTGAAGTGCACAACTGAATATGGAGTATATGTAAGAAGAAGCAAGAGTAAATTGCTTATACTATGTCTCTATGTAGATGATTTGTTGATAACAGGTAGCTGCAAGAGTGAGATCGAAGACTTCAAAGGTGATCTCAGCAAGGAATTTGAAATGTCTGATTTGGGTGAGATTTAATATTTCCTTGGTATCGAATTCTACAAGAGCAGTAGAGGTTTGATGATGCATAAAAGAAAATATGCAGGAGAAATTCTCAAGAGGTTTGAGATGGAAGAATGCAACTCAACTTCGACACCTGTGGAACCAAGACTGCAACTGTCAAAAGATGCAGATGAAGATGATGTTGATCCAACCCAATACAGAAGACTTATTGGATCATTAAGATATCTTTGTCATACAAGGCCTGACTTAGCATACAGTGTAGGTATGGTAAGTAGATTCATGCAGAAGTCAAAGGTATCACATCTAGCAGCAATAAAAAGGATACTGAGGTATCTCAAAGGAACTTTCGATTATGGCATTTTGTTTCCTGCATCTGATATAGGAAAAGAATACGAGTTAGTGGGATACACTGATTCGAGTTGGTGTAGTGATGCTGAAGATCGAAAGTCAACAGCAGGATATGTGTTTATGCTAGGTGGTGCACCAGTTGCTTGGAATTCGAGAAAGAAACCAGTAGTGGCATTATCATCATGCGAAGCAGAATACATAGTTGCTTCTCTTTGTGCATGTCAAGCAACTTGGATGGTGAACTTGATCGAAAAGATAACAGGGAAAGATCATGGAGCGATTACCATGAAGATAGACAACATGCCAGCCATTAATCTGGAAAAGAACCCAATAGCACATGGTCGAAGCAAGCACATCGAAATCAGGTTCCATTTTCTTCGAGAGCAGGTAGCAGATGGGAAGATGAATTTGGAACACTGTAGAACTGAGAATCAGATTGCAGACATCATGACGAAGGGAGTGCAAGTCAAAGTGTTCAGAAGACTAAGAGCCATGATGAACTTAGATAGTTTAGATACAATGAATTAGGTGGTGTGTTAAATTATAATTCATAGTGTCAAAAAGATTTAATTTGTTTTAGATTTAAATAGATTTGATTTAAGTCTAGAATAAATTAGATTTGATTTAGTAACAAAATAGATATTTTGGACTTTGGACTTAGGGTGTAAGCTCAGTTATAAATAGAGGGAGTAACTCCTATTTTTTGTAAGCAAGTCAAGCAAGTCATTCACGGTATTTTGCAGTTGCAAAGTGAATAAGAAAGTTTTCACAGTTTGTGAGCAAAGAGAAACTCTGTAGAAATTATTTGTCTTATCTTCTTTTCTTTGTTTGTCTCATAATAAAATTATCATTGTGGTAGAAATTTATCATAGAATTTGATAGATTTTCAACATAGGAGATGATGGTTTAAAAGAATTCAAAACTATGATTTTTATTTATGGTTTTTATTTCTCATATAAATATTTTAAAAAAACAATAACTCTAAATTTATAATTTTTATTTTTCTCACTCAATTTTAATTATGTTTTCTTTTGTAGAACATATTTTGAAGCATAATAAAATAATATCAAATGGAAGATTAGAAGAAATGTATTTCACTCTAAATCAATTATTTTTCTTATTCTTTTAACTTAAGTATTCTTTTTTAGTTTTTGATTATGTTTTTTTCTTCAAAAAAGTTAGTTATGTTTTATTTTGTAGGTGTTCTCTTCTTAATTTTATTATTGTTTTTTTAATTCTTATTTATGTTTTTTTATAGGTGTATACTTTGAAGCATCATAAAGGTTTTTATTTCTCATATAAATATTAAAAAAAACAATAACTTGAAATTTATAATTTTTATTTTCTCTCACTCAATTTTAATTATGTTTTCTTTAGAACATATTTTGAAGCATAACAAATAATATCAAATGAAGGGTTAGAATAAATGTCTTTCTCTCTAAATCAGTTCTTTTTATTTTTATTTCTAAATTTAGTATTGTTTTTTAGTTTTTGGTTATGTTTTTTTTTTCTTCTGAAAATATTAGTTATGTTTTATTTTACATGTATTATCTTCTTAATTTTATTATTGTTTTTAATTCTTATTTATTTATTTGTAAGTACATACTTTGAAGCATCATAAAATAAAGTTGAAGAAGTAGAATTGTAGGATAGAGTGAGTTAAAAGAAGTATCATCATTTCTAAATTTCTAAATGTATGATTTTTATTTTTCTTTCTAATTTTATTGTTGGTTTCTATTTCTTAATTATATTTCTTTTGTAGGTGCATGCTTTGAAGCATCACAAAATGACGTTGAAGAAGTCCATTAATAAGAGAGACTGTGTTAGAACTTAGAAGTGGTGTATTCATTTTTAAATATATGGGTTTAATTTTTTTATTTAATTTTTGGTCTATATTATTTATTTATTAATTTTATGAAATTTTTATTTTCAATAACACTATAAAACATCAAAACAACTAACCTAATGTTATAAATTAGAAAAGCAAACAATATAAAAATTATTCATATTAATTTTTTAAAGTATAATAATAATAATAATTTATTTAAATGTATGTCTAATAGATTTTTTATGTTGTCTTAAAAGTTTAAATTTTTTTTGAGATATAAAGTATTTATAAGAGTAACATAAATTCTTATGAAGGTTAAAATGAAATTTAAGTAATTATACATTCTATTTTCATGAATAATTTTTAAAATGAGATAAACTAAACACATTTTATAAAAATAATCTGAAACATTTTTTATTATTAATTTCTAAAAAACTTATTCTCATGTTAATATACCAAATAAATGCTCTATATTTATAAATGATTTTTTTTTATTCTACCGTAGAATAGGAAATTAAATGAAGTATTCGAATAAAGGTTGCCGTAAAGTTTTTTAGTATGACCACAAAAATCTCTAGCGGTGGAGAAAGGATTGTGTATGTAAGATTAACACTCCAATTAATTTTATACATGGTCGACAGTTGAAAGTGATATCGGTAGGCGTAATGTTGATTGCAGAAGATCATTGGATTATATAAAGCGACTTAATATGAGTGTGGCTTGACTCTGGTGCACGACCTTTTGGTGAGAAACCATATGTTCATTAGTCTTGAATAAGGATATTATGGACGGGGCTATTTATGTTTGGTCAATCTTGTTGGGCCATTTAGTCGGACGAAACACTTGCCTCCAAACCAAGCTAATACGTAGAAAATTAGGATGGTATCATAAACATTGGCATAAGGCTCTTGAAATGCCCTTATTCTTCATTTCAAGGCCCAAAGTAGTACCCTAGTTATGAAGAAGACTTGTACGTGCCAAGTGGAATAGGTATTCTCATGAACAAGCCCACTAAATGCTTGTCTTGTAAGCAAAACATTTTACTATGCAATTTATCCACGTGGCCCAGACTTCTAGGGTAGGGAAATGGTGACACCGTTATAGAACTTGAGTTCACTCAAGTTCCATTATGGATTTGAGGTTAATCTCAAGTCGTTGATGACGTGTATTGGTGTTTTATTGCTCATTGTCCACATATCTATGTTCCACGGTTGTCCATAAAATGGACAAAATTCCATCACTTGCTCTTCTCCTTATGTTGCATCAAATTTCATATATCCAGTCATTTTTGTAACTTCTGCTTTCCAAGAGAATCTTCTAATTTCTTTCAACCTTCATCTTCTTTTCTGCAACATTTTTGGGTATTTGATGGTCTTGTCCATGTTTCTCCAACTCAAATGCTACAAATTTATCAAGGTAACATTCATTTTCCTTATCCTTTAAGTTGTTTACATTTACTTCTTTCCATGACCAACATAGGAAACCCCAACATTCCCTGCGTAGACTTGTTGAGCGGTGATGAAACAAATGAAGCCTCTTCTCGAATTGAAATAATAAGCCTAAAAATATTTAAGGTGTCTCTTTTAGTTGTGAGGTATCCTTATATAGATTTCATGGAGATTAGTGCTATTTCTTATATTATGGGGATTTCAAGTGAGGAATCTAAAGAGTCTGAGGGTCTCTAAAATTCAGGAAACTTTGGAATGAATGTTGGCGAATAGGAGAAATTAATCCCTTTAGAATTAACATCATGGAAGTTGGCAGTGACTTGCCTTCCACGAGATCCCAATGTTAAACCCGGAGATTGTAAAGATGTACAAGAATGAGTGGAAGGCTCGTGTTTATATTAAATCCTTTAAGTGCTAACATGAATGTAAACTGAGTGATAGTGAGATTAGAAGGTGGATTGAATCTAGATCGTGTTCCAGTACTCATAGTCATAATTATTTATTTATTGTTGAAAATCAATACCACTGGGTAGAAAGAGATGTCTTGGGTGTGACGTTTCTCTACAGTGAGGCACACCAGATAGAAGACACCTGTTGGGATCTAGAGCTATCTTCTAACAGAGAGGTTTCCCATGTAGACTTTGATATGAGATTATGCAGTCACTTTAATGGTTGTAAGTTGTCTCTCCTTGAGTTTCTGTTCTCTAAATTAGGTTATCTTTAATGATTTTGAAGTTGGGATTATGTATCATTTAAAAATCTCCCCTCACAATTGTACCCGACGAGTTGAGCTTACGTTAAGATATTCTAGTACTTGTGTGAATATAGGAAAGGTAGCCCCTCTTTAAAACACTTTATTCACCTCTTAAAAGTATAACACACCTTGGCCATGACATATTAGGGTTAAGGATCACTTTCCTTCAGACAAGTGAAGAAAAAGTTCAAAGTATATAAGGATTGTTTCAAAAATTTGAAGGATAAATACTAATTGGTTACTCCCCTCAATCGCAATAAAAAATTTGAAGGATAAATACTAATTGGTTACTCCCCTCAATCGCAAAGCTCATGAGAGTTTATGTGTATTATTTGGGGGATCCATTGGGTAATAGATACTACCCTCCTAGGTGCACCTTCTTTTTTCCTCTAACTGATTCGGTGGCTCTAGAATCTGCGCACATGTTACCTAAGCATTGGAGGAACAATCACTTTTTAGAGGTTCCAAGCATGCACGCCTTCAAATCTTATAATTTGTCTCTAGAGGAGGGGGTTTGAAGATTGAACTTATTGAATTTTGGGAAGGCCAAGGCTTTGTATATGGAGTTGGTCTTTCTGATGGCCAGGCATCAAGACAAAAGAGGAGGTATATAGAAACTCAATTGTTAGTAGAGGCGGATAATAAGTGCAAAAATTATTTAAAATACATAAGCACTTATTAACTTAATTCTCAAGTAACTAATAGAAAAACCCCTAATTTATCATTAAAATGAGATAAAACATTGTTATGGATCTTTTAACAGTGTATTCACAAAGTACATGTAAAAATAACTAAGAAAACACAAAAAACAACAAGCAAATATCTCGTCAAGCAAAGATAGTGGCCCGCCTAACGAAACAAGGCAAGAAAAAAGCACCTTCTAGAAAATATTCTCGATAAGCAAAGGAAGGTCTCACTAAGGGGGCAATAGTGGAACAAGATTTCTTCAGGTCTCGTTACACAAGGAATGGAGGTTCAATGCTTCTTGTCTAAGTTACTTCATAGTGAAGGAAGGATTTGCTCACTAAGAGAGAATTGGCAGCTTGCCAAGCGAGGTATGGTGGAAAGCCCACTTGAGGTTGAGCAAACATGATTTAGGGGAGAAGAAACGGAAGCTCGCTAGGCGAGCTACAAACCTCGCTAAACAAGGAGGCCTCAACAAAACTCTATAACTAGGAGTAAAGGTCATTAAGTTCAGAGACTATTGATGGTTTTTTGGTAGAGACTTTTATAAACTTTGGTGATTTCTTGGTAGACTTTTGTAGACTTTGGTAGAGTCTTTGGAAAAGAGAGGAAGGTTGAAGGCGGAAGCGCTTCCTGAGGAATCAACATAGATTTTATTCAACTTATTTCTTCTATATAATAATTATAAAGTTACGATGACTAAGCGTAACTAATTTATCTTTTTTTGGGGTTAGAAATAGTCATCCAAATACTCATGTACCAATTGTGATCATGAAGTTCTAGGTAATTCTTCTTATGCTTTAATATTTATGAATTCTTCATACTTAATGCTTGTTTTAGATTAGCTATACCTAAGACATGTTTTCATATTTTTGATTCAATATCGAGAGATACTTGTCATTTCTAGATCAAAATTTTTCACCTGCTAGATGCTAAACTCTAAAGATAGATTTAGGTTGAGCATACACATAGACATTAAAACATAATGCTACTGTATTGATCCATCAAAATATAAGTGGACATCAATAAAGGTACTAATTGCTTCTAAAACTTCAAAATAATAAATCTCATGAGTTACTATTATATATTAACTTGCTTCTAATACTACTTTAATTACATTAATCTCAAAATGTGTACTTGATTAATATTTCTCCAATTTTTACTTGTTACAAATTATATTGTTCTTCATGAGTTTTTGGTAAATTAAAACACATATTAAAAAGTGTATTTGATTAATAATGTTCCTTATTTGATTTCCATTATTTTCCATCAATTAGAAAGGCTTTTGAAATTATAAACAACATATTAAAATCCACTTGAAATCATAAACAGCACAAAGAAATAGAAAATATCGCAATTTTAAAAGTCCATAGTTTATATACTTATCCAGTTGCTTATATTTAGCTACTAATCAAATATGCTCTTGTGTTTAGTATCCATACCAAATATATAAACAAAATTCAAATGTCTACAAAATATAATCCTTCAAATATCGCCTCCTTTAATATGATTCCACAAATATCAAATTCTTTTACATTTTGTTACTAATCAAGTATTATCTCCTTTAATGATTCCACATGTTAAATACTTCTCTAGATTTATATTATCAAATCTCCAATGAATGTGTTCAATTAAACCAACACTAAAAATAAGAATTTTAACCGATTGGGGCACCTTCTCCATCAACATTGTAATATTCTTTTGCAGATGTCTCAAAGTAGGAAATATTATCTTTTAAGCAAATAACTCCTTCGCTTTTTTTTAGAGGTATGCATATAAGTTATGCCAAGCAGAAAAATCAAACAAAAAAGTCATTAAATATCACTTAATATTTTAAACAAAACTTGCATTAGTTATGTACAATTTGAATTCTAATAAAGTTATTGATCGAACCTGATTAGACTTGGACCGTCACGGCTGGCTCCGAGCTAAAAGTTTTGAACGAGGTGGGGGGTGGGGGGATACCTGCAAGACACTCCGATGCTGAAGTAAGTAAGAGCACGAGCAGGCAATAGTAAGTATGGGTAGAATGATGAATACCTGACCCTCTGGAAACAGAGGGTATTTATAGCCCCCAGCGCTGGGCCAAGGTTCCTTCATTGGGCCGGGCAGGTTTGGCCCAATGGAGGAACTGCCAGGTTCTACGTGCATAGTGGGGACCCGCACGTGGTCCCTTCCCTGGATGTCCTGCGTGAGGTGCGGGCGGACAGAGACGCGGTCTTTTCGGGGTCTCGTTGGGAGTGCAGTGGACTGAGTCTGCCCTAGTTGGGGTGCTCGAGGTGATGTCGAGCTGGACAGCAGGATGTCGAGCTGGACAACAGGATGTCGAGCTGGACAGCAGGATGTCGAGCTGGACAGTTGGAGGTCGAGCAAGTAACCTCAGGGAGCATGTCGGGCACGACTGTGACCCTTTGGTTGGCGTGGCCCTCAGCAAGTCCGTTTGGATTGGGCCTGTCGGGCCCAGTCCAGAACAGGAGCCCCCAAGTCGTGGTTCCTTGGGTTAGGAGCCATGGCTTGATCTCAGGTTGTTTCTGTTTCGGGGTCTCGAGCCCGGGTCAGAGAGGCATCTCCTCGAGGGCTTCTCCGTGTCGTGCTCGGAGACAAATCCTTCGCGGTGGATACTCGGGGAATCCTCACCGGCGCGCGTCTGTCGAGCACACGGAGTATCTTTCGGGAACTGTGCCGCCACCCTATGATGATAGGGTCATCATTGCCTTGGGAGCCGTGCGTCGAGGAGAGAAACTCCTTGGTTGCCCGAGGTGACGTTTGGTATTCCACGTCATCCCTATAAATAGGATCCTTGGGCCCCATAACGCGTTACTACTCTTTGTGCTCCTACTGCTGCTGTTCTTCCAGATTTTCATAGCATAGCTGCGATTCCCGTGACAGATTCCTCTCTTCCGTAGCCGAATCCACTCCTTGATTCCAAGTAAGTGACTTATCTTCTTTGTTTTCCTGTTGTGATGAATGATTTTCATCGTTGTAGATGTTTTAGGGACTGTGCGCGTGGGACTAGCCCGGTATATTCATGTTTAGCTCGACAAATTCATGTTTAGGACTGGCAAACGCATGTTCGTGGCCGGTAGATACATAGTTTAGGTTACAATCTGCAGTGCTGCCCGAGGTCTTCATGATCCAGGGCGCCTTATTCATGATCGTGCCCGGTATGTTCATGGCTCTGGTCGTAGGTTTCATGATGTTGCTCGCCATGTTCATACCTTGGGTCGGCATGTTGGAGAGTGGCCGCGTTGTCGGTTTGCTTAGGCGGTTTGGAGAAGGGCCCATCGAGTTATCCGGACGTCGGGGAGGCGACTGCTTTTTTGTTGCAAACTAACTTTTGTGGTCGTGCATGGAACGACGTGGTTTGTCGTACACTACATCTGGTCCGTTACGTCGAGCGTATGGTTTCGTGCCCAATTGAGTGGTTTCCCGTGCTCTGCAGGTAACCATGGCGGACGAGCCGTGCTCCTCTGGACGCCCCGAACGGGAGGAACAAAGTGCCGATGAGGCGGTGAGTTTGATCGATACTGTCGACGACCCTCTGTTGGATTGGGTGGGCGCCAAGCCCCGAGGAATCGCGTCGATATATAGCCGGCGTAACCGAAAGCCATATGGTGTCCTTGAGGCGGTCCACGGTCAGCCTGATTTTCAAAAGAATTTTGTTGTTACGCGACCGACCTCCAATGCCCGGATCTGCTCGGTGTACCCCGAGTATAGTTTCCCAATGTACGAAATTGCGTTCAAAGATCTCGGGCTGCAGCTGCCCTTCAGTGACTTTCAGGCCGGGGTCTTCGCTCATCTCGGGCTGGCACCGTCGCAGTTACACCCGAATTCGCTCGCCTTTATCCGGGCATTTGAGCTGACATGTCGCTTTCTGAGGGTTGGGGCGACCATCCCTCTCTTCTTCAGAATCTTTCATCTGCAGCGCCAGTCCCGGGGAGGGAAGCACAACTGGGTCTCCTTGAAGCAGTCGAAGAGACTGTTTAAGATGTACATGGACTCCGTAAGGGGTTTTAAAGACAAGTGGTATGTCGTGAGGCCGGTTACCACGTCTGCTTTAGAATCCCTGTACGAGGAGGAGGCGCCCATGAGCGACGATGACGGGGAGGCGATTTTAGACAACGACGGGTATCCCGTGATGGCCCGCACGGCCAAGTTCCCCGTGCATTGGATGTTCAGGCATTATGAGCACGGGACTGGATACTATCATACTGCTGCGGGTGATATGTGTTCCGAGGATGAGAAGGCGTACGACACTCTTTGTCGGTTCGTTGACAGCTTCCACCCCGCCAGGTGGGCTACGAGGGAGGGGGAAGATGTCCTGGACGAGGAGGGTTACCCGACATTCGAGGCCCGACCGATCGATACTAAGGCGCTCGTGGAGTGCCAGTCGTTCAGGCAGGCTGCTCGTTTGCTAGGTCATTTGTTGCTTAACTTTCTTTGCTTGTCATTTATTTGTGAACTTGATCGACACTAACCCGTCTTTTATTTTGTGCAGGTTCGATGGCCGGGCGTCGGGAAAGACTCTTGAAGCTGTCTTGCGACCAGAAGAGGGGTAGGAGGGTCGTGAAGGCTCCCCAGGCAACGAGGATGGGCCCGCCGCATAGTCCGGGCGCTCCTCAGGTGGTGAGGGTGGATTCGTCGCCCAGCTCGAGGGCCGCGTCGGACGAAATCCCAGAGGTTCAAGAGGTCGAGCCACATGCCGACCTGATACAAAGAAAGAGGAACCGGGTGGAAAGCGGGCCGGCGGTCGGCGAGGACACCAGCGTCGTCAGGTCATTCGGGTTGCCCCCTTGCTTCAAAGAGGAGGGTTTCTTCGAGAGATTCCCTCTGTCCGTGGTTGCCGACGAGGCTGAGACTATCAAGAGGATGAGTAAGGAGGATCGGAAAAGGCACATGGCCGCCAACATGGCCGGGCTGGTGAAAATGGCCGAAATGGCCCTGGTGTTGTCCGAGGAAGGGGAGGATCCTGTCCGTATTGAAGAACTTGAGCAGGAGAAAGCGGCTCTCACCTCGAGCTCGCGGAAGTTAAGGACTGCCCTGGAACGCTCCGAGGAGATATTCCGCGAGCAGGCATCGCTGTTGGCCGCTGAGAGAGAGATGCTGATCCTGGAGAAAGAAAATTCGGGGAAGCTAGTCGAGGAGGGAGAGCTTCTCTGCGCGGACAGGGATCGTCTGGAGTCCGACATCGGGCGCCTGACCCAACAGATCGAGGACATGAAAGTCGCCATGCTTCCTGCCGAGGACGAGCCGGAGGATATAGCGGCTTTGAAGAGTCGATCGGAGCTGGTCGCCCATATCCGGCTACTCGAAGCAGATTGTGTCGGTGCTCTGGAGGAGGGGTTCGACTCCGCAGTCGGCCAACTTTCCTTGTTAAACCCTGGTTTGGTCACTGAGGGGACGGGTTACACGCATCAGATCGTGGATGGCGCGATCGTGCCCCCGCCCGACTCTCTTGTTGTCGACAATGATGGTTCCGGGGAAGCTTGATTGTAGGATAGCGGGCCTGCGTGCCTTTGATATTTGTATTTTTTGGGCCTGCGTGCCCGTTGGTTGTACTTTATGAACATCGCCGGCCTTCTTGGTCGGTTTATACTTATTTGCTTTTTTGCCTTCGGGCATTTTTTTGAATGAATGCTGTTTTACATTTGATCGTTTTCCCGTGCTTGAAATCTTATATTTTTGCATAAAATTTAGCCTAAGTTATGGGCCCGAGGAGTGCCCGTAAGTGGCTGTGACTTAGCTGGCGAGTTTGCCTGCCTTTCATTTGCATATGTGCCCGGCCTTCTCTCGATGGCCAGAATCGCCTAAGCGTTGCACTCGAGGGGAGAAGCTTCCTTTTGACCCTTTTAGATGGCCCGTCATTCTTGACGACTTGTCGGGCAGATGGAGCAGAGTTGCTCAGTCGGGAGCGAAGCCCGGTAGGGACTGTTTGCCCTTGGTGTGAACTGCCCATCGCGAGCTGGGTGTTCTGCCTTGCAGGTACTACGACGGTGAAGCTTGGTGTAGTTGTCCATGTCGGGCACTATCGATTGGTCTCGTTTGCCGAGCGATGTTGTGCGATTTAGCCGTATGTCGGGCTTGTACCTCAGCCTTTATACGGAGTCAGACGTTTTTCCTCGTTGTCCGAGCGCGGGTGCTGTTGGTCGAGGGTTCTAGGTGTTGGTAGTTTTTAACTGTAGTACTGCTTTAGCTTAGCAGCGTTCCAGGGTCGTGGTAATGGCTCTCCGTCTAATTGCTCGAGATAGTACGCCCCGGTACCAGTGGTGCCGTGGACGCGATAAGGTCCTTCCCAGTTCGCGGCCAGCTTCCCTTCGCGGGAATCCTTCTGGTTCCTACGTAATACCAGGCTGCCGATTTTGAACTCGTGCTTGATGACCTTGTCATTGTGGCGTAGAGCCACTCGTTGTTTTAGGGTGGCTTCACGCAGGGCTGCACCAGACCGGATTTCCTCAACTAGGTCGAGTTCGTCCCTCAGTGCCTTGTCGTTCATTTCTTCGTCGAGGGGGCTTTCGGTCCGTCTGGATGGTTCCATGATTTCGACCGGGATGACGGCCTCGGTGCCATATGTCAGTCAAAATGACGTCTCGCCCGTCGTTGAGTGGGGCGTGGTGCGGTATGCCCATAGGACGCTGTGAAGTTCCTCGACCCATCCCCTTTTCGCTTCGCCGAGTCTGCGCTTGAGTCCTCGGAGGATGACTTTGTTCACGGCTTCGGCTTTCCCGTTGGTTTGAGGGTGCTCGACCGACGTGAAATGTTGTTTTGTTCCTAGTTTGGTGACGAAGTCTTGGAACCCGTGGTCGGTGAATTGGGTACCGTTGTCGGTCACCAGGGCCCGCGGAATTCCGAATCTGGCGAGGATGTTTCTTTTGTAGAAACGGAGGATATTGTGTGAGGTGATCTTTGCGAGGGCCTCGGCCTCGATCCATTTCGTGAAGTAATCCACGGCGACGATGAGGAATTTGTTCTGATAGGTTCCTTGCACGAAGGGCCCGAGGATGTCCATACCCCACCAGGCGAATGGCCACGGGGACGACAATATGCTCAGCTCGTGCGGAGGGGCGAGGTGCATGTCCCCGTGTTTCTGGCACTTATCACATTTCTTGACGTGTTCCTTGGCATCCTGCTGCATCTTCGGCCAGTAGTATCCCGCTCGAAGGGCTTTCCTTGCTAAGGATTTACCGCCCATGTGCTGGGCGTTGATCCCTTCGTGTATCTCCCGCAGTACTTCGGGGACTGCGGACTCGTCGATGCATTTTAGGAGGGGGATGAAGAATCCTCTTCGGTACAGTTTCTGCTCGAGAACCACGTAGGAACATGCTCGTCGCTTTGTGACGGTAGCTTCGGCCTGGTTCGATGAGAGTTCGCCTTTTGTCAGGAAATTATAAACCGGGGTCATCCAGGACGTCGCATCCCCGATGGCATGGATCTCGACTGCAGTCGAGGGTCGTTCGATACCCGGACGCGCTAGAGATTCCTGGATGACGGATTTGTTCCCGCCCTTCTTTCGTGTGCTCGCGAGTTTGGACAATATGTCCGCCCTCGTGTTTTGCTCGCGGGGAACATGTGAAATTTCTGCTCGTATGAACTTTGTCATGTATTTTTTGACTAAGTTCAAATACTCGATGAGGTTGTCGTTTTTGGCCTGGTAGCTCCCATGTACTTGAGAGGCGACGAGCTGGGAGTCAGTGTAGATCTGTACCTCGCGGGCTCCCAGGTCCTCGGCCAGTCTCAGTCCTGCGAGCAGGGCTTCGTATTCTGCCTGGTTGTTTGACGTCGGGAAGGAGAGAGCTAAAGAGTGCTCGATTACTACGCCTTCTTCATTTTCCAGGAGGATTCCTGCGCCGCTTCCGGACGAGCTGGATGCTCCGTCGACGAAGATGGTCCACTTGTGCTCTTTCCCCGGGGAAGGGTCGTGAGTGGTCATTTCCGCGACAAAGTCGGCCAAGGCCTGTGCTTTCAGGGCTTTCCTGCTTTCGTACTGAATGTCGAATTCGGAGAGTTCCAAGGACCATTTTAGCATTCTGCCCGCCATGTCGGGCCGACCCAGGAGTTGTCTCACTGGTTGGTCGGTTTGCACGATGATCGTGTGGGCCAGAAAGTAGTGTCTGAGCCTCCTCGCCGCGTTGACGAGGCCCAGAGCCACCTTTTCTATCTGCTGGTATCTACTTTCGGGCCCCTGTAAGGCCTTGCTCGTGAAGTAGACGGGTTTCTGCCCGTCGGGGGTCTCGCGGACAAGAGCTGCGCTGATGGCTTCGTTCGAAACGGCCAAGTACAAGTACAGCGGTTCCCCGTTGTCTAGTCGAGATAGCACGGGCGGCTGAGACAGACTTTGCTTTAGGTGGCGTAGTGCCTGCTCGCATTCCTCATTCCATTCGAAGGCTGCTTCCTTTTGAAGGAGTTTGAAGAATGGGAGGGCGTGCTGAGCGGATTTTGCGACGAAGCGAGACAGCGACGTGAGCATGTCGTTCATGATTTGTATCGACTTCTTCGACGTCGGTGTTGGGAGGTCGGAGAATTCCCGGCATTTGTCGGGGTTGGCTTTGATTCCCCGTTCTGTTAGATAGAATCCAAGGAATTTTCCTGCCTTAACCCCGAACGTACATTTCTCGGGGTTGAACCTCATTTTACACTGTCTTGCTTGGGCAAAGACTGTCTTGAGATGAGTTGCGTGGTCGGTGTCTGCTCGGGATTTGACGATCATGTCGTCCATATATACCTCGAGCATGTCGCCGATCTGTTTGTTGAAAACTCTGTTCATCATGTGCTGGTAAGTTGCTCCGGCATTTTTCAGTCCGAATGGCATTACGTTGTAGTAATAGTTGCCCGAGCTGGTCATGAATGCCGTGCAATGTTTGTCGCCCAGGGCCATTGGGATTTGGTTATAGCCCGAATAGGCGTCCATGAACGACAAAGTTTTGTAGCCGGCCGAGTTGTCGACCAGCATATCTATGTTAGGCAAGGGAAAAGCATCTTCCGGGCAAGCCCGGTTGAGATCAGTATAATCAACGCACATTCTCCATTTTCCATTATTCTTTTTCACGAGTACAACATTTGACAGCCAGGTGGAATACCGGGCTTCAGAAATAAAATTTGCCTCTAGGAGGTCTTTTACAACTTTCTCAGCAGCCTCCTTTCTGGAGACTGCCTACGCCTACGTTGTACTACGGCCTTAGCGGCTGGATCAATGGCGAGGTGGTGACAGGCGACCTCAGGGTCGAGTCCTGGAATCTCCGCAGCGCTCCAAGCGAACATATCAGCATTCTCGCGCAGACAGGCCTTGATTTGCTTCTTGGCCAAGTCGGGGAGGTCTTTGCCAATCTTCACTCCCTTGGTCGGGTCTGTGCCGAGGGGAACGAGTTCAAAATCCCCGTCCGGTATTGGTCAGAGTGGGATTTGCTCGCTGTTGGATGACTCGTCCTGATCGAAGCGGGTGTCCAGAGCTATGGAATCGACCTTTGGCGGAGCTTTCTGGACTTCTTCCTCGGGGGATGCTTTCCTGTCGGGCTCCTGTTTTGTCCTTTTGGCAGGTCTGGTCCCTATGTCGACGGTATCCCGTCCCTTAGACGCAGCGTTGAAGCACCTGCGGGCAGAGGCTAGGTCTCCTTGGATGGTGGCTACCCGTGCCCTCCTGGTGTAGAACTTCATCTTCAGGTGGACGGTCGAGGGCACCGCTGTTAGTTCTGCCAGTGTCGGTCTCCCCAAGATGCAGTTGTACAGAGACGGGCAGTCAATGACGAGGAAACTGACTTTAACTTGTCTCGTAGCCGTTCCTTCGCCGAACGTAACCAGGAGCTCGACATATCCCCAAGGTTTGGAAGTCGAGCCGTTGAAGCCTTGCAGATCCGACCCCACATATGGAGATAGATGTGAGTCGTCCAGCTGTAGGGTTCAGAATAGTTGGCTGTACATCACGTCGACGGAACTCCCTTCGTCGACCAGGATGCGATGCATGTCAAAATTGGCCATTCTTGCCCTTATCAGTAAGGGGATGACCGCGTTCGGGGCTCCGCCGGGGAGCTCTTCTAGGTAGAAGGTGATGGGCTTTGACCTGCCCTTCACCCTTTCGAATGTTACTGTTTGCGGGGGAGCCGCGTCGACCAGCTCGTCCAACTTCCTCTTAGCTGAATTGATGGTGAGGTCGTTGAACCCGCCTCCATTAATGACCATGGCGGAGGGAAAGTATTCCCACCTGCTGTGCGTTGTCAGCGGCTCCTGCAGGTGCTCGGGAATGTCGAAGTCCTCGGGCCTGGTCACCGAGAAGGCGGTCTGGATAGGCACCGACTCGTCTGATGGTCAGGCGTCTTCTTCTGGCTCCTTGGCTTCATGGGCGTCACGACGAGGAGCGTCGTTCCGCCGGTACTGCGCGAGCCTCCCTCCCTTGATGAGGGTTTCAATGGCGTCCTTGAGGTGGACGCAGTCCTCTGTCAGATGACCATGACTCCTATGGTATTGACAGTATTTATTTTTGTCCGCCCCGGGCTTGGCGGGAGCGGGTCGGGGACGCTTGACGCCACCGTCCTTGAAGTCTGTACTGGCACACTCCGCCAGAATACGCTCGCGAGAAGCTGTGAGCGGAGTGTACTCGGTGAAACGGCCCGAGGGGCCCCTTTGTTCCCGGACTTCCCGGGGTCGATCTTCTTTCCTTTTCTCCCCGGTTCGTCGAGGAGGAGCCTCTTGGCGTGAGCTGCTGCTGTTGTTGGGACCCCGAGCCCTGGAGTCTCGGGCCCTGTTGGCAGCTTCCCTCTCCTCGTAATCCATGTATGCCCGAGCTTTTTCGAGGAGGGCGTCGAAAGACCTGGGCGGCTCGATTCCCACGGCTTTTCTGAACTCTGTGCCAGGGAGGAGCCCCCTCTCCAGCAGATATCTCTTCATGTGGTCCGTGCAGGGGACCTGTATCGCTTCTCGGTTGAAGCGGTTGATGAACTCCCTCAAGGTCTCATCCTGTCTTTGGATGATGGCCTCGAGCGCCGCCTCGGTCTTTGGATGGCGTCGAGAAGCGGTGAAGGAACTGATGAACTGGTTCTTCAGGTTCTGCCATGAGGTGATTGAGCCCGGGGCGAGCCCTTTGTACCAGTCCATGGCCGCCTTCCTGAGAGTCGTGGGGAAAAGACGGCACTTGATGGGCCCCCCGACATTATGATAATGGAGCATGGCCTCGAACCCGTCAATGTGGTCGACCGGGTCCGCAACTCCGTCATACTCCTTCAGATGTGGGGGCTTCTCCATGCCCGGGGGGATGGGTGCATCCATGATGGCCTGCGACAGGGGACCGCGGGGGTCGTCCTCGTCGCTCCTCTCCAGAGACAGAGATGGGGACCTGTAGTATTGTCTGGCACGGTGGTCGTGCTGAGTCCCTCTCGAGCGTGATGCTCGTTGGTTGAATGTTACACGCCCGTCCCCAGCGTGTCTCTTGTCGTGCCTTGCCGGGTCGCGACTGGGTTCTCCGACAGGGATGACGGGCTCTCTCTCCAAATATGGTCGCCTTTGCTTTGGCCGGGGAGATGGGCTTCGAGAGTTTTCCCTGTAGTGTCTCCGCGGGGGAGAAGGGTGTCGAGCTTCAGTCACTCGAGGAGGAGGAGTATGTGGTCTCCGGTGCCTCCTCGAGGGTCTTCGCTCGTCTTCAAGCGCCTTTAATCTCTCTCCTTAGGCGAAGATGAGATAGTTCGTTTGATTAATTGTTGCGAACAACGCTTGTGTGGTGGCATCCGCCCCGGAGGGGATGGGGACTTCCTGAAACCGGGCGGCTCTGTAGTGGGTGAGGGCCGCCGGGTCGTCCTCGAGTGGTGGTGGGAGCGAGGAGGATGATGCAGTAGCCCCGTCCCTGTATGAGGAAGTTCCGGGGGCGGTTGTTACAGGAATGGTGGCGTGGTCGGGATTGCCGGCGTTGTCGAGATGTCCGTTTTTGTCCGTCGTGTTGTTATTAGTGTCGGCGACACGGACGTTCTGCTCATCGCGAACTGGATCAGCCATGACAGGTAGTTGAATATGAGCTTTGGTCTTTTGAGTTGTTTGTAAGACGGGGAAGCTAGTTTCCCACAGACGGCGCCACTGATCGAACAGGATCAGACTTGGACCGTCACGGCTGGCTCCGAGCTGAAAGTTTTGAATGAGGTGGGGGGGGGGGGGGGGGGTACCTGCAAGACACTCCGATGCTGAAGTAAGTAAGAGCACGAGCAGGCAATAGTAAGTATGGGTAGAATGATGAATACCTGACCCTCTGGAAACAGAGGGTATTTATAACCCCCAGCGCTGGGCCAAGGTTCCTTCATTGGGCCGGGCAGGTTTGGCCCAATGGAGGAACTGCCAGGTTCTACGTGCGTAGTAGGGACCCGCACGTGGTCCCCTCCCTGGATGTCCTGCGTGAAGTGCGGGCGGACAGAGACGCGGTCTTTTCGGAGTCTCGTTGGGAGTGCAGTGGACTGAGTCTGCCCTAGTTGGGGTGCTCGAGGTGATGTCGAGCTGGACAGCAGGATGTCGAGCTGGACAGCAGGATATCGAGCTGGACAGCAGGATGTCGAGCTGGACAGTTGGAGGTCGAGCAAGTAACCTCAGGGAGCATGTCGGGCACGACTGTGACCCTTTGGTTGACGTGGCCCTCAGCAAGTCCGTTTGGATTGGGCCTTATCAATGCTATTGGGCATGTCGGGCCCAGTCCAGAACAGTTATTTCTTGCTAACAAAATTTCATCCCTTAACAAACTATTATTTAATATTCATCTTACAAAATACCTTACCAATATATCACCTTATCATCAACCTATTGTAACCACTCAAGAACAACACACAAACAAACAATCAAAAGCCATGACTTAGTCTAGTGCCTAAAGAAATTTAATACAAATATACTCATTCTAATATCTCACAAAAATAAAAAATTCAAGTTAGCTTGGAGATTAAAATAATATAGTGAGAAAAACAACTGTTAGCAACAAATCCCCATTGAATGTTCTAAGCTGGTATGTATATTAGTGATCTCATTCTACGAAATTAATATATGACTCAAGATGCCTATTCAATTTCCTTAGGCTTCCTTTTATGGAATGTTGTAGTCACCATATAGATTTCAGATTTATTGCTCATTGAAGAAAAGCTGCCAATTAATTAGCCTTGCATTCACGCTCGATGGGTAGAAGTGTAGGTTACGACTTATAAATCAACATGGCCAAGATACCATACACCCTTGAAATGCATAATATTACATAATGGACTATTAGATAGATTTGTACATCTAAATTGCATAGTGAAATTGAGTCTATAATGGATACAATAATGGAAATGCATGGTATTACAAAAGAATTTGACTTCCTCCTACAATGGACACAATTAATGGGAAAAATAAGACAATTTTCTAACATCATACAATCTGTATCTTTAAAGCCAAGTGATAAAATTCAAGGAAGTTGGATCTTATTCTAGTATTTCATACATATGACTTAAGAATAATATTAATGCATTTGGATGCATTAGTTAACAAAGTGTACATGTTAGATTCTATGTATTTTAGTAAGAAAAAAAAAGAGAAAATTCTATGAATTATATGTTGGATTTATTATGGAATGTTAAAGTTCACCATTGATATATTGATATTAAATACGGAATATACTATTAAAATTCAATGCACAATGATTTTTATTTGAATAACCAAATCAAATAACTATACTAATGAATAAACTATCTGATATATATTTGCAATATGGTTTTTCTTTTTGCTATATTATGTGCTTCTTTGTCCATTCATCGCCATGTATGATTCTGATATAATGATATCCCTATGCAAATCTATCTTCGAGAAAATCTTAGAACCAAATAACTCATCAAGCATGTCTCTCACATGTGGAATTGGGAATCGATACTTGATAGTTATCTTATTGATGTATTTTATATCAAAACATATTCATTACTAATTTCCTTTCTTAGGGACCAAAAGGATTGGTATTGCACATGCACTTGTGCTCTCACGAATAAATCCTTTATTCAACAAATTTTCAATCTCCCCCCTTAAAATATCATTTTATTTGGGGCTCATACAATAATGATGAAGTTTTGGTAAGCAAGACTCTAAGATGAGGTCAATTGGATGTTGAATATCTCGCATGGGAGGCAAATAATTTGGTAATTTCTCTGCAGCCAACACCTTGAAATCCTCTAGGATCTCTTGCACTTCTTCTAGAATCATTGTTTCCTCCTTTACAATATTCATCAACCCTTTGTTCACCATTGGACAAAAACATTCAATTTCTTTTACAACCTTATCAAGCTCTTTTTTCACTCTGCATCATCACCAATATACTAGACTTCTTTTCTCCTTGATTCTTATCAAACTTGGAAGCCTTAACACCTAAAATAGGGTGTCTGACTTCCCATGGGATTCTCTAGAAAAATTCAAATAATCTACCAGTTTCTACGACACCAGATTCTCTATGCTGCCATTATCTATGATCAAATTACACACCATATTCTTAATAGAATAGAGTGTTTTGAACAAATTAACGTGTTGTCTTTCATCTTTGGATGTGAATAAAATTCTATGTAACACAAAATTTACTCATTCATCAGTTTCTTCTTCTCCAACCTCAACCTCGAAATATTCATCATTCTCAACTAAAAGTTATTCTCTTTCCTCATCTTTCCCCCATTTCCTTTGCAACAACAATGACTCTCCTTGTTGGACAAATATTTGTTCTCTAAATCTTCCACAATGATAACACGTGTCTCCAATGGGTTTAACATATAGATTATTCTTCCTCTAGATTGATGCTTTACTCTGATGCACATCACTAGAGCTGTTATCCCTCTTATTCCCTGGGTTGGAATCCCTGGGTGTTGCACTATTTTCCTTGTTACCTGTTAATTCAAAGTTATTATTAGGAGAATACCTTCTACGATATAAGGAATTTCGAGGGGATTTATCCATCAATTCTTTCTTCAAAACTAGATTGGATGCCTTAGCCACAGTCCTAATAGTCTGTAAACCTGTCTTTTTCTGCAAGGACCCCTTTAAGCCACTGATATATAGAGCCACCTTTTCGCTCTTTGATTATCCAGTTCATTATGCTCAGAAAAATGCAGAAAATCAATTGCATATTCAGTCACAATTCTCTTGCTCTAAACACATTCAATATACATCTTATACATAACTTGTTCACAATCCTCTCTTAAACATCGCTCCAAAATCAATTATTTTATTCTTCACCAAGTTCTGACTGATCTCTTCCTTTTCCTTTGCCTTCAAATAACAAGTTTATCCCACTAGACAACAACAATACTTTTAAGCCTAGTTTCCACCATCTTAACTTTCTTGTTCTCAAGGACACCCATAATGTCTAAAAACTTGTTGATGTCGATATGCCAATCCAGAAACTCCTCCACTTTCATCGTTCCATAGAATAATGAAATATCAAACTCCACTCAATAATCGCGGTTGTTCTATTGATTCCCACGATTAACCTCTTCCTTACAGGGTTCTTCTTCTTCAGAACCAGAATCTTCAACACAATTATTTCCACCTCATGGAACCCTAATATGTTCTTCTTTCATGTTTATACGCTAATTCCTATTGTTGTCACTACTACAAATAACGTTTTTTATGATAGAACTTTCACCTCACTTAAAAAATATCGAAGTGTAAACCATAGGCGTGCCAAATTTTTTTATTTAAAAAAATCATATATTTCCTCAGTTTTACTGAAAACTGAGGGGTAAAGTATTTAGATGACATGTCTTCGAATCTCAGCAACTATAGTTTATCACCTTATAATTTTAAAAATATTTATGACCTATTACATCACTTTTTCTGAAAATCGAGGAGTAAAGTAGCTAGAGGGTCACATCTTCGAATCCCAACAACTACACTTTATCACCTTTTAATTTTTTTATGAGCTATAACCTCAGTTTTCCTGAAAACTGAGGGGTAAAGTAGTGTATTTTTTATATTTTATTTATGACCCATTTGATGAAAAATTAAGTAACGAATCTTTGAAGTTTATTTATAAAGTAACAATGGTCAAAATATTGCCAACTCGTCAATCCACATAAAACATTAGTGATCTGCGTGAAACTCTCACTAGTCAATCAAAACGTCAAAGCCACAACTACTCATCTTGGATGCAAAGTGCTGAAATTTAAACTTAACATATTGATAACAATGACAATGAAATCAAGAGCATGAAAATATTTTAAGGTTGGTTTCTTAATGTTTAATCTTTTCTCTAGTTAGGAAAGTATGAAAGTAACCTATTAATGTTAGTTGTAGTTGTATCAATTAAAGTGGTTAATATTGTTGTTGTTATAGTAGTTGTTGTTGTTGTTATTGTTGAAATTTATTTAACAATTCTATTGATTTTGTTTATTTGTTGTTGTTAATGTTGTTGAGATTTAATGTTTAAAGAATTCATGGATTTTATTGTTGTTGTTGTTGTTGTTGTTATTGTTGTTATTGTTATTGTTATTGTTTTTGTTGAGTTTAATGTTTAAAGAATATATGATTTTGTTGTTGTTGTTGTTGTTGTTGTTGTTATTGTTGTTTAAATTTAATGTTTAAGGATTCTATTGATTTTGATTTTGTTTTTTTTGTTGTTGATGAGGAATGTTAGGTCTGTGATTTTATGATTGGCAACAATTTTGGTAAAACAAGTAGTTGACAATAATTTTATCAAAACATGTTTCATTGAGAAAAACATGTATTGTAGCCTAATGTTGAACAAAATATCATACCATCTTGACCAACTGGTATAACAGAGTCTGCTAGTACTTATTTGACAGATGTTCTATAAGATGTTGTAACATGTTGCAACAAGACATCATGACAGTACAACTGGATAATATCCTTGAAGATTTGATTGAAAAATATGAGATTCCTGAGGTTTCTAGTACTCATAACAGGCGCAACCAATCAATGATATTTAGGAACAATTGCAGATTTGATTTATTTTATAAAAATGATCCTTGAGACTTTTTAGGAAATATTTGAAAGATTTGTTTTTTTTGTTTCTATTTTTATGGAGAAGATTCTGCAGGGATTTAGAGCTGAAGATTATATTTGATTGAAGAGTCCAAGCCCAATTGCACATGTCTATATAAGAAGTCGTCCAAGACCTAATTTTTTAAGCATAGTTTTTGTTGTAAAACCTTGTGAAAAATAAGGGTTTAGGGTTTGAGAGTTCTTTAGTTTCTTCGTGTGTTTTTTTACGTCTTCCTGTATCTTTTGATGCATTTGAGTTGACCGATTGTTACTTGTTTATCAAGTTATTATTCTCCTCTAAGCTTTTACGCAAAGAGTTGAGTATTATTCTTAGTGAAGCTTTTAAACAAACTAAGTATTTTTATGTTGGAAGAGTGTTCTTCCTTTTTTGATTTCATGAGACATTTCCTGGGATTGGGATTGTTTGATATCAGTGCGATGATTGGGAGTGATAAGGGTTCTAATATCTAGGAGGTTCCTAAGTAGAAATTGCATTGGGTAGGGATTAAGTGAGAAGTATAAATTGGGATTGTTTAGCTTCAAATTGATACTTCTGATAGTGGATTTCTTTCCTGGCTTGGTAGCCCCTAGAGTAGGTGAGTTGCACCAAACTAGGTTAATAATTGATTGTGTTCTTTAAGTTTATGCAATTTATTTTCTGCATAATCTTTTTGTTTTTAGCAAGTATGTTTTTCTGTCAGCAGATATTATGACATCTGTCGTGATATTGTGTGTTGTTAAGACATCAGTCTTGACTTCTGATATTATGTGTGCCAGAATTTCAATTGGCATCAAGAGCAGGCACCATATTCTGTTTATTGGGTGAGATTCAAGGATATATTTTCTGGCACTATGGAGAAATAAAGAGGATATAAAAACATACCACCTATGTTAGATGATTCAAACTATGACTGGTGGAAGGTCAGAATGGTAGCTTTTCTGAAATCGATGGACAACAAAGCATAAAAGGCTATCTTGAAAGGATGGGAACATCCTGTTGTGAAGGAAAAAGATGGGAAAGAATCCATAAAACCTAAAGAAGAGTGGGATGAAAATGATGAAAAAGAAGCCATTGGAAATTCTAAGGCTTTGAATGCTCTATTCAATGGAGTTGACAAAATTCTGTTCAGGCTGATTAATACATGTACTATAGCCAAGGATGCCTGGGAATTTCTCAAGATTTCTTATGAAGGTACCTCTAAAGTGAAGATATCAAGACTTCAACTTGTGACTTCAAAATTCGAGAACTTGAAGATGAATGATGATGAGACAATTCATGAATATCAGATGAAGATTCTTGAAATTTCCAGTGCATCAAGTACCTTGGGAGAGAAGATGACAGAAGCAAAGCTGATCAGAAAGATTATTAGTTCCTTACCTAGGAGATTTGACAGGAAGTTCACAACTATTGAAGAAGCTCAGGATATCAACAACATGAGGGTTGATGAGCTTATTGGGTCACTTCAAACATTTGAATTGGCTATTAGTGACAAGGATGAGAGAAAGAACAAAAGAATATATTTTGTATCCAATGTTGAAGATGATAAAGGTCAAGCTAAGCTGGACACTGATGATGATCTGTCTAATACCTTTGTACTACTTGGGAAGCAATTCAATAGAGTATTAAAAAGATTGGACAGAGGAGGGAGACCATATGTCAAGAACACCTCATATGACATCAGTAACAATCTTGATTCTCATAAGAAAGCAAGAACATAAGAGAGGTCAAGTCAAAGCAGAGGCATTCAATGTTTTGAATGTGAAGGATATGGTCATATTAGAAGTGAATGTCCCAACTTCCTCAAGAAATAGCATGAAGGTTTCACTGCATCTTGGTCTGATGATGATAAGTCAGAAGACAAAGATAATCCTGAAACTGTTAAACTTGTGTTGGCTCTATCTTGCAGATGGGTAAATGAAGTTGAAGCATGTGATGAGAATGATCTTTATGAAGACCTCGATGTGTCTTACAAGGATACGTGTGACAGGTGTGAAGAAAGCCTCAAGAAAGAGGAAGAGCAAAGGAAGATCATTGCTGACTTGAAGAATGAAAGGAAGCAACTTTTAAGTATTGTTTCTCATCTACAAAGTGAGGTAACACACTTAAACTTCAAGCTTGATAACTTGACTGATTTTATAAATATGGTGAAAGAGGGTAAATATACCAAAGTTCATTATCAATCTGATAATAAACTGAGGAGAGTGTCAGAAAAGAAGTTCCTTCCTTTTGAGAAGAAGAAAAAGATCAACATGTCCAAATACATGTGACAACATCCTGGAAAATATGATGAATCTTCAAATCAACCTCAGTCTACTTGGAGATGTCACTAGTGTGGTGAGTTTGGTCATATAAATCCTTTCTGTTACAAATTTTATGGAGATAAAAAATATTCAGTTCGTTCCAAGGCTAATAAAGTGAGAAAAAAGAGAAGTGTTGAAAATAGGGATATTAATCTTATAACTCATACTTACTTGAGAGACTCAACTAATGAAGACTGATACTTTGCAGTGGATGCTCTAGACATATGACAGGGGTCCAGAAGATGTTGGTGGATGTCAAGCCTCATTCCACAGGTTTTGTAAGATTTGGTGATGGGTTTAGAGGTGAGATCAAAGAAGTTGGAAAGCTAATGTGTGATGGTTTTCCCAATTTAGAAGATGTGTTGTTTGTCAAAGGATTGACCGCTGATCTTATTAGCAATATTCAATTATGTGACCAAGGTATATTAATCAACTTTTCAAAATCAGAATGTCTGGTCAAATATGAGAAAGAGGTTGTTTAATGAAAGGCATAAGGTCCAAAGGTAACTGTTATTTGTGGGAATCTCAAATATTTGCTTACTCTTCCACATGTTCAACAACCATTAAGGATGAAGTGAAGCTATGACACCAGAAACTTGGACATCTTCATTTCAAAAGAATGAAGAAAGTCATATCTATAGGAGCCATTAGAGATATGATAGAGCTCAAGATTTAATAAGGAAAAATCTATGATGAGTGTGTAGGTAAAAGGCAAATCATGATGTCACACCCAGTGTTGCAACATCAGACTACTCCAAAAGTATTGGAACTTCTTCATATGGATGTAATGGGACCATTACAGATAGACAACCTAGGAGGAAAAAGGTATGTCTTTGTGGTTGTAGATGACTTTTTTTGGATATACTTGGATGAATTTCCTTAGAAAAAAATCATACACTTTTGAAGTCTTTAAAGGTTTGTGTCACAATATTCAAGAGGAGAAAATGAGTGTGATTTCCAAAATCAGAAGTGACAATGAAAAGGAGTTTATGAATGCAAAATTTTCTGAATTTTCTGAGTCTGAAGGAATAAGCCATGAGTTCTCTTATTCCTAGAAAACTCGGGGAGATGGAATTGTAGAGAAAAATACTAAAGCCATACAAGAATTAGCTAGAGTCATGCTTAGTACTAAGTAATTGCCATTTGAATTTTGGGATGAAGCTATAAATACTGCATGCTATATTCATAACAGGGTCACTTTGAGAGGATGTACTACTACTACTCTCTATGAGGTATTGAAAGGAAGGAAACATAAAGTTAAATACTTTCATATATTTGGAAGTAAGTCAGAGATCTTTATTGACAAAGATGAAGTGGACAAGAAGCATCCCACATGGGATAAAGGGAAATTTATGGGTTACTCTTCAAGCAGAATAGCTTATAGAGTTTATAACTACATAACTGGAAAGACAATGGAATCTATCAATTTGAAAATTGATGATTCAATTACTAAAGAAAATATGGGTGTCAGAGACGATGTTAGAACATCCTATGTGCAAACTAATGAAGCACTAAGAGAGAAGATTTGTGAATTCACAAAACTGAGTTAGTGAATTCTCAATCCAACACAGATCTGTCAACTGAAGGACATATAGATCACTCCATAGAACTGACTGCAAGTCACCCTAATAAAGGTAACATCACTGAATTCAAATATAAGATGTCAAATACAAATGGATGTGTTGCCTTGAGGGAAACTAGAGGAAGTTTCTCTGAACTAGTGTTGAAGAAATATGATGTCAAGAAAGATGTCATGACATTTCATAGAGATTCAACATGACTGAAAGAATAACCTTGGTAGTTGCAACCAACTGATCAAGAAGCTTGTTGAAGGGAAGGATGATACTATGGAGCATATGGACAAAAAAGAACAACTAGTTGTTATCAAAAACAATGGGATTGGTACTTGTACTACTAAGGAGTTATAAAAATTAAAGATATGGAGGAATACAACTAATACTGCATCTTTCCTTTATACCCTGAGGCATGACATGTCTGGACAAATTTCTACTGAGAAGGGATGGAAGGAAGGTGTTATCAAGATAGTGGGGCTGGCTAAAACACCAAGGAATGAAGAAGGCTCTTTGATAGGGGCATGGGGCTCTTTGATAGAGGCAAGAGGTGGATGATCATCTTGGTGATATGTGTGCTTCCATCTTTGGTATTGCTGTCGTGCAATATGTTTGTTTCCATCTATGGTATTGCGTTTGTGAAATTTGTGTGTCTCCAATGCCATGTTTGTCTCCACTTGCTGTATTGCCTGGGTGTAATGTGTTTTCTTATTTTATGTGTTTCTACTACTTGTGTATATTTACTCCGGTTTTTGTCAATATTTTGGTTTAAAATGGGGAGTAAAGTGTTGGTTTGTTTTGTGTGTCCTAATGTTACATCACATGTCTTGACATCTTAATTTAGCAATGTGATAGGACTGTGTGCTACAACTTTTAAAGAGATTAGCTATTTGTGGTTGCTTATGCAATCATTCAGGGGGAGCATGATTGTTCATGCTTGTGTGTGCTGAAGTTGATGCTGTTGCTTCTGCTGTGTTTTCTACTACACGTGCTCTGATTTGGGGTTTTTTACCTTGAGGGGAGAACTAATTATGCATGAAAGGAGGAGTACTGGACTTGTCTGATTGTACAAGATTTTTAGTTGGGTTATGTTTGTACAAAGTTTACATGGTTTCATGTAACTTGAGTTTGTGGTTTTACTCCTCTCTCCAGATTTTTGTGCAAAGGTTGTTTTAGCCAAAATTTTCCAAAGAGGGATATTGTTAGGTCTATGATTTTATGGCTGGTAAGATTTTTGGTAAAACAAGTAGTTGACAACAATTTTATGAAAACATGTTTCATTGAGAAAAACATGTATTGTAACCTAATGTTGAACAAGATGTCATAACATCTTGACCAACTGGTACTGCAGAGTCTGCTGGTACTTATTTGACATATGTTCTATCAGATGTTGTAACATGTTGTAACAGAACATCATGACAGTATAACTAGATAATATCCTTGAAGATTTGATTGAAAAAATGAGATTCTGGAGGTATCTAGTACTCATAACAGACGCAACCAATCAATAATTTTTAGGAACAATTTCATATTTGATTTATTTCATAAAAAGGATCCTTGAGACTTTTTAGGAAATATTTGAAAGATTTGTTTTTTTGTTTCTATTTTTGTGGAGAAGATTCTGCAGGGATTTAGAGCTGAAGATTATATTTGATTGAAGAGTTCAAGCCCAACTGCATAAGTCTATATAAAAAGTCGTCTAAGACCTAGTTTTTAAGCATAATATCTATTGTAAAACCTTGTGAAAAAAAAGGCTTTAGGGTTTGAGAGTTCCTTAGTCTCTCCGAGTTTTTTTGTACGTCCTCATGTATCTTTTGATGCATTTTAGTTGACTGATTATTACTTGTTTATCAAGTTATTGTTTTCCTCTAAGCATTTATGCAAAGAGTTGAGTATTGTTCTTAGTGAAGCTTTTAAGCAAACTAAGTATTTTTGTGTTGGAAGCGTGTTCTTCCTTTTTTGGTTTCTGGAGACATTCTATGGGATGTGAATTATTTGATATCATTATTGTTGCATCCTAAAATTTGCCCTCCCATTTTCTTCAAGACATTCTTCTTGGATTCTCAAATGCTCAAGGATTCTCAAGAGTTGATCAGACAAACTCACCTCCTAAGCAATGGGTCCACAACTAGGGTTTCATCCTGTACAAGGAATAATTGGTTTCAAAGGTCTACAATTGTTTTCATGGTTCTTATTAGGTCTTCAACAAAGCTCAGGTCAAGTTTCAAGTCTTGCATCACAAGTTTGCTCAGTCAATGACTCAGATGATTGAAAGTCAATTGTATTGGGTATAAAGTCAACTATGGTCAACATACAATCAAACTTCAAGGATTTTGGTTAACATCAACATCTTGAAGTGATACTCATCTTTTGATCAAGGGTTGATTATGATTCTTCCAGAGAAGCCCTCAAATCATCAAAAGTTAAAAGTTGCCAAATTAGGGTTTCCCAAGGAGAAGTCAACTAAACTTTGACCAAACATAACTTTCACATCCTTCATAAATTTTTCCCCAACCAAAGCCTATTTTGAAGGAAATTAAATTCTCTACAACTTTGAATTTGAATGCTCAAGTCCAAAAAATGCTTCATTTGAGAGATATGAGCCCATAAATTATAGGTCATTTCAAAAGTCAACAAAAAGACACTTTTTGTCAAGGAAACTTACATCAACATAAAGTCTCCAAATACAAAAATGATAAAAAGATAAATTGAAGAAGACATCATTATATTTTCAAAAAGTCCTAGATCATCTTTAAAAGATTAAAATTGAGAGAGTTATGATCATTTTAAATTGGGAGATTTTGGTACAATGCATGAAGTACAAAGTAAGCAAACTTGAAATTTTGAACTTGTGGGCCTAACTTTTTAGGTTTCAAACATGTCCATGACCTTATGGAAGACTCCTAAGCTCACTCATGCCTTGTCTTATGTTTTCTTATTATTTTATTTATATTTATTTTGTTTTTATTCAAATAAATTCAAAATAAATTAAATAAGGTACAAGATCATTGGGCCAAGCGCATGATTGGTTTCTTAATCATCTTGATGCCCAAGACAATTCAGCACAACTTGTCAAATCGTGTGAGCATGGAAAAGGCAAGGAAAATCTCAAGAAAGGAAGTTTTTTAATGTATTGGATTCTTGTCTAGCATAACCATGATTGCTTGATTTTGTTCCATTTTGGTTGCTTCTTTCTATTCCTCTATTTAAGCACTACAGATCACATCAAAAGGACACGATAAAGTGCATAAAAGGGCTTTCCAAATTCTCAATATTTTCCAAAAGAACCTAAGTCTCGAAACTGGTTTTGCAAGCCTCTTCAGTGTAAAACTCCAACACCAATCACCTCCTAGAGCATCAAAGGGTAGGTTTGGATCATTGGTCATGATCCCAAATGCATGAAATCACATAACATGTCATTACCAGTTTCTTATTTTTTTATAAAATCATATCTATAACCTTGATTTGTTTTAAATTGAATTGATACTTCTAACATGATTCTCAGATATGCTTGAACAGGTTTAGATCACTAATATAGTACCATGCACACAACTTTGAAAAGCACCATTTTTACTCCGATCGGTGTAGTTTGGTTCGAAACGCACGATACAAAAACCCATGGCTAAAATTAAGGCCGGATTCGGATCCAGGAGGGTCGAATTAGGGGGGGGGGGGCATGGTGTTTTAGAACCTTAAAAACTAATTTTCGCATGCTTTGTATTTTCAGGTTGTCGGAGAAGACGATGAAAGCTAGAGCTCCGACGCCTCTCCGACCAATAGTATTTTGCTTCATTTTTGTTTTTATTGTTTGATTTATATAACCGGAAGTAACGACCGCCCCAGCGGTAAGCGTGTGTTGGAAAAGGTGTTGGCATACCAGGGCAAGAGTTCGATCCCTGTCCCTGGTATGTTATTTTTCATTGTTTTCTCTCTCTCAGATCCAATGTAAACCAGTTCCACACGCTCATAATGTTCTCTCACATTAACACCATCATATCTTAACAGATCCAGATCCAGCGAATCAAACCTCACGCCCACTTTAGACCCCCAAGGAGTAGTTGTACTGGATCACACGCAAGCAGATGGGTTGGTATTTTTGGGCCTAACAGATTTGCTTTATGACACCCCCTTGGGTTTACTTCTACATGCCCATTTTAATTTCTTTTACAAATTTATTTTTTTCCTTTTAAAATAATTAACGTTTTTATAATTAATTAATTTATTAATTAATTAATTTAGATTTAAATTAAAATCAATTTGACCCTTTTTTAGTTATTTATTTTTTTTAATTAAATCAAAATTAAATTTTTGTAAATAAATTAATCAAATTAATTAACTTAATTTCCTTTCTTTACTAAATTAAAATAACTTAGGTTTTTTTATATTTTAATTCCCTTTTCTCAAAAATAAACAAAAAAAATCAATTAATCGTCATTTATTTTCCCTCAAATAAACTATTCATCTCTTCTTGCAATCTTCGCGCTTTTCTCATTTTTTGCATTAATTTTTCATAATATTGTAACTGATAAAGGTTGTAATAGATTAACTAGGGTTTACTACTTTTCCCTATTCTTTTATGGTTTGTACCCCCTTCCCCGAAGCATTGTAATAGTGTAGGAAATTTAATTTCTGTGTTTATGGCTTTCCCTATAAACTGCTAAGATGTATGTTAATAGGCTTGTATGGAACGATCTAAAACCAAAACATAGAAAACCTAATCAAGAAAAATTAACTGAAAACAAATCACTGTCCACAGACGCACCTCTAGGATAACCTCACTTGTTGCCTTCAGATAAAACAATCATGTCCCTCAAACGTAGGGATACCTTTAGCAAAGACCCTCGGTTAATGATGTGCGATCGACCTAATGTGTCTAACAGTATCTTAACTGCAAGTGCACAACCTATCGCGGTAGTAATAAAAAGATGTCGAACCCACAGGGACTTTGTAATCACTCTAGTGCTATAAAGGTTTGCTAGTTTAGCTAAGGCGGATGTTGTCACATTTGTTTTTTTTAGAGGTTAAAGTAGAGGAAAACTAAATCGAATTAAGGGAATAATAATAATAAAACAGTCGGTATGTAATATAGTGAACCTAAGTGGATTTAATCGAACCTAAGCATATAAAGATGTTTAACTTAGATGGTTCTGTAGAAATTATCAGTTTAAAAACCCTCAACTCACACTTTCGTGGTCTTATATCAGATTATACCCCTAAAGCCCTATGCCTGCTCTCGCTAGCCCATAAGTGTTTAGAAAATACTCTTTGAAAACTTAATAAAATCTAATTCGTTTTAAAGCGCTTTCGCTATATTTAAATCAAATGCCTAACTTTAGCTATCCGGTTAAAACCTCACACTTTCGTGGTCTCGATCCTAACCTATTCTACTTTTCTTACTCTCGTAACAAAAAGATTGATTTTAATTATAAAAAGTCACAACCAGAAATTAAGTTAATTTAGATTTTAGCTTAGGAACAATTTAATCCGTTTAGTTACGATTATCACATCCCTACTCTAGAAAATTAGCTAGTCATGGTACTTAAAACAGACAGACAGGAAATATAATCGGGAAACAATAAAACATTCATGATAAATAAATAAATAATTTAACATAAACAAATTGTATTAAAATTAAATTAAATGCGATTAAAAACCTGAATAATAATATTATTCCTCAAGCTCCCTCTTCCACAAGTCGACAAGATTGGAACCTTCGGAATCGGAACTTGAAACGAATTCTGAGGCTAAAAATAAATTCTAACTACAATAGCTATTTCCTAATGTTGGAAATAGCTATTAAATGGTAAAAGGGGAATAAAACAAGAATAAAAAAAATTCAAACTGATGGTTCATAAATTTGGCAGGGCTTCCGCAAGAAATTTTGTAAAAAATTCTCTCCTTTTTCTTCATTGAAATCTCTCCTATTTATAGAAGAGAAATTGGCAGTTAAGAAATAATAGGAACGTGGACTTGTACTGCTTTAGTGGAGAAAGACCAGGACTGGGCGTTGGTGAGGTTGAGAAAATGTAGGAGTTGAAGAATCCTTCCATTACGTTGCCCACGTCTCTGGTTCTTCATGACATTGAATTACGCGTGTGACGGTCGTAAGGCAGAGGTGACGGTCGTAATATGCTTAAATAGCGCGTTACGTTCGTCAATGATGTGTGACGAGCGTTCTTCATGATGTGAGCGTGTTAGGATCGTAATGGACGTGTGACGACCGTCACAACATCAAAATTTGCAGAATTTTGCAGATTAGTTCCTTTTCTTCTGATTTTCATGTTAGCTTTCACTAAATCGATTTGAAACATGTTGTACCTGTGAAAAGACATAAAAACTTGGAACAATCGGGAGTTAAATGGATTAATGCAGTATGAAAATGGATTAAAAACGTAGCAATTATATGATACGATTTCTCGTTATCAAATCCCCCCATACTTAAACCTTTGCTTGTCCTCAAGCAAATAATCATTTAGAAAGATTGGACAAGTTTTATCAGGCGCACATGCATAACATACCTTTGATTTTTAAAGCAATTACGGGAAATCATTCGTTAGTTCGACCGATACTTAAGTAAAACACTAACGATATGCTAATGACACAAGCAATAAGCTAAGTCGTGGACTTCCATTCTAAACAAACTGTCCAATAGTTCCGTTATAATTCTACCCAGGGTTTCTTGTACCTATTTCACCCGGTTTGTTCTAGCGCAATCACATTAAGCCCTTTGTCTTAGCACGCACGTAGTGGAGTAACCAGTTAGTGACTTTAATCCTTTTAGCACGGGGTCTGGTACACGAATGTGGCAACCCTACACATATTATCCAAATTGGAGGTTGTAGGGGATCGAGCCGTAGCACGCCCTACCAAGTTCAGAACCAGATACCTCTGAACCAACCAACAATGGACTCCTTCATTATTTGCTCATCTCTTATATGCGACCTTGTATTTTGGTGCAACTTTTTTCCTTTTTAGCAGCGAGATAAGAAGGATATTTCATTGATTAGGCATTAAACACTTATATTCATCGGCTCCCCACGTGGTTTGTGTCAAGACGGTGCTGACTGCTAGTATGAACTACTAGGGGTTACTTTAGAACTAAAACTCAAGATATATGTATAACGGTTATTAAAACAGATCGCGTAAGTAGGAAGTCTAAGGTGTCATAACCGTATCGATCTTGTTGAATCGTTCTCGGCTTCCTAACTAGGATTTTGTTAAGGTAGGTATGTCGGGCTATGCGAAGATAAAGCAAAAATTTTCGGTATGGATAAATAAAGCGGGGAAGAATTTAAACTGAGAAATAACGTAAAAAATTACTTGTTTATGGTAAATGGAAAGGTACCTCTCCCACACTATATCCGACATTGTCCTCAATGTTGTGGTATAAAGGCGGGGAAATACAAATACAAATACAAAAAGAAAAAGAAACAACAAAAGTAAACTACTTAAGAATAAAAACTACTGATGGCCACGTCCTCTACTCCTGGTGCATGATCTCCTGGTAGGCGTGGCTTCGGTATCAGTGTCTTGGTAGCCAAGAGTGCTAACGTCCAACCTTAAAGCATTAAGTTCAGACAGGGTCTTGTCCAACCTCTCGTTCATGCTCCGCTGGCCACTCAGAATCTGAGCGTTTTGTGCACATAAATAGTCATATTGCTCCTGTTGTCTTCTTTCAAGTGCGGCACTCATTTGATTTTGCTGATGGATGGCTCGGAGAATTTCTTCAAGAGTAATAGGAGGTGGTGCGGATGAAGGTCCCGGAATGTCATGAACGGGGGCAACTCTGTCCAACTCTTCTTGCATCTCATCTGTGGGGGCATTAGGCTGGTCTTCATGAATAGGAACATGGCCCTCGGGAGCTGCAGGATCGAATAACCAGTTGGCTCTATTTTGAGGGTCGATTCGGTCCCTGCAAGGCAAAGTAATGTTATTATAAACAATGTTTCGGATCACAAGATGGAATCTGCCATCCTCCCGCTCATAGACGAGGTGTGCCGCCTTGCAGTGGTCCAGAGTCAGCAATGCCGGTGCCATAAAAGGAATATCAGTGAGAGCGACATCATGATTCAGAGCTATGGCAAGAGAAGTGACAATCCCTCCGAAATAGAAGGGTTTGCCGCCTCTAGCACAGATGGAGTGAATATGGGCCAATAAAAATGGGGCGGCGTTGATCTTCTAGCCGGTAAATGCACAGTGCATGAATAAAATCTCCTTGGAGTTGAGCTTGTGGTTGCTGTCTCGGGCGAAGATGGTGTTGCAAAGGATGCAATGAAAGTATCGGATAACCGGATTATGGATATGGGTGGCGTTGAGGTGGTCATAAGATCCAGCACGAATGTTTATCATGCTTTGCCATAAATTAAATGCTTCCTCGTCGAAATTATCCGGCACCCAGAGGTGGACAGCTTCGTCAGAACTGAAACCGAGCAGCCGTGCGATATCAGTTTGTGACAGCTGATACTCATTGCCAAACATACGGAATTTGGCCACGCCAGAGAGTTGGTTGGTGGCTCCGGTAGGGGTAATGTATGAAAATGAACTTAGAAACTCCAAGGTGAGAGTTTCATAGATGGGTTGCGGTTGGCGGCACAGATTCTACAAGTTCACATTTTGCAAAAGTTGTCGGACGCTCTCAAGCAGTCCCAAATTTCTCAGACAATC
Source organism: Vicia faba (assembly GCA_948472305.1). NCBI lineage: Eukaryota > Viridiplantae > Streptophyta > Magnoliopsida > Fabales > Fabaceae > Vicia > Vicia faba. Next base: position 928,543,819 of record OX451738.1, on the reverse strand, counting down.
AAGGCCAACATACCGAGTTGGTTGGAGACCGCGGCGTTGGAATTTCTGGAATTTTAATCGTTGGGTTTCACCTTGGTCGCCTGCTCTGAAAGTGAGATTGGGGATTTGCTGGTTGTTGGCCATATTGCATGCAAGAGGTTGGATCGTGAAAGGGTTGGAATGTGAATGGATTTGGAATTTGAATGGAGAAGTGAAGTGATGGGATTTAAGTGTTGGAGTGGATGATTTAAGAAAAAAAATGAATGGGTGGCGGAACGGTTTGGGAAAAAGGAAAGAAGAAGTGGGAAGGAGAATAGCTTCTATAATAGCAGAAGGTGTTTTTGAACGCGCGTGACGACCGTCACAGGGGGCTGATGGGCGTAACACGGTGAAACGCGTGTTACGCTCGTCATAGGGTTGTTACGACCGTTACGGGTACAAATAATTGCATTTATGAAATAAATGAAGCAGTTTAATTCCAACACCTTATAACACAGTAATTCAACACAATAAACATGCAGATCAATTCCAAAACACATCTTATAACAAAATTTTGCAGAATGATAATATATATACAGTGAATTTAATTTTTGCTGTAGCACGCATTAAATTTAATAAAAAGAAACTGAAATTGAAATAACTATTTGTTTTTAACAGAAATTTAAAAATTTCAGAAAGTAAACTTGTTTAAAATGAAATCTTAAAAGGGAAACTGCCTAGAAACATAAAACATAAAGGAAAGTAAAAATAAATGCTGATTCTGCTGCTTCATCCCAGTCGCGTTTTCATATATTCGAAAGCTGTATTTATGTGATAAAATTTCTCCAAAGTTATATCAGTTAAGCCTATTACGTCCATACGCATGCTCTTCAACTCGTCATTGATTCCATTAATGTCAGTCTGATAAACATCCAGTGTGGTAAAGATTTTGTTCACATTTTCAGCGTATTCTCCTTTGGTTATTTCGGGGACATCAATATCCTCTACAATGTTGTTACCATCATGGTAACCAGAAGGGGTCTCAGGATCACTCTCATCAGACATCGTAGCATCATTAACTTGGTAAGATTGTGGTGTCTCAGGTGTTCAAGGATGGTCGGGAGGGTTTAACTCATACAGCCAGTTGCCGCGATTGTGGGAACTCACTTTAGCATGGTTTGGAAGTGTAAATAAAGTGACAACTTCATCCCTTATCAGGTATTCGAAAGGTGCAGGACCTAGATTTCCTATTATTCGTAGGTGGAAACAGAAATCAATATTCATAGGGCAGATTAAACCAAATTGTGTACACCTATGTAGTTGGTATCTAAGTCCGAGGGCATTGGCAATCATGGTGACTATGCCTCCTACGATGATCAGTTTATTAGGGTTCTGAGAAATGTGAGAAAAGGTTTGCATCAAGAATGGCACAACATTAACAGGTCGGCCTTGGGTCATACATTGCAGTAAAAACATCTCATCCTTAGACACTACAGTATGGTTCTGTTCTTTTCCGAATACAGTATGGGCTAGAATCTTATGGAAATAGCAGATAGCGAGGTTGTGTATTTCATTATTGTCCATGCTATCCGGCCCAGGGTGGTAGTTTCCGGTTAAGGTTCCCCAAAAGTAATCTAGCTCGAAATCCATTAATTCCGCCTGAGTGGTAGTAAAAGCAAAAGGTCCGCTAGGGAATCCTAGAAGGTCAGCTAATTCTTTATGGTTATAAACAAATTCAATACCGAATAGTCTGAAAGCTATAAATCCTTTTCTAGTTCCGAAACCGCGCTCAGGTATATGAACTAGGGAGCTCAAAAATTCAAGGGTAAGCTTGCGGTATGTAACAAACCTAGACTTAATATGGGCTTTTTCCCATCCCAGTTGGTTAAACAGATAAAGGACACTATCCTTAATACCTAAAGTGTCCATTGTTGGTTCATCATAATACAAAGTCATACCAATGTTCCTGTGTGACAATTCCTCAAATCTCCTCATTTGGTTCCTTCCTCTAAAAGTGGTTTCCATAGTAAATACTAAATGGGGAAACAAATCTGGGGAGAAGGTAGGATAGAAAAAGACTTTTTTAGAAAACCTGTAGCGAATAAAGTTGTTTGAAAATCAGCAGCAGTTGTATAAAGATTTTTAGGAAAAAATGGAAAAGAAAATAATGAAAATAATGCTTTAAAAGAAATAAATGCAGAAACAGAAAAGAAAATCAAAAGTAATAAATAAAAAAAAACAAACGGAAACAATAACAAAAACAAATAGGTGGGTTGCCTCCCACTAAGCGCTGTTTTTAACGTCATAAGCCTGACATAGTGCCTAGCAGTAGATCATTCAGGGGAAATAGTGGGTAATTCTAAAAGTTTTAGACTATTCACATAGTTTCTATTTTCAATATGATGATATTGTTTTAATCGCTGTCCGTTCACTGTGAACGGGTCACTATTCCTATCCTTAATTTCTATTGCTCCGCTAGGGAATATTTTTGTAACTTCAAAAGGACCAGACCATCTGGATTTCAGTTTTCCAGGAAAGAGCCTAAGTCTAGAGTTAAATAGTAGCACAACGTCTCCCACACTGAATTCTTTCCGGGATAAGCGCTTATCATGCCATCTTTTGGTTTTTTCCTTGTATATCTTAGCGTTCTCATAAGCGTCTAATCTCAATTCTTCTAATTCATTCAAGTCGAGGATTCGCTTTTCTCCAGCAGCTGTGTAGTTTATATTGAGCGTTTTGATTGCCCAATATGCCTTGTGTTCTAATTCTATCGGGAGATGACAGGACTTTCTGTACACAAGCTTGAAGGGTGTAGTTCCTATAGGGGTCTTGTAGGCTGTCCTATAAGCCCATAAAGCCTCGTTAAGCTTAGATGACCGATCTTTCCTAGATATGGCGACCGTTTTCTCTAGGATTTGTTTAATTTCTCTATTCGAGACTTCGACCTGTCCACTGGTTTGTGGATGATATGGTGTTGCTACGCGGTGTTTGACCCGATACTTAGATAGTAATTTGTCGAATATCTTCGAAATGAAATGAGAGCCACCGTCACTAATGACAAGTCTAGGCACTCCAAATCTTGGAAAGATTGTGTTTTTAAAGAGCTTAATTACTACTCGTGTGTCATTTGTAGGTGAGGCTATAGCCTCAATCCATTTTGAAACATAATCGACAGCTACAAGTATATACTTGTTTCTGAAAGAAGATGGGAAAGGTCCCATGAAATCGATTCCCCAAACATCAAAGATTTCTACTTCTAGTATTCCTCTTTGAGGCATTTCATCGCGTCTTGAAATATTACCGGTGCGTTGACACTGATCGCAGTTTTTAACAGTGATGTGGATATCCTTCCATATATTAGGCCATAATAGGCCGGCTTGTAGGATCTTTGCACAAGTTTTAGAAGTGCTTGCATGTCCGCCATAGGGAGATGAATGACAGTGAGAGATAACATCTTCTATTTCTTCTTCAGGTACGCATCGGCGGAAAATTCCGTCTGGTCCTCTTTTAAATAATAAAGGTTCATCCCAATAATAATACTTGAGATCATGGAAGAATTTCTTTTTCTGTTGATAAGTTAAGTCCAGTGGGAGCGCACCTGCAGCTAAGTAGTTGACTATGTTGGCATACCATGGCAATCCCATGGTTGTATGGATCGCTTCCATGGCTTCTTTGGCTTTTGGTTTGTTTAGATCTAATTGAGCTAGATTGCTTCTTATTTGTGCTATCAACTGTTCATATGTAAAATCATCGTTAATCGATACTTGTTCGGGTTTTATACCTTCTAATCTTGATAAGTGGTCTGCTACGACGTTTTCCGTTCCTTTCTTATCCTTAATTTCTAGATCAAATTCTTGCAAAAGTAGGATCCATCTGAGGAGTCTTGGTTTTGTGTCCTTCTTAGTTAGTAGATATCTGATAGCAGCGTGGTCTTTGTAGATGATTATCTTTGCTCCTACTAGGTAAGAACGGAATTTGTCAAGCGCAAAGACAACTACTAACAACTCTTTCTCAGTTGTGGCGTAGTTCATTTAAGCTGAGTCTAGCATTCTACTGGCATAGTAGATTGTGTGAAGTTTCTTGTCCTTCCTTTGTCCAAGAACTGCGCCTATGGCGTAGTCACTCGCATCGCACATGATTTCAAAAGGTAATCTCCAATCGGGTGGTTGCATGATTGGTGCGGTGATAAGGGCTGATTTTAGAGTTTCAAACGCTTTAAGACAATCTTTGTCGAATATGAACTCATCATATTTCATTAATAGACTGGTAAGTGGTTTAGTGATCTTCGAGAAATCTTTGATAAATCGTCGATAGAAACCGGCGTGTCCTAAAAAACTTCGTATTTCTTAAACGATCTTAGGTGGTTGAAGTTCTTTTATGACTTCTATCTTAGCTCTGTCGACTTCAATTCCCTTGTTAGATATAACATGTCCTAGTACGATTCCTTCTCTGACCATGAAATGGCATTTTTCCCAGTTAAGCACGAGGTTTACTTTCACACATCTTTCTAAAATCTTTTCTAGGTTTGATAGGCATCCTTCAACACTTTGCCCGCACACAGAGAAGTCATCCATGAACACTTCCATGATGTTATCGATGGAATTTGCAAAGATTGACATCATACATCGTTAAAAGGTTGCTGGGGCATTGCACTATCTGAAGGGCATTCGTCTATAAGCGAATGTTCCATAGGGACATGTGAATGTAGTCTTCTATTGATCATCAGGGTGAATGGGAATTTGGAAAAATCCGAAATAACCATCTAGATAGCAGAAGTAGGAACGTTTGGCTAATCGCTCTAACATTTGATCTATGAAGGGTAGAGGAAAATGGTCTTTTCGAGTAGCTTTGTTTAGTTTCCTATAATCAATGCACACTCTATGCCCATTTACCACTCTTTGCGTTATCAGTTCGCCTTTTGCGTTCTTCACAACAGTGATACCTCCTTTCTTCGGTACGACGTGTACTGGGCTAACCCATTTACTGTCGGAGATTGGATATATGATTCCTGCTTCCAATAGCTTCTTAATTTCATCTCTGACTACAGTGCTAAGGATTGGGTTAATCCTTCGTTGGGGTTCTCTAGAGGTTTTGCAATCTTCTTCTAGCATAATACGATGCATAAAAATTGAAGGACATATTCCTTTCAAGTCGGATATGTTATAACCTAATGCAGTCAGGTACTTTCTTAGGACGTCTAAAAGTTTCTCAGTTTCGAGCGTTCCTAAACTGGAATTGACTATTACTGGTCGCGTACATTTGGTATCTAGGAATTCGTATCTTAGGTTCCTGGGTAAGGTTTTTAATTCTAAACCCGGTTTCTTTGGACACGGCTTATGATCAGGTGTAAGTGCTAGACTTTCGCTTAGACTATCATCTTGGTATGGTTCACGCCAATTGTCGTCTTCGAATATCAGAGGGGTTTGGATTTTCATTATTTCAGAGTATGTGGTCTGTTCCGCTTCCATCTCTCTTACGCACTCGTCTATAACGTCGATTAGATAACACGTGTCATTCATGGCTGGTGCTTGTAAGAATTGAGTGAGGATGAATTCCACTTTTTCTTCTCCAACTTCGAATGTCAGTCTTCCCTTCTTCACGTCAATTATAGCTCCAGCTGTGGCTAGGAAGGGTCTTCCTAATATGATAGGAGTAACTGAGTCCTCAGTAATGTCCATGATTATAAAATCGGTCGGGATATAGAATTGACCTATTCTAACTGGAACGTTTTCTAGTATACCTACAGGGTATTTAACTGATCGGTCAGCTAATTGAACGGACATTTTTGTGGGTCTAAGTTCTCCCATTTCCAGCTTTTTGAAAATAGATAGGGGCATGACACTGATACTTACTCCCAAGTCGCATAGAGCTTTGTCTATGACAAACTTTCCAATGTTATAAGGTATAGAGAAACTACCTGGATCTTTTAACTTAGGGGGAATATCGTTTTGAATAATAGCGCTACACTTAGCAGTAAGTGTAACTGTTCTGTTGTCTTCTATCTTTTTCTTGTTAGATAGGATTTCCTTGAGAAATTTATCATACGAGGGCATCTGAGTGATAGCTTCTGTAAACGGTATTGTGATATTCAGTTGTTTCAGAAGTTCAACGAATTTCTTGAATTGGCCCATCATTTTGGAATTGGTAAGTCTCCGAGGGTACGGGATCGGCGGTTTATAGGGTGGTGGAGGCACATAAGGCTTCTCTTTCTCCACTGCCTCTTGGTTTTCGTTTTCCTTTTCCTTTGGTTCATTCTCATTTTCAGTTGGCTTGTTCTGCTTTTGGTACATGGCTGGATTTTCGAGTCTTGGATCAACAGGTCCGTCAAGTTCTTTTCCACTTCTCAGTATTACAGCGTTAGCTTGTCCTTTTGGGTTAGGTTATGGTTTACCAGGGAAAAATCCAGCTGGGGCAGAAGTAGATGCTTGTTGTTGAGCCACTTGTGAAATTTGAGTTTCAAGCATCTTATTATGGGTAGCCAAAGCGTCAACTTTACAAGATAATTGTTTAATCTGCTCATTAGTATGTAAATTTTGATTTAGAACATCTTTATTAGTCTGAGATTGAGAAGCAATGAAATGTTCTATCATGATTTCAAGATTAGATTTCCTAGGGGCATTGGATGTATTAGGTCCATTATTAGGGTGATTTGGGTTAGCTTTTGGATAGCCAAGTGGCGTGGCAGGAGCTTGTCCAGGTGCGTACAACGCATTGTTGCTTTTATATGAAAAGTTCGGATGATTCTTCCAACCAGAGTTATAGGTATTGCTATAAGGGTTTCCCTGCACGTAATTCACTTGTTCAGCTGGAACTCCTGTTAGAAGTGGGCATTCTGGAGCAGGATGTGATTGAAGACCACATAGATCGCAAGCTTGAGCTACTGCAGCCACGGTAGCTGTGGGAGCAGTAGTAAGATTTTCTAGCTTTTGGGTAAGGGCTTCCACTTTAGCGTTGACTTGATCCAGACTTTTCACTTCAATCATGCCACCTTTTGTTTGAGTTTTTTCCATATTAGCTCTTTTGCTTCCCCATTGATAATGGTTTTGATCCATGCTTTCGATAAGTTGATTTGCTTCGGTATACGGTTTATCCATTAATGCGCCACCAGCAGCAGCGTCTATAGTTATTCTTGTGTTGTACAAGAGACCGTTATAGAACGTATGAATGATCAGCCATTCTTCTAAACCATGATGAGGACAGAGTATGATCATGTCCTTATAGCGTTCCCACGCTTTGAAAAGTGATTCGTTATCTTTTTGTCTGAAACCATTGATGTTGGCTCTAAGCATATCAGTTTTGCTTGGTGGGAAATATCTAGCTAAAAAGACATTCTTCAACTCATCCCATGTGGTGATTGAGTTTGAAGGAAGAGATTGGAGCCATGCTCGAGCTCTTTCTCTTAAAGAAAAGGGAAATAGGCGCAATCGTATCGCCTCGGGGTTTACACCATTCGCTTTTATAGTGTCTGCGTACTGCACAAACACTGACAAATGTAGGTTTGGGTCGTCAGTAGGAGATCCAGAAAATTGGTTCTGCTGAACGGCGGATAAAAGCGAAGGTTTCAGCTCGAAATCGTTTCTAGCGATAGCAGGAGCAGCAATGCTGTTGTAGGGCTCCGCTTGAGAAGGAACTGCGTAATCCTTAAGAGCACGAGATGGATTTTGTACGTCAACCATCTTAGATTCTTCAATTAATTCAGGGATTGAGATATCAGGAAGCTTAGTCGGAGGAAGATTGTTGAGATCACGATATTCTTGAATTCAGCGTCTTACTCTGAGAGAGTGTTCGATATCGTTGATTTGTAGATGCAAAGGCTCGCTTTGGGAGCGAGTATTTGGCATGCAACAGAGGGAAAAATAAATAGTGGCCTTAGTCTATACAGTACTACTTTATGAGTGCACTAGTGACTAAATCAAAGTCCCTGACAACGGCGCCAAAAACTTGATGTGGTGCGATCGGATTAATGTGTCTAATAGTATCTTAACTGCAAGTACACAGCCTATCGCGGTAGTAATAAAAAGATGTCGAACCCACAGGGACTTTGTAATCACTCTAGTGCTATAAAGGTTTGCTAGTTTGGCTAAGGAGGATGTTGTCACGTTTGGTTTTTTTGGAGGTTAAAGTAGAGGAAAACTAAATCGAATTAAGAGAATAATAATAATAAAATGGTCGGTATGTAATATAGTGAACCTAATTGGATTTAATCGAACCTAAGCATATAAAGATGTTTAACTTAGATGGTTATGTAGAAATTATCAGTTTAAAAACCCTCAAATCACACTTTCGTGGTCTTATCTCGGATTATACCCCTAAAACCATAAGTGTTTAGAAAATACTCTTTGAAAACTTAGTAAAATCTAATTCATTTTAAAGCGCTCTCGCTGTATTTAAATCAAATGCCTAACTTTAGCTATCCGGTTAAAACCTCACACTTTCGTGGTCTCGATCCTAACCTATTCTACTTTTCTTACTCTCGTAACAAAAAGATTGATTTTAATTATAAAAAGTCACAGCCAGAAATTAAGTTAATTTAGATTTTAGCTTAGGAACAATTTAATCCGTTTAGTTACTATTATCACATCCCGACTCTAGAAAATTAGCTAGTCATGGTACTTGAAACAGACAAACAGGAAATATAATCGGGAAACAATAAAACATTCATGATAAATAAATAAATAATTTAACGTAAACAAATTGTATTAAAATTAAATTAAATGTGATTAAAAACCTGAATAATAATATTATTCCTCAAGCTCTCTCTTCCACAAGTCGGAAAATTGGAACCTTCGGAATCGGAACTTGAAACAAATTTTGAGGCTAAAAATAAATTCTAACTACAATAGCAATTTCCTAATGTTGGAAATAGCTATTAAATGGTAAAAGGGGAATAAAACAAGAATAAAAAAAAATGCAAACTGATGGTTCATAAATTTGGCAGGGCTTCCGCAAGAAATTATGTAAAAAATTCTCTCTTTTTTCTTCATTGAAATCTCTCATATTTATAGAAGATAAATTGGCAGTTAAGAAATAATAGGAACATGGACTTGTACTACTTTATTGGAGAAAGACCAGGACTGGGCGTTGGTGAGGTTGAGAAAATGTAGGAGTTGAAGAATCCTTCCATTACGTTGCCCATGTCTCTTGTTCTTCATGATGTTGAATTACGCGTGTGACGGTCGTAAGGCAGAGGTGACGGTCATAATACGCTTAAATAGCACGTTACGTTCGTCAATGATGTGTGACAAGTGTTCTTCATGATGTGAGCGCGTTACGGTCCTAATGGACGTGTGATGGCCGTTACAACATCAAAATTTGCAGAATTTTACAGATTAGTTCCTTTTCTTCTAATTTTCATGTTAACTTTCTTCATATGATCTTTTTCACTAAATTGATTTGAAACATGTTGTACCTGTGAAAAGACATAAAAACTCGGAACAATCGGGAGTTAAATGGATTAATGAAGTATGAAAATGGATTAAAAACGTAGCAATTATATGATACGATTTCTCGTTATTAGATAAAAAGATCGTACTCCCTAGATGACCCTTCGATGATGCCTTCGGTAAACGATCTTAGTCCCTTACGATACATTTCTAAAGCGCCCTACGAGTTACCTTTATGACTGTACAATAACTCACGCCTTTCCCTCACACATCCAATGATAGGGCTTCCTACTAACCAATGGTAGGATATCACTATCTAAAGGAGGAGGAAAAGAACAAAGACTTTAAAGTAGGTAGATAGTTCTTAATCGCTTACTCGCAAACATTTCAAAACATTGTTCACACAACGACACTTTTTCAACAAATATTTTCAAAATAAACATTTTGTATGCATTCTCAATGACACGAGAATTATTACAAAATTGCCACAATTAGGCATTTTCAAAATATTTTCAAACAAACACAAACACAAAGCATTTTCAAAGGTGAGCTAGTGATTAAGAGCCCGTAGATAACTATGGATGAAAAGGGTGGTAACACCTTCCCTTTTCATAACCTACCCTCCCGAACTCAGAAAAATTCTCAAAGGTCTTTCCTGTTCTTTTCACCCTTTCCTTTATTGGATAAAAGAAAAGTCGGTGGCGACTCTTGCTATCTGCAACATTTGCGATAAAACGCAAAACCAAAAGTCAATTCTCCCACCGTATTACAGAACTGGCGACTCTGCTAGGGAAAACTAAAAGTGAAGTTACTTAAGAGCTAGATCACCTTAATTGCTTTACTTGTTTGTCTTGTATGCTTTATATTTTGGGATATGCTTGGGTTTATTTCTTATATAGATCCTATACCTGGATCTGGGGGAATTTTAGGTAAGTAGGTATAGATCGTGGAAACTGTATAGCATAAACCGATATGGTTGAAGCAATGGATATGTTAGTGCGTCACATTGGTTGGTACTGGTGTCCCTTGAGTTAGTCAAGGAGAATGTTGGGCTGCCGCGTGGTGTCATAAAACACCAACTGACCTTAGAACCTTAGTTGACACAACTTAGCCATTAGAAAGTAGTGAGATGGCCAAATTTGGTGCAGACTGAAGCTAGTTGATACTCGATGCTACACTCATTGAGGTCGAACTCTCGGGATATTTCGGTCGCAAATCAGATGTTGTGCTGAAACAATGCTTGAGAGAAAGATCGGTGATATGAGATTCCTAGATCCCGATTACTTCTTTTAGGACAAGTTGAGCCAACTAAAACTCAAGATGGTACTTACCTATAAACTCCATGCAAGCCTGAACCTAATGCCTTGTGTGTTTTGATTGTGTTTGATTAAATTGTTCAAACATGACATCATAACATCATGACATCATGACATCATCATTTTCACTGACCATTTCAAGGACCAAGGGATTTATCTTTGTTCTTTGTTATAGGTTATGGCCTCCGCTCACAGAAACACTATACGGATCAACTTTGTAAGGGTACCTTCTCAGCTTAAAGAGTTAGTCTCAAAGGTTCCTGAAAACTCTCAATTTACCAAGAGGCATGGTCATCTACTCAGTTTGGTTACCTCGAGTTTTGAAGAAGACATGATGAATGTTCTATTCTAGTTCTTTGACCCTGCACATCACTGTTTCACCTTTCCAGATTACCAATTGGTACCCACAATGGAAGAGTTTTCTAAGCTACTGGGAGTTCCCATTTTGGATCATACACCCTTCACCGGATTAGAGAAAGCTCCACAACCTGAAGAGGTTACATCAGCCTTACATCTGAAGCGGTCCGAAATTATATATAATTGGGAAACGAGAAGTGGAGTCAAGGGCTTTCTTGCTAAATTTTTGTTAGAGAAGGCTCAGCTGTTTCTGGATGCTATGAGTTTTCAGGCTTTCGAGGAAATCTTGGCTTTGATGATATATGGTTTGGTACTATTTCCTAATCCCGACCAACTCATAGATGTGAATGCTGTCAAAATTTTCCTCACTCTTAACCCTGTGCCTACTTTACTTGGAGATGTTTTGCATTCTCTTCACACTCGTACTATGAGGAAGCGAGGGACTCTTATATGTTGCATACCTTTTCTATCCAGGTGATTTATTTCTCACCTTCCCCAATCAGTAATGAAGAATGAACAAGGTTTAAGGTGGTCTCAAAGGATAATGTCACTATCTCATTCAAATATTTATTGGTGTTCCCAATCTCAGGAGGATGTTAATATCGTTGACCACTGTGGGGAATTCCCTAAAGTTCCACTCTTGGGCATTAGGGGAGGTGAAACAACCCGACCGAGACCTGTCATCTGGATGTTAATGAAACATCAATGAAGTCGCCACCGAACGTCTTTTATCCCGCAGAAAGGGAAATGTAAACATCGAGAAAACCTGGAAAGGGAGAAATCACGGTCTTTCGACCGAGAGATCGGGTAAGGGAGTCTGTTACGCGAGGGGAAGGTGTTAGCACCCCACACGCCCGTAGTACCCTACGGTATCCACTCTTATTGTCTAATCTAATGGGTGTGGTCAAATCCTATGTCTATGGCTTAAAATTGAAAAGGGAATGCATGCAAAAGGAAGAAGAAAATAATGTAGCGAAAATAAAAATTATGCTCGGTTGGGCCCTACCCCAATGCCTACGTATCCCTTTTAAGGAATAAGAGCAGCCGTAGTTCGGCTTATGTATTTTGGTTGGTTTGTGTTTTTTAGTTAAGACAGACAAAGATAGTCAAGATGGTAAAACATCAAGTAAAACAATTAAACAAATGAGATGGTAAAACATCGGCTAAAAGGTAATAAGATATCATGGCAAAGATGGTGAAACATCAATAAAACGGATGACAAAACATTACACCTAACAATGATATTGAGAATCAAAGTAGGATAACAAACATGTGCGATGGAGAAACATTGACTTCAAACAAATGTGCGATGACGAAATATCGGCTAAAAGATAACAAGGTATCATGGCAAAGATGGAGAAACATCAATAAAACAGATAGCAAAATATCACACGTAACAATGATATTGAGAATCAAAGTAGGATAACAAACATGTGCGATGGCGAAACATCGACTTCAACCAAATGTGCGATGGCGAAACATCAACAAAAAGATAACAAATATATCATGGTAGAGATGGCACAACATCAATAAGACGGATGGCAAAACATCACACCTAACAATGATATTGAGAATCAAAGTAGGATAACAAACATGTGCGATGGAGAAACACCGGCTTCAAGATAACACAGACGAAGTAAGATTGGTTTGTATCTTTTATTCTGAAGAGGAGTTTGAATTCATTAGAGGTGTTCTTATGATTTTCCAAGAAAACATTTTTTGCTTTAAGATGCAAAAATGCAAAGAAAGAAAAAAACAACTAAGGGAAACTAGCCTAGCAATATCCCTAGTGTTATCATACAATGGTTGACCCTAAGGTTGAGGATAAAGGGAAGATCATATCCTAATTTGCATGTTAAAGGGAACTCAAAAAAACTATCCTATAGGGAACATGCAATGAGAGCGAAGTTGTGATCTCAATTTCTAAATTGAGTGACTTATCGATCAACAATTAAAGAGGAAAAACAATAAACATCCTATAGGGAACATGCAATGAGAGCGAAGTCGTGATCTAAATTTCTAAATTTTGTGACTCATCAATCAACAATTAAAGAGGAAAAGCAATAAACATCCTATATGGAACATGCAATGAGATCAAAGTCGTGATCTCAATTTCTAAATTGAGTGACTCATCGATCAATAATCATAACACATGCATTAGACAAAAAAACCAGAGGGCCTCCTGACATATATCAACAACAGAGGTCCCATCATGCAATCATAGAATTATGCAAAATGAAAATGAGAGAAAGGAGGTAGTACAATACAATCAACTATCTGTAGCAATCAAGCAAGAATAAAAGAAACCTAGAGAAACTTCAAGCAAGCTGGCATCAGTAGACAACTTGAGTCAGCAATTGCACCATCAAGATGTAAGTAATTTATCAGATATGAACAAATCCCATGGGAAATGTATGGCATTCACAATCATAGATATGTGTATCCTGCATAAACCATCAAGCATGCCAAACACAAAAATAATGCCAATATAATAAACTGTGTTCCACAAATAAAGTGGAACACAAAAGCCTCAAGCCAAAAGTGGCAACTTTCTCAGAGTACCTCACATATTCAACAACCAAGTTAGTATTCCAAAAGGTGAAGAAGTGAGAATAACATGGTGGCAATTACCAAATATTAGACACTATAAACAAGAAGAGACAAGCATATGCATAGATTAGGTCAAGAGAATCAGAGGAATGTTGCTCTTTCCTATCACCATGTTGAATTGACAATTGAGTATCAATCAAGGATCATAAGAGCTTGAGAATAATATGAACAAGAACCATGGAGGTCAGTAGCAAACATATTTTAATCATGCATAGCTAATTCAATCACAACTTCATGAACACAATAGGAAATGAAACCTACATAATGCATTAGATGGATCAAAATATTCAAACATGAGGCTTTTAAATGGAATGGCTTGAGCTAACATGGACAAGTCAGAATCAACATGATCATTAGGTTCCCAAATATAGGCCTCACTCAAGTTCATTGGCCATCAAACAAATTGCAATAAGACATGCAAACATAATTGGGTACCTTCACTTCAAAATTACACCAAAAATAGAAAAAAAGATCCATAATTCAAACCAAAACTATCTTAACATCTTGGAAGTGTTTAGAGGTCATAATGCAAGCCCTAAGCTCATGAATAATTGGGGAAGAGGCCAAATGAAGTGAAAAGTTTAAGACTAGTTGGCAAAACCACCAAACTAGACAAGTTTTCAAAATTATTTGTGGAAAAATGTCAAACCAAGTCAAATAATTCAAGAAAAATGGTTTTCAAATTCCCATCACAATCATGAACCATGATCAAGACCTGAAATCCAATAAAAGTCCAAGGCACAAGGGGTTTGAACATGAAACTTGCACCATAAGCAACAAAACCCTAGATTTTGACTTTTAATCCTAAATATTATTTAAATAGGATCAAAACTCAAACAAAACAAACCAACGTCATGCAAAATACCAAGAAACCCTAAATGTCATAAAATACATTTTTTTATATTTTTTTTTGAATTAGGAAGAGTCAAGAAAGAAATTAATATGCAAACAAATATGTAATTAATAAATATCCACATATCAAAATGATATTTAAATCAAAAAGTCAGAAAAATGCCCAACCAAAATTATATTCAAATATTAGGGCTAAAAACATACATCCCTGAATTTTTTGTGAATTTTTGGATAAAAGGAAAATATTAAAAAGCAAAAAAACAAACAATTAATAATGGAATTATTATTTAAGGGCAAGAAAATGTAAACCATAACCAAAAATCACAAAAAAGGAAAAACAAAAATATGATCAGATTCTATGATTAAAAACAAGATTACATGATTTTTTTTGGAATTTTTGAATTAATAGAAGTATTAAAGATAAAAAAAACAAACAAATATTACAAATATCCTTTGAAATTAAATATAAAAATAAAAAATAAGAAAAAAGATGAACCAAAGTCAGAGTCAATTTTCACATTATTTTGAGAGTCTAGAACATTTTTTATGGAATTTTTTGGATCAAGGAAATATTAAAATAAAAATAAACTTTGATCAATTAATTAATTAAACCTAACAATTTTTGAACCAATCAAAAATATTTTCAAAAAATTATCATAAAAATACACAAAGTCAGGAATATTATTTTGAATTTAAGATAATTTTTTCAGAATTTTCCAATCATTTTTGAGCAAGAAATAAAATCATGGAAATCAATTTATAAAACGAAAATTCAAATAATACAAAAATTTCAAACGGACCAATCATGATGTGCCACCACATCATCTTCAACCTCCGGATGTTCAAAAAACACGCGCGTCTTCTCAGGATTAGGGCTCACTTTCAGATCAACATAACATGCTCAATTTTGCATCATTTTTTATGAAATCAAAGGCAAATCAAAGCTAGCATGGCAAGGAATCCATAACAATTCAAATTAAATCAAATCATCAATCACATTGTCCACAATCAAGCCATGAACATGAGCAAAAACATTCTGCATCGTGAGTTTCAGAATATTCAAACATGCATAATTCATCAAATTAAACGCTATAAAGCTTCAGAATTATTCCATAGACTTCAAACAACATGATTATGAACTTAAATCACACGAAGCATGGCTAGAAATCAGAATTCAAAGTTGAGAATTCAAACCTTTGAGAGAAAATGGATCTACTGTCTCCTTCACTCCAGTTGCAATCCAAGCTTCGATCTACAATCCTTATCACTTGGACAAGAGAATGCAAGAAGAATTGGCCAAAACGCGCGAGGGAGGTGGAAGAATCGAAGAAAAATACAAAGCTACAAGCTATGGAGTTTCTGACTTTGATTGATGAAATGAAGCACGAACCCTTCAAACTGAGGCTTGCTTCTCAATATATAGAGCATCAGGAGGAGGGTAGGATAGGTTTTTCGTGCTGAAAGCTCTTGGAATCAAATAAATCTTCTTTTTGCCAAAATCAAGTATGCACATGCAGCCTTGAAATCCCTCGTGCGTTGGCTTTCTTTTTGCATGCATTTTAAACCATTTTTCCTCAGGAAGAGATTAGCAACAAGATTAGGACTTAAATCCTTGCATTAAGCTTGTGTTGGTGATTAGGCAATTTTGAGCAAGTTTTTGCAAAACCACGAATTCCTTGTTCCTTTGCCCATGTGCAGCTCAAACTTTGGCATGATGGGCCTCAGCATGTCACAAATTACCAATGGGCTTGATTAGAAGCCAAGAGAATGACTAAAACTTGAGTTTGCAAGAAATGGCCATTTTGCATATTTGCCAAATTTCAATAAAATGCCCCAAAATTCCAAAACTCACAACTTGCTCATACTTTTGAGTTTTGACACAAATGACTACAATTTGGAAAGGTATTGAAAAGATCTACAATCCCCTATTTTAGAGTTTTTGCAATTGAATCTATTAAGGTCCTCAAAATTTGGCTTGAAATTCACTAAATTTGAAAAATGACCTATAATTTTGTGACTTCAAGAATCATAACTCTTGATTCCTTGCCAATTTGGACATGACACAAAAAGGAGATGAAAGATCATTCTCTTAGCTTTCCAAACATATTTCATTTGCATCTTCTTGATCAAGGATGAATAAAATATGATTTTTTTGAAATTAGGCCCTTATTTTCCAAAATTAGTAACTTTTAGGATTTCTTCAAGAATAAGTTTCAACCCAAACTCCAATCTCTTTGATCCTATGACCAAAATGGACTTGAAATATGAAAAGTACATCCTTGAATTAATGGTTGGCCAAAAATTCACTTGGTCAACTTTGACTGATTTTGACCAAAATGATCATTTTGCCCCTCTGAATCATTTGATCCACTTCCCTTCAAAATTGATGATCAAAACTTCAAACATATGATCTCCCAAGCATACAAAGTCCATGTGCAAAGTTTCACTTCAAAATTCTCAAGAAAAAATGATGAAAACCAAAACCCTAATTTTGGTCAATCACATTAGGAGACTGATGAATTATCTTCAAAACTTCAAATCCTCTAGGCATCTTGACCAATTTCTTGTATAAAGATCTTTCAAATGTCAAAGAAATGTTGTTGTTTCCAAAATCAAGACTTGTGCCTTGGCCAATAGCCTTAATCAAGCAAAACCCTAATTTGATTGGTGCATCCAAAGAGTGATTTCACTTGTGATCAAACATAAGCTCCAATCTTCTGGGAGTCCAAAGAGATGAATAAAGCATCTTGAGATATGCCATAACCTTTGAGCTTGAAAGATTCAAAAGTTTAGATGATAATATTCTACTTGAGCAACTTGTCAATGCAAACAACCTTCAAGGCTTGAGGAAGACTTGATAACCAAAGTACTTTGATCCTATCACAATGTATGAATGCAATGCACTATGATGTTCATGATGAAACATAAGCCTAAATCAAGAGGGTAAATTTTGGGGTGCAACAGCTGCCCCTATTCAAACATCTTCAACATGATAAGTGAGAAAAGTGATAACTTTTGAGCGTTCAGGGTTGACGATGTTTGAATACGAAAGAACCCAAAAACTTACACTCTTGAAAGAAACTGAAACAGAAACCCCTGAGATATGCATCAAAATGAAGCTGCAACGCAGGTTAAAACAGGACAAAAACAAAGAAGAGTAGACGCAACTAAACTTCCGGACAAACGTGTCAGGGCAAAACTGGGCTTCAAAAGGGAGGGGTGAGGAAAAACTCAACCAAAAGAGTATAGACAAGACTAAGCTCTGTAACAAAAACGTACGCGGGTGAGGAGACGAAACTTTGAGCTCGACCCAAAGCAAAGTGGCTAGAGTGCGCGATTCTAGGAGCACTTGCTAATCTCAACCAAGATAGACAATATGAAGGAACTGAAAGAATCTCAGAAATGAGGAACAAAAGCGAGACAAAACTCAACTCAAAGACTAGTTAGACGAAACTAAACTAGATGAGTACCAGGACGAAACGGGATTTCACACACGGGTAACGAGGCGAAACTCGACCCAAAGCGAAGTGATGATAGCGCATGTTTCTCAGAGCACTTGCTGGTCTCAGATCAATGGATGAACAACGACAAAAACTTATAGGAGAATCCAAGGAACAAAGGAGACTGATTTCAAACCAGGGATGCAACACGAACACTGCACTCAGTAAACAAACATCGTAAAAGAGTCAAGGGTAGGAAAGTAAGAACGAGACGAAACTCGACTCAACAACTAGTTAGACGAAACTAAACTAGATGAGTACCAGGACGAAACTGGATTTCATGCACAAGCGATGATGTGAAACTCGACCCAACGCGAGGAGATTAGGGCGTACACCTAAAAACCCGCAAAAAGAGAATATCAGGACGAAACTGGTATTTGAAAGGTGCATCAATAGACATTGGAATGAACCAGAGAGGGTAGTAAAGACTAAACCCGAGAAGACTGTGCCAGGGCGAAACTAAGCTATAGTCAAAAGTAGACACTCAAACAAATAAATGACTGACGTCAATAGGATATTGGTATAGAGAGGAAACTGAGATAATGAGGACGAAGACCTCATTGGGGATTTAACCCGAAGTATTAGCAAAATCACTGGGGATGACGGAAACAATAATGGCTTATGTTCCGATGCATGTTTTGAATTCTTTTTTTTATAGCGCAATGCTCCATATAAAGGAAATGCTACGCGTTTTGGTAGATGCAATGTAATGATGTATGTTTAAAAGTCTCACTGGGCGAATGGCCAATTGAGAAGCCAACAATTGAGGAGTCAGCATCTGACATGACTTGCAAAAATAAATTGCAAAGTCCAAAGGAGAGGAGAAAATACGGGGAACCGCTAGAGACAGAACCTCGAAGAGATGGAGCTTTGCGGAGAAACAAACGAGCAACCAGCAGAAACGGGCCACAAACAAAGAGAGGAGCTGCAAAAATAAATTGCAAATTCCTGGGGAAGATCAGGTCGACACTGCAACTTCCGGAAAAGGACGAAAACCTTCTGTTGGGGGAACAAAACTCTGCTGAAGAGGTGGGACTTCACTGGAGAGATAGAAATCTGTTGAAGATTATCTTGCTGGAGAGATATTCTCTTGGAATGCAACCAAAGGACGAATCCTCTATTGGCGAATCCGTTGGGAAGCTGAAACTTCCAGAATGTGGATTCCTGCTTAACGACTCTATTGGGGACAAACGGCATATCCCAACCTGAAGTCTTGAAACGAGGTTTTTTGAAAGAAAATCCATGGAGTAACAAAACCTTGCTGCTGAAACGAAACTTCACTGAGGAAAGAAAACTTCACAGGGGATAAGAAGCTTCACAGGGGATAAGAAGAAGAAGAAAGCCGAACATTCCCTTTTTGACCATCATTAAGCTCTTTACAGGTATTCAATGTGTAAACCTTTTTTTTTGATGTCAAACAGCTGTTTTGCATACAGAAAAATGTTTATTGAGAATGATAGACCTGATGCAATAATTGTTTAAGCCTTGAAGTTGAAAACTTTAACAAAATGCCGCATCTCTGTTGTGAACGAATCACTGGCTAGAGTGCAAAAATGTTTTAAACTTTTCTTTCCCTTTTTGAAAAACGAGTCAAAACGCGGGTGATAAGATAGCAACATGGCTATGCAACACATATTTGGGGAGTTTAGGAAACGTTATCCCGTTATAATATGCTTTCGAGTTAAACCTCTATTTCAGTTAGGACTTTTAGAGGTTGTAACGTGGCCTGGTTCGAGGTTCTTTTGAAAAATAGTTTTTCAAGGCTCAAGTTATTTGGTGCCACCCCCTTCGTGATATTCTCCTATCCTAAGTTCAGCTGATTTATCACAAACATTCATCTTTCAAAAGGATTTATAATGGCTGAGTGATCACGACAAATCCTCCAACATGATTGTCGAAAATTTTGCTGCTTTGATTTTTTTTTGACATTATTGTTCTTCCTTTGATGAAAATTTTATTGAATATTTTCCTTTATTTTTTTTTCTTTTTTTTGTCCTTTTAGGCTCTCTTTTCCCTAACTTTTTCCTGGACAAAATCTCTTGAATTTCCATTTTTGGGAGTCCAGCGGGATGCCCTAACTTTTGCCTAAGCGACTTGTTTTCAAGTTTCGACTTAGCGGGACTTTTAGTTTCTTTCTTATTCATGCTTTCCATTTTGAACAAGTCAATGTGACTTTAGGTCTTTTGAACTTTTTCCTCCTTTTTCTTTTTTTTCTTTTTGAAAACAAATGCCTCATTCCTTGGTCGGCGAGGGATAGCCATTATTGTATCGATTCGATCTCGACCTTAAGACTTTTGTGAGGAAATGAAAATTATGGTTTACACATTTTTGATCTTATGATTTGCAAGATAAAGTGTGATGATCCTCAAATAGGACATTCCTTCTGAAATTTGAACATTTGGGCAAATCAACTGAACATCTACCCTGCCCCTGGTTAAAAAAAGGTTTATTTTTCTTTTTCAAACAGAAAGAAAAACTCCTACTTCGAAGGCTCAGAGGGGTTAACGAGGGTCTAGCTCCCTTATATCTCCAGTGTTTGGGGATTGAAACAATGCCTGTACATCGTCAACAGGGTTCTACTCGAAAGCATACCACTACATTCACTGTTTTTTTAGCTAAACTCCTTCCTCCCAATTCTTGGCCATGCAGAAGAATTGGCACACCTGGTATCAAAATTCCCAAAAAACAATTGAAGAGTGATATTGTATGAATTTTTTTTCAAGACAAAAACATTCAACGCATCAAGACTGACATTCAACTATAAACAAAATCCTATATGTAGACAATGCTTAAAACAATCAATCAAGATGACACATGAGAGCACGACAAAGAAACGTAATAAAAGCCATTATGAGGAAGAAGTATCTCCGACTAGGTTCACCGGTCCTGTCGACCTGCCGTAACCTTGACATTACCCTGACCTATGATCCTTACCAACGGCCCGGGGATGTGAAACAAAACCGCAAGGCAAAAAGCATAAAAGAGTGAAAGAGAAGTCCACCAAACAGAGAAACCAACATGCCCCTTGCACAACAGTGGTGATGTTTCTTACCCGCATTTCAAGCGATCGACCAACCACGACTTAGATTACCATATCTATGTAAGGGATACAAAGTTTATATGCTCATGCTTATCAAAAATATTGGACGTTTTTGCAAACAAAATAGTAAAAAGAGAGAAAAGAAAAGCATGCGTATACTTGAAAGAAGATATTCTATTGATTTGGAAAAAATCAGCCTGTGGAAAAGGCATTAACATTTGGAAGCAAGAAATTACAAAATTAAAACAAACATGTGTTTACAAATGGCAATGTGAATGTGAATATCCATCGAGTCCCAACTTTGCTATGACTCTGATGAGTCTCATCTTCCTGCTTTTAGATAGATCATCCTTGGGTTAGCTTCGAGCTTATGCCAGGTGACGGAATGAAGGAAAGAAACAAAAGGTTCATGCTGAGCATAGTCATTTGCTTTAAGTCCCTATCTTTTGCCTGAATCGCCCTTTCGGGTTTTCGATTCACCAGGACACCCCTCTTTTGCTTAAACCGTCCTTTCGGGTTTTCAGTTTAGCGGGTTTTTATTATTTTTTATGAAAAGTATTTTTTAACTACGTCAACATTTACAGGGAGAGGGAAGTACTCTCCATCCATAGTCGTGAGCATCATCGCTCCTCAAGAGAAAACTTTTCTTACCAAGAAAGGACCTTCATAAGTCGGAACCCACTTGCCCCTGGGATCTCCCTGGGGAAGAATTATCCTCTTGAGCACAAGGTCGCCTGGTTTGTAACACTAAGGTCGCCTGCCCGAAGGATTTTCTTTGCCATAGTGTGTCCACTGGAATGTGTTCCGAAGATCCCTTCATGTAGCTCTTCCATGATCTTTTCTGCTTCAGTCTTATCCACACAACGCAGTAAGGTCGAATCATGGTTTCGCTTATACAGAATTCCGTTGCTAAGGAAGAACTTCGCTGCGAACCTTCTCAGAAACTTCTTATCGTTGACAGATGCACCTTCAGGGTATTCCTGAGCTTCCAAATATCTCTTCACCTCATGGTACCAAGGCTTCTCAGTCACCAATTCAGTCTCAAGATCACAACAGTATGCCGGTTCGTCCAGTTTCCAGATGATGATTCGGGGAGCCTCATTGTCCCATTTGACCTTGAACATGGAAGACATCGTAGCTAACGCGTCCGCTAACTGATTCTCCTCTCTTGGGAAATGTTCAAAGGTTATCTCTGTGAAGTAGGGGATCAAGGTCAATACACATTCTCTGTAAGGAATAAGATTCGGATGTTTCGTATCCCACTCTCCTTTGATCTGATTGATCACGAGAGCGGAATCTCCGAAGACACTCAGAAACTTGATCCTTAAGTCGATCGCAGCTTGGAGACCCATGATGCATGCCTCATACTCCGCCATGTTGTTGGTGCAGTTGAAACATAGCCGGGCAGTAAGTGGGGTATGAGTGCCTTGGGGGGATATGATTACAGCGCTGATACCATTACCCAAAGCATTGGAGGCTCCGTCAAAGTGCATAGACCATCGGGATCCTTCCTCAGGTCCTTCATCCGGTCCAGGTACTTCACAATCAGTTACTATCATGATGCTCTCATTTGGAAACTCGAAGTTCATTGACTGATAGTCGTCTACTGCCTGATGTGCCAAGTGGTCTGCCAATACACTTCCTTTGATGGCTTTCTGGGTTGTGTACTGGATGTCGTATTCTGTCAAGATCATTTGCCATCTCGCTATTCTCCCAGACAGAGCAGGCTTTTCAAATATGTACTTTATAGGATCCATCTTTGAGATCAACAAGGTAGTGTGAGTCAGCATATACTGTCTCAGCCGGCGAGCAGCCCATACCAAAGCGCAGCAAGTTTTCTCAAGCAGTGAGTATCGGGTCTCACAGTCGGTAAACTTTTTGCTAAGGTAATAAATGACATGCTCTTTTCGGCCAGACTCGTCATGCTGCCCCAGCACACACCCCATTGAGTTGTCAAGTACTGTTAGGTATAGTATCAGAGGTCTCCCCTCAACCGGTGGCATAAGAATGGGTGGTTCTTGAAGATACTCTTTGATTCTGTCAAAAGCAGCCTGACATTCATCATTCCAACGTACTACCTGATCTTTCTTCAGCAGCTTAAAGATTGGTTCACAGGTAGCGGTTAGATGCGAGATGAACCGAGCAATGTAATTCAGGCATCCTAAAAAGCCTCTGACCTCTTTCTCTGTCTTAGGAACTGGCATCTCTCGAATGGCTTTAACCTTGGCAGGGTCCACTTGAATACCCTTGTCACTTACAACGAAGCCTAGCAACTTTCCAGATCTGACCCCGAAGGTGCACTTGTTCGGGTTCAACCCCAGCTTGTACAGTTTCAGACGGTCAAACAATTTCTGCAGATGATCAAGGTGTTCTTCCTCAGTCTGGGACCTTGCGATCATGTCGTCAACATACACTTCTATCTTATGATGGATCATGTCATGAAATAAAGCAACCATGGCACGTTGGTAGGTTTCCCCAGCATTTTTCAGTCCAAAAGGCATGACCTTGTAGCAGAAGGTGCCCCACTGAGTAACAAAGGTAGTCTTTTCCATGTCTTCAGGAGCCATCTTGATCTGATTATAACCTGAGAAACCATCCATGAAAGAGAACACCTTATGCTGAGCAGTATTGTCAACAAGGACATCAATGTGAGGTAGGGGGAAGTCATCCTTGGGGCTAGCCCTATTCAGATCCCTGTAATTGACACACATTCTGACCTTTCCATCTTTCTTAGGTACCGGCACCACATTAGCAACCCACTGAGGGTAAGAAGTCACTGTAAGGAACCCGGCATCAAACTGTTTCATAACCTCGGCTTTGATCTTTTCAGACATCTCTGGACGCATACGGCAGACCTTTTGCTTGACCGGAGGGCAGTCTTCCTTGGTAGGCAAGTGGTGGACCACAATGTCAGTATCCAACCCGGGCATGTCTTCGTAGGACCAGGCAAAGATCTCCACATAATCATGTAACATATGAGTCAACCGTTGCTTCACGCTGAGCTCTAGGTTGGCACCAATCTTAACCTCCTTCCTGTCTGTATCAGTACCCAGATTTATCGTTTCCACTGGCTCTTCATGTGGTTGAATTGCCCTCTCTTCCTGGAGTAACAGTCTTGCAAGCTCTCCAAGCACTTCGCAATCATCTTCACCTTCGTCTTCGGCTAAGTTGACCGGATTTTCGAAGTCATAACTGGCAGTAGCAGAGTCGTTACCAGTGAGATCCAGAGTGGATTGAAACCTGTATGAGTGAGTGTGTGTAAATACAACTGTTTTGCAATATATAAAGAAAGGAAAGAAAGAAAAGGAGCATAAGAGTTGAAATGCGAGAAAACGTCCAAGGTCTTTATTCATGATATATGAAATGACAATTAATATACCCTCACAAATGAAGCCACGGTGCCCCGGGTAAGACACCGGGCCATAGAGTTTTAAGTCATTGTTTATTATAAATAACAAAACAAAGGAGTTTATTACTGCGTAACAAAAGTAACAGGAGTATGATCTTTAGCAATCCAATTGGTCAATCCACCATCAATCGTCGGGTAGATCCAGCTATCGAACTCTGATTCTTCCACCTCATCTTTATTCCCAATAGCATTCACCCCTGGGTTGGTAATGAGCACAGGAGGTCTTCTGATCTTTGCCTTGCGCACAGCCTTCTGACCCTCTGCAGTAAAACCCAGTCCAAACTAGTCAGTTTTAGGTGTAAAATCAGGGAGCCTGCCCCAGTTAGCACATTCACCTTTCTTGATCACAGCCCGGGCATCCTTCAAGGAAGCCATCTTCAAAGGAACATCCTCTTCAGCCACTGTTTCCGCTGCTGCCAATGTTGGAGGTACCTCTTCGAAATGCTGAAAGGGGGTTTCAATAAACTCCCCGTCCATCTCAATATATCTGAAGGAATTCAAATGGCTCACCATATACTCCTCCTCTCCCTGTATAGTGACAACCTTCCCTCTGACGGGGTACTTGAGCTTCTGGTGTAGGGTAGAGGTCACTGCCCCAGCTTTGTGGATCCAAGGTCGACCCAGTAGACAAGAATACAATGGACGGATATCCATCACATAGAAAGTAGAGTCGAATACTTGAGAACCCACACGAATAGGAATGTCCACCTCTCCATGAACCATCCTCTTGGAACCGTCAAAGGCTCTGACGATGATATTGCTAGGTTTCAGCTCCAGGCCTTCACAATCCAAACGGTCTAAGGCCTTCTTGGGTAGCACATTCAGGGAAGAACCGGTGTCCACCAACACGTGCGCAAGAGTAGTTCCCCTGCATTCAATAGAGACATGCAAGGCATCATTGTGGTCCTTTCCCTTAGCAGTAAGGTCAGCATCCGAGAAACCCAAACCATTGTCCGCTGTTAGATTGGCTACGCAATCAGTAAACTGGACTGCAGATGTCTCCTGTGGCACATGGGCCGTCTTGAAAAATGAAATCAGGGCCTTAGCATGGGCCTCTGAGCACAATAGTAAGGAGAGCATAGAGATTTTGGAGGGGGTGTGATCGGTGGATCTGGAACTGACTGTTTAACGCTGGTTCGCGAAATGTCGCGGAAGCAAGAGTCGCCACCGTCTTTTATTTTCTCCAAATGGAAAGGACAAAAGCACAGAAAAATTCCTTAAAGAGATTGCTCTCGGTTCGGGAGGTAGATTATAGAAAGGGAAGGTGTTAGCACCCTTTCTATCCATGGTTATCCATGGGCTCTTAGATACTTGCTCATTGTGTTTTCAAAAATGGTTTGTTTGCTTTTCAACTGTGGGTTTTAAAAAGTTTCTTTGAAAATTCCAGTTCGACTCTTGTATCAGTCCTCAAGAGTGTTTGAAAAATTGCTTTCGAAAGCTTTTTGAAAAGTGTCGGTGTGAAAAGTATTTTTTGATTTGTTTTGAAATTAGAGCAAGTATCTATGAGTTCTCTACCTACCCTAAGGAATTCGTCTGTGTAAATGTCCTTAAAAGTAGTGCCATCCCACCATTGAGAGGTAGGTAGCACCACCATTGGAGGTGTTCGGGTCAATTCGATTAAGGGACATGGTGATCACCAGAGCAATGGGAAGACACCTTAGAAGCTACCCTCATGCCAGGTTCCCGGATCATGAGGACTTACTAAGACATCCTCTACTCGATGATCACCTTTCGAGGCAAGGCAACAGTGAGGTGTACCCTAGGGGTGGTGTGTGCGATTCGTGTGTCGTTTTAATTGATATTTGTCTTGTCATATTATTGGTTTTCTACGCTTGATTTTATTTAAGGCCATTCATTCTTGCATGCTTGGTTTAACAGTTAAAATATTTGCGGGAAAAGTAAATCTAAAACTATTACAAATGGCGCGGGTCCACATCGCCAAAATTAAACCGGACCCGATTTGACAAAAAATAAATAAAGCAAAAGTGCGAAATGTAATTGTTACAAAGCTTTGGGAGAGATACATAATTATTTAAATGACATAAAATAAATATGCGAAATTAAATAGAAATTAAGAACATGGGCGTTGGACCCTTTTGCAAAATTAAATTAATATGATGAAATTAATTAAGAGAAAAGAAATTGTTTTTGTTTTGTGGTGTTTTTTTTATATTTTTAGATTTAATAAAAAAAAGAATTAATTAAAATTAACTAACCCTAATTCTAATGGTTTTTAAGTTATTAAGAAAAATATTGAAATTTTTAATCTAAATGAAACCCTAATTAATTATGTACAATTTTAATTATGAAAAATAAAATAAATAATATTATAGTGACAAAAGAAAAAATTAAAAGGTGAAAAAATTGTTCAAACCCTAGTTCTATGTATTTTTTAGATTTTTATTGAAAAGAATTAATATTAAAACCCTAATTTACACTAAATTTATTTGCGCACATTTATTTATGAAAATATTAGAAATAAAAATTATTTATTATATTTTTTATCTTTTCTGATTTTTAGGCTTTTTTTGTATTTTGTAAAAATAACTAATTAAATCAAAACAACAAAATAAATAAAATAATAATTAAAAAAAATAAAATATGAAGAAAATTGCAAACCAGGGGGGGGGGGGGGGGTTCAGGCCCTAATTGTGAGGTATGCTTTAGGAATTCAGGCCCACTAAGCCATGGGTCCATTTGACTTTTGCTGGACGCGTGTGATGCGTTGACTGGGACTTAGTGTGCTCTTCAACCTTCAGCCTTTGGATTGACATACTGGACGCGTGGCCAGCTGGATCTTGGAGGTGTATCATGGAACGACAACGTTAACCTGCATATGATTATTATTTGAAAAATAATATGAGAGATTATGAAGACCTGGGACTCGAACCCAGGTCATGGACTTCACCAATTCTTATGCTTGCCAGCTGAACCAAATTGCTTTTCTGTAATTAATGTAACAAACAAATATAATGAAATAAACAATACGTTAGTGGGTCTTTGCGCGCGAAAACTTGAATAGGCCTATCACCGTGTGCCACGGACTCATCTTCTTCATCATCCCTGAAAGATAAAAATATTAGGCAACAGTTTCTTATGCATTTTATTAGGCCGGTTTTGGAAAAATAACGATTAGGTCTCAGGGCTCTATAAATTGAGCGCGAATATGAATTCTTCTTCGTCCAAGCTTGCTGGTTTGAATGGTGGTGGTTTGGAGTCTTAATTTTTCCTCGTTTCAAAAGCCCTAATTCCCAACCCTGTAAACCCTAGGGATCGACCATGGTGAAATCTTATATACAGCATAAAAATCAAATTGAATGCATTGGTTAGTTTCAGGACAAGGTGATAAACATGAATCAACAATTAAATTTCACAAAGAATGCCTAGAATATGATATACGATTATGAGTTTTTTGCTGTACAGTTTAAGTTCAATATACCAACTCTTGAGGTTTTGATGGCTGTGCTTGATTGGAACGTGATCAGTAGACCTTGAGGAAGCTGTTGGAATAGAAATCGTGCTTTGAAAATCCCCTAAAAAGCTGTTTTCAGAATTGAGTTTATGGAGAAAAATTTCAAGTTTGTAATGGCCTTTCTTGCGCAGCTGAGAGTCTCCCTGCCTTAGGGTTATGATCCTGGCATATATATGAATCAATTAGGTTAACAAATTGGATCCAAATCTCTTGTAATCATTGATTGAATATTTGATTTTTTTAAGATCTTTTTCCATATCTTTTTCACATGTTTTTGTATCAATTAGCATCCAATTAAGCCAAATCTTTCCATAATTGTGCAAGCACGAAATATTGAGTTCAAAACATGCATGAAAAGATTTATTAGGTCAAGTTATATATTTTTCACATATTTAAATGATTTAAATGAATCAATATGAATAATAATTCAAATAAATAAATAAAAAATGAGAAAATACTTCCCTTTGGGCCAAGTGGTCGTGCACATGCTTGGAATGATGAATCATGGAAGAAAAATGGACCCATTAGCAATTTTAGGTCATTTGAAGTAATGTTGACTTTTCAAAATATCCAAAAATTTCCCAACTTCCACAAGGCATAACTTGCTCAATTTTTAAGCTTTTCTCATGTTCTTGGACATTTTGGAAAGGTCTTTGAGTCCTCTAACCAATGCCTTTGGTCCCATGTCATTTTGATTTACCAATCTCAAGTTATGGCCTTTGACTTAAAGTCCCTTTTTGTTGACTTTTGAAAATGACCTATAATGTTGAAATTGATAACTTTTTGTGAGAGCATTTCTTGGACTTGAAGTATGAAGATGAGTTGTAGGAAATGTCTTTCTCTTCAAAATGAGCTTTGGATGGAATTTTTCTGATAATCCATGTGAAAGTTATGCCCTGGTCAATTTCAGTTGACTTTTTCAGTTGTCCAAATAAGGAAACTTTTGCATCTTGGTGATTTCTGAGCCAAATTTTGAGAATCATGATCAAGAATTGATCAAATGATGTTTGTGGCTTCAAAATGATATGTTGACCAAAAATTTGAACTTTTGACTGTCAAATGACCATTTTGCCCCTACAGTTGACTGTAGTGCAATTTAGGATTTTGACTGTGCAATTTTGAGCTGAATGCCTTGAAACTTGATATGAGGATGCTTGACCATATTTGTAAGCATGTGAGACTTGAATGGACCTTTGAAAACTTCATTTTCTTGATCAGATCACAAACCCTAGTTTTGACTGTATAGGAGCTCTTTGCACTGTGCAACCCTTGGGGAATTTTGTGACTTGGCTTGGCAATTTCTTGGAGAATATGGGAGGGCAAATTTTGGGGTGCAACAGGGGGTATGCCCCAGCTTCTCAACAACATTAAAGTCACTCTTCTTGATTATTTTCAGAATTTCCTCCATCTCTTGTTGGGAGGCCTCAACATTCACAGATTTTGGTGCCTCCATCCGGGCAGGCTCATCTTCAATCCCTTTGCCCCGAGCATTAGATGACTCGACAGCAGGGGAAACAACTTGATCAGAAACGGGAATAGGTACACTTGTAGGTGTTATAGTGAGGGGCCTTCGAATAGCTGGTGGTGCAATGTCAGGCGAGAAGAGCCTGCCATTGCGGGTTACTTTGGCCGGACCAGTGATATTGCTGATGCTGGTGCCATTGTTGAACTCTTGCTTTATACCATGTACATACACATCTGCCCCATAGTGCCATGGGACAGCCTTATCAGATTCATAGGGGAGAGGCCCCGGAACAGTAATCACAATGGGTGCGACAGTCATGATTTTAACCGGCTTCCTTGGGAGAGCCTTGATCAGATTATTGAAAATTGTAACAACAGAAACTTCTTCTACCGGAACAAACTGAACAGTAATCTTCTTGAACAGAATCTCTTTGGTGTCCATCAGGCTTTGGATGCCCAACTTCAGCAAAGGACAACCAGAAAGGGAAACAACATAGAAAATGCAACCTTCACTACAACCCGGAAATAAACCGGCCAGTAATAGGTTCCTCTTAACAATCATCAGAGGAGTAGCTACATCATTTACAGAAACGACATACACATCTTCATCAACGGCATTTACTCCATGCTGGGGCATAGGAGCAGTCACCACATTTGGCCTCTCAGGCGCTTCAAATTGTATCTCTTTTGCGTCAATAAGGTCTTGCACCTTATTCCTTAAGGCCCAACAGTCATCAGTGGAATGCCCCGGGCTATCGGAGTGATAAGCACAGCGAGCATTTGGATTATACTTGGGAGAGGCAGTATTCACAACCTTCGGGGCCTCTCTAACAGTCACCAAATTGGTGGATAATGTTGTACCCCAAAATTTGAAATCGCATCTTTTCACAAAAGGCAACAATTTCAAGCATTTCCTGACTTTTTTAAAACTGACTCAAGAATCGGACAAACAGACTTTTCTCGTCAGTCAAACCAAAATTAGGGTTTTATTGATTTTTAGGGCTCTGGATTGTTTCACACAATTGGCTTAGGGTTGTGGTTGATTCTGGCGCATTTTGATCAGGCGAACGTTATTTGGCATTTAATCAGGAATTAAGGTTTTATGGACATATTCTCAAAAAGATTAAAATTCCACAGCACTTCGCAAGTTATTCCAAGGTTTAGGTTGAATTCGCATTGTTTTGACTTAATCAGTAAAAGAGGCAGTTGGGTTGAATTCATGTTGTTTTGTTTGAGCCAGTCAAAAGAAGTATGCAGTTTGGAATTACAGTGTTTGGCAAAAGAATCAGGGAAAAAGGAATGCGCTTGATCAGTTTATTTTGGTTTACTGCTGCTTTGCTTTGGATATTGGAAAGGACAGATTTAATTGGTCAATTACTAAAACATTGTTTTATTTAAATTATTTATTATTCTAAATTAAGTGATTGAAATTTAGTTTTCAATTATTTTAATTCAAAGAGTTTTAAATAATAAATAAACAATAAAGAGAGAAAACAGAATTAAACTGGATAATGGAAACTTTTATTTATCTTTAAATTAACTGTACAATTGATGTTTGGAATTTAATTACAAACATTGTTTTTTACATTGATTTAAATTTAAATAAAAAAGGGAAAACTATCCTATTTAGTTCTAATTCTTCAATCTTCACTTCGCTCCGGTGCTCCGTTATTCATCTGCAAAAAGAAAAGAGAAAAGTCAAAAAGCAGTTAAATTGAAAATACAGATAAAATTTGCAATCATCATTAAGGGCCACTGATTGGGATCAGTTAACCCTCTCTGCAAATCACGGGATTTCTCCCGGTTCACAAAGAGGGAAGAATTTTATCATGAATGCAAAATGTCAAAATGCATAATTTTAAAAATGTCAAACTGCATAGTTCAGAAGCAAGTTCAAACCAAACTGAAAATCCAATTCCAACTTTCTATCAAAAGCCAAAGGTACAAACTTACTGTAAAAAATGTCAAGAAATCTACCCAAGCTGTCAAAAGAAGATTTGGCAAAGATATGGAAAATACAACATACCACCCTACTGTCAAGCAGAAGCCTAACCACAAGAAAAACACAAGCAAATATACAAAACCCTTACATCTGCTCAAACCATCACAACCTGCCTAAATCCAAAGAGCCTCAACCAAAAACCTAAAACCTGCTGAAGCCTAAGCAATCCCTGCCTAAGCCATCAACCAAAGCCATACCAACATGATGCCAAAAAACCACAAACCTGCCTGAGAACTGCCTAAGCAGAAACACAACTTCCAAACCCAAACATCAAAGCATACTAATTTCTGAACCCACAAGGCCCTCAGAGCTCTGAGTTCATCATAGGGCAACATAAGCAAGCATCACGTTTCAACCGACACAAAGGGGCAAAATCAGAAGAAGAAGGAAAAGGCGTGCACAAGCATCAAGCTCAGAAAGCAACACCAAGCATACATGCAAAACCCCCTCAGAACTCTGAGTTCATCACAGGGTGGAGAAACAAACACCAAAAGCATATTGATCTCAAGGTAAGTTCAGGGCAACGAGAGAAGAAGAGAGAAAATATTCAAAAAAAGCAGCATTCAAGCATTTATCTCAACCATTCATAGGCAACACAAGCGAGGCAACAAAGGCAAGCATACAGAAATATCAAGACAGTAAAGGCGAAAGAGAAGAAGAAAGAGGTAAATCGGGATAAGGTTTTCAGGGCAAATGCAAGTCATCATAAAACCCTAGGAAAGTAAAAGCTACCGAAGCGCAAACCTCAACACCCTCTGCTCGTCCCGGCCTCCTGAGCGCCACATCCCCTATCTCTCCTCCTTCTCCAAGGTCAGGTAGTACGTTCTTCTCCCTCTCTTTTTCTCCTTTACCTCATAATAATAAAAGATTAAGGTTTTAGCTCAAAGCGAATAAACTTGCAATTCGTAAAAAAGGGACATAAGAGACATTGAAAGCAAACCTCGTATCACAAGATCACTGGGCTCATGCCATAGAGGGAAGAGAGAGTTGGGGAGAGCGGCGCTGGTGGCTAGACGGAGGAATCGCTCAGGAAGACGACGGAGAACTCAGAAACGAACAAACGAACGGCGCGCCTAACAAACCCTAAGCCTTTTGTTCCAATTGATACAAAAATCTCTAACCCTAAAACGCTGCTTCAGCAATCAATGGGCCTGACCCGTTTTTTAATTTTCTCTGAAGCCCAACAAAAGCCCTAACCTTCTTATATAAAATAACTCCCTTTTTCAATTAATTATCTAACCTATTAATTTAAAACATTTAATGTTTTTAAACACCATATAGTTCTTTTTTTTCTAATTTAATAGATTTATTATGCTAATACATTAATACATAAAATGCCTAAAAATATGTTTATTTAAAAACACTTCCCTTTTTTATCTAATTTGTACATAAGCAATAAAGATATACTTTTTTTTATAATTAAAGTTAAAAATACCTTTTAATATATATTTGTACATAACACATAAAAATACATTTTTTCTACATCATATATTTAAAATTGAAAATACCTTTCCATTCTTTTAATTAAAATATATTTTGTACATAATAAGTAAATATACATTTTTTGCGTAATTTAAATTCTTAAAACATTTTTGTACATAACAAATGAAAAATACTCTTTTTTATATACATTATGAAAACCTAGAAATATTTTCTTTTCTTAAAACATCATTTCATACATAATTCAATTAGAACTTGAACATATAATTAAAACACATTCCTTTTGTACATATTAAAAAGAAATACAAGATCAATAATTAAATAAACGCTTAATTATTCTTTAGGTTAAGTAAATACCCTAAATACGCATTAAACTCACATTCCGCGCATGTAAATAATCACATACTCATATACTTGTACACTTACACAAATACATTCACAATACCCTAATACACATTAATTTCACCTTGTCGCATTTGTAAATAATCTCATATACTTGTACACTTACACAACACAAATACATTCACATTGCCCTATACACATTTGTTTATCTTATATTTGTATATTCGATATTTACATTTGATCGCAAATTCGATTTGGTTGTAACTTATTGGATACTATAAGTCTCATCCCCATTCATACACATGTACCCCCACTCCCGGATACTATTTGTAATAGCGTAGACTTTACATTTCCGCAATTTACAGTTTTCCAATTATACCATTGTTAGACCTAGGGTTTGCATGTACATAAAATCAAACGCTAGATAACCTAATACAAGACAAATACATGTAATCAATACACAATCACACTTGCACCCTCTAGGGTAATCCCACATGTTGCCTTCCAAAATGGGCCATGCTTGCACGTCGAGAATATTTGGCAAAACAAAATAAAATGATCATAAGTCCCTCAAAGTGTTGCCTAAACGGAATGATCACAGTCCCTTCAAAGCAAATTACCAAAGACACTTGGCACCATTGCATTCATGGTCCATACGATGACCCGCGCCTGTCCCGAATAAACTTCCTAAACGCAAGATTGTCCATCAAATTCAATGGTGGAACAAAATTGTTAAAAAGGGTTAAAACATAACAAAAACCTTTGAGTATAATAGGGTAGACAAAACTCTTAGTTACTTGAGATCAACTTGCAAAAACACTTGCCTTCTTTTCAAAAACCACAATCCACAACACTTTCAAACAAACTCTCAAAACATTTTGAAACATCTTTTCGAAAAGATACACGCCTTTGTAAAATATTCGAGTAAAGAATTGTTACAAGGTTAGCCTAAGACAAGGCATCTTCTTCCAAAACATTTTCAAAAAGCACCCACACACACACCATTTTTCGAACAATCAAAAAATCAAGGCAAGTGATCTAAAAAACCAAGTAACTAAGAGCCCATGGATAACCATGGATGAAAAGGGTGCTAATACCTTCCCTTTTCATATTCTACCCCCCGAACCCACGAAATATCTCAAAAGGTTTTTGCTGTGCTTTTTTTAACCTTTCCTTTAGGATAAAATAAAAAGTCGGTGGCGACTCTTGCTCAACCGCACAAGTGCGAATACGAACGCAAAACACTAGTCAGTTCTCCCACCGTATCACAGAACTGGCGACTCTGCTGGGGATAACTACTCAAAGTGGGGTTACCTTAGGGTTTAGATCACCTATTGTTTTCAATTGATTGCTTTGTTTGCTTTTACATTTGTGGGCTTTGTATCGGAGTTTCATAGATCCTAACCCGGATTTGGGGGAAACCTTTTTAGGTAGCATAATCTATGAGGGACCTGTCCGGGGTATACTGACATGGGTGAAGCAGTGGCTACATTGGTGTGGCGCTTTGGTCTGTACCGATATCCCTCGTGTTGAAACGGGGAGAATATGGGTCTTCCAAGGAGTCATTAAGCACCAACCAACCTTAGAACCCTAAATTGACCCAACTTGACCATTAGAACAGTAGCAGTATGCTACGCTCATTGAGGCTAAACTCTCGTGATGGTTCCGGCCGCGAGAAAAGGTTGCAATGCTGGAGTTATGACCGATTGAGGGTAGCCAATGATTTGAGATCCTCTAGAACCCGGTTACTTTTGATAGGACAGGTTTTAACCAACAAACTGAAATAGGGTAGTACCTGAACCTCATGCAAGCCTAAACCTAAGGACTTGTTTGCTTTGTGTGAATATGTTTGCCTGTATATACACTCACTTGCTTGTGCATACATGTACATAACATCATGACATCATATCATAGCATTTTCAATAACCATTTTCAAGGATCTCGAGGGTTCTTTGGATGCAGGGTTACGTTGAACCAGACGTCTATCAAGGGGCAAAAGGTTTCTCCTCTAACCAATGCCAATCAAAGTTCAAGTACAACAACTTGAATCAGTGGCTATGACCCACTCGACATGGTGAGCTTGATTCTCGTGGAAAGACATCCACCGATACAAAGTTCCCCAATCAAAGTTCAAGTACAACAACTTGAATCAGTGGCTATGACCCACTTGACATGGTGAGCGTGATTCTCGTGGAAGGACATCCACCTAAACAAAGCTCTCCAATCAAAAGGTCAAGAACAACAACTTGAATCAGTGGCTATGACCCACTCGACATGGTGAGCTTGATTCTCGTGGAAAGACGTCCACCGGTGCAGAGATCTCCAATCCAAGAGCAGAGTTCAACCTCTAACGTTTTCTTTTGTTTACCCCAAGAGATCCTTGAAAGCATGCATCCACATATCATGCATTGCATTTTGACAATCTTTCCTTTTTCAGGTTTCCTTACTCTCCTGCTGTTTATTTCAACAAGGGATGGCTCTAGAAAGGTCTGTCAAAGACATCCAAGACCAGACTGCTCAGCTGCAGGAGGTGTCCCTGAACTTGTCTCTGGGGCAAGAAGAGATGAAAGCTCTCCTCACCAGGGGCTTGGGGAATTCCAACAATGCCAGGAGTGATCAGATTGCGGAGTTGCAGTTTGATCTGACAACCTTGAGGACCCAAATGATGGGACAGTTGGTGGGCCAGATGGCTCTCATTCAAGACTTATCCCAAAGACAAGAGGAACTCAGAGTTCTTGTCCGCCAACTGCTTCCAAACAACCAACTGGGGCAAACATCTGAGGTCGAAGAGCAAGTCACTGCTCAGCCTCCCTCCACTCAAGAAGACAAGGGGAAAGCTCCTTTGCTCGCTTCAGGGTCACAAACTCATCAACAACCTCGCCAGCGTCAACGGGGTAATCGGCGTAAGCAAGAAAAGTCGGGAAGACAGTTTACGGAGACTGAAATACCATCATTCTTTATACTGAAGCGCCTGTTGGAGGTCAATTTGCTTACCATAAAGGACCCTCCTCAGAAGCTCAATACCTCCTCACCTCACTATCATCCCGACGCATTCTGTGTTTACCACTCCTACAGCCCGGGACACGACACCAACGACTGTTGGGCCTTGAAGAACAAGATTCAAGATCTGATCGACATTGGGGTGCTGGAATTCATGCCAGACGGCGAGATGAAAATCTTCCGTTAAAAGGGTTCTCCACTTAAAGTGACGAAGCCCAAGCTGAAAGACTTTTGCTTCTTTTTGAATTTTCAAAGTTGTAATTTCTTTTGCTGTCAAACAATTATTTGTTGATGTTAAACTCTGTTTTCATTAATGCATTGCATATGTTTGTCTTGAACTCATCCATTCGTTTCACTACTCTTATGCTTTCCTTTATGATATTTGACTCTTGATAAAAAGCTGTAAAGCCTTTAGAGGGAGGATGACGAAACAATACCATGATCTCATACAGTATGCTTTTGAACGAGACCTTGCTGATGATGTACAGGCATTTCTTTCAATTCCCAAATACTGGAGTTATAAGGAAGTTAATCCCTAGTCAACCCCTTCGAGCCAAAGAAGTAGGAGTTTTCTGTTCTAAACAATCGAAACCTTTGATATAAACCTGGGGCAGGGTAGTATCTCAGTTAATTCAAGAGAAAATGCGCATTGAAGTCACAAACTCTCAGTTCGTAATACAACGAACGACGTCAAAGAAGAAAGCATTCCTTTGGAATCAAAAAACAAGGGTGGTTCCCTATCACATAGACAGTCAGTCTCCCAAAAGAGAAAAGCCCGCCGAGCCAAAACCTATAAAGAAGGCTTAAGAAAGCTGGGGCATCCCGCTGACAGTAATCCCGGAAAACGGTAACAGTCAAGAAAAAGTTAGGGATAACAAATCAAAATCAAAATAGTGAGGTCATTACAAAATCCTCAACAACATGAAAAAATGTTGAAAAAGAAAAGGAGATGATGACTGTCTCCCCAAATTCAAACCGGTGAACCATCGCCCAAAAGTCGTTCCAAACTCAAAACAGAGTATGACGCAATTAACTGAGCTTAGGTTGAAGGACATCACGAAGAGCGGGTGGGTACAAATATACTTTGAGCCTTTATCCTTTGTTTCTTAAACCGTGAACCAGGCCACGTTACAACCCTTCAAAAGTCCTAATTGAAGCATGGGTTAGTTCGAAAGCATACTGTTACAAAAGGTATCCTGACTCCTGTAGGGCTTTGCTCTAAATCTTGTGTTAACTTGTCTTATGAAAAGTTTTCTGTTAAAAACGCATTTTTCAAAACTTCGAGACATACATAAACTTTGCATTATTCGAATATCACTGTCTGCATTTGACCCTTTTGTTTGACAGTGAAGAATTTCATACAGCGAATGTTCGAGAGGAACGAAAACTCTCTCAGTAAATCAAAATCACTTCAAGAGGATAACACTTCCATCAAATCTCCTATCAACAAGGGGCATGGCATGTCACAATTCAATTAACCTGGGGCAGTCCAGTCAAGGTCCAACAGATCTTTCACAATTCAATTAACCTGGGGCAGTCCAGTCAAGGTCCAACAGATCTTTCAAAGTTCAGTTAACCTGGGGCAGTCCAGTCAAGATTTCAAGAAATCTCTCAATATGCAGAGTAATCTGATTCAAGACTTCTTCTTCACCACTTGGGGCATTCGAATGTCAAAAGTGTTCAACAAATCAATCATTACATTTCCAGACTCGATTCCTGTATCTAGCCAGGGCACGTCTGAAGAGTTTGAAGATTCGATTCCTGTATCCAGCCAGGGCATGTCTATCAACTATCACAATTCCAGATTCGACTCCTGTATCCAGCCAGGGCATATCTGTTGACGACTATTTCCAGACTCGATTCCTGTATCTAGCCAGGGCACGTCTGAAGAGTTCGAATATTCGATTCCTGTATCCAGCCAGGGCATATCTGTTGACGACTATTTCCAGATTCGATTCCTGTATCCAGCCAGGGCATATCTGTTGATCACATTTCCAGACTCGATTCCTGTATCTAGCCAGGGCACGTCTGAAGAGTTTGAAGATTCGATTCCTGTATCCAGTCAGGGCATATCTGTTGATCACATTTCCAGACTCGATTCCTGTATCTAGCCAGGGCACGTCTGAAGAGTTTGAAGATTCGATTCCTGTATCCAGCCAGGGCATATCTATCAACTATCACCTTTCCAGATTCGATTCCTGTATCCAGCCAGGGCATGTCTATCAACTATCACAATTCCAGATTCGACTCCTGTATCCAGCCAGGGCATATCTGTTGACGACTATTTCCAGACTGGATTCCTGTATCTAGCCAGGGCACGTCTGAAGAGTTCGAAGATTCGATTCCTGTATCTAGCCAGGGCATATCTGTTGACGACTATTTCCAAATTCGATTCCTGTATCCAGCCAGGGCATATCTGTTGATCACATTTCCAGACTCGATTCCTGTATCTAGCCAGGGCACGTCTGAAGAGTTTGAAGATTCGATTCCTGTATCCAGCCAGGGCATATCTATCAACTATCACCTTTCCAGATTCGATTCCTGTATCCAGCCAGGGCATATCTGTTGATCACATTTCCAGACTCGATTCCTGTATCTTGCCAGGGCACGTATGAAGAGTTTGAAGATTCGATTCCTGTATCCAGCCAGGGCATATCTATCAACTATCACCTTTCCAGATTCGATTCCTGTATCCAGCCAGGGCATGTCTGAAGAATTCCAGATCAACACCTGTAACAACCCAGGAAACATCTGTGAACGACCGATTGTAGACCAACACCTGTAATAGGCCAGGAATTTATCTACATCACCACTTGGGGCATTCGAATGTCAAAAGTGTACAAAAACCAATGCAGCTTTACGCAAGCTCATCATCAGGAAACCCTACACCGGTTCCTCTTCAAGACGTCTGAAAACAATTTACGAATTCTTCCCAACAACGGATGTCAATCTACCAACTTGTTCAGACTCTTCTCAACCTTTGAAATTAGTTTACGGACGCTTCCCAACAACGGATGCGGCTCTATTGCTGATTCAACTTCAAGACTTCTGAAAACAGTTTATGGATTCTTCCCAACAACGGATGTTAATCTATCAACTTGTTCAGATACAACCTTTGAAAACAGTTTACGGACGCTTCCCAACAACGGATGCGGCTCTATTGCTGATTCAATCTCAAGATTTCTGAAAACAGTTCACGGGTTCTCCAAGTAACGGATGTTAACCTATCGCTTGTTCAGATTCTTCCAGAAGCTAACTCCACTCAGAGTCAAGTTTCATTATCCCCAGCGAAGTTAAAACTTCAAGTTATCAATCCCCAGCGGAGCCAGACCTTTGAACCTTCTCCCCACAGAGTTTTGGAAGAGGGCAAATCTTGAGTATCCCCAGTGAAGTCGCCAGAGTTACTTCCCACCAAGCTGAAGATTCTCAATCTGGCCTCCCCAGCATGAGTCTACTAATTTGGAACTCCCCAGTAGAGGTCATCAGGAATTCTCTTCCCCAGCAGCAGCCAAGGATTTATTTTCCCCGGCGGCAGTCAAAATGCTTTTATCTTCAGCCATCTCGGATTCATTTATCCTCAGCAAGATTAGCTCATCAGCTTACATGCGCATTCATCACATTCATGTCATAAATATTGATGTCACATACATTGCATCATGCATCATAACATTGCATACAACTAACCCTTTGCCTTTTCAGGTAAGATCAGTCGACAGACACAAATCATCTCTCAAGATTCATCCAGAAATAGTTCAGATTTGACCCGGACACGGCGACATTCTGATACTTATTCCAGATCCATCCAGACGCATTATCAAGAAACCCTACACCGGTTCCTCTTCAACTTCAAGACTTCTGAAAACAGTTTACGGATTCTTCCCTACAATGGATGTCAATCTACCAACTTGTTCAGACTCTTCTCAAACTTTTGAAAACAGTTTACGGATTCTTCCCTACAACGGATGTCAATCTACCAACTTGTTCAGACTCTTCTCAAAACAGTTTACAGATTCTTCCCTACAACGGATGTCAATCTGTTCAGACTCTTCTCAACTCCTGAAATTAGTTTACGGATTCTCCGAAACGTGGATGTCAATCTTTCGCTTATTTCGGACCCCTGATTCAGAGATGTTCCAAAACATGGATGCCCTTCTGATACTTGTCCATTCACTTTTGACATACAGTTCAACATTTCCAGATGGCATCTATAAGCCCATCCTCCTACCAGCAGTCACCAGATGGCATCTCTAAGCCCATCCCCCGACAAAATTCTATCGCACCAGATGGCATCTTTAAGCCCATCACCAAATGGCATCTGTAAGCCCATTCACCTCCACCATCATGTCGCCGAGTGCAAATTTTCTGGGTACTTTAGTGTCCAATTTTCTTTTACCTTCAAGTCGCGAAAGGCAAACTTGCCAATCTAACTCTTCAGGTCCAAGAAGATTGAACAGGGGCAACTGTTGTACCCCAAAATTTGCCCTCGCATCTTTTCACAAAAGGCAACAATTTCAAGCATTTCCTGACTTTTTTAAAACTGACTCAAGAATCGGACAAACGGACTTTTCTCGTCAGTCAAACCAAAATTAGGGTTTTATTGATTTTTAGGGCTCTGGATTGTTTCACACAATTGGCTTAGGGTT
Organism: Vicia faba; assembly: GCA_948472305.1. Lineage (NCBI taxonomy): Eukaryota > Viridiplantae > Streptophyta > Magnoliopsida > Fabales > Fabaceae > Vicia > Vicia faba. Next base: position 928,503,031 of record OX451738.1, on the reverse strand, counting down.
GTGGTTGATTCTGGCGCATTTTGATCAGGCGAACGTTATTTGGCATTTAATCAGGAATTAAGGTTTTATGGACATATTCTCAAAAAGATTAAAATTCCACAGCACTTCGCAAGTTATTCCAAGGTTTAGGTTGAATTCACATTGTTTTGACTTAATCAGTAAAAGAGGAAGTTGGGTTGAATTCATGTTGTTTTGTTTGAGCCAGTCAAAAGAAGTATGCAGTTTGGAATTACAGTGCTTGGCAAAAGAATCATGGAAAAAGGAATGCGCTTGATCAGTTTATTTTGGTTTACTGCTGCTTTGCTTTGGATATTGGAAAGGACAGATTTAATTGGTCAATTACTAAAACATTGTTTTATTTAAATTATTTATTATTCTAAATTAAGTGATTGAAATTTAGTTTTCAATTATTTTAATTCAAAGAGTTTTAAATAATAAATAAACAATAAAGAGAGAAAACAGAATTAAACTGGATAATGGAAACTTTTATTTATCTTTAAATTAACTGTACAATTGATGTTTGGAATTTAATTACAAACATTGTTTTTTACATTGATTTAAATTTAAATAAAAAAGGGAAAACTATCCTATTTAGTTCTAATTCTTCAATCTTCACTTCGCTCCGGTGCTCCGTTATTCATCTGCAAAAAGAAAAGAGAAAAGTCAAAAAGCAGTTAAATTGAAAATACAGATAAAATTTGCAATCATCATTAAGGGCCACTGATTGGGATCAGTTAACCCTCTCTGCAAATCACGGGATTTCTCCCGGTTCACAAAGAGGGAAGAATTTTATCATGAATGAAAAATGTCAAAATGCATAATTTTAAAAATGTCAAACTGCATAGTTCAGAAGCAAGTTCAAACCAAACTGAAAATCCAATTCCAACTTTCTATCAAAAGCCAAAGGTACAAACTTACTGTCAAAAATGTCAAGAAATCTACCCAAGCTGTCAAAAGAAGATTTGGCAAAGATATGGAAAATACAACATACCACCCTACTGTCAAGCAGAAGCCTAACCACAAGAAAAACACAAGCAAATATACAAAACCCTTACATCTGCTCAAACCATCACAACCTGCCTAAATCCAAAGAGCCTCAACCAAAAACCTAAAACCTGCTGAAGCCTAAGCAATCCCTGCCTAAGCCATCAACCAAAGCTATACCAACATGATGCCAAAAAACCACAAACCTGCCTGAGAACTGCCTAAGCAGAAACACAACTTCCAAACCCAAACATCAAAGCATACTAATTTCTGAACCCACAAGGCCCTCAGAGCTCTGAGTTCATCATAGGGCAACATAAGCAAGCATCACGTTTCAACCGACACAAAGGGGCAAAATCAGAAGAAGAAGGAAAAGGCGTGCACAGGCATCAAGCTCAGAAAGCAACACCAAGCATACAGGCAAAACCCCCTCAGAACTCTGAGTTCATCACAGGGTGGAGAAACAAACACCAAAAGCATATTGATCTCAAGGTAAGTTCAGGGCAACGAGAGAAGAAGAGAGAAAATATTCAAAAAAAGCAGCATTCAAGCATTTATCTCAACCATTCATAGGCAACACAAGCGAGGCAACAAAGGCAAGCATACAGAAATATCAAGACAGTAAAGGCGAAAGAGAAGAAGAAAGAGGTAAATCAGGATAAGGTTTTCAGGGCAAATGCAAGTCATCATAAAACCCTAGGAAAGTAAAAGCTACCGAAGCGCAAACCTCAACACCCTCTGCTCGTCCCGGCCTCCTGAGCGCCACATCCCCTATCTCTCCTCCTTCTCCAAGGTCAGGTAGTACGTTCTTCTCCCTCTCTTTTTCTCCTTTACCTCATAATAATAAAAGATTAAGGTTTTAGCTCAAAGCGAATAAACTTGCAATTCGTAAAAAAGGGACATAAGAGACATTGAAAGCAAACCTCGTATCACAAGATCACTGGGCTCATGCCATAGAGGGAAGAGAGAGTTGGGGAGAGCGGCGCTGGTGGCTAGACGGAGGAATCGCTCAGGAATACGACGGAGAACTCAAAAACGAACAAACGAACGGCGCGCCTAACAAACCCTAAGCCTTTTGTTCCAATTGATACAAAAATCTCTAACCCTAAAACGCTGCTTCAGCAATCAATGGGCCTGACCCGTTTTTTAATTTTCTCTGAAGCCCAACAAAAGCCCTAACCTTCTTATATAAAATAACTCCCTTTTTCAATTAATTATCTAACCTATTAATTTAAAACATTTAATGTTTTTAAACACCATATAGTTCTTTTTTTTCTAATTTAATAGATTTATTATGCTAATACATTAATACATAAAATGCCTAAAAATATGTTTATTTAAAAACACTTCCCTTTTTTATCTAATTTGTACATAAGCAATAAAGATATACTTTTTTTTATAATTAAAGTTAAAAATACCTTTTAATATATATTTGTACATAACACATAAAAATACATTTTTTCTACATCATATATTTAAAATTGAAAATACCTTTCCATTCTTTTAATTAAAATATATTTTGTACATAATAAGTAAATATACATTTTTTGCGTAATTTAAATTCTTAAAACATTTTTGTACATAACAAATGAAAAATACTCTTTTTTATATACATTATGAAAACCTAGAAATATTTTCTTTTCTTAAAACATCATTTCATACATAATTCAATTAGAACTTGAACATATAATTAAAACACATTCCTTTTGTACATATTAAAAAGAAATACAAGATCAATAATTAAATAAACGCTTAATTATTCTTTAGGTTAAGTAAATACCCTAAATACGCATTAAATTCACATTCCGCGCATGTAAATAATCACATACTCATATACTTGTACACTTACACAAATACATTCACAATACCCTAATACACATTAATTTCACCTTGTCGCATTTGTAAATAATCTCATATACTTGTACACTTACACAACACAAATACATTCACATTGCCCTATACACATTTGTTTATCTTATATTTGTATATTCGATATTTACATTTGATTGCAAATTCGATTTGGTTGTAACTTATTGGATACTATAAGTCTCATCCCCATTCATACACATGTACCCCCACTCCCGGATACTATTTGTAATAGCGTAGACTTTACATTTCCGCAATTTACAGTATTCCAATTATACCATGGTTAGACCTAGGGTTTGCATGTACATAAAATCAAACGCTAGATAACCTAATACAAGACAAATACATGTAATCAATACACAATCACACTTGCACCCTCTAGGGTAATCCCACATGTTGCCTTCCAAAATGGGCCATGCTTGCACGTCGAGAATCTTTGGCAAAACAAAATCAAATGATCATAAGTCCCTCAAGGTGTTGCCTAAACGGAATGATCACAGTCCCTTCAAAGCAAATTACCAAAGACACTTGGCGCCATTGCATTCATGGTCCATACGATGACCCGCGCCTGTCCCGAATAAACTTCCTAAACGCAAGATTGTCCATCAAATTCAATGGTGGAACAAAATTGTTAAAAAGGGTTAAAACATAACAAAAACCTTTGAGTACAATAGGGTAGACAAAACTCTTAGTTACTTGAGATCAACTTGCAAAAACACTTGCCTTCTTTTCAAAAACCACAATCCACAACACTTTCAAACAAACTCTCAAAACATTTTGAAACATCTTTTCGAAAAGATACACGCCTTTATAAAATATTCGAGTAAAGAATTGTTACAAGGTTAGCCTAAGACAAGGCATCTTCTTCCAAAACATTTTCAAAAAGCACCCACACACACACCATTTTTCGAACAATCAAAAATCAAGGCAAGTGATCTAAAAAACCAAGTAACTAAGAGCCCATGGATAACCATGGATGAAAAGGGTGCTAATACCTTCCCTTTTCATAATCTACCCCCCGAACCCACGAAATATCTCAAAAGGTTTTTGCTGTGCTTTTTTTAACCTTTCCTTTAGGATAAAATAAAAAGTCGGTGGCGACTCTTGCTCAACCGCACAAGTGCGAATACGAACGCAAAACACTAGTCAGTTCTCCCACCGTATCACAGATAGAAACTGCGGCAAGATTTGCGATAAGGTCATACTTAGACGGGTAAACTCTCTTCTGGGTCTTTCACCCCTTTGTGGATTGGTTTGCCGAGGAGCGGCAGCAGGCTTAGCAATCATCACCGCGTTGACAGATTGGCGGCGCTCAGGTTTCTCTTGTCTTCTAGACCCATATACAGCACTGGCCTCCTTCTTAAAGGGCTTCTTCTCAGAACTTGCAGATGCACCCTTCTGAATTTTACCAGACTTCATTCCAGCCTCTATTCTCTCCCCAGTCAAAATAAGATCAGTGAACCCAGCCGACGAATTCCCGATAAGATGATTGAAAAATGGCCCAGATAGGGTCCCCAAGAACATATCCACCAGCTCACGGTCAGTTAACGGAGGCTGCACCCTGCCAGCCAGATCCCTCCACTTCTGTGCATACTCTTTAAAACCTTCGCTTGACCCTAGCGACATACCCTGGAGTTGGGTACGTGTAGGGGCAAGGTCGGCATTATATTGATACTGCTTGTAAAAAGTAGTAGCCAACTCCTCCCAGTTACGAACCTTGGTCCCATCCAGCTGATAGAACCATTCGAGATGAGTCCCTGAAAGACTCTCCTGGAAGAAGTGGATCCACAAGTTCTTGTCCACTGTGTACGGTTGAATCTTCTGCACATAAGATCTGAGGTGTAGCTTGGGGCAAGACGCCCCGTCATATTTGGTGAAAGATGGTGCCTTAAACTTGTGAGGAATAATCACACCAGCAGACAAACCTAAGTCTCCGAAATCTAGCCCAGGCACTTGTTGGATCTCCATTGCATTCAGTCTGTCCTCCAACTGCTTATACCAGTCTTCAGCAGGAGGATACTGTTCCTCATTAAAGTCAGTCTCGTTGTCAGAGACTACTGGACTTGAAGCCTTTCCCCCCTGGGGACTGCCTTTGCCTACAGAAGAACCAGCCTCTTCATTCTACAGAGTGTTGCCAAACCTTCGGCCCGAGTTGAAAAGAACAGTTCTCTTCTTCTTCTTCTTCTCCTTCTTCAGGAGTAAAGCCTTTAGCTCTTCTTGGCCTTGAGCCAAACCCATGATCAGCTCCTGAAATTGCGCATTCTGCGCCTGAAGAGCCTTGATAGACATCTCGGTTGATGATGAGTCAGGGTTCATGATGCTGAAATAAACAGCGAAGAACAGTAAGCAACCTGAAAAGAAGAATACCTGCTATGCACATGGTGAATGGAATGCGTATGATTTATGTTTTCAAAGACAATCGGGAATCAACTTTGTAAATAAAAAGGAACACACTTCATTAGATTCAACTTTGAAACTTAAATTGTTCAACAGGTTGCCCTTAGGCGTTACATAAAAGGGAAATACTGAAAAGGGAAATAAAACTGTAAAAGAACATCCAGAGCTCCTTATTGATCCCATGGTCTCCTCTTCTCAGTACGGATGTAGTCATTCAGAGCTCGCTCATTCTCCAACTGCTTTGTCAGTTTCTGGATCTTCAACTCCTGCTCGTTGAACTTTTCCCGGTAAGAATCCCGTTCTTCTCGCAGTTGCGACCAAGACCTCTTTAATGTCTCATAATCAGTAGGTATCTGAGGAGGGAGGACAGTTGGAGGAGCCCCATCTTTGTCAGGATACTCAAGAATGATGGGTCTGACAGCTTCGTATGGCATACCTAACTTCTGAGCACGGATGCGGACCCATTTGTAGTAGGCTTCCATAGGTAGAGAAGTCTTTGGCCCCATCTCTTGTGGGTCAGCTTTATGAACTCTGTCCCAAGCTTTGATGAACCTACGACGCAGCTCGTCACTATCCACCTGAAACTCAAAACTGATGTGAGGCACCAACATCTCTTGAGGCCCTGCTCTTCTGGCCCTTCCGAACTGACGGAGAGCTAGACATGGATTGTAAGAGATTCCTCCTTGGGTACCAATTAAAGGAACATTAGGGTATTCTCCGCAACGATCAATAACTGCTATCTCATCCAAACCTCTGAAAGTCCAACTGATGTCCTTATCAGCGAGAGACATTAACCTATGAGCCCAACCTCTTCCTTCTTGGTTCTTCAGTACGAACTTAGGGAGGTGCGAAATAAACCACCTCACTAACAAAGGGATACAACACCATAGGGTTCCTCGTCTTCGGGCAGTACGAGCATAAAGTTGTTGCAGGATGTCACCCAAGAGAGTGGGCACAGGGTTCTGAGACATAAAGATCCTTATGGCAGTGACATTGATGAAGTTGTCAGGATTAGGAAACAAGACTAGCCCATAGATTAAGAGAGCCAAGATGTCTTCATATGCCCTAAAGTCTAAGTCATTCCAGAAACTGTTAGCTTTACCAACTAGAAACTTGGCCAAGAAACCCTTAACTCCGCTTCTAGTCACCCAGTTATCCATTACTTCTTGATGGGTCAGAGGAAGAGCTGCAGCAACCTCTTCAAACCTGAGGGTCTTTTCCCAACCATTGTAAGGAGTCTGATCCAAGATAGGGATACCAAGCAAATCAGAGAACTCTTCCAGGGTAGGGACCAGCTGGAAGTCTTGAAAGGTGAAACACTGGTGCAGAGGGTCATAGAACTGGGTCAGGACACTCATCAAATGTTGATCCCGCTTTGCAGTGACTAAACTGAGAAGAGAACCATGCCTCTGGATGAAGGAAGTGGTATTTGGAATCCTGCTAACCAACTCTTCAAGCAACTCAGGTGGGTGAACAAAGTTGAACCGGATAGTATTCCTTCGCGTAGGCATCATGATATCCTACAAAATAGAGCAAAGGTGAAACCCTCTTGTCTTTGAAATGGTCAGTCCTTATGCAGGATGCATGCAATGCTCATGATGTTATGATGTTATGATAAAGCACACCACAAATATTTACAAAGCAAACATGGTAAGGCACACAAGTCACACAAGACAAGCCCTTAAAGTTTAGGCCAGCATGAGGTCTAGGTATTACCCTCTTTCAGTTTGTTGGTGTATACTTCTCCTATCAAAAGTAACCGGGTTCTTAGAGGATCCCAATATCACTGACTACCGTCAATCGGTCATAACTCCAGCATCACAATCGTTTCTTGCGGCCAGAACCATCACGAGAGTTTAGCCTCAATGGGCGTAGCATACTGCTACTATTCTAATGGCCAAGTTGTGTCATTTAAGGTTCTAAGGTCTTTTGGTGCTTAATGACTCTTCAGAAGACCCATATTCTCCTCGTTGCAACACAAGGGATATCGGTACAGACCAAGGTGCCACACCAACGTAAACACTGCTTCACCCATGTCGGTCTACGCCGGACAGTCCCTCACAGCTTATGCTACCTAAACAGGGTATCCCCAAATCCGGGTTAGGATCTATGTAACTCCCATGCAACCCACAATTTAAAGCAAACAAGTCAATACAATTGAAAACATAGTTATGAACTATCCTAAGGTACACCTCACTTTATAAATTCTCCCCAGCAGAGTCGCCAGTTCTGTGATCGGTGGATCTGGAACTGACTGTTTAACGCTGGTTCGCGAAATGTCGCAGAAGCAAGAGTCGCCACCGTCTTTTATTTTCTCCAACATGGAAAGGACAAAAGCACAGAAAAATTCCTTATTGAGATTGCTCTCGGTTCGGGAGGTAGATTTATAGAAAGGGAATGTGTTAGCACCCTTTCTATCCATGGTTATCCATGGGCTCTTAGATACTTACTCATTTGTGTTTTCAAAATATTTGTTTGCTTTTCAACTGTGGGTTTAAAAAAGTTTCTTTGAAAATTTCAGTTCGACTCTTGTATCAGTCCTCAAGAGTGTTTGAAAAGTTGCTTTTGAAAGCTTTTTGAAATGTGTCGGGATGAAAAGTATTTTTTGATTTGTTTTGAAATTAGATCAAGTATCTACGAGTTCTCTACCTACCCTAAGGAATTCGTCTGTGTAAATGTCTTTAAAGTAGTGCCATCCCACCATTGAGAGGTAGGTAGAACCACCGTTGGAGGTATTCGGGTCAATTCGAGGGTTCGGGACATTGTGGTCACCAGAGCAATAGGAAGACACCTTAGAAGCTACCCTCATGCCATGTTCATGGACATGAGGACTTACTAAAACGTCCTCTACTCGACGACCACTTTTCGAGGGGCAAGGCAACAGTGAGGCGTACCCTAGGGGTGGTGTGTGATTTGTGTGTCGTTTTCAATTATGTTTATCTTGTTCATGCATTGGTGATCTACGCTTTGCTTTTATTTTGGCATTCATTCTTTCATGCAAGTTATTAACAGTTTAAAAGATGCGGAATTAAAAGGTCCTACGCTATTACAAAGGCGCGGGTCTATATCGCCAAATTAATCCAAGACCCGATTTGAAATAAAATAAAATGCGGAAAATAAATGTCCTAATCAATCTATTACATAGCTTTGGAGTAATTACATGAAATTTACAAAAAGAAACAAAATAAGCGCGCGAAACGGAATTATAATCGAAAGCGAGGGCGTTGGACCCTTTTAAAGAAATTGAATTGAAATTAATAAATTAATTAAGTGAGGAAAAAGAAATCATTTTTTTGAGTTTTTTTGTATTTATGGAATTTAGTAATAAAATTAAATGAAATTAAAATCCTAATTCTAAACTATTTTTTTAGTTTATTAAGAAAAATGTTTAATTTTGACCTAGTTTTAATTAATTATTTACATGGCAACTTACTTACAAAAAAAAACAATTAATTATTAATAATGGTAAAAGAAAAGAAAAAAAGGATAAAAGTATTTAAAACCCTAATTCTACATTTTTTAGTTTATTAGAAAAAACATTAAAATTAAACCTAGAATTAAAACTAAATTAATGGTTAAATTTATTTACAAAAATGTTAGTGAGTTAAACATTAAAACATATTTTTTATTTTTATAGTTTCTGATTTTTTGGTATTTTTATATTATGAAAAATTAATTTAAAGAATTAAAATAAAACTAAATAAAACAAATAAAATAGAAAAAATAAAAAGAATGAAAAATAGAATGCAAACCAATGGGGTTTTCTGGCCAATTATGGAGGTATATAGGAAGTATTTTGGCCCATGGAATGCAGGCCCATATTGACTTTCTGGCGCGTGTGCTCATGCGTTGACTGGAGTGTTCCCTGGACCTCCCATCCTGACCTTCAGATTCATCTTCCAGGACATTTGGCAAGCTTTGATAGTGGGTGCATGGTGGATTTCTGGGCGTACACTGCATGGAATCAGGTTAAAACAAAATATATTGAGAAAGGGAGGGGACCTGGGAATCGAACCCAGGTCCCAATGCTTACCAAGTGCACGTTCCACCATCTGAGCTGTATGCGCGTGTTTGTTAGTTAATGGAATATGAATAATGTAAATGAAACAAGCGCTGATAGCATTAACCAAGCAAAAAGCGCGCCAGCTATTCAAACTAGCCAATCCATGTCCAACACCTCAGCATCTTCTCCATCACGTCTTTGTTTTTGCCTGAAAAAAATACATCAAATAGCGGGGGTTTTGAACCCCCACTAACCACAGTACAAGAAAATAGCGATTAGGCCATACTCAAATATAAAAAAGGCGCGACCTATGGAATTGAATCGTCCAGAGCTTCCGGTTTCAGTGGTATAGGTCTTGTGTCTCAATTTTTCCAGAGGAACAAAGCCCTCTTTTAAAACCTCTGCAACCCTAAAGGGCTTCCATGGCAAGTTTGCATATAGGCGATGAAAATTCAATTAAACAATATCAATAGACTCAGAAGGTCCATGTTAGTATAAAACAACAATCAAAATGTATGAAAGATGTCCAGAAATTCAAATACGATTATGCATAAAGTTTGAGGAATTTTGACTTCTATATACCAATTCTTGATGCGTAGGGGCTGGAAAAGGATTCAAAAAGCTTCCTTGATGCCTTGGCAAGCTATTGGAATGCTTATTTCACTTTGAATTGCACTGAAACTGTGTTTTCAGTTTTGAATTTTTGGACAAAAAATGCAAAGTTGGTTTTTGATATGAGGCGCAGCTTCAAGGTCCTTAGCATTAGGTTTAGCATTCTGTATATGTATGGGACGAATTAGGGTAAGAATTTGAGTCAAAAAGCCTTTGCATTGATGAACCAAATATTTGATTTCCATGGAATCTTATCAAATCTTTTTTCATGTGCTTTTGATACCAATCATGGCCAAATCTTTCCCAATTGAGTGTGCACGAAATCTTGAGGTTTTATGGAGAGAATATGCTGCAAAAAGGGATTGAAAAACATGGTTTTCTATTTTTGTCATATTTTATTTCATTAAATGAATTAATAGTGATAAAAATTCAAATAAATAATAAAAAATGATGAAATAAATCCCCTTTGGGTCAAATGGTCGTGCATAGCCTTTGGATAATGATTCTTGGAAGAAAATGTGGCCCATTAGCAATTTTGAGGCATTTGAAGTAAAGTTGACTTTTCAAAATTCCCAAAAATTTCCCAACTTCCACAAGGCATATCTTGCTCAATTTTTAAGCTTTGATCATGTTCATGGACATTTTGTAAAGGTCTTGAATTCCTCTAACCAATGCCTTTGGTACCATGTCATTTTGATTTACCAATCTCAAGTTATGGTCTTTGACTTAAAGTGCCTTTTTGTTGACTTTTGAAAATGACCTATAATGTTGAGATTGATAACTTTTTGTGAGAGCATTTCTTGGACTTGAAGTGTGAAGAGGAGTTGTAGGAAATGTCTTTCTCTTCAAAATGAGCTTTAGATGGAATTTTTATGATAAACCATGTGGAAGTTATGCCCTGGTCAAGTTACGGTTGACTTTTTCAACTGTCCAAATATGGAAACTTTTGCATCTTGAGACTTTTTGAGCCATGCTTTGAGAATCATGATCAAGAATTGATCCAATGATGTTTGTGGCTTCAAAATAAGATGTTGACCAAAAATTTGAACTTTTGACTGTCAAATGACCATTTTGCCCCTGTAGTTGACTGTTGAGCAATTATGGTTTTTGACTGTGCAATTTTGTGCTGTGAGTCTTGAAACTTGGCATGTGGATGCTTGACCATGTTTGTAGGCATGTGGGACTTGATTGGACCCTTGAAAACTTCAATTTCTTGGCCAGAATCAAAACCCTAGTTTTTGACTGTTAGGAGGCCTTTGAACTCTGCAACCCTTGGGGAGATTTTGAAGCATGCTCTTTGCAAATTCTTGAAGAATATGGGAGGGCAAATTTTGGGGTACAACAGTTGCCCCTGTTCAATCTTCTTAGACCTGAGGATGTAGATTGGCTGACGTGCCTTTCGTAGTCCGAAGGTAGAAGATGATTGAACACTAGAGTGCCCAGAAATTTGCGCTCACATAGTAGTGCGATGATGGGAATGGGCTTGCAGATGCCATTTGGAGATTGATGGATAGGATGATGGGCTTATAGACGCCATGCTAAGAGATGATGGAAGGTGGATGGGCTTATAGATGCCATCTGGTTGTCAATCGCGTAAGAGATTCCTTAGCGAGAACTTACGTACCTGAAAAAGAAAATGAGTACCTGGCCTGTTACAGGAGCTGGTCTTCAAACTCTTTGTATAGATGTGCCCTGACTGGTTACAGGAATTGAATCTGGAGCTTCAAAAAGGTGATGAATGAACCAGGGATGGTTACTACCTCAACGGGACGGTGAGAGAACCTTGGACGATTACTACCTCAACAGGAACGCTGAGAGAACCTTGGATGTCTTCTACTGGGATAAGAATCAGGGAGATCTTAGGGTCGATCTGACTGAACCAGAGAAGGCCTTTGACTGGGTAAGAATCAAGAAAATCTTAGGGTCGATTTAACTGAACCGGACAAGGTCTTGGAATATCTTCAACTGGATAAGAATCAGGGAGATCTTAGGGTCGATCTGACTGAACCAGAGAAGGCCTTTGACTGGATAAGAATCAGGAAAATCTTAGGGTCGATTTAACTGAACCGGACAAGGTCTTGGAATCTTCAACTGGATAAGAATCAGGGAGATCTTAGGGTCGATCTGACTGAACCAGAGAAGGCCTTTGACTGGATAAGAATCAGGAAAATCTTAGGGTTGATTTAACTGAACCGGACAAGGTCTTGGAATCTTCAACTGGATAAGAATCAGGGAGATCTTAGGGTCGATCTGACTGAACCAGAGAAGGCCTTTGACTGGATAAGAATCAGGAAAATCTTAGGGTCGATTTAACTGAACCAGGCCAAAGTCTTGGACATAGCTGAGAACTTAACTGGATCTTTCCTGAAAGGTAAAGGTCAGTCATATGCAATGCATGATATGGATCAAACACTGATGTTCTCAACATAAATGAGATTTGTAAGATATGATGCATATATGCATGCTGTAATGTGTGAAAATGTGATGTTTATGAATGTATCTTTTCGTTTTTAGGAAGATAAATCCTTGACGGGTGCCGGGAAGTCATATCCTGGGCTGATGCTGGAGAACAATGCTTTGTTGTTTCCGCTGGGGATGATAGTTGCAAGAATACCGGTAGGAGAAGATAACTCCGTTGGGGATAAACTTGGCGAATGGACTACTCTGCGGGGAGAAAACTACTCTAGCGATCTTGCTGGGGAATAATACTCTGTGGGGAGAGAGGTACTTGCTGGGAGGTTGATGATAACTCGCTTATGTCTATTTTTGAATCAATGTATTCGCATTCACTATATGCAAACTGTTTTCATATTTTTTCTGATGTCAACTCTTGATCTTAAATAATTCTAAGCCTCTTGAGGGAGGATGACGAAAACGATACCACAATCATTACAGTATGCTTTTGAACAGACCCCGCTGATGAGGTACAGGCATTGTTTCAATCCCTAAACACTGGAGTTATAAGGATGATAAACCCTCGTCAACCCATCTGAGCCAAAGAAGTAGGAGTTTTTATTTTCGAAAATTGAAACCCTTTATCATAACCCGGGGCAGGGTAGTCTTCTCAGTTGATCCAAGTGCATGACGAATGGCACCAAAGAGATCCTTACGAAAAAAACAGTGATGGTTCAGAACAATCAAAAGAAAAGCAGTCATCATCAAAATTCATAAATGAAAAGCCCAAAAAGTCTAAACCTACCAAGGGGACTTATGAAACTGGGGCATCCCGCTGACTGTAATTCCAAAAAAGGAAACAGTTCAGGCAAAAAAGAAAGGGATAACAAAATCAAAAATCAAGAGGTCATACAAACCCTCAGTCAAAGCAAAAAATGGCTGCCTATTCAGAATAAATCATCAACAGCTGAACCATCATTGGAACACCAAAGCAAAGACTCAAGCAAGGTCTAACGTACGATCAACTGAGTTTAGGTTTGGAGAACATCACGAAGAGAGGGTGGGTACAAATAAAATTCGAGCCTTTATCCTTTGTTTCTTAAACCGTAAACCAAGCCACGTTATAACCCTTAAAAGTCCTAGCTGAAGCATGGGTTAGTTCAAAAGCATACTGTGACAAAAGGTATCCTGACTCCTGAAGGCCTACGGTAAAATACAGAGTTGACATCACGTTTTATAAACAATCACCTGTTTTATGAAAAAGAATGCATTTTCAAAATCTTCAAGACAGACATAAGCTTTGCATTTTTGACATAACCTTGTTTGTATATGACTTTTTGTTTGAACAGCAGGGAAATTCGCACGATGAATACCTAGTGAACGAAAGCACTTCCAATCAAGGGGCATGTCATGACCATGGTCCGTTATCTGGGGCAGTCCAATCAAGATTCGGAGAATCTCTCAAAAGGCCAAATAGCCTGGGGCAAGTCTCCACCTGAGTTACTTGGGGCATTCCAACAACGAATCTTGCACGATCAGCCACCTTCTGGTAATATGGCAACACAAGTAGCCAGGGGCACCTACCTGCATTCTAAGAGCGCGGACATAGTCGAAAAAATACTGCGCAAAATCAAAGACCCGCTAGGCTGACACACCTAGGCAAAAATAAGGGCTTCCCGACGAACCAAAAGGGTTCGGGCAAAATGAAGGGATGAAATGAAAAATCTGTACACCCGGCAAGTCGAAAACCTGAAAAGGCGGCTTGGGCAAAAATGGGTATCCCGGTGGACTGAAAACCCGAAAGGGCGGTCCAGGCAAAAGTTAGGGATCAAAAACGTACGACTATGTCCCGGCGCCTCGTCACTTGCCTATCAGAAGAAGGTTTGTCAAAAGGCAGTTATCAAGACTCCACCAGTATCTTCTTCCATAAAAACAGGGGCAATAAAGTTGTCTGAGCAGTCTAATTGTTCTATCCTCCAAGGTACCAAGGTAGGTTCAGCCAGAGAACATGACCGAGGATCTTAATTCCCCAGAGAGTGAGCAAACAGCACATTCTTCTCCAAGCAAAATCATCAAATATCAAGGCAATTGAGTATCCTCCTGTAGATCTCAATACCTCCCCAGCAGCACGCATCCTTAACAAGCATCCCCGGCAGTCTTGGTCTAAAGATTGTTCCCCGGCGGTATCTCAATATTCAAAGGAATCACTTCCCCAGCATATCAAACTCCCCAGAAGAGTCCAATCCAGCTTCCCCAGGAAAGTTGGAATTCATATCTCCCCAAGCAGTAAGCTTATCCCCAGTAGATTCTGGAAGCTTATCCCATCGCAGAGCACGAATGCGTCGTCCCGGCTTTATTCAAAGAGTTATTTCCTCAACAGGATATAACTGGGTTATCCTCAGCCAAAAGCCACGGAAAGAGCGTCCTCGGCAAAGTATCTTCCTACCCCCAGCGAAGTCTATCAACACTTCCGACAACAAGGATATCCCCAGCGGAGTTATCGTCATCAACTCAGCAAAGCATCGCTATCCCCACAGAGTAGCACTCCCCAGCATGGCCGCTAGAGTATCTTTTCTCCCGCAGAATTATTTCATTTGCCAAGTTTATTCCTCAACGGAGTTATCTTCTCCTACCGGTATTCTTGCAACAATCATCCACAGCGGAAGCAAAATCTCTTCCTCAACATCAGCCCAGGATATGACTTCCCGGCACCCGTCAAGGATTTACTTTCCTAGACGAAAACATACATGAATCATCACATACATCATTATAGCATGCATGTAAACATCATATCGTATAAATCGTATCCATGTTTGCTTATCATGCATCGCATATAACTGACCTTTACCTTTCAGGAAAGATGCAGTTGAAACTCTCAAACATATTTCAAGGACTTCTCCAGTCCAGTTAAATCGACTCCAAACAGATTTTTCTGATAAAGACTCAGTAGAAGTTCTCTTATGGTCCCCTCTCCAACGGCGTGTGAGGTGGTAATTCCTTCTTCAGATGTTCCCCTCTCCGGCATGAGCGTGAGGTGATATTCTCTTATGGTCCCCTCTCCAACGGCGTGTGAGGTGGTAATTCCTTCTTCAGATGTTCCCCTCTCCGGCATGAGCGTGAGGTGATATTCTCTTATGGTCCCCTCTCCAACGGCGTGTGAGGTGGTAATTCCTTCTTCAGATGTTCCCCTCTCCGGCATGAGCGTGAGGTGATATTCTCTTATGGTCCCCTCTCCAACGGCGTGTGAGGTGGTAATTCCTTCTTCAGATGTTCCCCTCTCCGGCATGAGCGTGAGGTGATATTCTCTTATGGTCCCCTCTCCAACGGCGTGTGAGGTGGTAATTCCTTCTTCAGATGTTCCCCTCTCCGGCATGAGCGTGAGGTGATATTCTCTTATGGTCCCCTCTCCAACGGCGTGTGAGGTGGTAATTCCTTTTTCAGATGTTTCCCTCTCCGGCATGAGCGTGAGGTGATATTCTCTTATGGTCCCCTCTCCAACGGCGTGTGAGGTGGTAATTCCTTCTTCAGATGTTCCCCTCTCCGGCATGAGCGTGAGGTGATATTCTCTTATGGTCCCCTCTCCAACGGCGTGTGAGGTGGTAATTCCTTCTTCAGATGTTCCCCTCTCCGGCATGAGCGTGAGGTGATATTCTCTTATGGTCCCCTCTCCAACGGCGTGTGAGGTGGTAATTCCTTCTTCAGATGTTCCCCTCTCCGGCATGAGCGTGAGGTGATATTCTCTTATGGTCCCCTCTCCAACGGCGTGTGAGGTGGTAATTCCTTTTTCAGATGTTTCCCTCTCCGGCATGAGCGTGAGGTGATATTCTCTTATGGTCCCCTCTCCAACGGCGTGTGAGGTGGTAATTCCTTCTTCAGATGTTCCCCTCTCCGGTATGAGCGTGAGGTGATATTCTCTTATGGTCCCCTCTCCAACGGCGTGTGAGGTGGTAATTCCTTCTTCAGATGTTCCCCTCTCCGGCATGAGCGTGAGGTGATATTCTCTTATGGTCCCCTCTCCAACGGCGTGTGAGGTGGTAATTCCTTTTTCAGATGTTTCCCTCTCCGGCATGAGCGTGAGGTGATATTCTCTTGTGGTCCCCTCTCCAACGGCGTGTGAGGCGGTAATTCCTTTTCAGATGTTCCCCTCTCCGGCATGAGCGTGAGGTGATATTCTCTTATGGTCCCCTCTCCAACGGCGTGTGAGGTGGTAATTCCTTCTTCAGATGTTTCCCTCTCCGGCATGAGCGTGAGGTGATATTTCCTTTCAGATTATAATTTCCTATAGTTCCCTCTCCAACGGTGAACGAGGTGACTCCCTTTTAGATTATATTGTCCTTTGGTTCTCTTCCTGACACTACGAAGATGGTAATCCTCACCAAGATTTTCTCAACGAGCGTTGTTGAGGTTGAAATCATTCAGGATTCTCTTACCATTCATGCTAAGGCAGTAACCATCCCTGGTTCATTCATCAACGTTTGAAGCTCCAGACCCAGCTCCTGTAACTAGTCAGGACATATCTATATCAAGCATCTAAAATCAGCTCCTGCGACGTGTCAGGTACTCATTTTTCTGTTTTGCAGGTATGCAGGTTCCCGCTAAGGAATCTCCTACGCGATCAATGTCCAGATGGCATCTATAAGCCCATCATCCTATCCAAGCAACGTCCAGATGGCATCTATAAGCCCATCCCCCTATCACACTGCTACTAGGTGAGCGCAAATTTCTGGGCACTCTAGTGTCCAATCATCTTCTACCCTCGGATTACGAAAGGCATGTCAGCCAATCTGCATCCTCAGGTCTAAGAAGATTGAACAGGGGCAACTGTTGTACCCCAAAATTTGCCCTCCCATATTCATCAAGAAATTGCCAGATCAAGGTCACAAGATGCCCCAAGGGTTGTGCAGCTCAACTGTCTCCTAGACAGTCAAAACTAGGGTTTGAGTTCTGGTCAAGCAAATGAACTTTTCAAAGGCCCAATCAAGCCTCATATGCTTACAAAGATGGTCAAGTACCCTCATGTCAAGTTTCAAGGCATTCAGCTCAAAATTGCACAGTCAAAACCCTAGATTGCACTACAGTCAACTGTAGGGGCAAAATGGTCATTTGGCAGTCAAAAGTTCAAATTTTTGGTCAACATATCATTTTGAAGCCACAAACATCATTTGATCAATGCTTGATCATGATTCTCAAAATTTGGCTCAGAAATCATCAAAGATGCAAAAGTTGCTATATTTGGACAGCTGAAAAAGTCAACTGAAATTGACCAGGGCATAACTTTCACATGGATTATCAGAAAAATTCCATCCAAAGCTCATTTTGAAGAGAAAGACATTTCCTACAATTCATCTTCATGTTCCAAGTCCAAGAAATGCTCTCACAAAAAGTTATCAATTTCAACATTATAGGTCATTTTCAAAAGTCAACAAAAAGTGACTTTAAGTCAAAGGCCATAACTTGAGATTGGTAAATCAAAATGACATGGGACCAAAGGCATTGGTTAAAGGACTCAAAGACCTTTCCAAAATGTCCAAGAACATGTGAAAAGCTTAAAAATTGACCAAGTTATGCCTTGTGGAAGTTGGGAAATTTTTGGAAATTTTTGAAAGTCAACATTGATGCAAAAGGCCTAAAAATGCAAATGGGCCCATTTTTCTTCCAAGTTTCTTCATGCCAAGCCTATGCACGACCACTAGGCCCAAAGGGAAGTATTCTCATATTTTTTAATTATTTATTTGAATTAATATTAATTTATATTCATTTAAATCATTTTAATTCATGAAAAATATAACCTTAACCTAAACAAATCTTTTTATGCATGATTTGGACTTGAGATTTCGTGCACATGCTGATATAGAAGGTTTTGGCTTGATTGAAACCTAATTGACACAAGAACCATGAAAAAAGATTGTAAAAGATCCTTAACAAATCAAAGATTGAAAACAATTATGGACATGGATTTTATTGAATCTTTTTAACCTAATTGCTTCCATACAAGTACTACATCAAAACCCTAAAAGCATAAGACTGCAAGCTGCGCCCTACAACTCCATTGCATATTGGAATTTTTCATAAAAAAACTCAAAACTGAAAAGTGCCTTAGAGGTCGATTCAAGCTTCAACCTTGATTCCATTCGCATCCTGAGACATTCTTGAACCTTTCTCAATCAATAACAACAACCAAAAGGCCCCTGAATTGGTATCCATGAGTCCAACTGTACCAAGAAAATCTTGAAATCGCATAGCATGAATTAAGCATTATTTTGCATTTTTTTTCATGGATTCATGTTTATATTGATGTTTCTGAACTAACTGATACGTTTGATTGTGTTTTTGAGCCACATATGCGAATTCGCCATTGTCACATACTAGGGTTACAGGTTTCCCAAATTGGGGGTTTCACAATCAAGTAAAATTAGGGCTCAAGATGGCCGGGGTTGGATTCAGCACTTCCAGACGATGATGTCTGAACCCTCGCGATGAATTTATGTTTCATATATTTCTAATCGCTATTTTCTCATAAACCCTCTAAAACCACGCTGTAAAAACCGTTCCCATAGTGTTTGTGTTACAGGGTAGGGGAAGGAGATGACATCGTGTCCATCAACCATTGGACAGTTTGAATTTCGCGCGAAATTCCAAAGCACTAACGCGTTATTATTATATTATTTATTGTTTATTATATGTTAATTGAAACGCGCGTGGTTCAGTGGCTAGGTGTTGTGCTTGTAACCTTCAAGACCTGGGTTCAAGTCCCAGGTCTGGCAAATACTTAACATTATTTTTCAATAATTGATTCAATGCAGCGCTAGTGTCCCAGTGCACCATACGCTCACCCTCTCAAGCCACACACGCGTCCATCTCACCCAGATCAAGGGCCAGGATTCAAAGAATGCCATAAGCACCAGTCAACGCGTTGCACATAATCCAAACAGTCAACCAAGTTCCAGCTTATTGGGCCAGGCCTCTTAAATTTGAACCTCCTTATTTGGGGCAACACCCCACTCTGGTTTGCTTTTTCTTTTCTTTTATTATTCTAATTATTGTATTATTTATTTATTGCTTTAATTAATTAATTTTCTTTTTTTTTACAAAATACAAAAACATTCAAAAAATCAGAAAAAGGCCAAAAATTTAATAAATATTTATGTATTAATTACTTTCATAATAAATACTTATAATTATTTAGTTTAATTAGGTTTTCAATTTTAATTCCTTTTTTAATAAAAATCCAAAAAATAGAATTTAGGTTTAATATCTTTTTATTTTCTTTTAATTTTCCCTTTTTTTCAGAATAACAATATTATTTATTTATTATTTTATTTTCATAAATTAAAAATTGTACAAATTAATTTAGAGTTTAATTTAGGTTATAATTTAATTCTTTCATAATAAATAAAAAGTATTAGAATTAGGGTTTACCGTTTAATTTAATCTCAATTAATTTCTTTTTTTCATTAAATCTAAAAAACACAAAAATATCATTCTCATTTAATTTTAATTTTTAAGTCCTTATTAATTTTAATTATTTGCAAAAAGGGTCCAACGCCCTAATTTTGTTTTAATTTCCTTATTTCGCGCATTTATCTTATAATCGTTTAAATAATTATGTGATTGTCCCAAAGCGTTGTAATTTACTTTTCGCACTTTATTTCTTCGCATTATTTATTTTCCGCTAAATCGGGTCCGGTTTAATTTTGGCGATGTGGACCCGCGCCATTTGTAATAGCCTTAGATTTATTTTTTGCAAATTTTATAACTGTTAAATATGCATGCAAGAATGAATGGACAAATTAAAATCAAGCGTAGAACACGACAAACATGACAAGACAAATAACTGAAACATGACACACAATTCGCACACACCACCCCTAGGGTACGCCTCACTGTTGCCTTTCGAAAGGTGATCGTCGAGTAGAGGATGTCTTAGTAAGTCCTCATGATCCGGGAACCTGGCATGAGGGTAGCTTCTAAGGTGTCTTCCCATTGCTCTGGTGATCACCATGTCCCTAAAATCGAATTGACCCGAACACCTCCAACGGTGGTGCTACCTACCTCTCAATGGTGGGATGGCACTACCTTAAGGACATTTACACAGACGAATTCCTTAGGGTAGGTAGGTTCTCGTAGATACTTGCTCTAAATTTAAAAACAAATTCAAAAATACTTTTCACACCAACACATTTTCAAAAAGCTTTCGAAAGCAATTTTTCAAACACTCTTGAGGACTGATACAAGAGTCGAACTGAAATTTTCAAAGAAACTTTTTAAAACCCACAGTTGAAAAGCAAACAAACCATTTTTGAAAACACAATGAGCAAGTATCTAAGAGCCCATGGATAACCATGGATAGAAAGGGTGCTAACACCTTCCCTTTCTATAACCTACCTCCCGAACCGAGAGCAATCTCTTTGAAGGAATTTTTCTGTGCTTTTGTCCTTTCCATTTGGAGAAAATAAAAGACGGTGGCGACTCTTGCTTCCGCGACATTTCGCGAACCAGCGTTAAACAGTCAGTTCCAGATCCACCGATCACAGAACTGGCGACTCTGCTGGGGACCAAACTTAAAGTGAGGTGTACCTTAGGGTAGTTCATAACTATGTTTTCAATTGTCTTCTTTGCTTGCTTTATTATTGTGGGTTGCTTGGGAGTTCTATAGATCCTAACCCGGATCTGGGGGATACCTTTCTTAGAAAGTAGCAACAAGACTGTGAGGGAACTGTGCGGGGTATACCGACATGGTTGAAACAGTCTGCTACGTTGATGTGGCACTTTGGTGTGTACCGGTAACCCTTGAGTTCAGTCAAGGAGAGTACGGGGCCTCCGCGTGGTGTCGTGAAGCATCAACAGACCTTAGGAACCTTAATTGAACTATCTTGGCCTCTTTAGGGTAGTGAGATAACTGACTTTGGTGCAGTCCGAGGTTGGTGGATACTCGATACTACGCTCAATTGAGGGTTGCTTTCCTGGAATATTTCGGTCGCCAGTTCAGTGGCTAAATCGAAACGATGAACAATGAAAGCAATCCAGTGATATTGGGACCCTTAGAACCCGGTTACTTCTAATAGGACAGGTTGAACCCACCAACTTCAAGAGGGTAATACCCAGACCTCATGCTGGCCTAAACCCTAAGAGCTCTTTTGTGTGACTTGCGTGCCTTCGTACTTGACTACTTGCATGTTTGTTATCTGACCCTTGATGCCTTGCAGGTTTTGTTCATAGTCCTTAATTAGGACTTATAACAGGGTGTACTAACCACTTCCAGGTTCTGTTTATAGGACTCATGACAGGGTTTACCAAATTTCTTGCAGGTGTTGTTTATAGTCCTTAACTGGGACTCATAACAGGGTTTACTAGATCTCTTGCAGGTTTTGTTTATAGTCCTTAATTAGGACTCATAACAAAGTATACTGAATTTCTTGCAGGGTCTGTTTATAGTCCTTAATTGGGACTCATAGCAGGGTTTACCTACATCACCCCATGCATAGCATGACATCATACCATTGCATACCATTGCATACATCCTAACCCATTTCAAGGATCTCAAGGGCTTGTGATGCAGGTCATGATGAACCAACTGTCTAGCCAGGGGCAAAGAGGATTTATTTTCCTCTAGCCAAGGTTGTCAGGGGCTATGACCCACTAGATATGGTGAGCCTTTGACCCTTGAAGAAGGACTCTCAACAACAGGAAGTTCTTTCAATCAAGTTACTGGTTCTCAATTCTAACAAGTTTCTCTGTTTACCCTGCGAGGTCCTTGAAAACATTGCATGCATATCATACACATCATCGCATTACAGGTATCCCTTTTGCAGGTCACTTACCTTTCTCGCTGTTTATTTCAGCAATGGCCTCACAACAAGATAACCAGGACCCTCACGCTCAAGAGTCTCAGTTCAAAGAAATCTTCTTAGGTCTATCCAAGGGGCAGGAAGAGTTGAGGGCACTCCTCATGGGGAATCTGATCAGAAAAAGTCCTGAAGATGACAAGGACGAACAGCTGAAACGTCTACAAGCTGAGGTAGACACATTGAAAACTCAGATGCTGGGGCAAAGGGCCCTCATTCAAGGTTTAGCTCAGGAACAAGGAGAGCTGAGAGCCATGGTCAGTCAGCTTCCTCAAGGCATGAAGCAACCAGCCCAAATCAGGGACCAGGTCATGGAACAGCTCCCAAGAGGGCAAAGGTCGGGTCCAGTGAATAGACCTCTCCGAGTTGCTACTACTTCACAGGTTCAACAACGACCTCGCCAGAAACAGGGGGGTTGATCAGAACAGGCCGGACGAGCCTAAGAGACAATTCACCAATATCAACATGCCATGGTCACGAGCCTTGCAACACATGTTAAGGATGAATCTGGTTGCGGTGATCAACCCTCCTGCAAATCCAAAGACCTCCTCTCCAAGCTACAACCCAGAAGCAAGATGCGCTTACCATTCTGGTAGCCCGGGGCACGATACTGAGGATTGTTGGGCGCTGAAGTACAAGATTCAAGGCATGATCGATGCTGGAGAGATTCAGTTTGAAGTACCCCAGACTCCCAATGTGATCACTGCTCCCATGCCAAAACATGGCTAGGATAGAAAGCACTTTTTGT
The DNA here is from genome assembly GCA_948472305.1 of Vicia faba. NCBI lineage: Eukaryota > Viridiplantae > Streptophyta > Magnoliopsida > Fabales > Fabaceae > Vicia > Vicia faba. The sequence goes on along the minus strand of OX451738.1, from coordinate 928,480,182 downwards.
TCATTCGAATTCAAGTTGTGATTTTCTTTTGTTTAAACATTTATTCATGTTAAAACATTGTTATTCCATTAATGCATCGCTTATGTCTATTTTTGAATCAATGTATTCGCATTCACTATATGCAAACTGTTTTCATATTTTTTCTGATGTCAACTCTTGATCTTAAATAATTCTAAGCCTCTTGAGGGAGGATGACGAAAACGATACCACAATCATTACAGTATGCTTTTGAACAGACCCCGCTGATGAGGTACAGGCATTGTTTCAATCCCTAAACACTGGAGTTATAAGGATGATAAACCCTCGTCAACCCATCTGAGCCAAAGAAGTAGGAGTTTTTATTTTCGAAAATTGAAACCCTTTATCATAACCCGGGGCAGGGTAGTCTTCTCAGTTGATCCAAGTGCATGACGAATGGCACCAAAGAGATCCTTACGAAAAAAACAGTGATGGTTCAGAACAATCAAAAGAAAAGCAGTCATCATCAAAATTCATAAATGAAAAGCCCAAAAAGTCTAAACCTACCAAGGGGACTTATGAAACTGGGGCATCCCGATGACTGTAATTCCAAAAAAGGAAACAGTTCAGGCAAAAAAGAAAGGGATAACAAAATCAAAAATCAAGAGGTCATACAAACCCTCAGTCAAAGCAAAAAATGGCTGCCTATTCAGAATAAATCATCAACAGCTGAACCATCATTGGAACACCAAAGCAAAGACTCAAGCAAGGTCTAACGTACGATCAACTGAGTTTAGGTTTGGAGAACATCACGAAGAGAGGGTGGGTACAAATAAAATTCGAGCCTTTATCCTTTGTTTCTTAAACCGTAAACCAAGCCACGTTATAACCCTTAAAAGTCCTAGCTGAAGCATGGGTTAGTTCAAAAGCATACTGTGACAAAAGGTATCCTGACTCCTGAAGGCCTACGGTAAAATACAGAGTTGACATCACGTTTTATAAACAATCACCTGTTTTATGAAAAAGAATGCATTTTCAAAATCTTCAAGACAGACATAAGCTTTGCATTTTTGACATAACCTTGTTTGTATATGACTTTTTGTTTGAACAGCAGGGAAATTCGCACGATGAATACCTAGTGAACGAAAGCACTTCCAATCAAGGGGCATGTCATGACCATGGTCCGTTATCTGGGGCAGTCCAATCAAGATTCGGAGAATCTCTCAAAAGGCCAAATAGCCTGGGGCAAGTCTCCACCTGAGTTACTTGGGGCATTCCAACAACGAATCTTGCACGATCAGCCACCTTCTGGTAATATGGCAACACAAGTAGCCAGGGGCACCTACCTGCATTCTAAGAGCGCGGACATAGTCGAAAAAATACTGCGCAAAATCAAAGACCCGCTAGGCTGACACACCTAGGCAAAAATAAGGGCTTCCCGACGAACCAAAAGGGTTCGGGCAAAATGAAGGGATGAAATGAAAAATCTGTACACCCGGCAAGTCGAAAACCTGAAAAGGCGGCTTGGGCAAAAATGGGTATCCCGGTGGACTGAAAACCCGAAAGGGCGGTCCAGGCAAAAGTTAGGGATCAAAAACGTACGACTATGTCCCGGCGCCTCGTCACTTGCCTATCAGAAGAAGGTTTGTCAAAAGGCAGTTATCAAGACTCCACCAGTATCTTCTTCCACAAAAACAGGGGCAATAAAGTTGTCTGAGCAGTCTAATTGTTCTATCCTCCAAGGTACCAAGGTAGGTTCAGCCAGAGAACATGACCGAGGATCTTAATTCCCCAGAGAGTGAGCAAACAGCACATTCTTCTCCAAGCAAAATCATCAAATATCAAGGCAATTGAGTATCCTCCTGTAGATCTCAATACCTCCCCAGCAGCACGCATCCTTAACAAGCATCCCCGGCAGTCTTGGTCTAAAGATTGTTCCCCGGCGGTATCTCAATATTCAAAGGAATCACTTCCCCAGCATATCAAACTCCCCAGAAGAGTCCAATCCAGCTTCCCCAGGAAAGTTGGAATTCATATCTCCCCAAGCAGTAAGCTTATCCCCAGTAGATTCTGGAAGCTTATCCCATCGCAGAGCACGAATGCGTCGTCCCGGCTTTATTCAAAGAGTTATTTCCTCAACAGGATATAACTGGGTTATCCTCAGCCAAAAGCCACGGAAAGAGCGTCCTCGGCAAAGTATCTTCCTACCCCCAGCGAAGTCTATCAACACTTCCGACAACAAGGATATCCCCAGCGGAGTTATCGTCATCAACTCAGCAAAGCATCGCTATCCCCACAGAGTAGCACTCCCCAGCATGGCCGCTAGAGTATCTTTTCTCCCGCAGAATTATTTCATTTGCCAAGTTTATTCCTCAACGGAGTTATCTTCTCCTACCGGTATTCTTGCAACAATCATCCACAGCGGAAGCAAAATCTCTTCCTCAACATCAGCCCAGGATATGACTTCCCGGCACCCGTCAAGGATTTACTTTCCTAGACGAAAACATACATGAATCATCACATACATCATTATAGCATGCATGTAAACATCATATCGTATAAATAGTATCCATGTTTGCTTATCATGCATCGCATATAACTGACCTTTACCTTTCAGGAAAGATGCAGTTGAAACTCTCAAACATATTTCAAGGACTTCTCCAGTCCAGTTAAATCGACTCCAAACAGATTTTTCTGATAAAGACTCAGTAGAAGTTCTCTTATGGTCCCCTCTCCAACGGCGTGTGAGGTGGTAATTCCTTCTTCAGATGTTCCCCTCTCCGGCATGAGCGTGAGGTGATATTCTCTTATGGTCCCCTCTCCAACGGCGTGTGAGGTGGTAATTCCTTCTTCAGATGTTCCCCTCTCCGGCATGAGCGTGAGGTGATATTCTCTTATGGTCCCCTCTCCAACGGCGTGTGAGGTGGTAATTCCTTCTTCAGATGTTCCCCTCTCCGGCATGAGCGTGAGGTGATATTCTCTTATGGTCCCCTCTCCAACGGCGTGTGAGGTGGTAATTCCTTCTTCAGATGTTCCCCTCTCCGGCATGAGCGTGAGGTGATATTCTCTTATGGTCCCCTCTCCAACGGCGTGTGAGGTGGTAATTCCTTCTTCAGATGTTCCCCTCTCCGGCATGAGCGTGAGGTGATATTCTCTTATGGTCCCCTCTCCAACGGCGTGTGAGGTGGTAATTCCTTTTTCAGATGTTTCCCTCTCCGGCATGAGCGTGAGGTGATATTCTCTTATGGTCCCCTCTCCAACGGCGTGTGAGGTGGTAATTCCTTCTTCAGATGTTCCCCTCTCCGGCATGAGCGTGAGGTGATATTCTCTTATGGTCCCCTCTCCAACGGCGTGTGAGGTGGTAATTCCTTCTTCAGATGTTCCCCTCTCCGGCATGAGCGTGAGGTGATATTCTCTTATGGTCCCCTCTCCAACGGCGTGTGAGGTGGTAATTCCTTCTTCAGATGTTCCCCTCTCCGGCATGAGCGTGAGGTGATATTCTCTTATGGTCCCCTCTCCAACGGCGTGTGAGGTGGTAATTCCTTTTTCAGATGTTTCCCTCTCCGGCATGAGCGTGAGGTGATATTCTCTTATGGTCCCCTCTCCAACGGCGTGTGAGGTGGTAATTCCTTCTTCAGATGTTCCCCTCTTCGGTATGAGCGTGAGGTGATATTCTCTTATGGTCCCCTCTCCAACGGCGTGTGAGGTGGTAATTCCTTCTTCAGATGTTCCCCTCTCCGGCATGAGCGTGAGGTGATATTCTCTTATGGTCCCCTCTCCAACGGCGTGTGAGGTGGTAATTCCTTTTTCAGATGTTTCCCTCTCCGGCATGAGCGTGAGGTGATATTCTCTTGTGGTCCCCTCTCCAACGGCGTGTGAGGCGGTAATTCCTTTTCAGATGTTCCCCTCTCCGGCATGAGCGTGAGGTGATATTCTCTTATGGTCCCCTCTCCAACGGCGTGTGAGGTGGTAATTCCTTCTTCAGATGTTTCCCTCTCCGGCATGAGCGTGAGGTGATATTTCCTTTCAGATTATAATTTCCTATAGTTCCCTCTCCAACGGTGAACGAGGTGACTCCCTTTTAGATTATATTGTCCTTTGGTTCTCTTCCTGACACTACGAAGATGGTAATCCTCACCAAGATTTTCTCAACGAGCGTTGTTGAGGTTGAAATCATTCAGGATTCTCTTACCATTCATGCTAAGGCAGTAACCATCCCTGGTTCATTCATCAACGTTTGAAGCTCCAGACCCAGCTCCTGTAACTAGTCAGGACATATCTATATCAAGCATCTAAAATCAGCTCCTGCGACGTGTCAGGTACTCATTTTTCTGTTTTGCAGGTATGCAGGTTCCCGCTAAGGAATCTCCTACGCGATCAATGTCCAGATGGCATCTATAAGCCCATCATCCTATCCAAGCAACGTCCAGATGGCATCTATAAGCCCATCCCCCTATCACACTGCTACTAGGTGAGCGCAAATTTCTGGGCACTCTAGTGTCCAATCATCTTCTACCCTCGGATTACGAAAGGCATGTCAGCCAATCTGCATCCTCAGGTCTAAGAAGATTGAACAGGGGCAACTGTTGTACCCCAAAATTTGCCCTCCCATATTCATCAAGAAATTGCCAGATCAAGGTCACAAGATGCCCCAAGGGTTGTGCAGCTCAACTGTCTCCTAGACAGTCAAAACTAGGGTTTGAGTTCTGGTCAAGCAAATGAACTTTTCAAAGGCCCAATCAAGCCTCATATGCTTACAAAGATGGTCAAGTACCCTCATGTCAAGTTTCAAGGCATTCAGCTCAAAATTGCACAGTCAAAACCCTAGATTGCACTACAGTCAACTGTAGGGGCAAAATGGTCATTTGGCAGTCAAAAGTTCAAATTTTTGGTCAACATATCATTTTGAAGCCACAAACATCATTTGATCAATGCTTGATCATGATTCTCAAAATTTGGCTCAGAAATCATCAAAGATGCAAAAGTTGCTATATTTGGACAGCTGAAAAAGTCAACTGAAATTGACCAGGGCATAACTTTCACATGGATTATCAGAAAAATTCCATCCAAAGCTCATTTTGAAGAGAAAGACATTTCCTACAATTCATCTTCATGTTCCAAGTCCAAGAAATGCTCTCACAAAAAGTTATCAATTTCAACATTATAGGTCATTTTCAAAAGTCAACAAAAAGTGACTTTAAGTCAAAGGCCATAACTTGAGATTGGTAAATCAAAATGACATGGGACCAAAGGCATTGGTTAAAGGACTCAAAGACCTTTCCAAAATGTCCAAGAACATGTGAAAAGCTTAAAAATTGACCAAGTTATGCCTTGTGGAAGTTGGGAAATTTTTGGAAATTTTTGAAAGTCAACATTGATGCAAAAGGCCTAAAAATGCAAATGGGCCCATTTTTCTTCCAAGTTTCTTCATGCCAAGCCTATGCACGACCACTAGGCCCAAAGGGAAGTATTCTCATATTTTTTAATTATTTATTTGAATTAATATTAATTTATATTCATTTAAATCATTTTAATTCATGAAAAATATAACCTTAACCTAAACAAATCTTTTTATGCATGATTTGGACTTGAGATTTCGTGCACATGCTGATATAGAAGGTTTTGGCTTGATTGAAACCTAATTGACACAAGAACCATGAAAAAAGATTGTAAAAGATCCTTAACAAATCAAAGATTGAAAACAATTATGGACATGGATTTTATTGAATCTTTTTAACCTAATTGCTTCCATACAAGTACTACATCAAAACCCTAAAAGCATAAGACTGCAAGCTGCGCCCTACAACTCCATTGCATATTGGAATTTTTCATAAAAAAACTCAAAACTGAAAAGTGCCTTAGAGGTCGATTCAAGCTTCAACCTTGATTCCATTCGCATCCTGAGACATTCTTGAACCTTTCTCAATCAATAACAACAACCAAAAGGCCCCTGAATTGGTATCCATGAGTCCAACTGTACCAAGAAAATCTTGAAATCGCATAGCATGAATTAAGCATTATTTTGCATTTTTTTTCATGGATTCATGTTTATATTGATGTTTCTGAACTAACTGATACGTTTGATTGTGTTTTTGAGCCACATATGCGAATTCTCCATTGTCACATACTAGGGTTACAGGTTTCCCAAATTGGGGGTTTCACAATCAAGTAAAATTAGGGCTCAAGATGGCCGGGGTTGGATTCAGCACTTCCAGACGATGATGTCTGAACCCTCGCGATGAATTTATGTTTCATATATTTCTAATCGCTATTTTCTCATAAACCCTCTAAAACCACGCTGTAAAAACCGTTCCCATAGTGTTTGTGTTACAGGGTAGGGGAAGGAGATGACATCGTGTCCATCAACCATTGGACAGTTTGAATTTCGCGCGAAATTCCAAAGCACTAACGCGTTATTATTATATTATTTATTGTTTATTATATGTTAATTGAAACGCGCGTGGTTCAGTGGCTAGGTGTTGTGCTTGTAACCTTCAAGACCTGGGTTCAAGTCCCAGGTCTGGCAAATACTTAACATTATTTTTCAATAATTGATTCAATGCAGCGCTAGTGTCCCAGTGCACCATACGCTCACCCTCTCAAGCCACACACGCGTCCATCTCACCCAGATCAAGGGCCAGGATTCAAAGAATGCCATAAGCACCAGTCAACGCGTTGCACATAATCCAAACAGTCAACCAAGTTCCAGCTTATTGGGCCAGGCCTCTTAAATTTGAACCTCCTTATTTGGGGCAACACCCCACTCTGGTTTGCTTTTTCTTTTCTTTTATTATTCTAATTATTGTATTATTTATTTATTGCTTTAATTAATTAATTTTCTTTTTTTTTACAAAATACAAAAACATTCAAAAAATCAGAAAAAGGCCAAAAATTTAATAAATATTTATGTATTAATTACTTTCATAATAAATACTTATAATTATTTAGTTTAATTAGGTTTTCAATTTTAATTCCTTTTTTAATAAAAATCCAAAAAATAGAATTTAGGTTTAATATCTTTTTATTTTCTTTTAATTTTCCCTTTTTTTCAGAATAACAATATTATTTATTTATTATTTTATTTTCATAAATTAAAAATTGTATAAATTAATTTAGAGTTTAATTTAGGTTATAATTTAATTCTTTCATAATAAATAAAAAGTATTAGAATTAGGGTTTACCGTTTAATTTAATCTCAATTAATTTCTTTTTTTCATTAAATCTAAAAAACACAAAAATATCATTCTCATTTAATTTTAATTTTTAAGTCCTTATTAATTTTAATTATTTGCAAAAAGGGTCCAACGCCCTAATTTTGTTTTAATTTCCTTATTTCGCGCATTTATCTTATAATCGTTTAAATAATTATGTGATTGTCCCAAAGCGTTGTAATTTACTTTTCGCACTTTATTTCTTCGCATTATTTATTTTCCGCTAAATCGGGTCCGGTTTAATTTTGGCGATGTGGACCCGCGCCATTTGTAATAGCCTTAGATTTATTTTTTGCAAATTTTATAACTGTTAAATATGCATGCAAGAATGAATGGACAAATTAAAATCAAGCGTAGAACACGACAAACATGACAAGACAAATAACTGAAACATGACACACAATTCGCACACACCACCCCTAGGGTACGCCTCACTGTTGCCTTTCGAAAGGTGATCGTCGAGTAGAGGATGTCTTAGTAAGTCCTCATGATCCGGGAACCTGGCATGAGGGTAGCTTCTAAGGTGTCTTCCCATTGCTCTGGTGATCACCATGTCCCTAAAATCGAATTGACCCGAACACCTCCAACGGTGGTGCTACCTACCTCTCAATGGTGGGATGGCACTACCTTAAGGACATTTACACAGACGAATTCCTTAGGGTAGGTAGGTTCTCGTAGATACTTGCTCTAAATTTAAAAACAAATTCAAAAATACTTTTCACACCAACACATTTTCAAAAAGCTTTCGAAAGCAATTTTTCAAACACTCTTGAGGACTGATACAAGAGTCGAACTGAAATTTTCAAAGAAACTTTTTAAAACCCACAGTTGAAAAGCAAACAAACCATTTTTGAAAACACAATGAGCAAGTATCTAAGAGCCCATGGATAACCATGGATAGAAAGGGTGCTAACACCTTCCCTTTCTATAACCTACCTCCCGAACCGAGAGCAATCTCTATAAGGAATTTTTCTGTGCTTTTGTCCTTTCCATTTGGAGAAAATAAAAGACGGTGGCGACTCTTGCTTCCGCGACATTTCGCGAACCAGCGTTAAACAGTCAGTTCCAGATCCACCGATCACAGGTTCCAACTCTGCTATCGCCTTTATATCTTCGAGCGTCTCATCACTTGATGACCTAAATGACGATGAAGCTGACTGATCGATGCCGTCTGACCTTGATGTAGATACCGGATTCTGGATGCAAAGTGATCCAATGAGACATAGTATTACACTTTATCCCTAACTTTTGCCTGGACTGCCCTTTCGGGTTTTCAGTCCACCGGGATACCCATTTTTTCCCAAGCCGCCTTTTCAGGTTTTCGACTTGCCGGGTGTACAGATTCTTTTTATTTCATCCCTTCATTTTTCCCGAACACTTTTGGTTCGCCGGGAAGCCCTAATTTTTGCCTAGGTATGTCAACCTAGCAGGTCTTTTTTATGCGTAGTATCTTTTTACTATGTCTGCATTAGCGGTGTGAGGAAGGTCGTCACCATCCATGTTGGTTAGAATCATGGCTCCTCCTGAGAACACATGCTTAACCACAAATGGCCCTTCGTACGTAGGAGTCCACTTGCCCCTTGGATCACTGAGGTAGGATGATACGTTTGATTACTAGATCCCCAACTTGATATTCTTGTGGTCTGACCTTTTTGTTAAATGCCCTGATCATCCGTTTCTGATACGTCTGACCATGACAGATAGCAGCAAGTCTTTTTTCATCAATAAGGTTTAGCTGATCAAGTCGTGTCTGGATCCAATCATCTTCACTCAGATCTGCATCCTTCATTATCCGGAGAAAGGGTATCTGCACTTCGATCGGTAAGACTGCCTCCATACCGTAGACCAAGGAGAAGGGAGTTGCCCCGGTTGACGTCCTGGCTGAGGTACGGTACCCATGTAGAGCGAACGGTAACATCTCGTGCCAATCTTTATAAGTCACTGTCATCTTCTGCACGATTTTCTTGATATTTTTATTTGCTGCTTCTACAGCCCCATTCATCTTCGGTCGATAAGGAGAAGAGTTGTGGTGCTGTATCTTAAACTGCTCGCAGAGCTCAGTGATCATCTTGTTATTGAGATTGGTACCATTGTCTGTAATGATTCTTTCAGGGACCCCGTAGCGACATATCAGGTTATGCCGAATGACCCGTGCTACAACATTCTTGGTTACCGTGGCGTAGGAAGCTGCTTCAACCCACTTCGTGAAGTAATCAATCGCTACTAGGATGAAGCGATGCCCGTTGGATGCCGTAGGTTTAATCTCGCCGATCATGTCTATGCCCCACATTGCAAACGGCCAAGGCGCTGTCAAGACATTTAGAGGAACTGGAGGAACATGCACCTTGTCTGCATATATCTGGCACTTATGGCATGTTCGAGAATGTTGGTAACAGTCGGCTTCCATTGTGGACCAGAAATGCCCTGCCCGAAGGATTTTCTTTGCCATAGTGTGTCCACTGGAATGTGTTCCGAAGATCCCTTCATGTAGCTCTTCCATGATCTTTTCTGCTTCAGTCTTATCCACACAACGCAGTAAGGTCGAATCATGGTTTCGCTTATACAAAATGCCGTTGCTAAGGAAGAACTTCGCTGCGAACCTTCTCAGAAACTTCTTATCGTTGACAGATGCACCTTCAGGGTATTCCTGAGCTTCCAAATATCTCTTCACCTCATGGTACCAAGGCTTCTCAGTCACCAATTCAGTCTCGAGATCACAACAGTATGCCGGTTCGTCCAGTTTCCAGATGATGATCCGGGGAGCCTCATTGTCCCATTTGACCTTGAACATGGAAGAAATCGTAGCTAACGCGTCCGCTAACTGATTCTCCTCTCTTGGGAAATGTTCAAAGGTTATCTCTGTGAAGTGGGGGATCAAGGTCAATACACATTCTCTGTAAGGAATAAGATTCGGATGTTTCGTATCCCACTCTCCTTTGATCTGATTGATCACGAGAGCGGAATCTCCGAAGACACTCAGAAACTTGATCCTTAAGTCGATCGCAGCTTGGAGACCCATGATGCATGCCTCATACTCCGCCATGTTGTTGGTGCAGTTGAAACATAGCCGGGCAGTAAGTGGGGTATGAGTGCCTTGGGGGGATATGATTACAGCGCCGATACCATTACCCAAAGCATTGGAGGCTCCGTCAAAGTGCATAGACCATCGGGATCCTTCCTCAGGTCCTTCATCCGGTCCAGGTACTTCACAATCAGTTACTATCATGATGCTCTCGTCTGGAAATTCGAAGTTCATTGACTGATAGTCGTCTACTGCCTGATGTGCCAAGTGGTCTGCCAATACACTTCCTTTGATGGCTTTCTGGGTTGTGTACTGGATGTCGTATTCTGTCAAGATCATTTGCCATCTCGCTATTCTCCCAGACAGAGCAGGCTTTTCAAATATGTACTTTATAAGATCCATCTTTGAGATCAACAAGGTAGTGTGAGTCAGCATATACTGTCTCAGCCGGCGAGTAGCCCATACCAAAGCGCAACAAGTTTTCTCAAGCAGTGAGTATCGGGTCTCACAGTCGGTAAAATTTTTGCTAAGGTAATAAATGGCATGCTCTTTTCGGCCAGACTCGTCATGCTGCCCCAGCACACACCCCATTGAGTTGTCAAGTACTGTTAGGTATAGTATCAGAGGTCTCCCCTCAACCGGTGGGATAAGAATGGGTGGTTCTTGGAGATACTCTTTGATTCTGTCAAAAGCAGCCTGACATTCATCATTCCAACGTACTACCTGATCTTTCTTCAGCAGCTTAAAGATTGGTTCACAGGTAGCGGTTAGATGCGAGATGAACCGAGCAATGTAATTCAGGCGTCCTAAAAAGCCTATGACCTCTTTCTCTGTCTTAGGAACTGGCATCTCTCGAATGGCTTTAACCTTGGCAGGGTCCACTTGAATACCCTTGTCACTTACAACGAAGCCTAGCAACTTTCCAGATCTGACCCCGAAGGTGCACTTGTTCGGGTTCAACCTCAGCTTGTACAGTTTCAGACGGTCAAACAATTTCTGCAGATGATCAAGGTGTTCTTCCTCAGTCTGGGACCTTGCGATCATGTCGTCAACATACACTTCTATCTCATGATGGATCATGTCATGAAATAAAGCAACCATGGCACGTTGGTAGGTTGCCCCAGCATTTTTCAGTCCAAAAGGCATGACCTTGTAGCAGAAGATGCCCCACTGAGTAACAAAGGTAGTCTTTTCCATGTCTTCAGGAGCCATCTTGATCTGATTATAACCTGAGAAACCATCCATGAAAGAGAACACCTTATGCTGAGCAGTATTGTCAACAAGGACATCAATGTGAGGTAGGGGGAAGTCATCCTTGGGGCTGGCCCTTTTCAGATCCCTGTAATCGACACACATTCTGACCTTTCCATCTTTCTTAGGTACTGGCACCACATTAGCAACCCACTGAGGGTAAGAAGTCACTGCAAGGAACCCGGCATCAAACTGTTTCATAACCTCGGCTTTGATCTTTTCAGACATCTCTGGACGCATACGGCGGACCTTTTGCTTGACCGGAGGGCAGTCTTCCTTGGTAGGCAAGTGGTGGACCACAATGTCAGTATCCAACCTGGGCATGTCTTCGTAGGACCAGGCAAAGATCTCCACATAATCATGTAACATCTGAGTCAACCGTTGCTTCACGCTGAGCTCTAGGTTGGCACCAATCTTAACCTCCTTCATGTCTGTATCAGTACCCAGATTTATCGTTTCCACTGGCTCTTCATGTGGTTGAATTGCCCTCTCTTCTTGGAGTAACAGTCTTGCAAGCTCGCCAGGCACTTCACAATCATCTTCACCTTCGTCTTCGGCTAAGTTGATTGGATTTTCGAAGTCATAACTTGCAGTAGCAGAGTCGTTACCAGTGAGATCCAGAGTGGATTGAAAACTGTATGAGTGAGTGTGTGTAAATACAACTGTTTTGCAATATATAAAGAAAGGAAAGAAAGAAAAGGAGCATAAGATTTGAAATGCGAGAAAACGTCCAAGGTCTTTATTCATGATATATGAAATGACAATTAATATACCCTCACAAATGAAGCCACGGTGCCCCGGGTAAGACACCGGGCCATAGAGTTTTAAGTCATTGTTTATTACAAATAACAAAACAAAGGAGTTTATTACTGCGTAACAAAAGTAACAGGAGTATGATCTTTAGCAATCCAATTGGTCAATCCATCATCAGTCGTCGGGTAGATCCAGCTATCGAACTCTGATTCTTCCACCTCATCTTCATTCCCAATAGCATTCACTCCTGGGTTGGTAATGAGCACAGGAGGTCTTCTGATCCTTGCCTTGCGCACAGCCTTCTGACCCTCTGCAGTAAAACCCAGTCCAAACTTGTCAGTTTTAGGTGTAAAATCAGGGAGCCTGCCCCAGTTAGCACATTCACCTTTCTTGATCACAGCCCGGGCATCCTTCAAGGAAGCCATCTTCAAAGGAACATCCTCTTCAGCCACTGTTTCCGCTGCTGCCAATGTTGGAGGTACCTCTTCGAAATGCTGAAAGGGGGTTTCAATAAACTCCCCGTCCATCTCAATATATCTGAAGGAATTCAAATGGCTCACCATATACTCCTCCTCTCCCTGTACAGTGACAATCTTCCCTCTGACGGGGTACTTGAGCTTCTGGTGTAGGGTAGAGGTCACTGCCCCAGCTTTGTGGATCCAAGGTCGACCCAGTAGACAAGAATATGATGGACGGATATCCATCACATAGAAAGTAGAGTCGAATACTTGAGAACCCACACGAATAGGAATGTCCACCTCTCCATGAACCATCCTCTTGGAACCATCAAAGGCTCTGACGATGATATTTCTAGGTTTCAGCTCCAGGCCTTCACAATCTAAACGGTCTAAGGCCTTCTTGGGTAGCACATTCAGGGAAGAACCGGTGTCCACCAACACGTGCGCAAGAGTAGTGCCCCTGCATTCAATAGAGACATGCAGGGCATCATTGTGGTCCTTTCCCTTAGCAGTAAGGTCAGCATCCGAGAAACCCAAACCATTGTCCGCTGTTACATTGGCTATGCAATCAGTAAACTGGACTGCAGATGTCTCCTGTGGCACATGGGCCGTCTTGAGAAATGAAATCAGGGCCTTAGCATGGGCCTCTGAGCACAATAGTAAGGAGAGCATAGAGATTTTGGAGGGGGTATGCCCCAGCTGCTCAACAACATTAAAGTCACTCTTCTTGATTATTTTCAGAATTTCCTCCATCTCTTGTTGGGAGGCCTCAGCATTCACAGATTTTGGTGCCTCCATCCGGGCAGGCTCATTTTCAATCCCTTTGCCCCGAGCATTAGATGACTCGGCAGCAGGGGAAACAACTTGATCAGAAACGGGAACACGTACACTTGTAGGTGTTATAGTGAGGGGCCTTCGAATAGCTGGTGGTGCAATGTCAGGCGAGAAGAGCCTGCCACTGCGGGTTACTTTGGCTGGACCAGTGATATTGCTGATGCTGGTGCCAGTGTTGAACTCTTGCTTTATACCATGTACATACACATCTGCCCCATAGTGCCATGGGACAGCCTTATCAGATTCATAGGGGAGAGGCCCCGGAACAGTAATCACAATGGGTGCGACAGTCATGATTTTAACCGGCTTCCTTGGGAGAGCCTTGATCGGATTATTGAAAATTGTAACAACAAAAACTTCTTCTACCGGAACAAACTGAACAACAATCTTCTTGAACAGAATCTCTTTGCTGTCCATCAGGCTTTGGATGCCCAACTTCAGCAAAGGACAACCAGAAAGGGAAACAACACAGAAAAGACAACCTTCACTACAACCCGGAAATAAACCGGCCAGCAGTAGGTTCCTCTTAACAGTCATCAGAGGAGTAGCTACATCATTTACAGAAACGGCATACACATCTTCATCAACGGCATTTACTCCATGCTGGGGCATAGGAGCAGTCACCACATTTGGCCTCTCAGGCGCTTCAAATTGTATCTCTTTTACGTCAATAAGGTCTTGCACCTTATTCCTTAAGGCCCAACAGTCATCAGTGGAATGCCCCGGGCTATCAGAGTGATAAGCACAGCGAGCATTTGGATTGTACTTGAGAGAGGCAGTATTCACAACCTTCGGGGCCTCTCTAACAGTCACCAAATTGGTGGATAGCAACTGCGGCAAGATTTGCGATAAGTTCATACTTAGACGGGTAAACTCTCTTCTGGGTCTTTCACCCCTTTGTGGATTGGTTTGCCGAGGAGCGGCAGCAGGCTTAGCAATCATCACCGCGTTGACAGATTGGCGGCGCTCAGGTTTCTCTTGTCTTCTAGACCCATATACAGCACTGGCCTCCTTCTTAAAGGGCTTCTTCTCAGAATTTGCAGATGCACCCTTCTGAATTTTACCAGACTTCATTCCAGCCTCTATTCTCTCCCCAGTCAAAATAAGATCAGTGAACCCTACCGATGAATTCTCGATAAGATGATTGAAAAATGGCCCAGATAGGGTCCCCAAGAACATATCCACCAGCTCACGGTCAGTTAACGGAGGCTGCACCCTGCCAGCCAGATCCCTCCACTTCTGTGCATACTCTTTAAAACCTTCGCTTGACCCTAGCGACATACCCTGGAGTTGGGTACGTGTAGGGGCAAGGTCAGAATTATATTGATACTGCTTGTAAAAAGCAGTAGCCAACTCCTCCCAGTTACGAACCTTGGTCCCATCCAGCTGATAGAACAATTCGAGATGAGTCCCTGAAAGACTCTCCTGGAAGAAGTGGATCTACAAGTTCTTGTCCACTGTGTACGGTTGAATCTTCTGCACATAAGATCTGAGGTGTAGCTTGCGGCAAGACGCCCCGTCATATTTGGTGAAAGATGGTGCCTTAAACTTGTGAGGAATAATCACACCAGCAGACAAACCCAAGTCTCCGAAATCCAGCCCAGGCACTTGTTGGATCTCCATTGCATTCAGTCTGTCCTCCAACTGCTTATACCGGTCTTCAGCAGGAGGATACTGTTCCTCATTAAAGTCAGTCTCGTTGTCAGAGACTACTGGACTTGAAGCCTTTCCCCCCTGGGGACTGCCTTTGCCTACAGAAGAACCAGCCTCTTCATTCTGCAGAGTGTTGCCAAACCTTCGGCCCGAGTTGAAAAGAACAGTTCTCTTCTTCTTCTTCTTCTTCTTCTTCTTCTCCTTCTTCAGGAGTAAAGCCTTCAGCTCTTCTTGGCCTTGAGCCAAACCCATGATCAGCTCCTGAAATTGCGCATTCTGCGCCCGAAGAGCCTTGATAGACATCTCGGTTGATGATGAGTCAGGGTTCATGATGTTGAAATAAACAGCGAAGAACAGTAAGCAACCTGAAAAGAAGAATACCTGCTATGCACATGGTGAATGGAATGCATATGATTTATGTTTTCAAAGACAACCGAGAATCAACTTTGTAAACAAAAAGGAACACACTTCATTAGATTCAACTTTGAAACTTAAATTGTTCAACAGGTTGCCCTTAGGCGTTACATAAAAGGGAAATACTGAAAAGGGAAATAAAACTGTAAAAGAACATCCAGAGCTCCTTATTGATCCCATGGTCTCCTCTTCTCAGTACGGATGTAGTCATTCAGAGCTCGCTCATTCTCCAACTGCTTTGTCAGTTTCTGGATCTTCAACTCCTGCTCGTTGAACTTTTCCCGGTAAGAATCCCATTCTTCTCGCAGTTGCGACCAAGACCTCTTTAATGTCTCATAATCAGTAGGTATCTGAGGAGGGAGGACAGTTGGAGGAGCCCCATCTTTGTCAGGATACTCAAGAATGATGGGTCTGACAGCTTCGTATGGCATACCTAACTTCTGAGCACGGATGCGGACCCATTTGTAGTAGGCTTCCATAGGTAGAGAAGTCTTTGGCCCCAGCTCTTGTGGGTCAGCTTTATGAACTCTGTCCCAAGCTTTGATGAACCTACGACGCAGCTCGTCACTATCCACCTGAAACTCAAAACTGATGTGAGGCACCAACATCTCATGAGGCCCTGCTCTTCTGGCCCTTCCGAACTGACGGAGAGCTAGACATGGATTGTAAGAGATTCCTCCTTGGGTACCAATCAAAGGAACATTAGGGTATTCTCTGCAACGATCAATAACTGCTATCTCATCCAAACCTCTGAAAGTCCAACTGATGTCCTTATCAGCGAGAGATATTAACCTATGAGCCCAACCTCTTCCTTCTTGGTTCTTCAGTACGAACTTAGGGAGGTGCGAAATAAACCACCTCACCAACAAAGGGATACAACACCATAGGGTTCCTCGTCTTCGGGCAGTACGATCATAAAGTTGTTGCAGGATGTCACCCAAGAGAGTGGGCACAGGGTTCTGAGACATAAAGATCCTTATGGCAGTGACATTGATGAAGTTGTCAGGATTAGGAAACAAGACTAGCCCATAGATTAAGAGAGCCAAGATGTCTTCATATGCCCTAAAGTCCAAGTCATTCCAAAAACTGTTAGCTTTACCAACTAGAAACTTGGCCAAGAAACCCTTAACTCCGCTTCTAGTCACCCAGTTATCCATTACTTCTTGATGGGTCAGAGGAAGAGCTGCAGCAACCTCTTCAAGCCTGAGGGTCTTTTCCCAACCATTGTAAGGAGTCTGATCCAAGATAGGGATACCAAGAAAATCAGAGAACTCTTCCAAGGTAGGGACCAGCTGGAAGTCTTGAAAGGTGAAACACTGGTACAGAGGGTCATAGAACTGGGTCAGGACACTCATCAACTGTTGATCCCGCTTTGCAGTGACTAACTTGAGAAGAGAACCATGCCCCTGGATGAAGGAAGTAGTATTTGGAATCCTGCTAACCAACTCTTCAAGCAACTCAGGTGGGTGAACAAAGTTGAACCGGATAGTATTCCTTCGCGTAGGCATCATGATATCCTACAAAATAGAGCAAAGGTGAAACCCTCTTGTCTTTGAAATGGTCAGTCCTTATGCAGGATGCATGCAATGCTCATGATGTTATGATGTTATGATAAAGCACACCACAAATATTTACAAAGCAAACATGGTAAGGCACACAAGTCACACAAGACAAGCCCTTAAAGTTTAGGCCAACATGAGGTCTAGGTATTACCCTCTTTCAGTTTGTTGGTTTATACCTGTCCTATCAAAAGTAACCGGGTTCTTAGAGGATCCCAATATCACTGACTACCCTCAATCGGTCATAACTCCATCATCGCAATCTTTTCTTGTAGCCAGAACCATCACGAGAGTTTAGCCTCAATGGGCGTAGCATACTGCTACTGTTCTAATGGCCAAGTTGTGTCATTTAAGGTTCTAAGGTCTGTTGGTGCTTAATGACTCTTCAGAAGACCCATATTCTCCTCGTTGCAACACAAGGGATATCGGTACAGACCAAGGTGCCACACCAACGTAGCCACTGCTTCACCCATGTAGGTCTACGCCGGACAGGTCCCTCACAGCTTATGCTACCTAAACAGGGTATCCCCAGATCCGGGTTAGGATCTATGTAACTCCCATGCAACCCACAATTTAAAGCAAACAAGTCAATACAATTGAAAACATAGTTATGAACTATCCTAAGGTACACCTCACTTTATAAATTCTCCCCAGCAGAGTCGCCAGTTCTGTGATCGGTGGATCTGGAACTGACTGTTTAACGCAGGTTCGCGAAATGTCGCGGAAGCAAGAGTCGCCACTGTCTTTTATTTTCTCCAACATGGAAAGGACAAAAGCACAGAAAAATTCCTTATTGAGATTACTCTCGGTTCGGGAGGTAGATTTATAGAAAGGGAAGGTGTTAGCACCCTTTCTATCCATGGTTATCCATGGGCTCAGATACTTGCTCATTTGTGTTTTCAAAATATTTGTTTGCTTTTCAACTGTGGGTTTAAAAAAGTTTCTTTGAAAATTTCAGTTCGACTCTTGTATCAGTCCTCAAGAGTGTTTGAAAAGTTGCTTTTGAAAGCTTTTTGAAATGTGTCGGGATGAAAAGTATTTTTTGATTTGTTTTGAAATTAGAGCAAGTATCTATGAGTTCTCTACCTACCCTAAGGAATTCGTCTGTGTAAATGTCTTTAAAGTAGTGCCATCCCACCATTGAGAGGTAGGTAGCACCACCGTTGGAGGTATTCGGGTCAATTCGAGGGTTCGGGACATTGTGGTCACCAGAGCAATAGGAAGACACCTTAGAAGCTACCCTCATGCCATGTTCATGGACATGAGGACTTACTAAAACGTCCTCTACTCGACGACCACTTTTTGAGGGGCAAGGCAACAGTGAGGCGTACCCTAGGGGTGGTGTGTGATTTGTGTGTCGTTTTCAATTATGTTTATCTTGTTCATGCATTGGTGATCTACGCTTTGCTTTTATTTTGGCATTCATTCTTTCATGCAAGTTATTAACAGTTTAAAAGATGCGGAATTAAAAGGTCCTACGCTATTACAAAGGCGCGGGTCTACATCGCCAAATTAATCCAAGACCCGATTTGAAATAAAATAAAATGCGGAAAATAAATGTCCTAATCAATCTATTACATAGCTTTGGAGTAATTACATGAAATTTACAAAAAGAAACAAAATAAGCGTGCGAAACGGAATTATAATCGAAAGCGAGGGCGTTGGACCCTTTTAAAGAAATTGAATTGAAATTAATAAATTAATTAAGTGAGGAAAAAGAAATCATTTTTTTGAGTTTTTTTGTATTTATGGAATTTAGTAAGAAAATTAAATGAAATTAAAATCCTAATTCTAAACTATTTTTTTTAGTTTATTAAGAAAAATGTTTAAATTTGACCTAGTTTTAATTAATTATTTCCATGGCAACTTACTTACAAAAAAAAACAATTAATTATTAATAATGGTAAAAGAAAAGAAAAAAAGGATAAAAGTATTTAAAACCCTAATTCTACATTTTTTAGTTTATTAGAAAAAACATTAAAATTAAACCTAGAATTAAAACTAAATTAATGGTTAAATTTATTTACAAAAATGTTAGTGAGTTAAACATTAAAACATATTTTTTATTTTTATAGTTTCTGATTTTTTGGTATTTTTATATTATGAAAAATTAATTTAAAGAATTAAAATAAAACTAAATAAAACAAATAAAATAGAAAAAAATAAAAAGAATGAAAAATAGAATGCAAACCAATGGGGTTTTCTGGCCAATTATGGAGGTATATAGGAAGTATTTTGGCCCATGGAATGCAGGCCCATATTGACTTTCTGGCGCGTGTGCTCATGCGTTGACTGGAGTGTTCCCTGGACCTCCCATCATGACCTTTAGATTCATCTTCCAGGACATTTGGCAAGCTTTGATAGTGGGTGCATGGTGGATTTCTGGGCGTACACTGCATGGAATCAGGTTAAAACAAAATATATTGAGAAAGGGAGGGGACCTGGGAATCGAACCCAGGTCCCAATGCTTACCAAGTGCACGTTCCACCATCTGAGCTGTATGCGCGTATTTGTTAGTTAATGGAATATGAATAATGTAAATGAAACAAGCGATGATAGCATTAACCAAGAAAAAAGCGCGCCAGCTATTCAAACTAGCCAATCCATGTCCAACACCTCAGCATCTTCTCCATCACGCCTTTGTTTTTGCCTGAAAAAAATACATCAAATAACGGGGGTTTTGAACCCCCACTAACCAAAGTACAAGAAAATAGCGATTAGGCCATACTCAAATATAAAAAAGGCGCGACCTATGGAATTGAATCGTCCAGAGCTTCCGGTTTCAGTGGTATAGGTCTTGTGTCTCAATTTTTCCAGAGGAACAAAGCCCTCTTTTAAAACCTCTGCAACCCTAAAGGGCTTCCATGGCAAGTTTGCATATAGGCGATGAAAATTCAATTAAACAATATCAATAGACTCAGAAGGTCCATGTTAGTATAAAACAACAATCAAAATGTATGAAAGATGTCCAGAAATTCAAATACGATTATGCATAAAGTTTGAGGAATTTTGACTTCTATATACCAATTCTTGATGCGTAGGGGCTGGAAAAGGATTCAAAAAGCTTCCTTGATGCCTTGGCAAGCTATTGGAATGCTTATTTCACTTTAAATTGCACTGAAACTGTGTTTTCAGTTTTGAATTTTTGGACAAAAAATGCAAAGTTGGTTTTTGATATGAGGCGCAGCTTCAAGGTCCTTAGCATTAGGTTTAGCATTCTGTATATGTATGGGACGAATTAGGGTAAGAATTTGAGTCAAAAAGCCTTTGCATTGATGAACCAAATATTTGATTTCCATGGAATCTTTTCAAATCTTTTTTCATGTGCTTTTGATACCAATCATGGCCAAATCTTTCCCAATTGAGTGTGCACGAAATCTTGAGGTTTTATGGAGAGAATATGCTGCAAAAAGGGATTGAAAAACATGGTTTTCTATTTTTGTCATATTTTATTTCATTAAATGAATTAATAGTGATAAAAATTCAAATAAATAATAAAAAATGATGAAATAAATCCCCTTTGGGTCAAATGGTCGTGCATAGCCTTTGGATAATGATTCTTGGAAGAAAATGTGGCCCATTAGCAATTTTGAGGCATTTGAAGTAAAGTTGACTTTTCAAAATTCCCAAAAATTTCCCAACTTCCATAAGGCATATCTTGCTCAATGTTTAAGCTTTGATCATGTTCTTGGACATTTTGGAAAGGTCTTGAAGTCCTCTAACCAATGCCTTTGGTCCCATGTAATTTTGATTTACCAATCTCAAGTTATGGTCTTAGACTTAAAGTGCCTTTTTGTTGACTTTTGAAAATGACCTATAATGTTGAGATTGATAACTTTTTGTGAGAGCATTTCTTGGACTTGAAGTGTGAAGAGGAGTTGTAGGAAATGTCTTTCTCTTCAAAATGAGCTTTGGATGGAATTTTTCTGATAAACCATGTGGAAGTTATGCCCTGGTCAAGTTACAGTTGACTTTTTCAACTGTCCAAATATGGAAACGTTTGCATCTTGAGACTTTTTGAGCCATGCTTTGAGAATCATGATCAATAATTGATCCAATGATGTTTGTGGCTTCAAAATAATATGTTGACCAAAAATTTGAACTTTTGACTGTCAAATGACCATTTTGCCCCTGCAGTTGACTGTTGAGCAATTAGGGTTTTTGACTGTGCAATTTTGTGCTGTGAGTCTTGAAACTTGGCATGTGGATGCTTGAACATGTTTGTAGGCATGTGGGACTTGATTGGACCCTTGAAAACTTCAATTTCTTTTCCAGAATCAAAACCCTAGTTTTTGACTGTTAGGAGGCCTTTGAACTGTGCAACCCTTGGGGAGATTTTGAAGCATGCTCTTTGCAAATTCTTGAAGAATATGGGAGGGCAAATTTTGGGGTACAACACCATGCAAAGCAAAAGGAAGCATCTCATGCCAATATTTATAGGTTACCACCATCTTCTTCATAATTTTCTTGATATTCTTATTGGCTGCTTCGACGGTGCCGTCCATCTTTGGTCGGTATGGAGAAGAGTTATGATGCTTGATTTTGAAGGAATCACAAAGCTCCTTCATCATCTTGTTGTTCAAATTAGACCCATCATCGATAATGATCTTCTCAGGCACTTCGTAGCGACAGATAATATTGTGCTTAATGAACCGAGTTACCACTTTCTTGGTGACATTGGCATAGGATGCAACTTCGACCCATTTCGTAAAATAATCAATGACAACCAGAATGAAACGGTGCAGTTGGATGTAGTCGGTTCAATTTTTCCGATCATATCAATTCCCCACATTGCAAACGGCCAAGGGGAAGTCAATACATTCAAAGGTACGGGCGACACATGCACTTTATCAGCATAGACTTGACATTTGTGGCAAACCCGTGCATGATTGTAACAGTTAGTCTCCATGGTGGACCAATAATAACCTGCTCGCAAGATCTTTTTAGCCATGGTATGCCCGTTGGAATGGGTCCCGAAATCACCTTCATGCATCTCTTCAATGATTTTAGCTGCTTCTTTCTTGTCAACACATCTAAGCAGTAGACCATCATGATGCCTTTTGTACAACACACAACCAATGAGAAAGAACTTGGCTGAAAATCTTCTCAAGAACTTCTTATCTGTGATGGATGCCCCCTCAGGATACTCTTGTGTTTCAAGGTACCTCTTAACGTCATTAAACCAAGGATTGCCATCTGGTTCCAAACTGGCCTCAAAACAGAAAGCTGGCTCACTCAAACTTCTGATAGTAATGGAAGGTGGCTCATTAGCCCACTTAACCTTGAACATGGAGGACAAAGTTGCCATTGCATCAACTAAATTGTTTTCTTCTCTGGGAATATGTTTAAACGTGATCTCTTCGAAGTACAAAATCAGCTTCATAACATGCTCACGATACGAAATTAGGTTCTGATGGAGAGTCTCCCAATCTCCATTAATATGGCTGATAACAAGATTGGAATCCCCGTAAACTTTCAAAAATTTGATGTGCAGGTCGATCGCCGCTTCAATGCCATAAATGCAAGCCTCATATTCAGCCATGTTGTTAGTGCAATCGAAACAAATACGAGCCATGAAAGGAATGTGGTATCCTTCAGGGGAAGTGATAATAGCTCAGATGTCGTTGCCCATGGCATTGGAGGCACCATCAAAAACAAGCGTCCAGCGTGATCCTGGCTCGGGTCCTTCGTCTGGGCCAGGCATATTACAATCCCGAATATACATAATTTCCTCGTCTAGAAAATCAAACTTCATCGGCTCATAATCGTTCAAAGGCTGATGAGCAAGATGGTCGGCCAGTACACTACCCTTAATTTCTTTTTGAGTAGTGTATTGGATATCATATTCAGTGAGTATCATCTGCCAACGAGCTACCCTGCCTGTAAGAGATGGTTTTTAAAAAATGTACTTGATTGGATCCATTTTGGATATCAAGTAGGTGGTGTGAGTTAACATGTATTGCCTCAAACGTTTGGCGGCCCAGGCAAGCGCACAACAAGTCTTTTCCAGCAATGAGTACCTTGACTCGCATTTCGTAAACTTCTTACTTGAGTAGTAAATGGCATGTTCTTTCTTCCCTGTCTCATCGTGTTGATTGAGGACACAACCTATTGAGGTCTCCAACACAGTTAGGTACATGATTAGTGACCTTCCTTCCACTTGCGGCATGAGTACCGGAGGTTCCTGCAAATACTCCTTTATTTTGTCAAAGGCCTTCTGACAATCCTCATTCCATTTCACTATCTGACTTTTCTTCAACATCTTGAACATAGGTTCACAGGTGGCTGTGAGATGAGAAATAAATTTGGAAATATAGTTTAACCTTCCCAAGAAGCCACATATTTCCTTCTCTGTTCTTGGCTCAGGCATTTCCTGTATCGCTTTGACTTTGGCCGGGTCCACCTCGATACCTTTCTCACTTACAATAAAGCCCAATAGCTTGCCGGATCTCACCCCGAAGATGCACTTATTTGGATTCAACCTTAGCAAAAACTGCCTCAGTCTCTCGAACAATCTTTCCAGATGAATAAGATGTTCCTCTTCCATGTCAGACTTGACAATTATATCGTCTACATATACCTCAATCTCTTTGTGAATCAAGTCATGAAAGAGAGTAACCATGGCGCGCTGATATGTTTCCCCGTCATTTTTCAAACCAAACGACATCACTTTATAACAGAAGGTTCCCCAAGGCATGATGAATGTTGTTTTCTTCATATCCTCCGGAGCCATCTTAATTTGATTGTAACCCGAAAAGCCATCCATGAACGAGAACACCTTAGAATGGGCAGTATTGTCGACCAACACATCAATATGCGAAAGAGGGAAATCATATTTGGGGCTAGCCCTGTTCAAATCCCTATAATCCACGCACATCCTGACCTTACCATCTTTCTTGGGCACATGCACAATATTTGCAATCCACGGAGAATAATTGACAACCTTTAAGAAATTTGCGTCCAACTGCTTCTGGACCTCCTCCTTGATCTTCTTGGACATCTCAGGATGAGTTCTTCAGAGCTTTTGGTTGACAGGAGAACAACCTTCTTTGAGCGGCAATCGATGCACCACTATGTCTGTATCCAACCCAGGTATATCCTCATAAGACCATGCGAAGATATCGGAATACTCATGGAGTAGCTCAATCAATCTGACCTTTATACTTTCCTCGAGATCAGCCCCAATCTTGACTTCTCTTCTTACCTCTTCTGTACCAATATTCACAACCTCAATCAAATCCTGATTCGGCTGGATAACCTTCTCCTCTTGTTTCAACAGTCTTGCTAATTCCTCAAGAAGATCACAATCCTCATATGCTTCTCTTTCAGCTTGATAAATAAGAGTATCAAAGTCATAATGAGCCATAACAGAGTCGTTATCGATAGAATCGGTGGTGGAAGTGCATCTACATGAATGACATTTTTGCGTTTTTTAGTGACAGTGAGTGGAAAGAGAAACATTGCCATTTAAAAAAAGAAAAAAAGAAAAAGAAGCAAAATTTTGAATGCAAAAACGTCCTTTATTTCATGATAAACTTGCAAAATAAACATGGTGACCCTACACAAATGATCCACTACACCTTGGGAAGAGCGTAGGAATTATGATATGATAATAAAAGAAACAAGAAAGTTACTCCTCAGCACTTGAAACATGGATAATATCCACAGAAGTACAATTGTTGAGTGCCTGGCCTGGAATACTCGGACGGATCCAGTCGTCAATATTGTAGCCATCAGCCCAATCGTCCC
This sequence comes from Vicia faba, assembly GCA_948472305.1. Taxonomy (NCBI): domain Eukaryota; kingdom Viridiplantae; phylum Streptophyta; class Magnoliopsida; order Fabales; family Fabaceae; genus Vicia; species Vicia faba. The sequence goes on along the minus strand of OX451738.1, from coordinate 928,455,320 downwards.
CAATTGCATTGACGTGTCCTTCCTGAGTAGTACAAGGGCGGGAAAACTTCACAGGAGTAGATAAACTGGATGCTCTGGGAGCTGCACTCTGCTGACTTGGGCTAAAACCAAGACCAAATTTATCAAACTTCGGAGTGACGTCCAACACCTGACCCCAACCTTCAGGGTTACCACCTTCCACTACAGCTTTTGCATCTTTGAGAGAAGACATAGCAGTTTCCAATTTCCTTTTTTGCTCTGGAGGAGGAAAGTTGACAGCATGAACTGTCTCAAATGCCTGAAACGGAGTCTCATGTATTTCGCCTTCAACTTCAACATAGCTGAATGACGTCAAATGACTCACGATGTACTCTTCCTTGCCGCATACAGTTATCACCTTTCCCTCTACGGGGTACTTGAGCTTCTGATGAAGAGTAGAAGTGACTGCCCTCGCTTTGTGAATCCACGGCCTCCCCAACAAGAAACAATATGTTGACTGTATATCCATCACTAAAAACATGGCCGTGAAGGTGCGAGGACCAACCTTGATTGGTAACTCCACCTCCCCAAATACTGACCTCCGAGACCCATCAAACGCCTTCACCATCAAATCGCTAGGGCGCAACTCTAGTCCAGAATAATCAATCTTCATCAATGCTGATTTGGGAAATACATTTAAAGATGATCCTGTGTCTACCAAAACCCAGGATAAAGTAGTGCCTCTGCACTCCATTGAAATATGCAATGCTTTGTTATGGTCTGGTCCCTCTGGAGGAATATCAAAATCGGTGAAGCCCAAACCATTCCCGGCATATATATTAGCACAGTCATTTTCAAACTGATTGACGGTTATCTCATGTGGCACGAACGCATTCTTCAACAACTTCATCAAAGCATTCCTGCGAGGTTCTGAATAAATCAACAGAGACAGGATAAACATCTTAGAAGGAGTATGGCTCAAATGATCAATTATGCTATAATCACTCTTTCTGATAATTCACATTAACTCTTCAACCTCATTGGGAACTGAAGAAGCTTATGGTATAGGAATTGGTTGAGTCACATTGGCTGGCGTAACCCTTGGATTACCAATTATTACCTGTTGTTTCCCTTTTTCTCTTGCAGAAGCATCTGCCGCATCTTGCACATTGGAAGGACCAAATACTCTCCCACTTCTAGTCATTCGACCCACACCAGAAAAGTTATGGACTTCCTCTTCATCATCTTTAGCATGTTCTTCCTCAGACAAATGAGCATTATCCTCCTGCTTTACCCCATGGTAATAAACATCGGCACCGTAATGCTACGGGACAGCCTTCTCACTGGTATACGACATGGGACCAGGTACCGTAATCATCAGAGGCGGTGCCCTTGATGGGGCAGGAATGCGCGCAGGGGTGTAAGGAATAAATATTACAGCAATATCTCCTTCGGTAACATTGTGGTAGCTCAGTTTTCTATCAAACTGCAGGGAACCTTCATTCATCAACAACTGGATGCCGGCTTTTAAATCATCATAGCCCTTCGGTTGCCCTCTACACTTGCCACACTCTGAAGTACAACCCGGGAAAATAGAATTGTCGAGCAAATACCTCTTAACAAAGCTCAACGAAGTAGTTACTTGTTCCACATCCATGATTAAATTCAACATTTCACCGTTGTCATCAATCATGTTAACAACACCCCTCCGTGCCTAGGCATCGGGTTCTGAGTAACATTCGGACCGTTCACTGGAGTAAATTCAATTGCCTTAGCGTCCAATAAGTCTTGTACCTTGCACTTTAACGCAAAACAATTGCCAGTGGAATGACCAACTCCGCCTGAATGGAATTCACATCTTGCATTAGCATCATAGTTAGGAGGAAGTCTTGCGGGTGGTGGTGGCATATTCCTCAGACTGATCAACTTCAAATCAAGCAGGTGGTGGAGCGCTTCGGTAAGAGTTACCGGCAAGGGATCGAATTTTCTGGGTTGTCTCTACTGTTGGTTATTATACTGATGGGGAGCATCTTGCTGCCTTTATTGTTGAGGCACTGTATTCGGTCTCTGCTACGGAGGAGCAGTAATAGGAATAGAAACAACATTGATTTGTTGGTGTTGACGATCCTCTCTTATTCCTCTATGAGAGTAAACCGCACTTGTGTCGTCTTCCCTTTTCTTAGGGTAATTGTTGAATGGTTTCTTACTGCCCCCTGATGAGCTGCTAGAACCTCCAATCTGAATCTTTCCCAATTTCAAACCCACTTCAATTCTTTCACCAGCCATAACGAAGTCTGCAAATCCTGCCGAAGTGCTTCCTATCATGTGCTCATAGAATGGCCCTTGCAGGGTATTCATAAACATATCAATGAGCTCTCTCTTCATGAGTGGAGGTTGAACCCTCGCAGCCAACTCACGCCACTTCTGAGCATATTCCTTGAAAGATTCTTTTGGTCCTTGGGACATATTCTATAACTGAGTGCGATTAGGCGCCATATCCATATTGTACTGATAATGTTTGACAAAAGCCCAAGCAAGATCAATCCAGCAATGAATATGAGTTTTCTCCAACTTCATGTACCATTCCAGGGATGCCCCAGATAGGCTATACTAGAAAAAATGAATCAAAAGCCCTTGATCCTCAGTATGTACTGACATCTTCCAGAAATAAGCAGTTGCATGAGTAATAGGACACAACGTTCTGTTGTACTTTTCAAATGTAGGAGGCTTGAACTTTGGAGTAACTTTCACCCCAGACACCAACCCAAGATCATTAGCATCCATACCAAGGACTCCTTGCCCTTCCACAGCCTTCAGACGCTCTTCCAACAAACGATACTTCATATCCTCAATCTGAACCCCTGGCTCTAAACGACGAACAAAAAACTGATCTTTATCCTGGTCCAAGTCAAAATCCTGCTCCTGATAATTCCTTACACCACCCTGATTAACTCTTCTATTCCCCACAAGACGAGGTCCAGGAGACGGAGGAAACTGTCCTACATTGCGCACGAAAGGGTTTCCCGAAATCCCATGAAAATTTCCAGCAGCCTGATCTTGTACATCCCCCAATCCTAAAGAGATGTCCTGATAAAGCCCTTGATTTCCACCATCCCCTGGATGGCAGCGTTGGTTGTTGATAATAGCAGCTAGTTCCTCCTGTCGGTGATTCAAGTTGGTGATGACCTCCATGAACTGAGTCATCTGAGTAGCCATCTGGGCCCTAATTTCAGCGAGTTCAGCTTGAACCTGTTCCATCTGTCTCGACAAGTTATTTCTGGTGGAATACCGATGAGTAGTCGTCTTGAATTTTGAATAAAAAAAGCAGCAGAATAAGAAAACCGTCTTGAAATAACCTGCAATGTTATGAAATGCATGATGTGCATGATATGTTTGTCATTTCCAAGTATCCAAGAGTCCTTTTATTCATCAATCATGGCGAGCAACCATTCAATCTTAAGAGAAAGGATAATAAGATTAACACTTCAATTATTTACAAACAAAAGAAACGATGTCTAAGTCACTTCGGACAATTAAGAGAAAAATGATAAACAACTAAATACATGTCTTAAGTAAAAAGAACTGAATAATAACAACAATCAATTGGCCCCTTCCAACAATTCTGGGGGTGACCAAATACAACAAAAGCAAATAACAGAACTAAATCTCCGGAACTAAACATGCTTCAAGATGTTGACAGTACTCCTCAAGTCTGGCTTTCTCCTTCAAAAGTTGATATGCGACCATTTTACTCTCTTGGAACCGATCTTCTACGACACGCTTCTGGGCCACTTCCTTCTCAAGCTGAGCATCCTTGTCTTTGAGCTGTTTTTCTAAGTTCTGAATCTTCTTCCTGTAACTATTTTCTGAAGCCTGAAGCTTCCGACACTCTTGCCGAGTCTTACTCAATTCTTCTTCCATTTCAGCATAAGACCTCTTCCTAAAACTGGTTGAATCAGAAGTTTCCACTTGAGATTCCTTGAGTCCACGAGCTAAGTCGTCCCTTTCTTGATCTGCCCAATAAAGTTTCATCCCCGCCTCACGGTCTTTTGCACGAAGCTGAATGTTCTCAACATGAATCTGGGTAAACATCTCGGTAGCCACCGTGTTACTTAGAACAGCAAGAGGTTTCTCATATAAAGGAGCCGACCTTGTAAATGGTAACGGTAAGATCTTAACCCTGGCTTTAACCCACTCCAAGTAAGGAATTATAGCAACAGGAACCTTCTTGCCCAAAGTAGTTCCATCCTTCCTATGAATGCCTTTCCAAGCACTTGTCACTCTCTTCAACATCTAAGGATCACTTCCTCTAGCGAAATACACTGATTCAGACACCTCATCAACCTTCGGCGGTCCATCCATTGCGTATCCCAATTAACGATAAGCAAGCACAGGTTTATAGTTGATACACCCCTTAGTTCCTATGAGGGGAACATTAGGGAAATCTCTACAACTAGTGACAACACTTCGCACTTCCCCCATATCATAATTCCACCGGATATCGAAAGAAGTAAGGTTGACGAGCCTTGATGACCATCGGAGAGAATTCCTGGTATCCATGAAAGGACCATTTACTGGTAGGTGCAACATAAGCCATTGATACAACATCAAATGACATAAACCTACAATACCACCTTTTCCGTGCCTGGAATGGATGGTATAGAGAGTATCTGCCAAGAGTGTCGGTATCGGGTTCCTGTTTCTAAAAACACAGATAGCCGCCAAATCCACAAAATTTCTCTTGTGAGGGAAGAGAACGATCCCGTATATCATAAGAGCAAACAGAGAACTGAAATCACTCCAATTGCCTTTCTTTGACCCGTCTTCAGCTTTCTTCACTAAGAAATCCAAATAAAACCCTACAATACCCTCACTGGACTTCCAATTGCCTTTGTTGTACCCCAAAATTTGTCCTCTCATTTCATCAACATTTCTCATCACAAGACTCTTGGAACTCAAGATCAAGCTAGGGTTTGCTCTGCTCAAGACACCTCCTTGCACTGTTGACCTAAATTAGGGTTTGAGTTTGCACAGGGATATTTTGACCTACAATTCCCAAAGTGACTTTAATACTTCATGTTGGACTCACAAGTTTGTCCATACCAAGTTTCAAGCCTTGATTCAAATTTTTGCCCAGTCAATTGGACAGTTGACCTAGAAATCAACTGTATTGGGGAAAAAGTCAACTGTGGCCAATTGACAGTCAAACCTCATGAATTTTGACCCACATCAACATTATGAACTCATATGAACCATTTGATCAAGTTTGGATCACAATTCCACAAGAAATTTGATCAGATCACCAAAAGGGCAAAATGGTCATTTTTAGGGTTTTGACTGTACAAAGGAAATTTGACTGTTTGACCTAACCAATGGCAAATCAAGCTCACACATGGACTCAAGAACTCAATTACATTGTCTTGACCCATTCAACAAGTTCAAAAGATCTCAAATGCATAGGATTGACAGATGAATTTTTCAGTCAACTGATCAAAATTTGACTGTACACTAAAAAGTCAAACTTTGACTTTTTGGTCAAAATCAAGTGCCAAGAGTTATTTTTCATCAAGACATGTCAAATTATGAAACTTGTTCATCAAGAAACCCAAAAATGTAAATTAGGGTTTAAAATGGAAAAATTTCATAACTTAAAAATTTTCTAAGTTATGAAATTTTCTTATTTTTTCCTAACTTTGTCCCATTTTTTCACCAAGATGTAAATGTATTCAAACAAAACTTGCAACATGAAAGTTGTATTACATCACAAAGTCCACAACTTTGATTCACAAAGTTTTCTCAAAAGAAGCTTGTATCTCAAGTTATGATTTTTGGAACAAGGGTACCTAAAACTTTTAACTTAGAGAAATTTTGCCCTAGTTTAGGCAGGATTTTGACCCATCTTCTTGGCCATTTTTCACATAGTTCCACTTAGAGTTTCAAGTTGCATTTCAAAGATGGATTATAGTACATGTTCCAAGCTTTCCAAATTGTCCAAGAACTCCTCAAACACCCTTGTGGTTAGAGAGAATCGAATGCTTGAAGTTGGCAAAAACTCACTTTTGTCCATGACCAATACATGTTCATACAAACTTGCATTTTCAAATCAGCATGCTTGGTACTAGCTTGTAGGCCTCAAAACCAGTTTATACTCCATAATTTAATGCATAACCATTGAGCTAAGGTATTATCTTATTCATTTGGACATTGCATACAAGACTAATCCCTATTTGGAAAAAGGTAAAATGCCATTTTTGTAAAGTTGCACTTTATGTCAAAACAAGATCCTTGAGGCATGGGGCCAGATCCCTGAAGCAAGATTCAATCTACCAATTCCAAGAACCAAGGGAAAAGTTTGCAGCATAATAGAGGGCTTGTACAGGTTTGCATTGAGAACATACACATTCTTGCTTCAAGTAGAAGATACTTGCAAAATACAAGCCATCTCTCATAGTTGAAGAAACCAACTTACACAAACATTGTAAACAAGTTTCATACCTCCCAACAAGCCAGAAACACGACCCTTTTGCCTCTCAAACTCCCTTGTACACAAAATCACTGTTTTTCTGCAAAACAGGGCAAGCCCTGCAGAACCATCTCCATCTCCATTCTCCCTCGTGCGTTTTGCCTCAAATTTGTTCCAATACCTTCCACTCAACTCACCTGAACTATCCCAGGCCTCCATTGCTAGCTGTAACACCATTAACACACATTGCCATTTTTGTTTCAAAGCTTTGCAGGTTGAGTTCTGTGGCACGATTCAAGCCATTTCAAAATAAAGTAAGCATTGCGAAAGCGTCCTTGGACTTCAGGCAAGCTCAAAAGAAGCTCAAGCACCCTTGAAAGTTGCTGCATTGGCCAACTCGAAGTCAACTGAAACAGGTATTTCATGGACTTCTATCTCTCTATTTAGGAATAGTTAGGCTTAGGTTTGTGAATGAAATATGTTGTACTCATAGCCCTGAAGCCATACATATGCTTAGTTTTCATTTACAATAATCGTGCTAGGAGAATTTCACTCATGAACTTTCTGAAAAAACTAGGTTAAGAATTAGGGCCAGAGAAATTCTCTCTGGTCTTTGAGAGTTAGCTTAAGTTTTTTATATGGTTGAATTCGTTGTTTGATGCTCTACAAGTTTCATGTTATGAGTTTTGTAAAAAAATCAAAGAATCAGGAGATAGCCATTGATGTACAGAACGCGCGTTTTGTGAACAAGAGGAAGAAGATGAAGTCTGACTGGGCTGGGCCTGGTTGTTTTTTGCTTCTAACATCCCATTTTTCAGTTTACACCCCCCTGGCCCATTTATTTGAATATTTGTCATTTTGATATTGTTATTTTTTATTCTGACTTTATTATTTTTTGTCCAAATATAAAAAATGCCAAAAAATTATTTTCTATATTTTTCATATTTTATTTGATATTTATTTTTATTTTACTAGTATAAACATGTAAATAATCTATTTTCTTTTTATTAAAACTCAAAAATAATATAAAAAATATACTTATCTTCATTTATTATTTTTATTTACACTTGAAAGTATTTTCTTGAAATATACACATTTTTGTAAATAATTAATTTTTATTTTTATATATTTAATATGTTTAATATATATATATATATATATATATATATATATATATATATATATATATATATATATATATATATATATATATATATATATATATATATATATATATATATATATATATATATATATATATATATATATATATATATATATATATATATATATATATATATATATATATATATATATATATATATATATATACTTATATATATATATATATATATATATATATATATATATATATATATATATATATATATATATATATATATATATATATATATATATATATATATATATACTTATATATTTTATTTAATTAAATAATTAGGACAAAAATATAAAAAAAGGAATACATTTTCATTTTATTAATATTTTACACTAAAAATATCTTTTTTACAATATACTTTTATTTTTTGTATAAATTAATATATTATTGTATATAATTAATAAATAATACTATTTATTAAGAATTAGGGTTTTTGCCCTAAATAACAAAATAATTAAAACTGGATTTCTTTTTTTATTTTTTTATTTTTACTTCACATTGAAAAATACTTTTTACATACATAAAAATCTTTTTTTTTTTTGCATAATACATTTTATTTGATATTTATTTAATTGTATTTATTTAAATATTATATTATGCATTGTACATTCAAGTTGGTTATAATAACTTAGAATTTAATTTCTTGTCAAATACCCCCAATTCAAATTTGTACCCCCTCCCTATATCATGTTGTAATAGTGTAGCATTTAAATTCTCGCACATTTAAAAGCTTCCAATTATGCCATGCTTAAACTTAGCGTTTGTATGCAAATAAAATCAACAACTAGCTTGACATAATCCAAGATAAACATGCATGAAAAACAAACACAATGCACACTTGCACCCCTAGGGTTTCAATCCACTTGTTGCCTTCAAAAATGGGCCATGATTGCATGTCAAGTACTTTGGCAAAACAAAAAAAAAACAAAACAAAAAGATCATAGTCCCTCGATGACGCTATCTGAGTTGCCTAAACAAAATGATCAAGCCCCTTAAGAAAAATTGCCAAAAATACTTGACACTATTGCTATCATGGTCTATACGATGACCCGTGCATGTCCCGTTAACATCCTAACACAAGGTTGTTCACCAAATACAATGGTGAAACAACACTGTTAAAAGGGTTAAAAAAACATAAGAAAGATATTTGAGTAAAATAGGGTAGACAACTCTTAGTTACTTGATCAAAGATTGCAAAAAAAAAACATCCTTGCTATCTTCAAAACACACTTCCCCACACAATTTCAAAACCCTATTTTCAAACATTGGAAACTTTTCAAAAGACAAAAACATCTTTGTATACATTCAAACAAGAATCATTACAAAGGTTGCCACAACGATGGCCTCTTTTTAAAACATCTTTCAAAACCACACACAAAGCACCATTTCAAAACAATTGAAGAGCACCATTTCAAACAATTGAAAATGCAAAGCAAGTGATCTAAGCAAGTAACTAAGAGCCCATGGATAACCATGGATAGAAAGGGTGCTAATACCTTCCCTTTCTATAATATACTCCCCGAACCCAAGAAAACATCTCAAAGGTCTTTCCTGTGCTTTTTGACCTTTTCTTAGGATAAAATAAAAAGTCGGTGACGACTCTTGCTAAACCGAAACATTTGCGAACACAAACGCAAAATCCCATGTCAGTTCTCCCACCGTATCACAGTCTTTCACCTCTTTCCAACTCAAATGGAGAATTTCAGCAATGACTTCGAACATTGGTTTTTCCGGCACTTGGACAAAAGGAACTTCATCGGTCAATCTGATATTAAGCAGGTACGCGTACTCTTCTAGGGTAGGAACCAGTTGATAATATTGGAAATTAAAGCACCATAATTCTTTGTCATAGAACTGGAAGAGAGTGATCAAAACCATCGGGTCAACTGGAGTATTAAGGACTAGTAACAAGTTGCCATAATTCTTGCTGAAATTGTTCAGAACATCACCCCTCAAATAAGAACCCAACCTCTTCAATTTGGACACATCAATAGGAGGAATCTGATAAGAGAAAGTATGCCTGGTAAGCTCTTTAACATGAACTGAATCGGACTCAACTGGAGGGAGATCAGCCATTTCTAACGGAAAGAAGACTCTTGAATGTCCCTGGAAAATGACATGCACATGCTAGTTATTTTTTTTACATCATTTTTTAGAAATAAATATGCTATGATGCAATATGACAGGATCAAAGTTTCACACTGGATCATGGCTGGACCATTACATAACAACACCACTTTTGATCAAAAGAGAATCCCGAGGCTTCAAAACTAATCATGGGAACCTGAGTCACCTTTGCAACACAAAGTCACCAACAATACCTGCACCTGTAAGAAATTTTTTCCCGCCCTCTCATAGGTGTAGTCTAGGTCAAGGTAAGGTTAAAAGCCAAATCAGAGTACGAGAGCTCGAATGTCGGTATCATCATACGATGACACCTATCTGAACTACCTCCGAAGTCATGGGTCTCATGGTCAGGTCTACAAAGCATCCGCCTCATAGCTGCCATGGCCACTCTATTCCTAGTTCCTATGAATTTCACTCATAGCCTGGGTACGGGGCCTTTTACCTCATGGAACAACCCACCCACTAAGAAAAATCCAGAAACCAAACAGTCCAGCCAAATCCAGTATGCAGAAAGTAAAGCGCACATATGATGCAATGCAAATAGATAAATATGCAAAGCGGTAACATAAACACCCAAAAAGAAGACAAAAAAGAGCTAGGATCGACTCCGGGATGGACCAGCAAAAGTTTAATCTGTCCCCAGTGAAGTCGCCATCTGAAACAACCCGACCGAGACATGTCATCTGGATGTTAATGAAACATCAATGAAGTCGCCACCGAACGTCTTTTATCCCGCAGAAAGGGAAAGGTAAACATCGAGAAAACCTGGAAAGGGAGAAATCACGGTCTTTCGACCGAGAGATCGGGTAAGGGAGTCTGTTACGCGAGGGGAAGGTGTTAGCACCCCACACGCCCGTAGTACCCTACGGTATCCACTCTTGTTGTCTAATCTAATGGGTGTGGTCAAATCCTATGTCTATGGCTTAAAACTGAAAAGGGAATGCATGCAAAAGGAAGAAGAAAATAATGTAGCGAAAATAAAAATTATGCTCGGTTGGGCCCTACCCCAATGCCTACGTATCCCTTTTAAGGAATCAGAGCAGCCGTAGTTCGGCTTATGTATTTTGGTTGGTTTGTGTTTTTTAGTTAAGACAGACAAAGATAGTCAAGATGGTAAAACATCAAGTAAAACAATCAAACAAATGAGATGGTAAAACATCGGCTAAAAGGTAATAAGATATCATGGCAAAGATGGCGAAACATCAATAAAACGGATGACAAAACATCACACCTAACAATGATATTGAGAATCAAAGTAGGATAACAAACATGTGCGATGGAGAAACATCGACTTCAAACAAATGTGCGATGGCGAAACATCGGCTAAAAGATAACAAGGTATCATGGCAAAGATGGCGAAACATCAATAAAACAGATAGCAAAATATCACACCTAACAATGATATTGAGAATCAAAGTAGGATAACAAACATGTGCGATGGCGAAACATCGACTTCAAACAAATGTGTGATGGCGAAACATCGGCAAAAAGATAACAAATATATCATGGTAGATATGGCACAACATCAATAAAACGGATGGCAAAACATCACACCTAACAATTATATTGAGAATCAAAGTAGGATAACAAACATGTGCGATGGAGAAACACCGGCTTCAAGATAACACAGGAGAAGTAAGATTGATTTGTATCTTTTATTCTGAAGAGGAGTTTGAATTCATTAGAGGTGTTCTTATGATTTTCCAAGAAAACAGTTTTTGCTTCAAGATGCAAAAATGCAAAGAAAGAAAAAAACAACTAAGGGAAACTAGCCTAGCACTATCCCTAGTGTTATCATACAATGGTTGACCCTAATGTAGGTGTTTAGGTATTGGCTTGCATTTTTGGTAAATTCCAAGTGTATGTGTGAATGTCATGACTGATGTCATAACATTCTAGTTCAGGTTGTACTAACTCTTTAGGTACATGTGCAGAAAAATATTGTAACTCCAATACTGATGTTTATAAGTGTGTATCTGAGCATGTTTGCAAAATGATCACATTTTGCTAATCAGTAGACATGTTTTCTCAGATGTCATAACAGATGTTATGACATCCTGTACTGAACTAGCAGGATTACAGGATTGGATAAGTCTGAGTTTTTTCAGGAAATAACTCAGTCCTTCCTAAACAGAATCCTGCGTTTTCTGAGGAGTAACCTAGCTCAATCCTAACCTGATCAACAAAGTACTGTGACCTGGTCTTTAGGTCAAACGGAATCAACCCTAGGTTTTTGGAAACCCTAACTGAAGTTGCAGCTGCTATATATTCAACAGAGCTGCGGTTTTTGAAGCGATCCCTGCTGATTGATTAGAAGATCAATTTTGTAATCTGTATAGATTTGTTTATTGTACTCCAAGCAATTATCATTGTGATAAGTGCCTTGGAATAGGTTTCAATTGTAAGGGTTGTGTAGCACTCAAAGCTTTGAAGCAAGAGTGTTTGAATGTTACTTGACTAAAGCTGTGAAGCAGAGTCAAGTTAGTTGTGTACATCACTCAAAGCTGTGAAGCACGAGTGATTGTGTTACTTGATTAAAAAGCTGTGAAGCTTAATCAAGTGTGTGTTTTGAAGAGTGTCTTCATCAATTCTCAAGTCAAATTGATTTATGTACCACTGCTGTGATTGAGGGGGAGTGAGTAGGAACTCAGGTTTAAGTTGTACTTAGATTAGAATTGCATTGGGTAGGTCTTAAGTGAAGGAGATAAACTGGTTGGTTTATTCCTGAATTAACATCTCTTATAGTGGATTCTCTCCCTGGCTTGGTAGCCCCCAGAGTAGGTGTTATTGCACACTGAACTGGGTAAACAATTGACTGTGTTATTTACTGCTTTTATATTTACTGTCATATAGTAAGTCAGATACGGTGTCATAACATTGGACGTGACATTGAGTATCTGTAGCCAGAATTTCAATTGGCATCAGAGCAGGCACCCTGCCTGTATTACTGGGTGAGATCTAGGGATATCACTTTCTGGCACTATGGACAAAGAAGGAGTTTTTGGAAATAGACCACCCATTCTGGATGGAACTAATTATGACTACTGGAAACCTCGTATGATTGCCTTCCTAAAATCTCTGGACAAAAAGGCTTGGAGAGCTGCTGACAAAGGATGGATTCATCCCACCATAACTGAGGAAGATGGGACAATCAGTCTGAAGCCTGAGGAAGATTGGAGTAAAGAAGAAGATGAGCTAGCCCTGGGAAATTCCAAAGCTCTAAATGCCTTGTTCAATGGAATTGATAGAAATATTTTCAGATTAGTTCATCAATATGAACTGGCCAAGGAAGTTTGGGACACTCTCAAAACTACTCATGAGGGAACTTCCAAAGTAAAAATGTCAAGGCTTCAGATGTTGACCACTAAGTTTGAGAATCTAAAAATGATGGAAGATGAAACCATTCATGAGTTTCACATGAACATCTTGGAGATTGCCAACACCTCAGGAGCACTGGGAGAAAAAATGTCAGAAGAAAAACTGGTGAGGAAGATTCTCAGATCCTTGCCTAAAAGATTTGCAATGAAGGTGACTGCCATAGAGGAAGCCCAGGACATTAGCAAGTTGAAAGTGGATGAACTTATTGGGTCTCTTCAGACTTTTGAGATGGGAATCACTAATGATGATGTCAAAAAGAACAAGAGCATAGCACTTATGTCCAACACTGATGTTGAAGAAAACATTTCAGAAGCTATAGCCATGCTAGGAAGACAGTTCAACAAACTCACCAAAAGAATAGATCCAAAGTCAAGGTCTAATGTTCATAACATTTCCTCTGACATTGACAGTTCCAGCAGAAGACCAAGGTCAGATGAGAAGGGAGTTCAAGGCAGAGGAATTCAATGCCATGGTTGTGAAGGATATGGGCATATTCGAGCTGAATGTCCTACCTTTCTTAAGAAACAAAAAGGAATGACAGTTACTTGGTCTGACTGTGATTCAGAAAGTAATTCTGAAGAAGAGACTGCCAAACGAGTTACTGCTCTAACTGGTGTTTGTACCTCTGAATGTGACATCAGTGATGAAGAGGTGACTTTTGAAGAACTGGCTGAAACGTACAAGGAATTGTGTATCAGAAGTACTAAAGTCTGTGTGCAGAATAAGAAACAATCAAAACTCATCATAAAGATGGAGGCTGAAAAACGGGCAAACCTTGAAACTATAAGTCTTCTAGAAGGAGAAGTTCAATTGCTGAACTCACAACTGAATCAAATGAACAAATCTGTCAAGATGTTGACAAATGGAACTGACAAATTGGAAGAGATCCTACAGATTGGACAAAATGTGGGAAATAAATCTGGTCTAGGATTTATGAACGCAACGAAATCTGGTTCTGGTAGGGAAATGTCAAAACAGATGTCTCAACACAACTCTCGACATCAGGAACAGAAACATATGAGGAAAAGGTACCAAAGATGGAAATGTCATCATTGTGGTAGATATGGCCACATAAAGCGTTTCTGCTTCAGATTACATGGATACCCTAATCAGAATTCAGGTGTCAAACCTAAGTCTAAAAAGGTACCACATGCTCCTCAATGGAAGAAAAAGGCTACTGCACTGATAGCTCACACTTCCCTGAGGGTCTCTGCAAAGGAAGACTGGTACTTTGACAGTGGATGTTCCAGACATATGACTGGAATCAAGAACCTCCTCAATAATGTTAAGCCTCACACCACCAGTTTTGTGACCTTTGGAGATGGGGCTAAAGGTGAAATCAAAGGAGTTGGTGATTTGAACTGCCCTGGAGTTCCAAGTCTAAATGAAGTACTGCTGGTAAAAGGACTGACCGCTAATCTCATTAGTATCAGTCAACTGTGTGATCTAGGATTCAAGGTCAATTTCTCAAAATCTGAATGCCTTGTAATCAATGACAAACAAGAGATAGTAATGAAAGGAGTCAGATCCAAAGACAACTGTTACTTATGGGAGGCTGAGAACACTAATTTCTCATCTGTGTGTTGCATTGCAAAAGAAGAAAAAGAGGTGAAACTGTGGCACCAAAAACTTGGACATCTTCACCTAAGGGGTATGAAGAGGATTATCTCCTTGGAGGCAGTCAGAGGGATTCCAAAACTGCTAATTGATGAAGGAAGAGTTTGTGGTGAATGTCAGGTGGGTAAGCAGACGAGGATGTCACATCCAAAGTCAAGACATCTGACCACCACTAAGGTTCTAGAACTCCTCCATATGGATCTGATGGGACCAATGCAAGTAGAGAGCCTTGGTGGTAAAAGATATGCCTATGTGGTTGTGGATGATTTTTCCAGATTCACCTGGATTAATTTCATTAGAGAAAAATCAGATGCATTTGAAGTCTTTAGAGAACTGTGCAAAAGAATTCAAAGAGAGAAGGAAGGATGTATTGTCAGAATCAGAAGTGATCATGGCAAGGAATTTGAAAACAGCAAGTTTGATGACTTCTGTGCTTCAGAAGGAATCAGTCATGAGTTTTCTTCTCCCATAACACCTCAGCAAAATGGAGTTGTGGAAAGAAAAAACAGGACCATACAAGAATCTGCCAGAGCAATGTTACATGCCAAAAGACTTCCTATGTATTTTTGGGCTGAAGCTATGAATACAGCTTGCTATGTTCATAACAGGGTCGCCTTGAGAAAGGGAACCTCATCCACCATATATGAACTCTGGAAAGGAAGAAAACCAACTGTGAAGTACTTCCATGTGTTTGGCAGCAAATGCTATATCCTGTCTGATCGGGAACAGAGAAGAAAACTGGACTCCAAAAGTGATGAAGGCATATTTCTAGGATACTCCTCAAACAGCAGAGCTTATAGAGTATTCAACTCCAGAACCAAAACCATGATGGAATCAATAAATGTCATAATTGATGACTATCATGAAGTAACAGATGTTCCTTGTACTGTTGAGACATTCTTTGAGACTTCAACCCAACAGGATGATCTACCCAACTCCACCACAACAGAATCAGAATCAAAGGAAGCTAGCAAGACTCCTTCCATCAGAATTCAGAAGGATCATCCAAAAGAGCTCATCATAGGAGATCCTAATAGTGGAGTCATCACAAGATCTAGAGAAATCATCTCAAATTCTTGTTTTGTGTCCAAAATAGAACCAAGAAATGTCAAGGAAGCCTTAACTGATGAATATTGGATTGGTGCAATGCAAGATGAACTGAACCAATTCAAGCAACATGAAGTTTGGGAACTGGTTCCTAGACCTGAAGGAACTAACATCATTGGGACAAAATGGATATTCAAGAACAAGTCAGATGCTGAAGGAGTTGTCACCAGAAATAAGGCGAGACTTGTTGCTCAAGGATACACCCAGGTTGAAGGGGTTGACTTTGATGAAACCTTTGCACCTGTAGCCAGGTTGGAATCAATCAGACTCTTGTTGTCAATTGCTTGTCTTCTGAAGTTCAAGTTATTTCAGATGGATGTGAAAAGTGCCTTTCTAAATGGGTACTTAAATGAGGAAGCTTATGTGGAACAACCTAAAGGTTTTGTGGATCCAACCCATCCTGATCATGTCTACAAATTGAGAAAAGCTCTATATGGGCTGAAACAAGCTCCTAGAGCATGGTATGACAGGTTAACAAAGTTTCTCTCAGACAAAGGCTACAAAAAAGGAGGCTTGGACAAAACTCTATTTGTCAAAACTGAAGGAGGGAAGTTGATGGTTGCCCAAATATATGTTGATGACATAGTGTTTGGCGGAATGTCAGAACATATGGTTAAACACTTTGCTGACCAGATGCAGGCTGAATTTGAAATGAGTCTCATGGGAGAACTAACTTATTTTCTTGGACTACAAGTCTCACAGATGGAGGACTCAATCTTCTTATCTCAAAGCAAGTATGCTAAGAATATTGTAAAGAAGTTTGGTATGGAGAATGCAAGTCACAAAAGGACTCCTGCTCCTACTCATCTAAAGCTCTCCAAAGATTCAAGTGGGGTTAAGGTGGATCAAAGTCTGTACAGAAGCATGATAGGAAGCTTGTTGTACTTAACTGCCAGCAGACCTGATATTGCCTTTGCAGTTGGAGTTTGTGCTAGATACCAAGCTGATCCCAAAGTCAGTCATATCAATCAAGTGAAGAGAATTTTGAAGTATGTAAGTGGTACTTACAACTATGGATTGTTGTATACTCATGGCTGTGAACTGACTCTGACTGGTTACTGTGATGCTGATTGGGCTGGTAGTGCTGATGATAAAAAAAGCACCTCTGGAGGATGTTTCTTTTTGGGAAGTAATCTGGTTTCCTGGTTCAGCAAGAAACAGAATTGTGTGTCTCTTTCCACCGCTGAAGCTGAATATATTGCAGCTGGTAGTAGCTGCTCTCAAATGTTATGGATGAAACAGATACTCACTGAGTATAATCAACATATCCAAGATGTTATGACATTGTACTGTGACAATCTGAGTACAATCAACATATCCAAGAATCCCATTCAGCATAGCAGGACCAAACATATTGACATACGACATCACTTTATTAGAGACCTTGTAGAAGAGAAGACCATCAAATTGGAACATGTTGCCACTGAGCTACAGCTGGCTGACATTTTTACCAAGGCTTTGGATGCAAACCAATTTGAAAACTTAAGGGGTAAGCTGGGTATTTGCCAACATGAGGAATTGTAGCAATTAATTTTGCTTAAAACAAAGACCAAAGGACTTATGCCTGTTCTGATTGGTTTAAAATTGTATTTTCTCATTTCCTACAACTCTTTTAAGAAGTTGAATATGCACTCCTTTGCTTCGTTCCTCTCTCGTCTTCTCATCAATCAGGAATTTCTTCTCATTTGCTGTTGGTCCTTCAAAACTGACAAAATGTCTCAAACGCCATCATCATCCAATACGACCATCTCAACCTCTTCATCTGATCAAGATTCTGGGACAATCTCTTCCTGCCTGGACTCTGATGTTCTGCAGATCTGTTCTCATAGAATTAACCCCACCAAGGCCAAAGAGTTGAGAACAAGACATACAGGTAATACATCTCATCCTTCCTCTTCAGTTCCCCCTGAAATTGCAAATAGGGAAGGGACAGCCTATGTTAATCAAGCAATAGCAAAAATTGTTTCCCGAATTCTGAA
Source organism: Vicia faba (assembly GCA_948472305.1). Lineage (NCBI taxonomy): Eukaryota > Viridiplantae > Streptophyta > Magnoliopsida > Fabales > Fabaceae > Vicia > Vicia faba. Next base: position 928,437,511 of record OX451738.1, on the reverse strand, counting down.
CGAGAACCACTCAGTTCCTGGCATTTCTGTTCCTCTGAACCAAGAAAACTCAAATGCTGAAACAAATCCAAATGTCTCTAAGAATGTTGAGACATCAAACAAAGAGAAAAATGCTGACGTTGCTCACAAGAAAAGAAAGAAGCCTGAATTCTCTGGATCTGATGACAATACTTGAAGGATGTTTGCTACTTGGTGGTGTTGCTGGTGGAGTTTGGAAAGTGTGTTCTGCTGTTGTCTGCTGCTGATCTTATTATTCTGTTTTTGATAACTGTATAAACATGTAATCTTTGGCCCATTTGTGGCTAAAGTGGGGGAGAATATTTTGGCACTGCTTAATTAGTACTTGACAATATATTTTTCTGCTGTCACTTATTTCTGCTGCTATCTATCTATCTCTGATTGTTTAGGGACTTTAGCCAAAAATCTGCCAAAGGGGGAGTTTGTAGGTGTTTAGGTATTGGCTTGCATTTTTGGTAAATTCCAAGTGTATGTGTGAATGTCATGACTGATGTCATAACATTCTAGTTCAGGTTGTACTAACTCTTTAGGTACATGTGCAGAAAAATATTGTAACTCCAATACTGATGTTTATAAGTGTGTATCTGAGCATGTTTGCAAAATGATCACATTTTGCTAATCAGTAGACAGGTTTTCTCAGATGTCATAACAGATGTTATGACATCCTGTACTGAACTAGCAGGATTACAGGATTGGATAAGTCTGAGTTTTTTCAGGAAATAACTCAGTCCTTCCTAAACAGAATCCTGCGTTTTCTGAGGAGTAACCTAGCTCAATCCTAACCTGATCAACAAAGTACTGTGACCTGGTCTTTAGGTAAAACGGAATCAACCCTAGGTTTTTGGAAACCCTAACTGAAGTTGCAGCTGCTATATATTCAACAGAGCTGCGGTTTTTGAAGCGATCCCTGCTGATTGATTAGAAGATCAATTTTGTAATCTGAATAGATTTGTTTATTGTACTCCAAGCAATTATCATTGTGATAAGTGCCTTGGAATAGGTTTCAATTGTAAGGGTTGTGTAGCACTCAAAGCTTTGAAGCAAGAGTGTTTGAATGTTACTTGACTAAAGCTGTGAAGCAGAGTCAAGTTAGTTGTGTACATCACTCAAAGCTGTGAAGCACGAGTGATTGTGTTACTTGATTAAAAAGCTGTGAAGCTTAATCAAGTGTGTGTTTTGAAGAGTGTCTTCATCAATTCTCAAGTCAAATTGATTTATGTACCATTGCTGTGATTGAGGGGGAGTGAGTAGGAACTCAGGTTTAAGTTGTACTTAGATTAGAATTGCATTGGGTAGGTCTTAAGTGAAGGAGATAAACTGGTTGGTTTATTTCTGAATTAACATCTCTTATAGTGGATTCTCTCCCTGGCTTGGTAGCCCCCAGAGTAGGTGTTGTTGCACACTGAACTGGGTAAACAATTGACTGTGTTATTTACTGCTTTTATATTTACTGTCATATAGTAAGTCAGATACGGTGTCATAACATTGGACGTGACATTGAGTATCTGTAGCCAGAATTTCACCTAAGGTTGAGGATAAAGGGAAGATCATATCCTAATTTGCATGTTAAATGGAACTCAACAAAACTATCCTATAGGGAACATGCAATAAGAGCGAAGTCGTGATCTCAATTTCTAAATTGAGTGACTCATCGATCAACAATTAAAGAGGAAAAGCAATAAACATCCTATAGGGAACATGCAATAAGAGCGAAGTCGTGATCTCAATTTCTAAATTGAGTGACTCATCAATCAACAATTAAAGAGGAAAAGAAATAAACATCCTATATGGAACATGCAATGAGATCAAAGTCGTGATCTCAATTTCTAAATTGAGTGACTCATCGATCAACAATCATAACACATGCATCAGACAAAAAAACTAGAGGGCCTCCTGACATATATCAACAACAGAGGTCCCATCATGCAATCAGAGAATTATGCAAAATGAAAATTAGAGAAAGGAGGTAGTACAATACCAAGCAGATAACTATCTGTAGCAATCAAGCAAGAATAAAAGAAACCCAGAGAAACTTCAAGCAAGCTGGCATCAGTAGACAAATTGAGTCAACAATTGCACCATCAAGATGTAAGTAATTTATCAGATATGAACAAATCCCATGGGCAATGTATGGCATTCACAATCATAGATATGTGTATCCTGCATAAACCATCAAGCATTCCAAACACAAAAATAATGCCAACATAATAAACTGTGTTCCACAAACAAAGTGGAACACAAAAGCCTCAAGCCAAAAGTGGCAACTTTCTCAGAGTACCTCGCATATTCAACAACCAAGTTAGTATTCCAAAAGGTGAATAAGTGAGAATAACATGGTGGCAATTACCAAATATTAGACACTATAAACAAGAAGAGACAAGCATATGCACAGATTAGGTCAAGAGAATCAGAGGAATGTTGCTCTTTCCTATCACCATGTTGAATTGACAATTGAGTATCAATCATGGATTATAATAACTTGAGAATAATATGAACAAGAACCATGGAGGTCAGTAGCAAACGTATTTTAATCATGCATAGCTAATTCAATCACAACTTCATGAACACAATAGGAAATGAAACCTACATAATGCATTAGATGGTTCAAAATATTCAAACATGAGGCTTCTAAATGGAATGACTTGAGCTAACATGGACAATTCAGAATCAACATGATCATTAGGTTCCCAATTATAGGCCTCACTCAAGTTCATTGGCCATCAAACAAATTGCAACAAGACATGCAAACATAATTGGGTACCTTCACTTCAAAATTACACCAAAAATAGAAACAAAGATCCATAATTCAAACCAAAACTATCTTAACATATTGGAAGTGTTTAGAGGTTAGAATGCAAGCCCTAAGCTCATTAATGATTGGGGAAGAGGCCAAATGAAGTGCAAAGTTTAAGACTAGTTGGCAAAACCACCAAACTAGACAAGTTTTCAAAATTATTTGTGGAAAAATGTCAAACCAAGTCAAATAATTCAAGAAAAATGGTTTTCAAATTCCCATCACATTCATGAACCATGATCAAGACCTGAAATCCAATAAAAGTCCAAGGCACAAGGGGTTTGAACATGAAACTTGCACCATAAGCAACAAAACCCTAGATTTTGACTTTTAATCCTAAATATTAATTAAGTAGGATCAAAACCCAAACAAAATAAACCAAGGTCATGCAAAATACCAAGAAATCCTAAATGTCAGAAAATACATTTTTTCATATTTTTTTGAATTAGGAAAAGTCAAGAAAGAAATTAATATGCAAACAAATATGTAATTAACAAATATCCACATATCAAAATGATATTTAAATCAAAAATTCAGAAAAATGCCCAACCAAAATTATATTCAAATATTAGGGCTAAAAACATACATTCCTGAATTTTTTGTGAATTTTTGAATAAAAGGAAAATATTAAAAAGCAAAAAAACAAACAATTAATAATGGAATTATTATTTAAGGGCAAGAAAATGTAAACCATAACCAAAAATCACAAAAAAGGAAAAACAAAAATATGATCAGATTCTATGATTAAAAACAAGATTACATAATTTTTTTTGGAATTTTTGAATTAATAGAAGTATTGAAGATAAAAAAAAAACAAACAAATATTACAAATATCCTTTGAAATTAAATTTAAAAATCAAAAATAAGAAAAAAAGATGAACCAAAGTCAGATTCAATTTTTCATATTATTTTGAGAGTCTAGAACAATTTTTATGGAATTTTTTGGATCAAGGAAATATTAAAATAAAAATAAACTTTGATCAATTAATTAATTAAACCTAACAATTTTTGAACCAATCAAAATATTTTCAAAAAATTATCAAAAAAATACACAAAGTCAGAAATATTATTTTGAATTTATGAAATTTTTTTCAGAATTTTCCAATCATTTTTGAGCAAGAAATAAAATCATGGAAATCAATTTATAAAACAAAAATTCAAATAATCCAAAAATTTCAAACGGACCAATCATGATGTGCCACCACATCATCTTCAACCTCCGGATGTTCAAAAAACGCGCGCATCTTCTCAGGATTAGGGCTCACTTTCAGATCAACATAACATGCTCAATTTTGCATCATTTTTTATGAAATCAAAGGCAAATTAAAGCTAGCATGGCAAGGAATCCATAACAATTCAAATTAAATCAAATCATCAATCACATTGTCCACAATCAAGCCATGAACATGAACAAAAACATTCTGCATCGCGAGTTTCAGAACATTCAAACATGCATAATTCATCAAATTAAATGCTATAAAGCTTCAGAATCATTCCATAGACTTTAAATAACATGATTATGAACTTAAATCACACGAAGCATGGCTAGAAATCAGAATTCAAAGTTGAGTATTCAAATCTTTGAGAGAAAATGGATCTACTGTCTCCTTCACTCCAGTTGCAATCCAAGCTTCGATCTATAATCCTTATCACTTGGAGAAGAGAATGCAAGAAGAATTGGCCAAAACGCGCGAGGGAGGTGGAAGAATCGAAGAAAAATGCAGAGCTACAAGCTATGGAGTTTCTGACTTTGATTGATGAAATGAAGCACGAACCCTTCAAACTGAGGCTTGCTTCTCAATATATAGAGCATCAGGAGGAGGGTAGGATAGGTTTGTCGCGTTGAAAGCTCTTGGAATCAAAGAAATCTTCTTTTTGCCAAAATCAAGTATGCACACGCAGCCTTGAAATCCCTCGTGCGTTGGCTTGCTTTTTGCGTGCATTTTAAACCATTTGTCTTTAGGAAGAGATTAGCAACAAGGTTAGGACTTAAATCCTTGCATTAAGCTTGTGTTGGTGATTAGGCAATTTTGAGCAAGTTTTTGCAAAACCATGAATTCCTTGTTCCTTTGCCCATGTGCAGCTCAAACTTTGGCATGATGGGCCTCAGCATGACACAAATTACCAATGGGCTTGATTAGAAGCAAGGAGAATGACTAAAACTTGAGTTTGCAAGAAATGGCCATTTTGCATATTTGCCAAATTTCAATAAAATGCCCCAAAATTTCAAAACTCATAACTTGCTCATACATTTGAGTTTTGACACAAATGAGTACAATTTGGAAAGGTATTTAAAATATCTAAAATACCTTAGTTTAGAGTTTTTGCAATTGAATCCATTAAGGTACTCAAAATTTGGCTTGAAATTCACTAAATTTGAAAAATGACCTATAATTTTGTGACTTTAAGAGATCATAACTCTTGATTCCTTGCCAATTTGGACATGAGACAAAAAGGAGATGAAATATCATTCTCTTAGCTTTCCAAGCATATTTCATTTGCATCTTCTTGATCAAGGATGAATAAAATATGATTTTTTGAAATTAGGCCCTTATTTTCCAAAATTAGTAACTTTTAGGGTTTCTTTAAGAATAAGTTTCAACCCAAACTCCAATCTCTTTGATCCAATGACCAAAATGGACTTGAAATATGAAAAGTACATCCTTGAATTGATGGTTGGCCAAAAATTCACTTGGTCAACTTTGACTTTTACTGATTTTGACCAAAATGACCATTTTGGCCCTCTGAATCATTTGATCCACTTCCCTTCAAAATTGATGATCAAAACTTCAAAAATATGATCTCCCAAGCATACAAAGGCCATGTGCAAAGTTTCACTTCAAAATTCTCAAGAAAACATGATGAAAACCAAAACCCTAATTTTGGTCAATCACATTAGGAGACTGATGAATTATCTTCAAAACTTCAAATCCTCTAGGCATCTTGACCAATTTCTTATATAAAGATCTTTCAAATGTCAAAGAAATGTTGTTGTTTCCAAAATCAAGACTTGTGCCTTGGCCAATAGCCTTAATCAAGTAAAACCCTAATTTGATTGGTGCATCCAAAGAGTGATTTCACTTGTGATCAAACACAAGCTCCAATCTTCTGGGAGTCCAAAAAGATGAATAAAGCATCTTGAGATATGCCATAAGCTTTGAGCTTGAAAGATTCATAATTTTAGATGATAATATTCTACTTGAGCAACTTGTCAATGCAAACAACCTTCAAGGCTTGAGGAAGACTTGATAACCAAAGTACTTTGATCCTATCACAATGTATGAATGCAATGCACTATGATGTTCATGATGAAACATAAGCCTAAATCAAGAGGGTAAATTTTGGGGTGCAACATGAGGTATCTCTTACAACCCCTCTCTACCTCTACGTCAATTTGGTTATGCTCGAAGAGATGGTACTCATGACATACTTATCCAGGGTATTGTATTTGATTACGAAAATGATTCTCAAGGTTATCGTTGAAGGTTTATACACGCTTGGGGCATGATAAGCAAGATTGATAGCAAGACTTTAGGACATAATAATACCATCCCTTTGGAGCCCTACATCAGATGGGTGTAATCTCGTGCTCAAAATCTTATAATGCCATATCCTTCTGTCCTACCAGTAATTGTGGAACCTGCTATTGAAGGTGATGTTCCTCATACCATTCTTCATCCAGATATGCCTACTCTCCTTGAAGTGCTGCAGAAGTCTTGGATTCAACTGAAAGAAGAAAGGGACACCTTTGAGACTCAGTTCTATTCTAGCAAGAAGAAGGTGTTGAAGCTTACAAAACAACTCCATGAAGAGAAGAACCTTAATGCATATGTCAACAAAAAGAGTAAGCGTCTGTGAGAAACTTGAGTCTTAGGTTTTAGGAGTTCATATTGTTGTCTCTTTGAGACCCTCTTGTTTTCATTGTAAGCCTAAGAGGCAATTATAATTTGAACTTACTAATAAAATATTTTGTTTTTGTTTCCTTTTGATTAACGAATTTAAATCTCACAAGGTCCTTGAAAACATTGCATTACATATCATGCATCATTACATAACATGTTTTTCAATACAAGTTTTCTCATATGCTTACTGTTTATTTCAGTATAAGATGGCCCTCGAACAGACTGTTAAGGAACTCCAAGCTCAACACACCCAATTTTAGGAGACTCTTCTAAATCTAGAACAGGGGTAAAAGGATCTGATGGCGCTCGTCGCTAAGAAGAAGAAGACTAAAAATCGGCTGCTATCCTCAATATAGGGAGAAGATTCAAGGGTCCTTCTCAACCGGTTCAAGTGGATGATATTTCCTCTGAGGAAGAGGACAACCAAGAAGAGGATGGTAGAAGTATTAAACCTGAAGGAGGGAATAACCAAGGTTCTGAAGATGAAGACTACTCTGATGAATAGTATCCTCCTGCAGATGACAAGTACAAGCAGTTGGAAGACCGTCTCAAAGCTATGGAAATCCAGAAAGTTCCTGGATTGGATTTTGGAGAACTAGGCCTAATACCGGGGGTGGTCATCCCTCAAAAGTTCAAGGTCCCCGTATTTGCTAAATATGATGAGGTATCTTGTCCCAAACTTCATCTAAGGTCATATGTTCAAAAAATCCAACCACATACTGCTGATAGGAAGTTATGGGTCCATTTATTTCAAGAAAGCTTGTCCGAAACTCAACTTTAATGGTTCTATCAGCTGGAAGGACCCAACATCCATACATGGGAGGACTTGGTTGCTGCTTTCTATAAGCAGTATCAATATAATGATGACCTGGCACCGACTCGAGTGCAACTGGAAAACATGTCCATGGGCTCAAATGAAGTGTTCAAGGAGTATGAACAAAAATGGAGGGAGTGAGCTGGAAGAATGCAACCTCCCTTGTCTGATTGAGAATTAGTTGATATGTTCATGGGTACTCTAACATGACCATTCTTTAATCTTCTCATTGGGAGTTCTTCAGCTGGCTTTACTGAGCTGATACTGATAGGAGAAAGAGTTGAAAATGGTATTAAGAGTGGGAAGATTATGATGGCTACATCTTCTAATGAAGTGAAGAATCCATTCAGTGGTAAAAAATAAGCCAATGTTGTCTATGGCCAGAAAGGCCATAGTAAAAATGACCGCCATCAGTCTGTGGGAGCGGTGTTGATCTCTAATTCGGCACCTGTACAACAACAACAGGGTAACCGACGAAGGACAAATGCTCCGGTAAGGTAGTTTACCGATATCAACATGCCTTTATCTCAGGCATTGCAACATCTATTAAAAGATGAACTCATTTCACCGTGGGATCCTCCTCAGAATCCCAACACATCCTCTCCTAAGTACAATCCGAGCGCGAAGTGTTGCTATCATTCTAACAGTCCTGGGCATGGCACCAACAACTGTTGGGCCCTGAGAAATAAAATTCAGGACTGATTGGTCATAAGGAAATTGGGTTCGATCCTCCAGAGACTCCAAACGTGATTACTGCACCTATGCCGAAGCATGACAAAGGCATAAGTGCTATTGAAGATGTTCTCTATGTTGCCTCTGTCAGTGATGTGGTTACTTCTCTCTCCACAATCAAAAAGAATTTGTTATAGGATGGTTTATTTATGGGCTGTGTTAAAGAATATTATTGCTGCACAGTCCAACCAATGGCTACAAGTTACTGAAGAAAGGCGTTCAACGCCTGATGGATGAACACATAATTTTGATTGAGAAAGTTTCGTATGTTGAGAATTTGTGTCGAGATTTGTCTGTTGTATCTGGTACTCCTGTCAAGATTACTTCCAAAGGCCCTGTAAGAATTACCACCAATCCGAAATCTGCTCCTCTGATTATCACCACACCTAGACCCATCTCATATTCTTTGGATAATGCTATTCCATGGAACTATGGATCCGACGTCTACTACCATGGCGTTAAACAGGAATTGTCTGATGAAGATACTGAAGAGGATGATCCCAATGTTGACAATATTGCGGGGACAAACAAAGTTACTAGAAGCAGAAGGGTTTTCTCCCCGGAAATCTTTCCAAAAAATGTTTCTACACCTGTTTGAATTGCCGTTACTAAGTCAGCTTCTGAGGAAGAGGGTAAAGAGGCAATAGTATAGTCTGCCCAGATGGAGGCGCCAAAATAAGTCACAGTTGAAGACACCACTAAGCAAGAGTTGGAAGAGGTATTGAAGATCATCCGCAAGAGCGACTATAAAATTATTGAACAACTGGGGCAGACCCCGTCTAAAATCTCCATGTTATCCTTGTTGTTATGCTCTGAAGCCCATGCACGGGCTTTAGTAAAATTCTTGAAGACTGATCACGTGCCACAAGAGATTTCGCTTTATCAATTTAGAAGTTATGTGGCTAGCCTAACAACTGACAATGGATTAGGCTTCTCTGATGCTAACCTAACTCCGGAGGGGAGAAATCATAATAAAGCCCTGTATGTCTCCATTGAGTGCAGGGGCACTACGTTGGCTCATGTGTTGATTGATACTAATTCTTTGCTCAATGTTTTACCAAAAGGCGCTCTTGACAGACTGGATTGTGAAGGGGTTGTGTTGAAACCCAGTAACATTATAGTTCGAGCCTTTGATGGATAAAAAGAATGGTACATGGAGAATTGGACCTCTTGATTAAAGTGGGTTCATAGATCTTTGAATCCACCTTCTTTGTAATGGACATCCGACCAACTTATTCTTGTCTATTGGGACACCCCTGGATCCATGGGACAAGTGCTGTTACCTCCACCTTGCACCAGAAATTAAAGTATCCTGTAAAAGGAAAGATTATTACTCTCTGCAGAGAAGAGGAGTACATGGCCAGCCACCTGAATTCATTCCGGTACATGGAAATGGACGGGGAATTCATCAAGACTTCCTGTCAGACTTTTGAAGTGATTTCCCCTACTACTATTAAAGATGTTTCTGCCATTCCAAAGACCACCAGGATTCCGCATAAGATGGCTTCCTCGAAAGATGCCAAAGCTACTATAGAAGAAGGTGGTTGTAATATTTGGGGTCAGCTTCCTGACATCCCTTATAAATCTGATAAGTTTGGTTTGGGCTTTACTATAAAAGTTCAAAGGGATATTCATCACGTTCATGCTGGAAGACCTCCGTTCCATATCAGTAACAACGGAGTAAATGCTATAGAAGACGCTGACAGTGATTGTGACTTCGACAGCTGGATATAGAACTCGACAATTGGAAAGTGAAAGACATTATCCCTATCTCCTTTAGCCAGGAGTAATAGCTACATTTCTGTCTTATTTGCTTTAAAAGATTTTGGTTATGTAATAAACAATGACTTTAAACCTTGTGTCTTACCCGGGGCACAATGGTTCATTTGTTAAGGATTGATAATTCATAAACATTGTTCATTTAATAAAAACATTGGACGTTTTGCATTCAAATTTTGTGATCTCTGTTTTTTTTTTATTGCATTTTCAAATAACTATATTTTCTTACACTCACCCACACATTACATTACTGATCCCTGTCCACTCTGGATCTCGTTGATAACGATTCTCCTATTACTGCTTATGACTTTGAAAATCCGATCCACTAAGTCGAGGACGAAGGCGAGGAAGATTGTGAAATACCTGAAGAACTTGCCAGACTCTTAATACAAGAAGGAATGGCTATCTAACCACATGAAGAGCCAGTCGAAGTTGTAAACTTGGGTACCGAGACAGACAAGAAAGAAGTCAAGATCCACGCCAACTTAGAGAGCAGGATCAAGAACAGGTTAATTCAGATGTTGCATAACTATGTTGAGATATTTTCTTGGTCGTACGAAGACATTCTAGTGCTCGATACTGATATTATGGTCCATTATCTGCCAATGAAAAAGGGTTGTTCTTCGATTAAGCAGAAGGTTCATCACATGCGTTCCGAGATGTCAAAGAAGATCAAGGTCGAGGTTATGAAGCAATTCAATGCAGGTTTCTTAGCAGTGACATCCTATCCTCAATGGGTTGCTAACGTTGTTCTGGTACCAAAGAAAGACGGAAAGGTGCGAATGTGTGTAGATTATAGGGACTTGAACAGGGCTAGCCCCAAAGACGATTTCCCGCTTCCATATGTTGATGTTTTGGTTGACAACACCGCTCAACACAAGGTATTCTCTTTCATGGATGGTTTCTCAGGTTTAAGTCAGATCAAGATGGCGCCTGAAGACATGGAGAAAACTACCTTTGTCACACAGTGGGGAACTTTATGCTTCAAGGTTATGCCTTTTGGGTTGAAGAACACCCACAACTTATCAGCGTGCCATGGTATCTTTATTCAATGACATGATTCAGCATGAGATAGAGGTCTACATCGACGATATGATAGCCAGATCACAGACCGAAGTAGAACAACTTGATCATCTGCATAAATTGTTTGAAAGACTAAAGAAGTACAAACTAAGGTTAAATTTGAACAAGTGCACTTTTGGGGTGAGATCTGGTAAACTCCTAGGTTTCATCGTCATCGGTAAAGGTATTGAAGTTGATCTTGCAAAAGTTAAAGCTATTCAAGAAATGTCGGCTCCCCGTACTGAGAAGGAAGTCAGAGGTTTCTTAGGACGACTGAATTACATCGCCCGATTCATTTCTCATTTTACTGCTACTTGTGAACCAATCTTCAAGCTGATGAAGAAAGATCAAGTAGTAAAGTGAAACAACGACTGTCAAATAGATTTTGACAAAATTAAGGAGTAGCTACAAGAATATCCGATTCTGATGCCACCAGTTGAAGGAAGACATCTAATCATGTACCTAACAGTGTTGGAGAACTCATTGGGGGTATGTAGTGGGTCAGGATGACGAGTTTGATCGAAAAGAGCATGCAATATACTACCTTAGCAAAAAGTTTACCGACTGTGAAACAAGATATTCACTGCTCGAGAAAACTTGTTGCGCTTTGGCATGGGATGCTCGCCGACTAAAACAATGTATGTTGACCCATACTACTTTGTTGATTTCTAAAATGGATCCCATCAAGTACATATTAAAGAAGCCATCTCTCTTCAGAAGAATAGCCCGATGGAAAATGGTCTTAACAAAATACGACATTCAGTACACCACTCAAAAAGAAATAAAAGGAAGTGTACTGGAAGATCATTCGGCACATCAAGCTGTAGACGACTATCAGTCTATGAATTTCGAATTCCCGGACGAGAACATTATGCTAGTTAGAAATTGTGAAGAACCTAGACCGTATGAAGGACCTGAGCCAGGATCCTGATGGACTATGGTTTCAATGGAGCTTCTAACACACTTGGCAATGGAATCAGTGCTGTAATTATCTCTCCTCAAGGTTGCCATACACCCTTCACAACCATACTTTACTTTGATTGCACCATCAATATGGCGGAATACGAAGCGTGATTCATGGGTATTAAAGCTGATATTGACCTAAGAATAAAGTTCTTGGATGTATACGGGGATTCAACCTTGGTGATCAGTTAGATCAAGGGAGAATGGGATACAAAGCACCTGAATCTCATTCCTTATAAAGAGCATTTATTAACCTTAATCCAGTACTCCAAAGAAATCATTTTTGAGCACATCCCACGAGAAGAGAATCAGTTGGCGGACGCGTTGACTATAATGTCATCCATGTTAAAGGTCAGATGGGATAATGAGGCTCCCAAAATTACCATTGAAAGACTAGATGAACCAGCACACTGCTACGAAGTTGATACTGACAGATTAGGAGAGAAACCTTGGTTTTATGAAGTGAAGAGGTATCTTGAGGCTCAAGAGTACCCTGAAGAAGAATCAATCAATGACAAGAGATTCCTACATATATTCTCAGCTAAATTCTTCTTGAGAAACAAAATTATACAAGCGCAATCATGATTCGACTCTGCTTCATTGTATGGACAAGAAAGAAGTAGAAAATATTATGGAAGATTTGCACGAAGGTGTCTTTGGTACTCATTCTAGCGGGCATACTATGGCCAAGAAATTTTTTAGAGCAAGTTACTATTGGTCAACTATGGAAACCGACTGTCACCACCACTTAAGAACTTGTCATAAATGCTAGATCTACGCTGATAAAGTACACGTGCCTCCAGTACCTCTTAATGTCTTGACTCTCCTTGGCCGTTTGCGATATGGGGCATTGATATGATTTGAGAAATCAAGCCTACTTCTTCTAACGTACATCGCTTCATCCTCGTCGCCATTGATTACTTCATAAAGTGGGTTGAAGCAGCCTCGTCTGCGTTTGTTACCAAGAACGTCGTGGCTCGGTTCATTAGGCATAACCTTATCTACCAGTATGGCATCCTCGAGAGGGTTATTACAGACAATGGTACTAACCTCAACAATACTATGATCACAGAAATCTGCACACAGTTCAAGATCAAACACCACAACTCTTCTCCGTACAAACCGAAGATGAACGACACAGTAGAAGCCGCCAATAAGAACATAAAGAAGATTGTGCAGAAGATGGTTGTGACCTACAAATACTGGCATGAGATGTTACCTTTTTCTCTTCATGGCTATCGCACTTCCGCTAGAACATCAATTGGGGAAACCCCATTCTCTTTGGTCTATGGTATGGAAGTCGTCCTACCCATCGAAGTTCAGATTCCCTTTTTGAGGATTATGAAAGATGCAGACTTGGATGAAGATGAGTGGATTCAGACTAGGTTGGATCAGTTAAATCTAATTGGCAGAAGAGGCTTGCGGCTGTCTGCCACAGTCAGATGTATCAGAAGCGTATAATCAAGGCATTCAACAAGAAAATAAGCATCATATATCTCAGGCTGGTGACTTGGTAATAAAATGCATCATCCTACCGTGGGGAGATCCTAGGGGAAAATGGACTCCCACCTGCGAAGGGCCATTTGTAGTCAAGAGGATATTTTCTGGCGGTGTTATGATATTGACCACCATGGACAGTGGAGATTTTCGACACCCTGTGAACGCAGACATAGTCAAAAGATACTACACATGAAAATGACCCGCTAGGTTAACTAGCCTAGGCAGAAATAAGGGCATCCCGCAAACCAAAAGGGTTCAGGAAAAAATTAGGGATATATGTATAAAATATTGTACACCCCGCGAGGCGAAAACCTGAAAAGGCGGCTTGGGCAAGAAAGGGTATCCCGGTGGACTGAAATCCCGAAAGGGCGGTCCAGGAAAAAGTTAGGGATTAAAGCGTACAACTATGTCCCATTGGATCACTTACAACAAGCTTTGTTACCAACATCAAGTTCAAATGGTACAAATCAGTTCAGTCAACTTCTTCCAATGACAAAGGATGAGATACTTGAAGACATAGGGGAAATAGCAGAGTTGGAACCCAACGACATTGTTTCCACATAGCTATATTTTTGTTTTCACTTTGTACTCTTTTCATTTTTATGACAAATTACTCTTACTAGGATTTATGTCTCTTTGTACAAAACCACATGTTTATGGTAAAATTATCAATAGAAATACAAATTTCAAAATTCAACCTTTTTGTTTTACCTTTTTTCTGTTTTGTTTGCAATAATGTACAATGAATAAATTGAATGAACATATGCATATGAATACAATTATTGTTAACAAATATATGTATAAAAATTGGAAAATTAGTTACTCAAGACTCTAGAGTTGGGATAATGTTCAAGTCATCACGTATCCCCACAGAGAGATCCTCACATGATTATCCCCATAGAGTTGTCTTAACAAGATCATCTTCAACAAAGATATATCCCCCGCAAAATGGAATGCACCAATCATACTCACCAGTCGATCGATCTAGCAGATAAGGGAATATGATCTTTTCCCCGATAATATCGCTAACTAGCAGAGTCCCAATCCTTGTCAGAGATTATTATGTCAGTACAATTCATAGGAATTCTCTTCCCCAGCCAATTTTATTCCTCCAAAATTGTAAAACCCCCTACAAATTTCTTTTCTCCAGCAGAGCTCATTTCCCCAACAAGGGTGTTTTCTCAGTAGAGTATTTCTCTGTCAACAGGGTTTATTTCTCCAACAGGGTTTATTTCCCCAACAGATTACAGTCTCCCCAGCTTGAGTCTGTCTCTACCACAAATTATCGGCAAGATTACCCCTCCAGCAAAGGATAGTCCGGGTTGCTATCCCCAGAGAGTTGCTGCTGAATCTGATACTAGATTAGATATCGTTCAACCTTATTCTCTTCAGATAAGTCGGTATCCATATCATAAACTCGGTCAGACAACAACTTGAAAGTTTATCCATCTCTTTTATCTCTAATCAGGGTATATAAGAACTAAAATCCCAAGTAGAGCAATGAACACCAATGTTCTTGGACTCTTCTTCCCAAACAGGAATCAACATTCCCCAGCAGAGTTTCCTCAAGAAGCAAGCAGGAAACCCCATCAAGGTCGAAGATACACATACTCTTCATCCCCAGTAATAGTCAGGGAGTTATTTTCCCCAATCAAGAATGTTATACAAAGTCATTGATATACTTCATACTCATACATCATTTACAAACGTCATATCATGTGCCTATGAAACACATATAACACAGTCTCATTTATTTTGAGAACATCTTAGCATTGATTCTAAAGATGTTAATGCATTCATCTAAGTTTTTAGGAGAAGGTTTTTCATAAATAACCAAGGCTAGGTTGGGTTCAGAATGGCTTGGTTCAGAAGTTTGTTCATAAGGATTTTGTGATAAAGGTTGTTCAATCATATTGAAAAGCTCGGAGCAAGTGAAGGGTTCCGTTGAGGAAATTTCAATATCTTCTTGATTATTAGAGATTGTTCTTTCTGATATTTCGAGAACAGAGGGAGAAGTTGGATCATGATGAATGATGGGTGAGTCATGAAGATTGGTTTCTTTGTTGAAGAAGGAAAAATGAAGATTGGTATTGAAAGTTGAAAAGTGAGAGTCTTTTGGAAGTAATTGAGATGGGGTTAATGGAGAAGTGGAAGTATATATTGGTTCTGGTGGAATGAAGGTAGTGAAAGATGGAATAGGATTTGAAGCAAGAGTTTATGTTGTTGTGGATTTATAAATGATTGTTATTGATGGTGGAAAAGACTCATTTGAGGTTACAGGAATTTCAGTTGCAGTGGTATTGGAAACAATTGGAATATTTACAACTGGAATGTAATGGATAAGAAGACATCAATAATTTTAGAAACAAATAATGAAACGGGTACAGAAGTATCAACATCAGACTTACTAATTGGTACATAAGTTTCATTTTCCAGAATGGCGTCTTTCAGAAAGAAAGACTTCTTTTTATTTTTATTTTTCTTCTATGAATAAGAAGCATATGAGCTTCTCTTCCTTTTACCAATAGAGCAGTCAACACCTTCATCAGGTAAATCTGAGTAATTAAAGTTTGGCATATCACGTCCTTCTTGTTGCATCATTAGAATGTATGCAGCCATGCTGGATACTTGATCTATTTGGAGAACATAGGATAGTCTCTCAGATGAATTCTTTTGTGATGATAACTCTCAGTTGGTTTAATCAGAGGTTTGACCTTGAGTTATTCAATCAACCTCATGTTCCTCAAGGTTTTACCATTAAAGGAATCTCCAATGCTTGGATTCAGGTCCTCTTTATAGTTGGCTTCTTCAATCAAAAACTTTATCAAGACATTTTCAACAAAACTATCAGATAAAATTCGTCCACAGGGAATATTGGGAGATACCTTTTTGTTTGGAAGTGCGGTGGTTCTGGTCTTCTAATAGAATCCCTCAAATGATTAAACAAAATAAAAGGAAGATTAATCCTTTGTTTGGACAGCAGAAAGTACAACATGAACTTCTGATTGATGTTGAAATAATCAGAGGAACTTGAAGGTGGTCTAGGGTTTATGCAGCCTAGAATAATCTTATGGCATACTCTGAGATTATCATGAAGATCTTTTCTTTTGTACTTGTATTTCTCAGCAGAGAAATTCATAAACAGTAATTGATCTAGAGATTTATTCGCAGCCTTTGATTTATTGTCCAATGCATAGACATTTTTTCCTTTCAAGAACGTCAATCCCAACAGTTTCGCAATGGACTCTTCAGTGATGATGATCCTATGTCCAATAACATTCAAAACAATATGGAAGTCGTCACTATCAGTATTTTTCCAAAAATCTATCACTAGCACCTCATAGATAGGACCATGAAGTCTTTGGAAATATTTTTCCCATCCTTGAGCCTTTAGTTCTTCTTTTAAGTCACACCCATTTGCAGCAAGATTGTCAAAATCAACCATTAATTCCTTAAGACCAATCAACTCCGTTGGTTTCAGGTTACAATGAACTTGAGAACTTTTCTGCGTAATGTGATTGTCATCAGTAGGATTTGCTGAAGATGAAGGAACCTCAGTTGATGAAGATGGATCGATGGTTGATGAAGACAAAATTATTGATGATGATGGAACCATTGTTGAAGACGAAGATGCAATGGTTGACGATGTTGCGACAGATAAATTTAGGGCTTGCTTCAGTTCACTAGAAAACTTAACAACTTATTCTTGAACAGGAGTCATCATTGATGAAAGTGGATGGAGATGTAGAAGACGATTGTAGACGAACTTTTGAAGAAGATGAAGAAACCCTAGAGAGATACAAGGAACACTTAAGAGAAAAAGGGTTTTAGGGTTTCTAACAAGTGTGGGGAGTGACGTGTGGTTGTGGGTGTTATAAAAAGGAATAGAAAAATAAATGGGGTTGTAATTAATAAAAGTAATCATGACATATCAATTCATGAAATTGCACGCTGTTCATAATCTAGCTTAGGTAATGTGTGTGTCATACCCCAAATTTTCCCTACCCTTATATTATACTATGTAGGTTATATTTCATTGGAGGTGTTTAAAATCAAAAAGGGGTGTATCGATCCAAATTGGACCATCAACATTTGATGTCCCATTAGGCTTTAATAAAAGTCCTTTTTAAGCTAAGGGGGGTGTATTGCTTTAAAGGAAGTGTGAACAAATCTTCTCTTTTATTAAATCTACATTAAGGTTTCTTTCTTTTAAAAAAGGGTGTATAAAAAATTGTTGATCAGAGACCTATTACATTTGAGTCGCATGGCCCATATAGGTTTACCATCCATTTTTTAAGCCCAATATAAATCAGAAAGGGATCACTTGGAAATCTTTTAGTCCTTTTTTAAATATTATAAAAGGGGGGGGGGGGGGGGGGGTATTGCAAACTAAAAAGGCCCGTCTGAATCTTTTGGCCCATCAAGTTGGTTTCGTATGACCCATTGAGGTATTTTAAGAGTCTTTTAAAAATATGGCTTGGTTTTTTGCTTAAGATTATCAGGCCCAACTGCATTAAGGTCCGTCCAATTTTTGTTGTCTTGAGAATAATTTTTATCATCAACATCACATTTATCAATAATTATATCATCTTTTTTTTTGTAAACTTAATTAAAAAAACTCTTTTCTGGACTAATAATGTAAGGTTTGAAAAGAGGCCTTTTTCCACGCGGCCCATTACCAATAGACTCGGTTCAATAAAAAAAGGGCTTGTTTCAAAAAACAAACTACTACTGTTCAGATTAAATACAGAAAACACAAACTTAATACATAACAATCTTGATTAAAAACAGAAACAAAATTCTACTTTATTACAGAATTAAACCTTATGCATGAGTACATACATAATCAAAACCAAAACAAAAACTACATTAAGGGCTTCTACAGATTTACAGACAAAGAATTCAATTTCTAATTTAATTTACAGAAACATAATTGTATTTCCTAAAACACTATAAAATGAACAAAAAATTACAGAGGAAAGGACAACGAAAATTACAGAGAAGGGGAAAAAATTACAGACAAATACAGAGAAAGAAATTGTAAAAAAAGAGGAATTACAAACGGAGTTTTACTATCGCCATCGTCTCACCCACCTCGCTGCTTAGGGTTTCGACATCTGAAACCCTCACCGCCGTCACCTTCTTCATCTTCTTCCTCAGTCGCGGTCGTACCTCTTTCATATTCAATCGCCGCCGCACCTACAAAGACAACAAGGAAAGGTATAAAAAATCCAACCCCAAATACAAGAAAAAGAAGAGGGTCAGAAGATGGATCGCGAACGAACTCAGATATCCGAAAGAGGTACCATGACTTAGCTTTATTGTTTGTTTATTTTGTGATTATGTTTGATGGGGAGGGTGTTGGCTGTTGATATTTGGTTTGGAGGAGGAAGAACGCACCACCGCCGATTGATGAGGTTTTAGGGTTTGTCGTTTGAGTAGAGGGAAGAGAGAACAATATGAGAGAGAGAGAGAGAGACAAGAGGGTGAAAACATAACAGAAAATGAAATTGCTTTCATTAAAAATGAAATTATATTAACATAATAATCATGCGCGTGTCCCCTCACGATTATTACCATGCTCCCTCGCCCATATCCGTGTGATCTCAATCTTACATTCTGAAGCGAACGCCCATGATACTTATCGTGTGCCCACCTACACATAACCTAGGCTGACCTTCTCGCAAACCATCATGGGTTGAGCCCAGAACTATTCCCACCCCATTTTGTTCTATTTTTGATAACTGCGTGAAAAGCATAACCCCAGACCAAAAATGGGCCAAGTCCAAAATATAGACTTGGGCCCTTAGCTTTTGATAACCCGTATTTTACTGTTTAGTATAAAAATGGACCCCCTTGGCCTTTGGTCTTGAATTCAATATCCGAATTCAGGCCCATGTTTTTAGCACCCCACCATTTTACTACATCTATATATTTCACACCCCTTACGTTTTTTAATGTTTTATTCATTTTATTTATTTTATTATTATTTTTTATAACTCTATATTTTATATTTTCTTTTATTAATTATAGTTTTTATTATATATATTTAACATATTTCATCTTATACTTATTATTATTATTATTATTATTATTATTATTATTTATCACACAAATATTATTTTCAAGCTCATCAAAAACATTATTTTTATGTATTGTATTAAATTTTATTTTCTATCATACATTTAAATAGAATTTTTTCAATAATTAATATATTAAAAAAATATTCAACCAACTACAACTCATTTTAAAAATCAAATTAATTCAATAAACAACTTTAAAAAAGGATTGCGAATACATTCGAATCGACTGCGTGTTCATTCTAACAATCTCCTCTATTCACGACATCTTGACTAAACATGCGGAAAATGCAAATATCTTCTCAATCCATAAAAAACATAAACCAACTGCGAACTACGAAATGGGACTCTGATTCCTCGTAGAGGATACGTAGGCATACGACTTAAAATCGTGGCGAGTTCCTCTAATAAAATACTTAAAACCCTATTTCCTAAGATCACGCTTCTAACCCTAGTATCCTTGTGAACAAGGTTTAAAACCCTAAGGTGCCTAACACCTTCCTTCGTCTAGAATCGAGTCCAAAAAACCTAGAATCTCTAACTTTTAGGGTTATCCTTTATACTCTCTTCCTTTAGGATACAAATTAAGGGTGGCAACTCTTATTTAAAAACCAGTTACAACAGTTGGCGACTCTGCTGGGAACTTGACCCTAGGTTTAGAAGCCTTGTCCTTTGTTTTTAGGGTTTTAGGGTTCTTTTTATTTTTGGATTTTTAGTTAATTAATTATTTATCTGTTTTATGCATTTATTTACTGTTATTGTTATCATATTATTATATCTATGGCGGGATTTAATTTTTAGCAAAAATATTTTCAAAAAACCCTTAGAAAGAAAGTTCGTCTATTAGTCAAGGGGATATATCATCCCTATGAGTTTATGTGACGATTTCACCTAGAGCCGGTGGAATTCCGCAAAAGAAATACATCTCAAGAGATATCCTCTTGGGAAGTAAGACTTTGGAATGAAGTTGTGATACGGTGGGAGAACTCACTTGGTTGTTTTGCGTTTTACCGCAAATGTTGTGGTTAGCAAGAGTCGCCACCGACTTTTCTTTTATCCAAAAGGAAAGGTGAAAAAGCACATGAAAGACCTTTGAGATTGTTTCTTGAGTTCGGGGGGTAGATTATGAAAAGGGAAGGTATTAGCACCCTTTTCATCCATGGTTTTCCATGGGATCTTAGTTACCTGCTAGATCACTTGCTTTTGTTTGAAATTGTGCTTTGTGTGGTTTTTTTGAAAGTATTTTGAAAAGGCGCCATCATTTAGGAAAACTTTGTAATGATTCTCGTTCGTAAGAATGTATACAAAGTGTTGATCTTTTGAAAATGTTTTCAAGTTTGAAAGATGTTTTTTGAAAGTGTTGGTGTTTGTTTAGAAAATAGCAAAGATGTTTTTGATTTTGAAATTGAGCAAGCAACTAGGAACATTCTACCTACTCAAAAGTATTTCATGTTTATTTCCTCTTTTCCTTGACATTGTTATCTTACCATTGATTTGGTAAGTAACCCTATCTTTGGATGTACACTGAACGGGCATGGGTCATCGTATAACCATGATTAGAAATGTTGCAAGGTATCTTAGCATCTTTATTTAGGGACTAAGATCATTTTGAAAAGGCAACTTTTGATAGCGTCATCGAGGGACTATGATCTTGTATTTTTTTTTCTTATTTTTGCTAAGATGCCTCACATGCATAATATGACCATTTTTATAAGGAAACCAAGTGGATTTTACCCTAGGGGTGCTTGTGTGCAAGTGTATTGATTTTCATTCTTTGTTTAGTTTTTGATTAGGGTTTGCTACTTATTGATTTTATCTTCTCATACAAACCCAAATTACTAGCAATTATATAAAGCGATAAATTGCAAAAAGTAAAATTACTACGCTATTACATCTTTAGGGGAGGGGGTGTACAAATCTACAAATAGGGATTGCAAGAAAACTAAACCTAATTATATATTACAACCATATTGAATATTGTACAAAATTGAAAATAAAATGCAAGAATATAAATGGAAAAATAAATTTTTGTTGTTATTTTTATGAAAGGGGTTTTGCCTTGACCTAATTAAAAAATGATTAATTAAAATTAACTTAAACTAATTAAGAAAATAAATTAATTTGAAAAGGATTTTTAGGGTTTTTTATGAAAAAAAGTTTTAAATTAATGAAAATAAAATGAAGATTAATTAATTAAAATAACCTAACTTCTAAATTAATTTTAACTAAGAAAATAAAATAAAATATTAATTTAACCTAAGTCTAAAAATGATATACTTAAGAAAAAGAAATGAAATTTATTTATTTTAAGAAAATGTTTTTTATCTTTTTGTTTTATAGAGAAAATAAATATATACAAGTATGACTAATAAATAAAAATAAATTTGGATTTTTTATGATTTATGAAAATAATAATAGTAATAATAATAATAATATCAATAATAATAATAATAATAATAATAATAAAGAAAAATAAAATAAAAATAAAAATATAAAGAAAAGTCAGGGGGTGGATTAGTAAGGCAAGAGGTATTATGAAAAAAAATGATTAGGCCCATATGAAAGTCCAAGCGCTGCCAAAAAAAACACAAAAAGTCAGAAAATAGTGAAAAAAATAGCAAAAGGTCACGCTGGGGCTTGAACCCAAGACCTAAGGGTGACAGGCGCGCGCTTTAACCACTTGGGTGGTGATACATCTGTTAACTTGTGTGAAAGGATAAATACATAACACAAAACGCACCCTGATTACACTTCATCTTTAACCTCCAACCAAAGGACCTGTATCTTCTTCATCTCTCAACAAAAATGAAAAGTGCAAACATGAAAGTTGTGGCATTTCTTCCCACGAATCTAACCATGTAAATAACTTAACTAACAGTCAAAGATGAATGAGAATTTTTCTGGCCCTAATTCAAAACCTAAATTTTTTAGAAAACTTCAACTCTAAAATTCTCTAAACTCAGGCCATGTAAATGCAAACTATGGATATGTATAGCTTCATGG
This sequence comes from Vicia faba, assembly GCA_948472305.1. Classification (NCBI taxonomy): domain Eukaryota; kingdom Viridiplantae; phylum Streptophyta; class Magnoliopsida; order Fabales; family Fabaceae; genus Vicia; species Vicia faba. Next base: position 928,414,864 of record OX451738.1, on the reverse strand, counting down.
CAATAGTATCTACATTTTATCTTCACAAATAAAACTCAAATGATGCTTGTATGAAGAGATAGAAGTTTGAAAACTTACCTCTTGCAGCTGTAGTCGTGTAAGGAGTTTGAGCAACCTTTGTGATGGCCTGATGATTTCTGTAGCTTGCCTGGACCTCCTTGAGTGTGTTCCAACTCCTACTTTGCTTTGAGGATGGCTAAAACTCCCAACTCAAGTCAAGTTGCAAGCTTCAAATTTGGAAATGGTGGATAGTGATGGAGGAGTTACAGTCTTCAAAAAAGGGCTTGGATCACTTGTATATGATGTAGGTAAGGTGTCTGGATGGTTAAGAATCAAAACGCACGAGTGGAAATAGAGATGGAGAGTTTTGGCTCAAAACTGTCAAGTGGGACATTCTGTGAAGCAAGGGTCTTTTGGAGAGTTCTTGGGGGCTTAAAGTCATGTGTTATGTTGCAATATACTTGTGCATAAGTAAGGAAAAGGTTAGAGTACTTGAGGAGGTCAGAAGCACAAGATGTAGAGTTATGGCTATGTTACTTGATTTTGAAGAAAAGTGAAAACATGGTTTCAAGGCATAGTACAAGTATGACCTGAGTTTATGGGAGGCTCTAGACATGTTGGTTTTTCCTTTGACATTGTTTGTGATCAGAAGGAACAAGTGCAAAGCTCTATGCACTGACTTTGTGATTAAAGCTTCTTTACAAGAATGAAATGGTTACTTTCTTCCAAAAATGGAAATGCAACTTGGATAATGATTCAAATGCTTGGACAATGGCTCCATATGTTGTGTAAACATTTAATTATGGAGTGAAAAACAAGTTTGAGGCCTGAAAAGTGAATATTATGCATCATAGACTTGGATTTAAATTCTTGTTCATCATGAAATGGCTTGTAATTTAAGTTTGAAAACCCTAACTTCATCTCTTCGATTCTCCTTGATCACAAATGATCTCAAGGAGTTCTTGTATATTTTGGAAAGCTTGTAATATGCTCTACAACCCCTCTTTGAATCAATTTTGAAAATTACATTTGGAAATATATGAAAAAGTACCATGAAGTTAGGTCAAAATCCTGACCAAAACTAAGGCAAATTTCACTAAGTGTTTAATTTCAAGACCATGACTTTATGAATTAATAACTTGTGATCCAAGCATTTTTAGAAGAAGCTGTGTAAAGAAATGTTATAGATATCATGTAGATCTACAACTTTCATGTTGAAAGTTTCTTATGAATCCTCTTGGATCATGGTGAGATTTTTTCTCAAAGTTGTGAAAAAATTGAAGTTTTAAACACTTAGAAAAATTTCTAAGTTAGAAAACTTTGACTTTTCAAAATAAAATCTTGACTTTTTGATTTCTTGATGAATAAGTTTCAGATTTTGACATGTTTTAATGAATTGTGATCTTTGACATTGGATTTTGACAAAAAAGTCAAAGTTTTACTTTTTAGTATACAATTGACTTTTGATCAGTTGACTGAAAATTCACTATCAACCCAATTGATCTTGAACAATGTTTTAGGTCATTCCATTAGGTCAAAAATATGCAATTGAACTCTTGAAACCATGCTTCAAACAAATTGACCATTTGCTAGATCAAAAATCAGAAATTGCCCTTTCTCAGTCAAAACCCTAATTTTGACCATTTTGCCCTTTTGATGATTTGATCAAATTTCTTGAGGAATTATGGTCCAAACTTGATCAAATGATACATATGAGTTCATAATGTTTATGTGGATAAAAAATTATGAAGTTTGACTATAAATTGGCCATAGTTGACTTTTTCCCCAATACAACAAATTTTTAGGTCAACTGCTCAATTGACTGAGCAAAAGTGTGATCCATGGCTTGAAACTTGACATGAGTAATCTTGGGGGTCCATAATGATCTATGAAAGTCATATGAATCATTGAAAGATCAATTATCCTTGTACAATCTCAAACCCTAATTTTGGTCATCAGTGCTTAAGGAGGTGTCTTGAGCTGATCAACCCTAGTGCAGTCTTGAACCAAAGGAGATCTTGTGAGAGATTACTTGATAAATGAGAGGGAAAATTTTGGGGTACAACAGACGCCTATGGCTATCTATACAAACCTCAAACCAAAATCTCATGATGAGACCTTTCATGACTTAGAGACGAAAGTTTCGGTCTGCAAAGAGACTCCACTTAAGGGAGGCATGTATGCCTTTCCCTCTAGTGTTATTCATGATAACCTTAAGGAAAACACTTTACGGGGAGGGTAGAATATCCATAAAACTAAGCTAAGAGCCTGTCTTCTAGGGTTATTATCCATCAAATCCTGTCACTTATCCCTACATTCATGCATTCATACATCTTTACATTTCATATATTCATCATCCTCCGTTTTCTTTTGTTTATCTTACTCACAGGGTAAAAAGAAATATATAAAAAAAATTAAAGGTTTTTTGGTGAGTATATGAGAATGAGTACTAAAGGGAAGCAACTCGTCCGCATCAATGCTATCAAACCAGATGTGACCAAGATTAAGTCTGTAAAAGAAAGTTTATCTGAAAGGGCCCTAAAAACATTTACACGTCGCTAAGGGGATATTCTGTACTTAACCAAATTCGAAGTACAATTCGATGATATTTTTGCTCTGATTCAATTTTATGACCCTCCGTTGATATGTTTCACTTTTACAGGATTTCCAGTTGGCACCAACTTTGGAAGAATTAGACAAAATTCTGAATTTTTCTAAAGAAAAGGCCTGTGTGGGTATCAGAAAAACCGTCGACATTAAAACACTGGCAGAAGGTTTAAAATTCCCTTATCCTGAATTTGCTCTTAATTATAAAAAAGAGAGAGATGTACGAGGACATAAGAGATGTTACTTGGAAAATAAAGCTCTTGATCTGGCTAATAACAACGAATGGGAGTCTTGTGTCGATTGTCTAGGGCTGCTTGTATTTGATGTTATCTTGTTTCCACGGTGTGTTCTAGGGTACAAATTTTTTTAATACAAATATAAGTCCTACTTTGCTGGCTGACATCTATTACACCATTCATACACGGTACAAAAAATAAAAGAGGTATTTTAAATTGTTGTATTCCGTTATTGTATTCCTGGCTCATGACTCACCTTTACAAGGAAGATTACATGTGTGATGCGGTGGGAGAACTGACTTGATTGTTTTGCGTTTGATCACAAATGTTGCGGTTAGCAAGAGTCGCCACCGACTTTTCTTTTATCCAAAAGGAAAGGTGAAAAAGCACAGGAAAGACCTTTGCGATTGTTTCTTGAGTTTGGGGGGTATATTATGAAAAGGGAAGGTATTAACACCCTTTTCATCCATGGTTTTCCATGGACTCTTAGTTACTTGCTAGATCACTTGCTTTTGTTTGAAATTTTTCTTTGTGTGGTTTTTGAAATTATTTTGTAAATAGGCCATTGTTTAGGAAATCTTTGTAATGATTCTCGTTCCTAAGAATGTATACAAAGATCTTGATCTTTTGAAAATGTTTTCAAGTTTGTAAAATGTTTTGAAATGTGTAGGTGTTTGTTTTGAAAATAGCAAGGATGTTTGTTTTGAAATGGAGCAAGTAATTAAAAGTAATCTACCTACTCAAATGTCTTTCTTGTTCATTTTCTTTTCCTTTGATATTGTTGTCTTACCATTGATTTGGTAAGCAAACCTATCTTTGGATGTAAACGGGACAGGCGTGGGTCATCGTATAACCATGATTAGGAATGTTGCAAGGTATCTTAGCATTTTTGAGGGACTAAGATCATTTATGTAAGGCAACTTTGAATAGCATCATCGAGGGACTATGATCTTGTATTTGTTTGTTTTTGCTAAGACACCTTACATGCGTAATGTAGCCATTTTTGTAAGGCAACCAAGTGGGATAAACCTAAGGGTGTTTTGTGTGCAAGTGTTTCATTTTCATGCTTGATTTTTTATTGGATTAGGGTTTTCTATTTGATTGGTTTTATCTTGCCATATTGTTGTACCCCAAAATTTGCCCTCTCACTTATCAAGAATTTTCTCACAAGATCTCTTTGACTCAAGACTGCATTAGGGTTTGATCAGCTCAAGACACCTCCTCATGCACTGATGACCAAATTTAGGGTTTGAGTTTGCACAAGGATTTTTGGACTATCAATGCTTCATATGGATTTCAAGGATCATCATGTACCCCCAAGATTACTCATGTCAAGTTTCAAGCTCTAAATCACATTTTTGATTAGTCAATTGGACAGTTGACCTAAAAATCAACTATATTGGGGAAAAGTCAACCATGGCCAATTTTCAGCCAAACTTCATAATTTTTTATCCAAATCAACATCTCAGACTCATATGTATCATTTGATCAAGTTTAGACCACAATTCCCCAAGAAATTTGATTAAATCATCAAAAGGTCAAAATGGTCAAAATTAGGGTTTTGATTGAGAAGGGGCAATTTCTGATTTTTGACATAGAAAATGGTCAATTGGTTTAAGGCATGATCTTAAGAGTTCAATTGAATCATATTTACCTAATGACATGGTTCAAAACATTGCAAATCCATTGGATTGACATATGAATTTTTCAGTCAACTGATCAAAAGTCAATTGTGCACTGAAAAGTCAAACTTTGACTTTTTGGTCAAATTCAAGTGCCAAGGATCATAATTCATCAAAACATGTCAAAATGTGAAACTTGTTCATCAAGGAACCAAAGATTTAAGATTTGGATTTGAAAAGTTGAAAAAATTCTAACTTAGAAAATTTTCTAAGTATAGAAAATTTCTTTTTTTTTCTCAACTTTAGGCCAAATTTTCACCATGATACAAAATGATTCAAAGGAAGTTCCCAACATGAAAGTTTTAGATCTTCATGAAATCAACAACTTTTATTCACACCATTTCTCCTAAAGATGCATGGATCTAAAGATATAATTTTGTGAATACATGCTCATGAACTAAAATAACTTAGTAAAATTTTGCCCTAGTTAGGCAGGTTTTTGACCTAACTTCATGCAAATTTTCACATAGTTTCAAGGGGAATATTTGAAAGCAATTCAAAGATTAATTGTAGAGAACATTGCAAGTTTTTCAAAATGTCTAAGAACTCCTTGAGATCATGTTTGAGTAGGGAGAATCGAAGAGATGAAATTAGGGTTTTCAAACTTGATTATAGGTCATTTCCATGAAGAACAAGTTTTCAAATTTGCAAATTCGCTGTACAATCTTCACTTTTCAGGCCTCAAACTCGTTTGTCACTCCACCATTAATGAATTGCACAAGGTTTCATGCCCTAAAGACAAGCATTCAATGCATTGTATAAGAAAATAGCCATTTTTGGAAGAAAGACAACATTGCCATTTTGGAAAAGCATGCTTTTTACATTTTTCCATTTCTTGAGCCTTGGACTTGTTCTTTCTGCACAAACCAAGTCTCTAAACCTGAACAAAATATGTTTACAGCTTCAAGCCACCCTACAAGATCAGATTCATGCCTTAAGAAGTCTCTTCTCACACTTGCTTCAAAAACAAGAAAAGTAGCAAGACATGTGATCTTGTACTTCTGAGCAAGCACAGGTCCTCCAATCTTTTGCTCTATTAAAGCCATCATTTTCAATTAAAACCATGCATCCCCAAGCCTTGAAATACCCTAGAATCAGAAGTTGCATAACAAGCCTCCAAACTTGCCATTTCTGACTTGTGAACTGAATCTTTCATTTCACTCGTGCGTTTTCAGGCCTTTTACTTTCCCAAGCTTCCTTAACTTACAAGTAAACCATCCCACACCCTGAAACATCACTGTAACTCCATCTTTCCCATTGTTGAAGTTTAAAAACAGAGCAACACAGGTGGACTTCTCCAGACAATTCCAGCCACTCTCAAGACAAGCTAAGCATTGCATTAGCTTCCTAGAGGTTTAAGGAAGCTAACCTGATAATCACAACATCCTAAAGCAAGCTCATTTTCAAAACACAATTTCCATTTTCAAGGTGAGTTTTCTGTTTTTCCAACTCTTAATACATGCATAGTTAGCTTTTCATTTGTGAATATAAAATATAGACATCATTACTACGAAGCTGTACATATCCATAACTTGCATTTATTTGGCTTAAGTTTAGAGAATTTTAAGTTTGAAGTTTATGAAAAAATTAGGTTAAGAATTAGGGCCAATAAAATTCTCTTTGATCTTGGACTTATAGTTTCAGTTATGCACATGGTTAGAATTGTGAGGTAAAATGCTATAATGTTCATGTTATCACTTTCCATTTTTGTTGAGAAATGAAAAAGTTACAGGGGGTCCGGCTGGCTAGAGGTTGAATATGAAGTACAGGGCAAGGCAATATTTTGTGTTATGTATTTGTGTTTTCACTTAGACTAACGGATGTGCAGCCACCCCAGTGGTAAGGCAGCGCACAAAAATGCCCTAGGCCACGGGTTCGAGCCTTGGCGCTTCCTTTTGCATTTTTTTTCATATTTTTCCACTTTTTTTGGATTGTTTTGCAGCGTGGGCTTCAGATATTGGGCCCTTGTTTTTTTTGCTAACCTCCTGCCCCCATTTGCCTTCAGCACCCCTGACCCAAAATATTTTATTTACTTGTTTCATTTTTAATTTTATTTTATCAAATATATTTTCTTAATAATAAAAAAATCATAAAAAAATATAAATATGATAAATATTATATTTTATTTTATTTTATTTTATTTTCTCATAAAAAATATTTTTATTTAGTTATATATTATCTATTTTTGTTAAATAAACTTGTAAATTAAATTAAAATTAGGTTAAATACTTATTTTTCTTCACACCTATTAAATATTTATTTTAACATATAAAAAGACCAAAATACTTCATAAATACCATACATTATTTTTCCAGACAAAAATACAAAAATACTTAAAGAAATTTATTTCCTTTTAATAAATTAGAATTAGGGTTTAATCAAAATCTTTTCTAAAAAAATAATTTCCTTTCTTAATTAATCTAAGTTTAATCTTGATTTGTTAATTAGGCTTAGGTTAAAACTTTTTACATAAAAATAACAAAACAAAATCTCCTTTTGCATTCACATATCTTTGCATATTTAATTTATTTTGTACATTCCAATACTTGTATAAGTTCAATTTGGTTGTAATAGATTAATTAGGTTTATATTATTGCAATCCCCATTCATCAATTGTATACCCCCTACCACAAAATGTTGTAATAGCGTAGTGATCTTTAAATTTCGCAATTTATCGCTTTACATAACATGTTAATAATTAGGGTTTGTATGGCAAGATAAAATCAACCAAATAGAAAACCCTAATCCAAGACAAAATCAAGCATGAAAATGACACACTTGCACACAAGCACCCCTAGGGTTACTCCACTTAGTTTCCTTGTACAAAAATGGCCATATTATGCATGTGAGGTGTCTTAGCAAAAACAAACAAATACAAGATCATAGCCCCTCAATGACGCTATTCAAAGTTGCCTTACAAAATGATCTTAGTCCCTCAAAAAATACTAAGATACTTTACAACATTGCTAATCATGGCTATACGATGACCCACGCCCGTCCCGTTTACATCCAAAGATAGGGTTGTTTACCAAATTAACGGTAAGACAACAATGTCAAAGGAAAAGAAAATGAACAAGAAAGATATTTGAGTAGTTAGATTACTTTTAGTTACATGCTCCATTTCAAAACAAATATCCTTGCTATTTTCAAAACAAACACCTACACATTTACAAGCATCCCACAAAATTGAAAACATTTTCAAAAAGACAAACATCGTTGTATACATTCTTACGAACGATAATCATTACAAAGATTGCCTAAAAAATGGCCCCTTTTACAAAATACTTTCAAAACCACACCAAGCATAATTTCAAACAACAAAAGCAAGTGATCTAGCAAGTAACTAAGAGCCCATGGAAAACCATGGATGAAAAGGGTGCTAACACCTCCCCTTTTCATAATCTACCCCCCGAACTCAATAAATAATCTCAAAGGTCTTTCCTGTGCTTTTTCACCTTTCCTTTTGGATAAAAGAAAAGTCAGTGGCGACTCTTACTAACCGCAACATTTTCTATAAAACGCAAAACAATCAAGTCAGTTCTCCCACCGTATCATAGAACTGGCGACTCTGCTGGGGAAAATTCTAAAAGTGGGGTTACCTTAGGGATTAGATCACATTTATTTACTTACATTGTTTGACTTGTATGCTTTACATTTTGGTTCTTTGTTTGGGTTTGAATCCTCTACCCGGATTTGGGATGCATTATAGGTAAGTAGCAATATATTGTGGAAACTGTGCGGTGTATACCGACATGGTCTAAGAAATAGCTACATTAGTGCGACATATTTGTGGGTACCGGTAGCCTTTGAGTTAATCAAAGAGAATACGGGGCCGCTGAGTGATGTCATAAAGCACTAATGAACTTTTAGAACCTTTACTTGACCAACTTGGACTTTAGGATGTAGTGAGATGACCGACTTTGGTGAAGTCCGAAGTTGGTAGATACTCAATACTACACTCATCAAGGTTTGATTTCTTGGGATATTTCGGTCGCCATTAAAGAGGATTGAGCTGAAACAATGACCAAGGAAACAATCCAATGATATTGAGCTCCTTAGAACCCGGTTACTATTACTAGGACAGGTTTAAGCAAACTAAACTTCAAGAGGGTACTTAACTAAAAAAATCCATGCAAGCCTAAACTAAGGACTTGTTTGCTTTTCTTGTATATGCATACTTGTACATAACATCATGGATATCATGAACATCATATACATCTACTAACCATTTCAAGGATTTTGGGGATTCATCTTTGTTCTTGTTTTGTAGGATATGGATTCACTTCACAGGAAAACTATTCAAGTCAACCTTGTGAGAATTCCTCCACAACTAAAGGAGCTAGTTTCAAGAATTCCTGAAAACTCTCCATTCACCGAGAGACATGGTCGTCTACTTAACTCGGTCACCTCCAACACAGATGAGGATATGATGAAGGTGCTCTTTCAGTTCTTTGATCCTTTGCACCATTGCTTCACATTTCCTGACTATCAACTTGTGCCTACTTTGGAATAATTCTCCCAACTCTTGAGGATTCCCATTCTGAATCAACTACATTTCAACGGCGCGGAAAGAGATCCAAAGCCAGAAGAGATTGCTCAAGCTCTACACTAGCACTCATCTGATGTCACAACTCATTGGGAAACTAGGAGTGGTGTCAAAGGCTTCCTAGCAGAGTTTCTGTTTGAAAAAGCCCAAAGCTGTTAGAATTCCCTAAACTTGCAAGCCTTTGAGAAAATTGGGGCTCTTCTCATCTATGGGATGGTTTTGTTTCCAAATCCTGACCAACTCATAGATGTGAACGCCGTCAAAATCTTCATATCATGCAACCCAGTGCCTACATTGCTGGGGGATACGCTACACTCTCTTCACACTCGCACAATGAGGAAAAGAGGTGTCCTTATGTGTTGCACCCCTCTCCTGGCAAGATGGTTTATTTCTCATCTTCCCCAATCAGTCTTAAAGAATGAGCAAGGTTCAAGGTGGTCACAGAGGTTGATGACGCTCAAACATTCAGACATTCATTGGTGCTCCCGTTCTAAAGAGAATGTTATCATTGTCGACCGTTGTGGAGAATTTCCTAATGTCCCTTTACTTGGAATTAGGGGAGGAATCACCTACAACCCATGCTTGACCTTAAGGCAGTTTGTTTATGCCCGAAGGGATGGCCCGCACGAGATGCTGATTCTAGGTTTGGTATTCGACTACGACAACGACGATCAAGGTCTTCGCCAAAGATTTATCCGAGCTTGGAGGATGCTAAGCAAGGTGGATAGCAAGACCTTGGGGCACATGAATTCCATCCCTCTTGAGCCTTACCTCAAATGGGTATGAACTCGTGCTCAGAGTCTTATGATGCCTTACCCCTCCATTCTCCCGGTAATCATTGAGCCTATCATGGAGGGAGACGTTCCATACACTATCCTATATCCTGACATGCCCACATCTCTTGAAGACCTACAAAGGGATATGATACAACTCAAAGGAGAGCGAGATACTTTCGAAGCCCAATTCTATGCAAGTGAGAAGAAGGTTTTGGAACTCACTAGGCTACTTCATGAGGAGCGGACTCTAAATGCCTACATCGCACCAAAGAGGATGCGCACTACCTTTTTATCTTAGAGTTTTTTATTATTTTGTCCAAGGGGCATTGATGTATTCAAACTTTATCCTATTAATATAACGTGTGTTTCTTTTTGTCTAAAACAAACTTGAATCTTTGAAATCCTTGAAAATATTGCATATGCATATATCATTCATCATAACATAAACAAGTATTTTGCAACAAGTCTCCTCATCTCTCTACTGTTTATTTCAGTAAGATGGATCTTGAGCAAACAGTGAAAGATCTCCAAACCCAGAATATGCAGTTTCAACAATTGCTCATGACCCTAGCTAAGGGGCAAGAAGAATTGAAGACTCTGCTAGCTGAAGAGAGGAAAAAGAAAAAAAAGAAGGTGACTGGAGTCTTAAACATGGGGAGAAGATTTCAGGGGCAGACAAGAAGGACTTTGAATTTTGCAACAACATCCGGTGAAGGAGAAGGGAAAGGCAAGGAAACAACTGTCCTTTCAGAATTAGAAGAAGAGGAGGAAGAAGAGGAAGACTACTCTGAAGAACAGTATCCTCCAGCTGATGACAAGTACAAACATCTCGAAGAGCGTTTGAGCGCGATGGAAATACAAAAGGTGCCAGGCTTAGACTTTGAGGAATTGGGACTAGTGTAGGGGATTGTGATTCCTCTGAAATTTAAAGTGCCTATGTTTGCAAAGTATGATGGAGTGTCATTCCCTAAAATGCATCTCCGATCATATGTAAGGAAAATTCAACCCCACACCGCTGATAAAGACTTATGGGTGCACTTTTTCCAAGACAGTCTGTCTGGAACACAACTCGACTGGTTTTACCAACTAGAAAGAGCCAACATCCACAATTGGGAAGATCTTGCTGCAAATTTCTACAAGCAATATCAATACAATGCTGATTTGGCGCCTACCCGTACTCAACTCCAGAGTATGGACATGGCTTCCAATGAAGGTTTCAAGGATTATGCACAAGAATGGAGAGATTTGGATGGAAGAGTTCAACCCCCTCTGTCTGAAAGGGAATTGGTAGACATGTTCTTAGGCACCTTATCTAGCCCTTTCTTCAACCATTTAATTGGAAGTTCATCTACAGGCTTTACTGAACTAATATTAACCGGAGAGAGGGTGGAAGCTAGTATAAAAAGTGGAAAGATTCATAAGGATTCATCTTCTTCTACAGTTTTAAGGAAGCCTTTCGTCGGGAAGAAAGAGGTAGTTGCTGTATATCCGCAAAGGAACCAAGATAGGGCCGAACGCCGACCAATGGTGGGGGATGTTATGATTCCCAAGACTACATTTGATCAACAAAGAAGTAATCAACCAAGGGTGGAAAGGCCAGTCAAGCAATTCACCAGAATCAACATGACTCCGTCTCAAGTATTACCTCATCTACTAAGATCCAATTTGATAACCTTGAAAGAAGCTCCGAAAAAGCCCAATACAACATCCCCTCATTATCATCCCAATGCCCGTTGCGCGTATCACTCTGAAAGTCCTGGTCACGATACTAATAACTGTTGGGCCTTGAAGAACAAAATACAAGACCTCATTGAAGCAAAAGAAATTAATTTTGATGCCCCCGAGAAGCCAAATGTCATTTATGCTCCTATGCCCAGACATGGTCACAATACCAATGCTATTCAAGAAGATTTGTTTGTTACCATAGTTGATGAACTCATTAAGATAAACATGTTGAAAGCCGGTGTGTTCCCGGGCTGTAATGAAGTTTTCCATCTCTGCTTGCCTTCACCAACTGATTTCCCTTTGTTGAAAGCAGGAATTCAGATCCTGATAGATAACAAAGAGATTTTGTTTGAAAGTACTCTTGTTTCACCTATTCCTGTTGAAGATGTTTCAATCATCACCATTTCCGCCAATTCTTCCAGGGTCTCCACCAAAAGACCTGTTAGAATTACATCAGTTCCAAAAGTAGCTCCTCTAATAGTCACAATGCTTGGGCCAGTCCCATATAAATCAGACAAGACCGTGCCATGGAATTACGGAGGGGACATTTACTACCATGGCATCAAACAAGACTGGCCGGTCACCGAAAAGATAAGCTCCAAAGAGGAAGATTCCGACACCATCAATATTGCCGAAACTAGCAAAATTACCCGAAGCGATAGGATCTTTTCTCCAGAGATTGCTCCCCCAAAAGCATTTTCTGGACCCGTAATCATCCTTGTGGCTGCTCTAAAGGTTACTTCTGTACCCATAATCATCTCTGCAAGTGCTCCTATTGACGAAGACGTTACAACCCCTGTTATCATTCCTACGAACACTCCTGCTGCTGAGACTCGAGGAAAGAGTACTCAAGAAGATCCTGTCCAGATGAAGGCTCAATCACTGACTATCCCGGAGGCTTCCAAGAAAGAAATGGAGGAGATCCTAAAAATTATAAAGAGGAGCGACTATGATGTAGTTGAAAAATTGGGGCAAACTCCCTCTAAAATCTCCATGCCGACTTTATTACTGTGTACCGAGGCACATGCGAAAGCCTTGGCGAAGTTCCTAAAAACAGCCCATGTACCTCGAGACACGTCTGCTGATCAATTCCAAGACTACGTGGCTAGCTTGACAGCGGATAACGGCCTAGGTTTCTCGGATGCTGATTTGACACCAAGGGCAAGAAAGCACAATGAGGCCTTGCATGTCTCAGTGGAATGTAGAGGCACCACTCTAGCGTATGTCTTGGTGGACACTGGCTCATCTTTGAATGTACTACCGAAAAAAGCTCTTGACAGACTTGACTGTGAGGGGCTAACATTAAAGCCAAATAACATAGTAGTAGGGGCATTTGATGGCTCGAAGAGGATGGTGCACGGGGAAGTGGGTATCCCCATAAAGGTTGGGACTCAAACTTTCAATTCAAACTTTTATGTAATGGATATCCGCCCTTCTTACTCCTGCTTGCTAGGCCGGCCATGGATCCATAATGATGCCGCTGTTACCTCTAACTTGCACCAGATGCTGAAGTATCTAGTTCAAGGGAAGATTATCACCGTACATGGAGAGGAAGAATACATGATCATTCATCTCAATTCCTTCAGATATGTGGAATTGGACGGTGAATTCATTGAAACTCCATTCAACACTTCGAAGAGGTCCCCCAAGAGTTGGAAGTGACCAAGACTGTGTCCAAGATTCCCAAGATTACAAGACCTCCACTTCGAATGTCATCACTAAAGGACGCCAAAGCAGTGGTAGAGGAAGGTGGATGCACCATCTGGGGGAAACTTCCGGATATCCCGTATAAGTCTGACAAGTTTGGCCTAGGTTTCACTTCAAATGCTCAAAAGGCTGTACACCGTGCCCGTGCTGGAGGGCTGCCCTTGAAGATCAGCAATCGTGAGGTCAACGCGGTAGAAGATGGTGAAGATAGCTGCAACCTGGAGGATTGGATCTTCCCGACTGTCAATGGAGGGCTCAATAATTGGGAGGCTAGAGACTTCATCCTAATCACTTTCATCCCTCAATAATTTATCTTTACATTTTGTTGGATCTATAATATTCAAAACAATTCGCACTCTTAAAACCTTGTGTCTTACCCGAGGCACAATGGTCCATTTGTAAGGGTTTTTATCTCATTTTTCATATGACATCAATGAATCATGGACGTTTTCGCATTCAAACTTTTGTGCTCATTGTTTTTTCTTTTTCATTTTACTTTCTTTCAAAGATAGCTATACCATTACACACAACCACACTCACAATGCAGGTATACATCCATTCTGGATCCCATGGGTAACGATACTGCTATGGCCTTTTGTGACTCTGAGAATATAATCTACCAAGCCGAAGAAAAAGGTGAAGAAGATTGTGAAGTACCAGGGGAACTTGCCAGACTGCTACAACAAGAAGAGAGAACCATTCAGCCTCACGAGGAACCCGTGGATACAATCAACCTAGGTACCAAAGAAGATAAAAAAGAGGTCAAGGTGGGTGCTAATATGGAACCCAGTATCAAGAAGCGTATGATTCAGCTGTTGCATGATTATGTCGAAGTCTTTTCCTGGTCATATGAAGACATGCCAGGACTTGATGAAGATATTGTGGTACATCGTCTGCCTACGAGAGAGGATTGTCCGCCAGTAAAGCAAAAGGCACGTCGAATGAGGCCTGATATGTCAGAAAAGATTAAAGCAGAAGTCATGAAGCAATTTAACGTTGGATTCTTGGCTGTCACCTCTTACCCCCAATGGGTTTCCAATGTTGTTCCCGTGCCCAAAAAGGACGGCAAAGTGCGAATGTGTGTGGACTACCGAGATCTGAATAGGGAAATCCCTAAGGATGACTTTCCACTCCCCCACATTGAAATCCTAGTTGACAATACGGTATAACACAAAGTGTTTTCCTTCATGGACGGATTCTCAGGTTAAAACCAAATCAAAATGGCACCTGAGGACATGGAGAAAACAACATTTGTCACACAGTGGGAAACATTCTGTTACAAGGTGATGCCATTCGAACTGAAGAATGCTGGGGCAACCTATCAACGCGTCATGGTATCTTTATTTCACGACATGATACATCATGAAATATAAGTCTACGTGGACGATATGATAGCCAGATCGCAAATAGAAGAAGATCACCTTGATCACTTACAAAAACTGTTTGAGAGACTGAAGAAGTACAGGCTAAGGTTGAATCCAAACAAATTCATATTCGGGGTACGGTCTGGTAAGCTCCTAGGCTTTATTGTTAGCAACAAAGGTATTGAGGTCGATCCTGCAAAGTTAAAGCAATACAAGAGATGCCTGCTCCACGTACTGAAAAGGAAGTCAGAGGATTCTTGGGACGTTTGAACTATATCGCTAGATTCATTTCTGACCTGACAGCTACTTGTGAGCCAATCTTCAAACTATTAAAGAAGGATCAAGTAGTCAAATGGAATGATGAATGCCAAGTTTCTTTTGATAAAATCAAAGAGTAATTACAAGATCCTCCTGTGTTGATGCCACCAATCGAGGGAAGACCGTTGATTATGTATCTGACTGTTTTAGAAAATTCAATGGGGTGTGTATTGGGGTAGCATGACGAGTCTGTCCGAAAAGAGAACGCCATTTACTACCTGAGCAAAAAGTTTACCGACTGTTAAACCAGATATTCACTGCTCGAGAAAACTTGCTGCGCTCTGGCATGAGCTGCTCACCGGCCAAGACAGTATATGTTGACTCATACTACCTTATTGATATCTAAGATGGATCCAATAAAGTACTTCTTCGAGAAGCCTGCTCTTTCTGGGAGAATAGAGAGATGGCAAATGATCCTAACAGAGTATGACATACAGTATACTACCCAGAAATCTATAAAGGGCAGCGTATTAGCCGTTCACCTCACTCACCAAGCTGTAGAAGACTATCAATCCATGAAGTTTGAATTCCCGGATGAAGACATCATGACATTAGACAACTGCGAAGAAATCATGCCATATGACAAACCTAAACGTGGATCTCGATGGACCCTGTTCTTTGAAGGAGCATCCAATGCGCTTGGTAATGGTATCAGTGTTGTACTCATATCTCCGTAAGGGTGTCATACTCCCTTTGCTGCCAGACTTTGCTTCAATTGTACGAACAACATGGCGGAATACGAAGCGTGCACCTTTGGTCTCAGAGCTTCCATAGACTTGGGGATCAAATCATTGGTTGTATTCGGAGACTCAACCTTAGTCATCAGTCAGATCAAAGGGGAATGGGACACCAAACACCCAAACCTTATCCCTTACAAAGAACATGTTTTGACATTGTTACCACATTTTGAGGAGATTACCTTCGAGCACTTCTTGCGAGAAGAAAATAAGCTAGCAGACGCTCTAGCCACAATGTCATATATGTTTAAACTTAATTGGGATAACGAGGCTCCCCAGATCACCATCGAATGAATGGATGAACCAGAACACTGTCACAAGATTAATACTGAAGAAGTAGTGACCAACTTTGGTTTCACGAAGTCAAGAGGTATCTCAAGGCTCAAGAATATCCAGAAGGAGCTTCAATCAATGATAAGAAGTTCTTAAGGAGATTCTCTGCTAAATTCTTCCTTAGTATGTCATCCTGTACAAACACAAGCATGGCTCTGTAATGCTTCGGTGCGTAGATAAAGTTGAAGCCGAAAGGATCATGGCTGAATTACATGAAGGCACTTTTGGCACCCATACTAGTGGGCATACGATGGCAAAGAAAATCCTACGGGAAGGCTATTACTGGTCTACCATGGAAGCAGATTATTATTAACACTCTCGAACCTGCCATAAGTGTAAAATTTATGCTGACAAGGTGCATGTACCTCTGGTTCCTCTAAATGTCTTGACGGCTCCTTGGCCCTTTGGTATGTGGGGAATTGATATGATTGGGGAAATCAAGCCGACAGC
Organism: Vicia faba; assembly: GCA_948472305.1. Classification (NCBI taxonomy): domain Eukaryota; kingdom Viridiplantae; phylum Streptophyta; class Magnoliopsida; order Fabales; family Fabaceae; genus Vicia; species Vicia faba. Next base: position 928,398,383 of record OX451738.1, on the reverse strand, counting down.
CTCCAATGACACCGCTTCATCTTAGTGACCATTGATTATTTTACAAACTGGGTGGAGGCAACTTCCTTCGCTTTTGTTACCAAGAATGTTGTTGCCCCTTTCATCAAGAAAAATCTCATTTGCCGATACGGTTTCCCGAAAGGATCATCACTGACAATGGTACAAATATCAACAACACTATGATCACCGTATTGTGCGAGCAATTCAATATTCAACATCACAATTCTTCTCCCTATCAGTCGAAGATGAATGGTGCTGTAGAAGCTGCAAATAAAAACATTAAAAAGATCATACAGAAAATGACAGTCACATACAAAGACTGGCATGAGATGTTACCATTCGTTGTCCACGGATATCGTACCACGACTCACACATCAACCGGGGAAACACCCTATTCCTTGGTTTATGACATGGAGGTTGTCTTACCTATCGAGGTCCAGATCCCCTCTTTGAGGATTATGAAAGATGCAGGGTTAAATGAAGACGATTGGATCCAGACTCAACTTGATCAACTGAACTTGATTGATGAGAAGAGACTTACTGCTATTTGCCATGGTCAAATGTATCAAAAGCGGATGATTAAGGCTTTCAACAAGAAGGTCAGACGCCAAGTGTATCAAGTTGGAGATCTAGTGATCAAACGCATCATCTTGCCACAAGGTGATCCCAGGGGAAAATGGACTCCTACCTGTGAAGGACCATTTGTGATCAAAAATATTTTCTCTCATGGTGCAATGATCTTGACTACCATGGATGGCGACGACTTGCCACACCCTGCAAACGCGGACATAGTCAAAAGATACTACGCATAAGAGACCCGCTAGGTTGACACACCTAGGAAAAACAAGGGCATCCCGACGAACCAAAAGGTTCAGGCAAAAGTTAGGGATAAAACAAAAGAATCTGTACACCCGACAAGTTGAAAACCCGAAAGGGCGACTTGGGCAAAAAAGGGTTTCTTGGTGGACTAAAAACCCAAAAGGGCGGTCCAGGAAAAAGTTAGGGAATTAAAGCGTATGACTATGTTCCATCAGATCACTTTAGAAACAACCTTTGGCTTCCAATGACAAACTCAGAGGTTCTGATCAATTCAATCAGCTTCTAACAAGGCAACAAATAGACAAGATGCTCAGAGATACGAAGGCTATAGCAGAATGGAAACCCCATGGGATTTTTTGTACACATAGATATCTTTTCTTTGTATCAAAATTTTCATTTTTCTACGACAGCATTCTCTTACTAGAATGTTTGTCTCCTTGTACAAAAAAAAATACTTGCTCAAAGTCAATACAAAATATTCCTTTGAAAGTGCAGAAACTATTTGTCTTTTCTTTACACTTGTGTTTTGTTTACAAAAACGTCCAATGATTCATTGTTGAACATATTTATTTGAACATAGTTAATGTTTACAAATAAAAAAAATAGGAAAGACAATTACTGATAGGTTGAAAGGATAGAGAAAAATCTCTAGGCTATTCCATAAGTAACCTCCTTTAGTACGTCGTTTAAATCCCCAGCGGAACAAAATTTCAAATTTTTGATCCCCAGTAGAAGTCGTCAAATTTCTCAGGATTCCCCAACAGGATTTTACAAGCAGTACACGACATTTTCCTTACAACAAGAATTTATTTCTCAAAGCAAACTTCATAAACAGTTCGACTTCAAGACATGAAGACTTGCATATCCTCAGCAACAGTCAAGGATTTATCCAACAACAATACCACAAATTATCTCACATACGCATACATTGCATCCACATATCATAATCATTGATAAAGCAAATACATTACACCATACATTTCATGCAACATGACTTCATATTTTAGATAACATTTTACCCTTTTCAAGATAAGATTAACAGCTACCGTTAACAATATTCAATCTTGATACAGTTCAGATACGCTCCAGACACGGATGTCATCCTGATACTCATTCAGATTCAACCTCTTGATACTCATTTAGATTCAACCTCTTGATAAAGTTCAGATACACTCCAAACACGGATGTCATTCTGACATTCATTCAGATTCAACCTTTTGATATAGTTCAGATACACTCCAGATATGGATGCCATCCTGAAACTCATTCAACTCTCAGATATAGTACATATACGCTCTAGAAACGGACGCCATTCTGATACTCATTCAGATTCAACTTTCATATACAATACATATACGCTCCAAACACGGATGCCATTCTGATATTCATTCGGATTCGACTTTCAGATACAGTACATATACGCTCCAGACATGGACGCCATTCTGATACTCATTCTTTCAGCTTACAAATTACAATTCAACAATCATCTTTGATGGCATCTTTAAGCCCATCTCCTACAAATTTCTGTCCCCTCTCCAAATGGCATATGTAAGCCCATTCCTTCTATCATTACATCATCGAGTGCAAATTTATGGGCACTCTAGTGTCCAATCATCTTCCACCTTCTAGTCACGAATGGAAAAACTCGCCAGTTTAACTCTTTAGGTTTAAGAAGATTGAACAGGGGCAGATGTTGTACCCCAAAATTTTCCCTCTCACAAGATCTCTTTGACTCAAGACTGCATTAGGGTTTGACCAGCTCAAGACACCTCCTAATGCACTGATGACCAAAATTAGGGTTTGAGTTTTCACAAGGAGTTTTGGACTATCAATGCTTCATATGGCTTTCAAGGATCATCATGGACCCCCAATATTACTCATGTCAAGTTTCAAGCTCTGAATCACATTTTTGATCAGTCAATTGGACAGTTGACCTAAAAATCAGCTGTATTGGGGAAAAAGTCAACCATGGCCAATTTTTAGCCAAACTTCATAATTTTTGATCCACATCAACATCTTAGACTCATATGTATCATTTGATCAAGTTTGGACCATAATTCCCCAAGAAATTTGATCAAATCATCAAAAGGGCAAAATGGTTAAAATTAGGGTTTTGACTAAGAAGGGGAAATTTCTGATTTTTGACCTAGAAAATGGTCAATTAGTTTAAGGCATGATATCAAGAGTTCAATTGCATCATCTTGACCTAATGACATGGTTCAAAACATTTCAAATCCATTGGATTGACAGATGAATTTTTCAGTCAACTGATCAAAAGTCAATTGTGCACTAAAAAGTCAAACTTTGACTTTTTGATCAAATTCAAGTGCCAAGGATCATAATTCATCAAAACATGTCAAAGTATGAAACTTGTTCATCAAGAAACCAAAGAATTTCTAAGTATAGAGAATTTCTTATTTTTTCTAAAATTAGGCCAAATTTTCACCATGATACAAAATGATTCAAAGGAAGTTCCCAACATGAAAGTTGTAGATCCCCATGAAATCTACAACTTTTCTTCACACAATTTCTCCTAAATATGCTTGGATCTCAAGATATAATTTTGTGAATATATGCTCATGAACTAAAATAACTTAGTAAAATTTTGCCCTAGTTAGGCAGGTTTTTTACCTAACTTCATGCCAATGTTTCACATAGTTCCAAGGGGAATATTTGAAAGAAATTCAAATATGAATTGTAGAGAACATTGCAAGCTTTCCAAAATGTCCAAGAAATACTTGAGATCATGTTTGAGTAGGGAGAATCGAAGAGATGAATTTTGGGTTTTCAAACTTGATTATAAGTCATTTTCATGAAGAACAAGTTTTCAAATTTGCAAATTGGCTGTACAATCTTCACTTTTCAGGCCTCAAACTTGTGTGGCACTCCACCATTAATGAATTTCACAAGGTTTAATGTCCTAAAGCCAAGCATTCAATGCATTGTACAAGAAAATAGCCATTTTTGGAAGAAAGGCAACATTGCCATTTTGGAAAAGCATGCTTTTTACATTTTTCCATTTCTTGAGCCTTGGAATTGTTCTTTCTGCACAAACCAAGTCTCTAAACCTGAACAAAACATGTTTAAAGCTTCAAGCCACCCTACAAGATCAGATTCATGCCTTAAGAAGTCTCTTCTCACACTTGCTTCAAAAATAAGAAATGTAGCAAGACATGTAATCTTGTACTTCTGAGCAAGCACAGGTCCTCCAATCTTTTTCTCTATATAAAGCCATCATTTTTCAATTAAAACCACGCATGCCCAAGCCTTGAAATACCCTAGAATCAGAAGTTGCATAACAAGCCTCCAAACTTGCCATTTCTGACTTGTGAACTGAATCTTTCATTTCACTCGTGTGTTTTCAGGACTTTTACTTTCCCAAGCTTCCTTACCTTACAAGTAAACCATCCCACACCCTGAAACATCACTGTAACTCCACCTTCCCTATTGTTGAAGTTCAAAAACAGAGAAACACAGGTGGAATTCTCCAGACCATTCCAGCCACCCTCAAGACAAGCTAAGCATTGCATTAGCTTCCTAGAGGTTCAAGGAAGTTAACCTGATCATCACAACATCCTAAAGCAAGCTCATTTTCAAAACACGATTTCCATTTTCAAGGTGAGTTTTCTGTTTTTCTAACTCTTAACACAGGCATAGTTAGCTTTCCATTTGTGAATATATAATGTAGACATCATTGCTACGAAACTGTACATATCCATAGCTTGCATTTATTTGACTTAAGTTTAGAGAATTTTAAGTTTGAAGTTTCTGAAAAAATTAGGTTAAGAATTAGGGCCAACAAAATTCTCTCTGATCTTGGACTTATAGTTTCAGTTATGCATATGGTTAGAATTGTGAGGTAAAATGCTATAATGTTCATGTTATCACTTTCCATTTTTGTTGAGAAATGAAAAAGTTACAGGGGGTCCGGCTGGATAGAGGTTGAATATGAAGTACAGGGCAAGGCAATATTTTGTGTTATGTATTTGTGTTTTCACTTAGACTAACGGATGTGCAGCCACCCCAATGGTAAGGCAATGCACAAAAATGCCCTAGGTCACGGGTTCGAGCCTTGGCGCTGCCTTTTGCATTTTTTCATATTTTTCCACTTTTTTTTATTGTTTTGCAGCGTGGGCTTTAGACTTTGGGCCCTTGTTTTTTTTGCTAACCTCTTGCCCCCATTTGCCTTCAGCCCCCCTGGCCCAAAATATTTTATTTACTTGTTTTATTTTTATTTTTATTTTATCAAATATATATTCTTAATAATAAAAAAATCATAAAAAAATATAAAAATGATAAATATTATATTTTGTTTTATTTTATTTTATTTTCTCCTAAAAAATATTTTTATTTAGTTATATATTATTTAATTTTGTTAAATAAACTTGTAAATTAAATTAAAATTAGGTTAAATACTTATTTTTCTTCACACGTAATAAATATTTATTTTAACATATAAAAAGACCAAAATACTTCATAAATACCATACATTATTTTTCAAGACAAAAATACAAAAACACTTAAAGAATTTATTTCCTTTTAATAAATTAGAATTAGGGTTTAATCAAAATCTTTTCTAAAAAATAATTTCCCTTCTTAATTAATCTAAGTTTAATCTTGATTTGTTTATTAGGCTTAGGTTAAAACTTTTTACATAAAAAGAAGAAAACAAAATCTTATTTTGCATTCACATATCTTTGCATATTTAATTTATTTTGTACATTATTTATTCTAATACTTGTATAAGTTCAATTTGGTTGTAATAGATTAATTAGGTTTATATTATTGCAATCCTCATTCATCAATTGTATAGCCCCTCCCACAAAATGTTGTAATAGCGTAGTAATCTTTAAATTTCGCAATTTATCGCTTTACATAACATGTTAGTAATTAGGGTTTGTATGGCAAGATAAAATCAACCAAATAGAAAACCCTAATCCAATACAAAATCAAGCATGGAAATGACACACTTTCACACAAGCACCCTTAGGGTCACTCCACTTAGTTGCCTTTAACAAAAATGGCCATATTACGCATGTGAGGTGTCTTAGCAAAAACAAACAAATACAAGACCATAGCCCATCGATGACGCTATTCAAAGTTGTCTTACAAAATGATCTTAGTCCCTCAAAAAATGCTAAGATACTTTTCAACATTGCTAATCATGGCTACACGATGACCCACGCCCGTCCCGTTTACATCCAAAGATAAGGTTGCTTACCAAATTAACGGTAAGACAACAATGTCAAAGGAAAAGAAAATGAACAAGAATGACATTTAAGTAGTTAGATTACTTTTAGTTACTTGCTCCATTTCAAAACAAATATGATTGCTATTTTCAAAACAAACATCTACACATTTCCAAACATCCCACAAAATTGAAAACATTTTCAAAAAGACAAACATCGTTGTATACATTCTTACGAACGAGAATCATTACAAAGATTGTCTAAACAATGGCCTCTTTTACAAAATACTTTCAAAACCACACCAAGCACAATTTAAAACAACAAAAGCAAGTGATCTAGCAAGTTACTAAGAGCCAATGGAAAACCATGAATGAAAAGGGTGCTAACACCTTTCCTTTTCATAATCTACCCCCCGAACTCAAGAAAAATTCTCAAAGGTCTTTCCTGTGCTTTTTCACCTTTCCTTTTGGATAAAAGAAAAGTCGGTGGCGAATCTTGCTAACCGCAACATTTGCGATAAAACGCAAAACAATCAAGTCAGTTCTCCCACCGTATCACACATACAAACCCTAATTACTAGCATGTTATATAAAAGCGATAAATTGCGAAATTTAAATATTCTACGCTATTACAACATTCGTGGGAGGGGGTATACAATTTATGAATGGGGATTGTAATAATATAAACCTAATTAGTCTATTATAACCAAATTGAATATGTATAAGTATTGGAATAAGTAATATACAAAAATGAATTAAATATGCAAAGGTATGCAAATGCAAAGAAGATTTTGTTTGGTTTTTTATGTGAAAATTTTTTTAACCTAAACCTAATAAATAAATCAAGATTAACTTAAATCAATTAAGAAAATAAAAATATTTTTATAGAAAAGGTTTTTGAATAAACCCTAATTCTATTTGATTAAAAGAAAATAAATTTCTTTAAGAAAAAGTAAGTATTTTTGTATTTTTTGTCTTGAAAATAATATATGGCATTGTGTGATATTTTTGGTCCCTTTTTTTATATTAAAATAAATATTTAATGGGTATAAAGAAAAAATAAATATTAAACTAGTTATAATTTAATTTACAAAGTTTATTTAATAAAATATATAATATATAAATAAATAAAATATTTTTTGTGAGAAAAATAAAATAAAATAAGCCAAAATATAAATATATCATTTTTATAGTTTTTATGATTTTTAATATTAAGAAAAATATATTTAATAAAATGAATAATAAAAATATATTAGGCCAGGGGTGCTGCAAGCAAACAGAAGGTAGCATGTTAGAAAAAAAATACAAAGGCCCAAGAATCAGAAGCCCACGCGCTGCAAAACAAAAAAAAGTGAAAAAAATATGAAAAATTGCAAAAGGCAGGCGCTAAGGCTCGAACCCATGACCTATAACATTTTTGCGCGTTGCCTTACCACTGGGGTGACTGTACATCCGTTTATAGAAACACAAAGATAAATATATATTAGAAAACACCCCCTGAAGGCAACTTCATCTTCAACCTTGAGCCATGGCCGGAGCACCTGTATCTCTCTCATTTCTCCATGAAAATGGAAAGTCCAAACATGAAAATTATGGGGTTTCTTTCCACGAGTTCAACCATATAATTTATGTAAACTAATTTGAAACCTGATTTGAAACCTAATTTGAAACCTAATTTTTACAGAAATTTCAAATCCAAAATTCTCTATACACAATTAATATAAATGAAATCTATGAACATGGTTAGCTTTAGTGCAAGGATATCTACATTTTTATTTCACAAATCAGGACCAAAGGGTGCTTGTATGAAGAGATATAAGTTTGAGTTTTTACCTCTTTCAGTTGAGATCGTGAATGGAGTTTGGGAAAGTTTTGAGAAGGCTTGAGGATTTGTTTAGCTTGCCTGAACCTCCCTGAGTGTATTCCAATCCTTACCTTGTCTTGAAAGTATGTGAATATCCCTACTCAAGTCAACCTGTAAGCTTGATATTTGAAAATGGTGTATGGATAAGGAGGAGTTACAGTGAGGGAACAGGGGTCTGGATCACTTATATATGAAGTATATTAAGTGTTTAGGTGGTTAAAACTGAAAACGCACGAGTGGGTTTGGAGATGGCTGTGTAAAATACAAAACTGTCAAGCTATGGCAGATTTTTAATGGCAAAGTGTTTGAGAGTATTTCTAAGTCTTAGCATTCACGTGTTAGGTTTCAATACATTTGTGTATATGTATGGAAGAGGTTAGACATCAAGCTTTCTATAGATTTCTGAGTTATAGCCTTTTGGCTCTATTACTTGCTTTTGAAGAAAAGTGAGGAGACAAGTCCTTAAGTGTTGTACAAGAATAGTATGGTTTGGTAGAGGCTTCAGGAAAGTTGCTTTTGGTTTTGGCTTTGCTTGCATGCAGAGAAAACAAGCGCAAGGCTCAAGGAGTGGAAAATTGCAAAAGTATTGCTTTATCAAAATGGAAATGGCACCTTTGTGCCAAAAATGGAATTGTTCTTGTACAATGCATTTAATTCTTGGCTTAAAGCTTCCAACATCTGTGAAAACATTTAATTATGAACTAAAAGTCAATTTAGGAGCCTGAAAAGTAGGATTTGTTCAACATGCTTGAGGATTTGAATTTTTGTTCTTCATGAAATGGCTTGAAATCAAAGTGATAAATCACCAACTTCATCTCTTTGATTCTCCCTACTAAAGAATGATATCAAGGAGTTCTTGGACATTTTGGAAAGCTTGAAATGTTCTCTAAAACACATATTTGAATTGCTTTTGAAGATTCTCCTTGGAACTATGTGAAAAATTGGCATGAAGTTAGGTCAAAAATCTGCCTAACTAGGGCTAAATTTCACTAAGTTATTTTGGTTCATGAGCATGTATTCACAAAATTATATCTTGAGATCCAAGAATTTTTAGGAGAAATTGTGTGAGGAAAATTTGTAGATTTCATGGAGATCTACAACTTTCATGTTGGAAGTTTCCTTTGAATCATCTTGCATCATGGTGAAAATTTGGCTCAAAGTTGAGAAAAAATAAGAAATTTTCTATACTTAGAAAAATTTCTAAGTTAAGAAATTTCAAATTTTCAAAACCAAATCTTAAATCCTTGGTTTCTTGATGAAAAAGTTTCACATTTTGACATGTTTTGATGAATTGTGATCTTTGGCACTTTATTTTGACCAAAAAGTCAAAGTTTGACTTTTCAGTATACAGATGATTTTTGATCAGTTGACTGTGAAATTCACCTGTTAATCCAATGGATTTGTAATGTTTTGAACCATGTCATTAGGTCAAGATGATGAAATTTAACTCTTGAAATCATGCTTCAAACCAATTTGCCATTTGCTAGGTCAAAAAATCAGAAATTGCCCTTTCTCTCAATCAAAACCCTAATTTTTACCATTTTGCCCTTTTGATGATTTGATCAAATTTCTTGAGTAATTATGGTCCAAACTTGATCAAATGATACATATGAGTCTAAGATGTTGATGTGGATAAAAAATTATGAAGTTTGACTATAAATTGGCCATGGTTGACTTTTTCCCTAATGTAGTTGATTTTTAGGCCAACTGTCCCATTGACTGATCAAAAATGTGATCCAAGGCTTGAAAGTTGACATGAGTAATCTTGGGTGTAATAATTGTCCTTTTAAGTCATATGAAGCATTGATAGTCCAAAAATCCTTGTTCAAACTCAAACCCTAATTTTGGTCATCAGTGCGTGAGGAGTTGTCTTGAGCTGGTCAATCCCTAATGCAGTCTTGAGTTTAAGAGATCTTGTGAGGAAATATTTGATAAGTGAGAGGGAAAATTTTGGGGTACAACAGCTGCCCCTGTTCAATCTTCTTAAACTTGAAGAGTTAGACCTGCGAGTTTTGCCATTCGTGACTCGAAGGTGGAAGATGATTGAACACTAGAGTGCCCATAAATTTGAACTTGATGATGTGATGATAGAAGGAATGGGCTTACAGATGCGATTTGGAGAGGTGATAGAAAGTTGTAGGAGATGGGCTTAAAGATTCCAATAAAGGTGATTGTTGAATTTTAATTTGTAAGCTGAAAGAACGAGTATCAGAATGGCGCCCGTGTTTGGAGCGTATCTGAATTGTATCAAAGAGTTGATTTTGAATGAGTATTAAAAAGGCGTCCGTGTCTGGAGCGTATCTGAATTGTATCAAAGAGTTGATTCTGAATGAGTATCAGAATGGTATTCATGTCGGGAGCGTATCTGAATTGTATCAAAGAGTTGATTATGTATGAGTATCAGAATGGCATCCGTGTCTGGAGCGTATCTGAACTGTATCTGAAAGTTGAATCTGAATGAGTATCAGGATGGCATCCGTGTCTGGAGCGTATCTGAGCTATATTTGAAAGTTGAATCTGAATGAGTATCAGGATGGCATCCGTGTCTGGAGCGTATCTGAATTGTATCAAAGAGTTGATTCTGAATGAGTATCAGAATGGCATCTGTGTCTGGAGCGTATCTGAACTGTATCAAAGAGTTGATTCTGAATGAGTATAAGAATGGCATTCGTGTCTGGAGCGTATCTGAATTGTATCAAAGAGTTGAATCTGAATTAGTATCAGGATGGCATCCGTGTCTGAAGCGTATCTGAACTGTATCAGAAAGTTCTGAACATTGTTAATGATAGTTGTTAATCTTATCCTGAAAAGGAAAAATGTTAGCTAAAATGCCAAGTCATGATACATGAAATGTATGTATAATGGGATTATGTTATATGCATTTGTGCTTATCAATGTTTATGATATATGAATGCGATGTATGCGTGTGTGAGCTAATTTGCTGCATTGCTGTTGGGTTGAGGAAAATAAATCCCTGACTGCTGCTGAGGATATGGAGTATAAGTATTCATGTTGTGAAGTCTAAGTGTTGATGAATTTCTGTTTAGAGAAATAAACTCTGTTGTAAGGGAAATGCCATATACTGCTTGTAAAATCTTACTGGGGAATCCTGAGAATTTGGACGACTTCTACTGGGGATTCACAATTTGAAACTTCATTTCGCTGGGGATTTAAATGACGTACTGTAGGGGTTTACTTATGGAATAACTTAGACATATTTTCCTATCCTTTCAACCTATGAGTAATTTTCTCTTTTCATTTTTTTTATTTTTAAACAGTAATTATGTTCAAATGCATATGCTCTACAATGAATCATTGGACGTTTTTGTAAATAAAACAAGCATAAAGAAAAGACAAATAGTTTTTGCACTTCCAAAGGAATATTTTGTATTGACTTGAATAAGTATTTTTTGTACAAGGAGACAAATATTCTAGTAAGAGAATGCTGTCGTAAAAAATGAAAATTTTGATACAAAGAAAAGATAGCTATGTGTACAAAAAAAACCCCATGGGGTTTCCATTCTGCTATAGCCTTCGTATCCCCGGGCGTTCTGTCTATTTGTTGCCTTGTCCGAAGCTGATTGAATCGATCAGAACCGTTGAATTTGTTAGTTGAAGCTAAAGGTCGTCTGTAAAGTGATCCAACAAAACATAGTCATACGCTTTAATTCCCTAACTTTTTCCTGGACCGCCCTTTCGGGTTTTCAGTCCACCGGGAAACCCTTTTTTGCCCAAGTCGCCCTTTCGGGTTTTCAACTTGCCGGGTGTACATATTTTTTTTGATTTATGCCTAATTTTTTCCCGAACATTTTTGTTTCGCCGGGATGCCCTTGTTTTGCCTAGGTATGTCAACCTAGCGAGTCTCTTATGCGTAGTATCTTTTGACTATGTCCGCGTTCGCAGGGTGTGGCAGGTCGTCACCATCCATGGTGGTCAAGATCATTGTCCCACCAGAGAAAATGTGTTTGATTACAAATGGTCCTTCATAGGTAGGAGTCCATTTGCCCCTAGGATCACCTTGTGGCAAGATGATGCGTTTGATCACTAGATCCTCAAATTGATACACTTGGCGTCTGACCTTCTTATTGAAAGCCTTGATCATCCATTTTTGATACATTTGTCTATGGCAAACAACAGTAAGTCTCTTTTCATCAATCAAATTCAGTTGATCAAGTTGAGTCTGGATCCAATCGTCTTTGTTCAACCCTTCATCCTTCATAATCCTCAGAGAGGGGATCTGAACCTCAATAGGTAAGGCAGCTTCCATGCCGTAAACCAGAGAATAGGGTGTTGCCCCAGTTGATGTGCGAGCCGTGGTACGATACCCGTGGAGAGCGAATGGTAACATCTCATGCCAGTCTTTGTATGTGACTGTCATTTTCTGTATGATCTTTTTAATGTTTTTATTTGCACCTTAGACAACACCATTCATCTTTGGCCGATAGGGAGAAGAATTGTGATGTTGAATCTTGAATTGCTCGCACAAGGCGGTGATCATAGTGTTGTTGAGATTTGTACCATTTTCAGTGATGATTCTTTCCGGGATACCGTACTGGCAAATGAGATTTTTCTTGATGAAACGAGCAACAAAATTCTTGGTAACGGAGGCGAAGGAGCCTGCTTCAACCCACTTTGTAAAATAGTCAATGGCCACTAGGATGAAGCGGTGCCCATTAGAGGCTGTCGGCTTGATTTCCCCAATCATATCAATTCCCCACAAAACAAAAGGCCAAGGAGATGTCAAGACATTATGAGGAATAGGAGGTACTTGTACTTTGTCAGCATAAATCTGGCATTTATGGCAGGTTCGAGAGTGTTGATAGAAATCTGCTTCCATGGTAGACCAGTAATAGCCTGCCCGTAGGATTTTCTTTGTCATCGTATACCCACTAGAATGGGTACCAAAAGTGCCTTCCTGCAATTCAGCCATGATCCTTTCAGCTTCAACCTTATATACGCACCGAAGTAACACAGAGTCATGATTGCATTTGTACAGGATGTCGTTACTAAGGAAGAATTTAGCAGAGAATCTCCTTAAGAACTTTTTGTCATTGACTGAAGCTCCTTCTGGATATTCTTGAGTCTCGAGATACTTCTTGACTTCGTGAAACCACGAATGGTCCACTACCTCTTCAGTATTAATCTCGTGACAGTGTGCTGGTTCCTTCATTCGTTCGATGGTGATCTGGGGAGCCTCGTTATCCCAATTAAGTTTTAACATAGATGACATTGTGGCTAGAGCGTCTTCTAGATGATTTTCTTCTCGCGGGAAATGCTCGAAGGTAATCTTCTCCAAATGTGGTAGCAATGTCAAAACATGTTCTTTATAAGGGATAAGGTTAGGGTGTTTGGTGTCTCATTCCCCTTTGATCTGGCTAATAACCAAAGCTGAGTCTCCGAATACATCTAGGGATTTGATTCCCAAGTCTATGGCAACTTTGAGACCAAAGATGTACGCTTCATATTCTGCCATGTTGTTTGTACAATTGAAGTAAAGTCTGGCAGTAAAGGGAGTATGACACCCTTCCGGAGATATGAGTACAACACCGATACCATTGCCAAGCGCGTTGGAGGCTCCATCAAAGAACAGGGTCCATCGGGATCCTTGTTCAGGTCTATCATATGGTCTGAATTCTTCACAGTTGTCTAATGTCATGATGTTTTCATCCGGAAATTTGAATTTCATGGATTGGTAGTCTTCTACAGCTTGGTGAGCAAGGTGATCGGCTAATACAATGCCCTTTATTTCTTTCTGGGTAGTATACTGTATGTCATATTCTGCCAGGATCATCTGCCATCTCGCTATTCTCCCAGAAAGAGCAGGCTTTTCGAAGATGTATTTTATCGGATCCATTTTAGATATCAGCAAAGTAGTATGAGTCAGCATATACTGTCTTAGCCAGCGAGCAACCCATGACAGAGCGCATCAAGTTTTCTCGAGCAGTGAATATCTGGTTTCACAATCGGTAAACTTTTTTCTCATGTAGTAAATAGCGTGCTCTTTTCGGCCAGACTCGTCATGCTGCCCCAATACACACCCCATTGAGTTTTCTAAAACAGTTAGATACATGATCAACGGTCTTCCCTCGACTGGTGGCATCAACACAGGAGGCTCTTGTAAGTATTATTTTATTTTTTCAAAAGCAACTTGGCACTCATCATTCCATTTGACTACTTGATCTTTCTTCAATAGTTTAAAGATTGGCTCACAAGTAGTTGTTAGGTGGGAAATGAATCTGGCGATATAGTTCAAACGTCCCAAGAATCCTCTGACTTCCTTCTCGGTACGAGGAGGCATCTCTTTTATTGCTTTAACTTTGGCATGATCGACCTCGATACCCTTGTTGCTAACTATAAATCCTAGGAGTTTACCAGACCGTACCCCAAATGTGCACTTGTTAGGATTCAACCTCAGCTTGTACTTCTTCAGTCTCTCAAACAGTTTTTGTAAGTGATCAAGATGCTCTTCTTCTGTTTGAGATTTGGCTATCATATTGTCAACGTAGACTTCTATTTCATGATGTATCATGTCGTGAAATAAATCTACCATGGCACGTTGATAGGTTGCCCTAGCATTCTTCAGTCCGAGTGGCATCACCTTGTAGCAAAATGTTCCCACTGTGTGACAAAAGTTGTTTTCTCCATGTCCTCAGGCGCCATTTTAATTTGGTTGTAACCTGAGAATCCATCCATGAAGGAAAACACTTTGTGTTGTGCCGTATTGTCAACTAGGATATCTATGTGAGGGAGTGGAAAGTCATCCTTAGGGCTCGCCCTATTCAAATCTCCGTAGTCCACACACATTCGCACTTTGCCGTCTTTTTTGGGCACGAGAACAACATTGGCGACCCATTGTGGGTAAGAGGTGACAACCAAGAATCCAGTGTTAAATTGCTTTATGACCTCTTCTTTAATTTTTTCTGACATATCAGGACTCATTCGACATACCTTTTGCTTTACTGGCGGACAATCTTCTCTTGTAGGCAGATAATGTACCACAATATCTTCATCAAGTCCTGGCATGTTTTCGTATGACCAGGCAAAGACTTCGACATAATCATGCAACAACTGAATCAGACGCTTCTTGATACTGGGTTCCAGATTGGCACCTACTTTGACCTCTTTTCTGTCTTCTTTGGTACCTAGGTTGATCGTATCCGTGGGTTCCTCGTGAGGCTGAATGGTTCTCTCTTCTTGTTGTAGCAGTCTGGCAAGTTCCCCTGGTACTTCACAATCTTCCTCACCTTCGTCTTCGGCTTGGTAGATCAGATTCTCAGAGTCACAAAAGGCCATAGCAGTATCGTTACCCATGGGATCCAGAATGGATGTATACCTGCATTGTGAGTGTGGTTGTGTGTAAGGGTATAGCTATCTTTGAAAGAAAGTAAAATGAAAAATAAAAAACAATGAGCACAAAAGTTTGAATGCGAAAACGTCCATGATTCATTGATGTCATATGAAAAATGAGATAAAAACCCTTACAAATGGACCATTGTGCCTCGGGTAAGACACAAGGTTTTAAGAGTGAGAATTGTTTTGAATATTATAGACCCAACAAAATGTAAAGATAAATTACTGAGGGATGAAAGTGATTGGGACGAAGTCTCTAGCCTCCCAATTGTTGAGCCCTCCATTGACAGTTGGGAAGATCCATTCCTCCAGGTTGCAACCATCTTCACCATCTTCTACTGCGTTGACTTCGCAGTTGCTGATCTTCAAGGGTGGCCTTCCAGCACAGGCACGGTGTGCAACCTTTTGAGCACTTGAGGTGAAACCTAGACCACACTTGTTAGACTTATACGGGATATCTGGGAGTTGTCCCCAGATAATGCATCCTCCTTCTTCTACTACTGCTTTAGCATCCTTCAGTGACGACATCTGGAGTGGAGGCCTTGTAATCTTGGGAACAACCTTCATCACTTCCACCTCTTGGGGGACCTCTCCAAAGTGTTGAAATGGAGTTTCAATGAATTCGCCGTCCAATTCCACATATCTGAAGGAATTGAGATGGTTGATCATGTATTCTTCCTCTCCATGAACGGTGATAATCTTCCCTTGAACTGGATACTTCAGCATCTGGTGCAATGTAGAAGTAACAACACCAACATTGTGGATCCATGGTCGGCTTAATAGGCAGGAGTATGAAGGGCGGATGTCCATCACATAAAAAGTTGAATTGAAATTTTGGGTTCCAACCTTTATGGGAATGTCTACCTCCCCATGTAACATCCTCTTCGAGCCGTCAAAAGCCCTTACCAATATGTTGCTCGGCTTCAAAGTCAACCCCTCACAGTCAAGTCTATCAAGAGATTTTTTGGGTAATACATTCAAAGATGAGCCAGTGTCCACCAAAACATGCGCCAAAGTGGTGCCCCTACATTCCACTGAGACATGCAACACCTCATTATGCTTTCTTCCCCTTGGCGTCAGATCAGCATCTGAGAAACCTAAACCATTATCCGTTATTAGGCTGGCCACGTAGCCTTGAAATTGATCAGCAGATGTCTTTTGAGGTACATGGGCGGTTTTTAAGAACTTCACCAAGGCTTTCTCATGCGCCTCGGAACACAGTAGTATTGCCAACATGGAGATTTTGGAGGGAGTTTGCCCCAATTGTTCAACTACATCGTAGTCGCTTCTCTTTATAATTTTTAAGATCTCCTCCATTTTGTTCTTGGAGGTCTCAGGGATAGCCAATGACTGATCCTTCGTCCGGACAGGCTCAACCATAACACCTTTTCCTCGAGCCTCGGTTAACTCGGTAGCAGGAGTGTCAGTAAGAATGATTATAGGGGTTGTAACGGCTTTGTCAATTGGAGTACTTACAGAGATGATTACGGGTGTAGGAGTAACCTTTGGAGCAGCCACAAGGATAATTACGGGTCCAGAAACTGCTTTTGGGGGAGCAATTTCTGGAGAAAAGATCCTACCACTTCAGGTAATTTTGCTAGTTCCGGTAATATTAATGATGTCAGAGTCTTCTTTCTCAGAATTTATCTCTTCGGCGGCCGGCCAGTCTTGCTTAATACCATAGTAATAGACATCCCCTCCATAATTCCATGGTATGGTTTTGTCTGATGTATATGGGACCGGCCCAGGCATTGTGATTATTAAAGGAGTTGCTTTCGGAACTGATGTAATTCTAACGGGTCTTTTGGTGGAGACCCTGGAAGAATTTGCGGAAATGGTAATGATAGAAACATCTTCCAAATAAACAGGTGTAACAGGAGTCTTTTCAAACAAAATCTCTTTGTTATCTATCAGGCACTGAACGCCTACCTTCAACAAAGGACAACTAGTTGGTGAGGATAAACAGAAATGGAAATCTTCATCACAACCCAGGAACACGCCGACATTCAACAAGTTTATTTTAACAGTCAGAAGTGGGGTCATGAGTTCATTAACTGAAGTAACAAACAAATCTTCTTCAATCGCATTGGTATTGTGGCCATGTCTGGGCATATGAGCAGAAATGACATTTGGCTTCTCGGGCGCATCAAACTTAACTTCTTTTTCTTCAATGAGGTCTTGTATTTTGTTCTTCAAGGCTAAACAGTTATTAGTATCGTGACCAGGACTTTCAGAGTGATATGCGCAACGGGCATTTGGATAATAATGAGGAGATGTTGTGTTGGGGTTTTTTTGGAGCTTCTTTCAAGGTCACCAAATCGGATTTTAGCAGATGAGGTAAAACTTGAGACGGAGTCATGTTGATTCTGGTAAACTGCCTGACTGGCCTTTCTACCCTTGGTTGATTATTTCTTTGTTGATCAGATGTAGGCTTTAAGATCATAACAGCCCCCACCATTGGTCGGCGTTCGACCCTATCTTGGTTTCTTTGCAGATATACGACAGCCACCTCTTTCTTCCCGATGAAAGGCTTCCTTACAGCTGTAGAAGAAGATGTATCTTTCTGAATCTTTCCATTCTTTATACCGGCTCCTATCCTCTCTCCGGTCAATATTAGTTTAGTGAAGCTAACAAATGAACTTCCGATTAAATGATTGAAGAAGGGACCAAATAAGGTACCTAAGAACATGTCTACCAATTCTCTCTCAGACAGAGGGGGTTGAACTCTTCCAACCAGATCTCTCCATTTTTGTGCATAGTCCTTGAAACCTTCATTGGACACCATGGCCATACTCTGGAGTTGAGTACGGGTAGGTGCCAAATCAGCATTGTATTGATATTGCTTGTAGAAAGCTGCAGCAAGATCTTCCCAATTGTGAACATTAGCCCTTTCTAGTTGGTAGAACCAGTCAAGTTGAGTCCCAGGCAGACTGTCTTGGAAGAGATGCACCCATAAGTCTTTATCAGCGGTATGGGGTTGAATTTTCCTCACATATGACCGGAGATGCATTTTAGGGCATGACACTCCATCATATTTGGCAAATGTATGCACTTTGAATTTCGGAGGAATCACAATGCCCGACACTAGTCCCAATTCCTCAAAGTCCAAGCCTGGAACCTTTTGGATTTCCATCGTACTCAAACGCTCTTCGAGATGTTTATACTTGTCATCAGCCAGAGGTTATTGTTCCTCAGAGTAGTCCTCTTCTTCATCCTCTTCCGATTCTGACGGGACAACTGTTTCCTTGCCTTTCCCATCTCCTTCACCGGATGTTATTGCAAAGTCCAAAGTCATTCTTGTCTGCCCAAGAAATATTCTTCCCATGTTTAAGACTCTGATTACCTTCTTTGTTTTCTTCTCTTCAGCCAGTAGAGTCTTCAAATCTTCTTGCCCCTTGGCTAGAGACATAACCAACTGTTGAAACTGCGTATTCTGAACTTGGAGGTCTTTCACTGTTCGCTCGAGATCCATCTTACTGAAATAAACAGTACAGAGATGAGGAGACTTGTTGCAAAAGTCTTGTTTATGTTATGATGAATGGTATATGCACATGCAATATTTTCAAGGATTTCAAAGATTCAAATTTGTTTTAGACAAAAAAGAAACACACGTTATATTAATAAGATAAAATTTGAGTACATCAATGCCTCTTGGGTAAAATAATACAAAAACTCTAGGATAGAAAAGTAGTGCACATCCTCTTTGGTGCAGTGTAGGCATTCAATGTCTGCTCCTCATGAAGTAGCCTTGTGAGTTCCAAAACCTTCTTCTCGCTTGCGTAGAATTGGGCTTCAAAAGTATCTCTCTCTCCTTTGAGTTGTATCCAATCCCTTTGGAGGTCTTCAAGAGATGTGACCATGCCAGGATGTAGGATAGTGTATGGAACGTCTCCCTCCATGACAGGATCAATGATTACCGGGAGAATGGAGGAGTAAGGCATCATAAGACTCTAAGCGCGAGTTCATACCAATTTGAGGTAAGGCTCAAGAGGGATGGAATTCTTGTGCCCCATAGTCTTTCTATCCACCTTGCTTAGCATCATCCAAGCTCGAACAAATCTTTGGCGAAGACCTTGATCGTCGTTGTCGTAGTCGAATACCAAACCTTGAATCAGCATCTCGTGCAGGCCATCCCTTCGGGCATAACCAAACTGTCTTAAGGCTAAGAAGGGGTTGTAGGTGATTCCTCCCCTAATGCCAAGTAAAGGAACATTAGGTAATTCTCCACAACGGTCAACAATGATAACATTCTCTTTGGATCGGGAGCACCAATGAATGTTTGAATGTTTGAGCGTCATCAACTTTTGTGACCACCTTGAACCTTGCTCATTCTTTATGACTGATTGGGGAAGATGAGAAATAAACCATCTTTCCAATAGAGGAGTGAAACACATAAGGACACCTCTTTTCCTCATTGTGCGGGTGTTAAAAGAGTGTAGGACATCCCCTAGCAATGTGGGTACCGGGTTGCGGGATATGAAGATTTTGACGGAGTTAATATCTATGAGTTGGTCAGGATTTGGAAACAAAATCATCCCATAGATGAGGAGAGCCACAATTTCCTCAAAGGCTTGCAAGTCTAAAGAATTCCAACAACTTTGGGCTTTCTCAAACAAGAACTTTGCTAAGAAACCATTGACACCACTCCTTATTTCCCAATGATTTGTGATATCAGATGAGTGCAAGTGTAGAGCTTGAGAAATCTCTTATGGCTTTGGGTCTCTTTGCGTACTGTTGAAAGGTAGTTGATTGAGAATGGGAATCCTCAAGAGTTGGGAGAATTCTTCCAAAGTAGGCACAAGTTGATAGTCGGGAAATATGAAGCAATGGTGTAAAGGATCAAAGAACTGAAAGAGCACCTTCATCATATCCTCATTTGTGTTGGAGGTGACCAAGTTGAGTAGGCGACCATGTCTCTCGGTGAATGGAGAGTTTTCAGGAATCCTTGAAACTAGCTCCTTAAGTTGTAGAGGGATTCTCACAAGGTTGACTTGAATAGTTTTCCTGCGAAGTGTATCCATACCCTACAAAACAAGAACAAAGATGAATCCCAAAATCCTTGAAATGGTTAGTGGATGCATATGATGTTCATGATGTTCATGATGTTATGTAAGAGTATGCATATACAAGCAAAACAAACAAGTCCTTAGTTTAGGCTTGCATGGAGTTTTATAGGTAAGTACCCTCTTGAAGTATAGTTGTCTTAAACCTGTCCGAGTAATAGTAATCGAGTTCTAAGGAGCTCAATATCACTGGATTGTTTCCTTGGTCATTGTTTCAGCTCAAGCCTCTTTAATGCTGACCTAAATATCCCAAGAAACCAAACCTCAATGAGTGCAGTATCGAGTATCTACCAACTTCGGACTGCACCAAAGCCAATCATCTCACTACATCCTAAAGGCCAAGTTGGTTAAGTAAAGGTTCTAGAAGTTCATTAGTGCTTCATGACATCACTCAGCGACCCCGTATTCTCTTTGATTAACTCAAAGGCTACTAGTACCCACAAATATGTCACACTAACATAGCTATTGCTTAGACCATGTCGGTATACCCGTACAGTTTCCACAACGTATTTCTACTTACCTATAATGTATCCCAAATCCAGGTAGAGGATTCAAACCCAAACAAAGAACCATAATGTAAAGCATACAAGTCAAACAATGTAAGCAAGTAAATATGATCTAATCCCTAAGGTAACCCCACTTTTAGAATTTTCCCCAGCAGAGTCGCCAGTTCTGTGATGCGGTGGGAGAACTGACTTGATTGTTTTGCATTTGATCGCAAATGTTGCGGTTAGCAAGAGTCGCCACCGACTTTTCTTTTATCCAAAAGGAAAGGTGAAAAAGTACAGGAAAGACCTTTGAGATTGTTTCTTGAGTTCGGGGCGTATATTATGAAAAGGGAAGGTATTAGCACCCTTTTCATCCATGGTTTTCCATGGGCTCTTAGTTACTTGCTAGATCACTTGCTTTTGTTTGAAATTGTGCTTTGTGTGGTTTTTGAAAGTATTTTGTAAAGAGGCCATCGTTTAGGCAATCTTTGTAATGATTCTCGTTTGTAAGAATGTATAAAAAGATGTTGATCTTTTGAAAATGTTTTTAAGTTTGTAAAATGTTTTGAAATGTGTAGGTGTTTGTTTTGAAAATAGCAAGGATGTTTGTTTTGAAATGGAGCAAGTAATTAAAAGTAATCTACCTACTCAAATGTCTTTCTTGTTCATTTTCTTTTCCTTTGATATTGTTGTCTTATCATTGATTTGGTAAGCAACCCTATCTTTGGATGTAAACGGGACGGGCGTGGGTCATCGTATAGCCATGATTAGCAATGTTTCAAGGTATCTTAGCATTTTTGAGGGACTAAGATCATTTTTGTAAGGCAACTTTGAATAGCGTCATCGAGGGACTATGATCTTGTATTTGTTTGTTTTTTCTAAGACACCTTACATGCGTAATATAGCCATTTTTGTAAGGCAAACAAGTGGGATAACCCTAGGGGTATTTTGTGTGCAAGTATGTCATTTTCATGCTTGATTTTTTCTTATATTAGGGTTTTCTATTTGATTGGTTTTATCTTGCCATACAAACCCTAATTTTAGTAGCATGTTATATAAAAGAGATAAATTGCGAAATTTAAATGTCCTACGCTATTACAATATTTGTGTGAAGGGGGTATACAATTTATGAATGGGGATTGCAATAATATAAACCTAATTAGTCTATTACAACCAAATTGAATATGTACAAGTATTGGAATAAGTAATATACAAAAATGAATTAAATATGCAAAGGTATACAAATGCAAAGAAGATTTTGTTTGGTTTTTTATGTGAAAAAAGTTTTAACCTAAACCTAATAAATAAATCAAGATTAACTTAAATCAATTAAGAAAAGAAAAATATTTTTTTAGAAAAGGTTTTTGAATAAACCCTAATTCTATTTGATTAAAAGAAAATAAATTTCTTTAAGAAAAAAGTAAGTATTTTTGTATTTTTTGTCTTGAAAATAATATATGGCATTATGTGATATTTTTGGTCCCTTTTTTAATATTAAAATAAATATTTAATGGTTATAAAGAAAAAATAAATATTAAACTAGTTATAATTTAATTTACAAAGTTTATTTAATAAAATAGATAATATATAACTAAATAAAATATTTTTTGTGAGAAAAATAAAATAAAATAAGCTAAAATATAAATCTATCATTTTTATATTTTTTATAATTTTTAATATTAAGAAAAATATATTTAATAAAATAAAAATAAAAATAAAATGAATAATAAAAATATATTGGGCCAGGGGTGCAGCAAGCAAACAAGAGGTAGCATGTTAGAAAAAAAATACAAAGGCCCAAGAATCAGAAGCCCACGCGCTGCAAAACAAAAAAAAAGTGAAAAAAATATGAAAAATTGCAAAAGGCAGGCGCTAAGGCTCGAACCCATGACCTATAGCATTTTTGCGCGCTGCCTTACCACTGGGGTGGCTGTAAATCCGTTTATAGAAACACAAAGATAAATATATATTAGAAAACGCCCCCTGAAGGCAACTTCATCTTCAACCTTGAGCCATGGTCGGAGCACCTGTATCTCTCTCATTTCTCCATGAAAATGGAAAGTCCAAACATGAAAATTATGGGGTTTCTTCCCACGAGTTCAACCATATAATTTATGTAAACTAAAAATAAAAGATCAAAGCTAATTTTACTTGCCCTAATTTGAAACCTAATTTTTACAAAAATTTCAAATCCAAAATTCTCTATGCACAGTTAATATAAATGAAATCTATGAACATGGTTAGCTTTAGTGCAAGGATATCTACATTTTTCTTTCACAAATCAGGACCAAAGAATGCTTGTATGAAGAGATAGAAGTTTGAGTTTTTACCTCTTTCAGTTGAGATCGTGAATGGAGTTTGGGAAAGTTTTGAGAAGGCCTGAGGATCTGTTTAGCTTGCCTGGTCCTCCATGAGTGTATTCCAATCCTTACCTTGTCTTGAAAGTGATGTGAAAAACACAAGAAGGGGGGGTTGAATTGAAAACTTGAATCTAAAAAGCTTAATGACACAGTATTTTTATCCTAGTTCATTTGATCTTAAACTACTCCAATCCACCCGTCAAGGTGATTTCGCTTCTCTCCAACGAGGTCTTAATCCACTAATCTTAACAAGATTACAAAAGCTACTTTAACAACTGTTAAAGTCTTCTTGAGTACAACCACAATCCGGTTAATCTCAAGGAACTCTTTTTCAATATACTTATACAATATGTGTTGTTGTTTTCTAACAAAAACTGTTTATCACAACTGTGATAAATTACACAGGTTTATAGCTTAGAAAAGTAGAATGAAATTGCTTGCAGCTTGAATGTGCGTGAGTGGTGATCTAGCAAAATCTTTGTATATGCGTTGCTTCTTAATTTTGAAAGATGACTCGTTTATATAGGCAGTGTAATGATGTTGATCATAAAGCATGTTTAATGTCATTAACACACTTTCCTTTTGGAGAAGATCCTGTCTGAAGGAAGCCGTTGGAATTGATGTTATCTTGAATGTTCAGTAACGCTTCAGAATCTTTTCTCCTTACTGCGGATGATGCTTCAGAACATTGATGACTTGTTTTGATATGTTCTTATTTCAGAGTCAGAGTTTACTTTGATTAAGCGCAGGTTCGGGTCATCAATCTTCAGCGTATGTTTTGATTGCTTCAGCGTGTAGCACTTATGGCTTATCTTCTGATGTTGATTAGACCAGAACTTCTACATACATAAAACATAATTTTTAAGGTGCATATTTGTTCTTTGTATTTAGTTATTCTTTGTATTTTTTATTATCAAAACTCTAACCAAGGGTTGTAGAATCTAACTATGTTCTAACAATCTCCCCCTTTTTGATGATGACAAAAACCATATTTTTCAATTAAAAAATAAAGAATAAAGAGTTTAGAAGAAAACTCCCCCTGAGTTGATTACTTCCCTTAAGTTCCTTGAGCATCAGAGTTTAACTGCTTCTTTCATCAGAGTTTGTACTTGTTCAAGCTTTTCAGAAGATATATGTTAAATAGTCCAGAATGTTTGAGACTTCTATCTCAGTAAGCCGTTATTGAAAATATCTTACTTTCTCCCCCTTTTTGTCAGCTATCAAAAAGGCAATATAATCAGAACCAAAATAGTTGATTTATATTAAAAACAAGAAGCAATGATAAGTAGTCCAGAACAGAAGTGGTAAAACAAACATTTACAAATAAACAGATTTAAAGCAGTTCCATCTGCTTTACACGCATCCATATATCTGACAGTTATCTCGGGCTTGGAGTCAATCCCATAGAAAAGAGGAAAATCATCCAGAGGAATTCTTCTTGAAGTGATGGTTGCAAAATAAGTAACATTGGGTTCCTTCTTTATATTCTCAATGATTTTCATCTTCTTCAGATTTTTTGCGTTCAGAGGCTTCCCAGCAGTTGCTTCCAATGAGCTGATTTCCTGAGCTTCAGTCAAATGCTCTATCAGCCTATTCTCTGTCAAAATATCTGATATGAGTCTTCCTAGGGGTATCCAGTCCCTTTTGGTACGTTCATCTTCTCTTGTTTCCTTTACACTGGTCCTCAGATGATTAAATAGTAAGTGAGGGAGGTTTACCTTAGTCTTCTTTGAGATAAAATAGATCAGAAACTGCTGATCAATGTTTATGTAATCAGGAGAGCTAGTTGGCTTCCTGTGGTTGATGCATCCCAGAATTATTTTAGCCCAAATTCTGTGATGATACTTCAGATCTCTAATCTTGCTGGAGGGAAGACCAAGAGTAAATATTTCCCTTGCAATAGAAGCTACATCAGAACATCTTTCAGCCATGTCAATACATCTGACACCTCCACCATTGTAACCAATAAGCCTTGAAATTAGGTCTTCTGTAATGACAATCTTCTTCCCCATGACATAAGAGGTAACTTGATGATTTGAGGAGGAAGCATGTATCCAGAATTCTTTGACAAGAATTGGAAATGTTGGCCCTAGAAGACGGTCAAAATATCTGTTCCAACCTTAGGCATTGACGTCTTCATACAGATTGAAGCCATTTTCTTGTAAGCTTTCAAAGTCAATAATCAGTTCTGAAAGAACTTCCAGATTATGAATGGGAGTGAGTAGCATTCTATATGGTTCTTCGTACTGTTCCATAGAAGCAGTTTCCTGAGTATTGATGTTTTGGATGCTTGAAGAAGCCATGTTCACACAAGAATTTTTGAGAAAGATGAAAGGGTTTTTGAAAGTACGAACTGGAAACAATAGAAGGTATTTGAGAGAGTAAAAGTGAAAGAATTGTAAAGAGTGAAATTTAAGTTTAAATAGATTTTCTTGAAAGCATAAACAGTAAGAGAGAGAAACAATTAGTCATGATTATAAGCATTAATGACAACTGATTTTAGGGGATTCAGAAAGATACTAGAACGGTTACCCATGACGTGTGTCTCAATGCACCCAATCAGCGCTTTTGACCTTTCAGAAAAGTGAACGCGTGTTCAGCCTCAAAAGGTAGCTGATGAATGGATGACAACTGTTTGCTTACGTGAACAACACACTTCTATCCTTGAAATGAAACGTTCAGATCTTCATGGATAGATTCTGATGCAATCTGTACTTCTAAAACTCTGAAGGCAGGTTGATCAGTAGTTCACAGAAAATAACTAAGTTCAGAAGGTTAAGATATGTAAATAAAACAATTTATTCTGGGCAAAGCTTCATGCTTAGATGTTTCAGAATGAAGTTAAACCTATCTTGAGAAAGAGGTTTTGTAAAGACATCAACCCATTGATGGTCTGTGTCAATGAATTTTAAGTTAAGAATCCCTTTCTGAATATAGTCCCTAATAAAATGATGTTTTATTTCTATATTCTTAGCCCTAGAATGCAAAATAGGATTTTTACTGAGACAAATAGCAGAAGTATTGTCACAGAGGATAGGAATGTTACTCTCAAATATATTGAAGTCTTCAAGTTGACTTTTCATCCAGAGCATTTGCGTACTACATCCAGTAGCTGCTATGTATTCAGCTTCTACTGTTGATAGTGCTATTGTGGATTGTCTTTTGCTGGACCATGAGATCAGATTTTCTCCCAGAAATTGGCAGCTTCCAGAAGTGCTTTTACGTTCTACTCTGTCTCCAGCAAAGTCAGCATCACAATATCCTACTAAGCTGTAATCATTTGATTTTCTATAAAACAAACCCAGATTAGCAGTACCTTTCAGATACTTGAAAATTCGCTTAACTGTTGTTAAGTGAGATTCTCTAAGATTCCATTAAGATAATGTTGATTTCTTGAGACATTCCTTCGATGAGAGTTCCTGTTCCTATTGTTGATGAGGAATCTGCTGAGGAATGTTGGTATTTTTCTTGGGAGCTATAGAATTTTAGGAGCTTCAATTGTCTGTTATTCTATTGGGGAAATGCGAAACCGATCGTGTTTAATTAGGTCCCGGTCTTACAGTGTTGTGGACTGCTGTCTGGAGACAAGGGAGAAGGAACATGGATAGTAAGGTTAGTTTGATATGAAAGCATGGATAGTAGGGTTGTGAGAAGGGACCTGAGTAGTAGTGTTGCACCCCAAAATTTACCCTCTTTATTTAGGCTTATGTTTCATCATGAATATCATATTGCATTACATTCATACATTGTGATGGGATCAATACTTTGGTTATCAAGTCTTCCTCAAGCTTTGAAGGTTAATTACATTGAAAAGTTGCTCAAGATTGAACCTTATTATCTAAACCTTTGGATCTTTCAAGCTCAAAAGTTATTGCATATCTCAAGATATTTTATCCATCTCTTTGGATCATCAGAGGATTGAAGTTTGTGTTTGATTATAAGAAGAATCACTCTTTTGATTCACCAGTCAAATTAGGGTTTTGTTTGATCAAGGCTATTGATCAATGTACAAGTCTTGGTTTGGAAGCTACAACATCTCATTGGTATTTGAAAAGTCTTTGTACAAGGAATTGGTCAAGATGCCTAGAGGGTTTGAAGTTTTGAAGATGATTCATCAGTCTCCTAAGGTGTTAACCAAAACTAGGGTTTGGGATTTCATCAAGATTTCTTGAGAATTTTGAAGTGAAACTTTGTACATGGCCTCCATATATTTGGAAGATCATATGTTTGAAGTTTTGATCATCAATTTTAAAGGGAAGTGGATCAATTGATTCAAAGGAGCAAAATGGTCATTTTTGTCAAAATCAATCAAAATCAAGAGTTGACCAAGTTGGACTTTTGGTCAACCATTAATTTAAGCATCCTCTTTTCATTTTCCATACCCAAATTCGTCTTTTAATCATGAGAAATGGTGAATTTGAGTGTAACTTGTTCAAGAAGTAACTTAAAAATAAATAAAAAAATCTAAGTGTCAAGATGACTTCTCTTAGGCAAGTCACGCGCGTAATTTCATCAAACACTTGGCATGCCATTTTGTGGAATCAATTTCTTGTGACTCAAGCCTCAATTTGAAAAATTAAAAAGAGGATTTTGTTGCCTTCCATGAGAGCTTCCCATTGAGCCTTGAAGCATTCAATTTGGCCAAAGTTTGAGTGAGTTGCAACACCTCAAAGTTGGTACCTCAAGGCTGACTTCATGCACACCATGCAAGCTAGACGCGTGCGCAGACCAGGCAAGCCAAATCACACTTTTGCCTCATGTTTTCAACATCATTTATCCATCAAGTCAGCCTCAATTTGAAAAATTCAAGGCCCTATGATGTTCTATATTATGAGAGCTCTTGAAAGGCCCCTTAAGCATCCAAAACACACGAAGGAATTTCAATTGGCCTAAGCATAAAGTCAGCTAGCCAGAATATTGGGAAACCATGTCAGGTAGCATTTAGCATTTGTTTAGCACGAAATTTACACTCTTTGTTTGCCAAAACAAGTCAAGCCAAGTCACACCATGTCCATGACCCCCCCTTCTTCATGCTTGGCCAAAATGGCAAGTTCCTCCTCTCTCATTTTTTCCCTCACATGATCAGCATAGCCAGCTCACCAAATGCACATTCTTTGCTCAAAACTCCACTTAACATGACATCACCAAAATGACTTCTAGGCTGGGCATAACAGAAGCAAAACGCATCACCATATATCACTTTCTTCATTTTTTCTGTTTTTTTTTGCAATTCTGCTTCTAACGGTCTTGAGTTCTTCAAAGACCTTTTTACCCTCAGCAGTCACTCTATATAAGGCATATTTCACTCTCTTTCAAGGGGGGCATTCATTCTCTTAAAAGATATGAAGCTGATATCTCTCTCTCGAAAAGTTTCCTGCTTCAAAGCTTCTTTATTCTCCATTCCAGAGCTTGATTCATGACCATTTTCACTTCATTGGAGCATTATAAGCAAGGGACAAGGGTTTTCACTTTGTTTCAGAAGACATAGTTGAGTTTACTTCTCAACTCCAAAGGTATTTTCAGATCTTGATTCTTAATAATTTTGCTTGTTTCATGTGATTTAAAGCCTGTGATCATGTTCATAGCTGGCCAGATGTTACATCTGATGTATAAACTTGTTTGATTTTGAAGCATACACGATTTGGTGAACTTCTGTTTTTTTTATGATTTAATGATTTTCTCAATTTTCTTGCTCTGATTTCTACTTCTATGATCGATCATTTTGAATTTTGTGAAAAGCATGATGTAGTTGATAGTTTGAACTTTGATTTGTGATTTGAATCATTGATTTTGGTGGAGAAATAAGGAAGAAGTATTGATCAGAACATAGGTGTCTGAAACTGAGAAAACGCGCGTTAGGGCTTGTCTTGAGGAAGAAGATGATGGCGTGGCTGGATCTGATTGGTCCATTGGATTTTTAATGCAATTTTTCATATTTTTGATTTCAATTGATTTTTCTGATTTTATTTTTGTTACCAAAACATCTTCAAAAATCATGAAAAAATTACCATAGGCCAATAATAATTTCTAGTATTTGTCATATTTTTTTGGGGAATTTTTTAAAAATGTTTTGATTGGTTCAAAAATTAATAAGTTTAATTAATTGTTTGCTCAATGATTATTTTTATTTTAATAGTTCTTTTGATCTAAAAATTCCATAAAATATGTTTTGAACTCTTAAAATTATTTAGAATTTGATTCTGAAATTTGTTTAGCATTTTTTCTAATTTTTTATTATAAATTTAATTTGAGAAGTTTATTTGAAATTATTGTTTCATAATTTTTGTTTTAATACTTTCTTTAATTCAAAAATCCTCAAAGAAATCATGCAAGTTTGTTTTTAATCACAGTGTCTGAATATAATTTTGCTTTGACCTTTTTATGACTTTTGGCTAGGGTTTTCATTTTTGTCACTAAATAATAGTTTAAATTGTTTAATTGTTTGTTTGATTTTATTTTAATATTTCCTTTAATTCAAAAATTCCATAAAAAAATCAGGGATGTGTGTTTTTTAATGCTAATATTTAAATATAATTTTGGTTGGATATTATTCTAATTTTTGATTAGAATTTTATTTTGAGATGTGATTACTTGTTTAATTGATTAATTGTTTGAATTTGATTTTATTTTTGACTTTTCTTTAATTCAAAAAATGTGGAAAAAAATGTATTATGACATTTAGGGTTTCTTTGTGATTTGCATGATCTTGGTTTGAATTGTTTGAATTTTGATCTTACCTAATTAATATTTAAGATTAAAATTCAAACAATTAGGGTTTTGTAGCTTACATTGCAAGTTTCATTTTCAAAACCAATTTGCCTTGGGTTTCCATTGGAATTTGGATCTTGTTTAAGGTTCATGGATGTATTGAGGATCTGAAAACCATTTTTCTTGAATTATTTGACTTGATTTGATATTTTTCCATAAATTATTTTGAAAACTTGTCTAGTTTTGATAGTTTGGCCAACTAGTTTTGATCTATGGGCCTCATTTGATCCCCTCCTCCACTATCCATGAACTTCAAACTTGTTTTCTGACCTATACACATCTCAAATATGCTAATAAATTTTTTGTGTGAATTATTGATCCTTGTTTCTATTTTTGATGAATTTTTGAAGTGAAGGTACCCAATTAATGTTGCATATCTTGTTGCAATTTGCTTGATGGCCAATGAACTTGACTGAGGCCTATAATTGGGAACCTAATGATCATGTTGGTTATTTTTATCCACATAAACTCAAGCCATTTCACTTAATGCCCCATGCTTGAATGATTGAACCTTTTGATGCATGTTTTGTGACTTTCTGCTTTCTTGTTGTTTTTTACTTTGAAACTTGAGCTTTCAATTTGAGTTTGAGGTCATTAGATGGCCAATGATAACATGAAGGGAAATGACACTTCAATGATAGTATCATGAAGACTTGAGAGTAATTGATCCCTATTACTTAAGTTAGTTCTAATCATGATTGGAGTTTGACTTCATTCTTTCATCCTTGTTGAATTTTTGAGGCATTTTGAATGCACTTGTGTAGCATGTTATAGAATCAACACTTTAACCTTTTGATCATGTCCTAATCATGTCTTTGAAGCTTTACTTCAAATCTTTGATTGTTACAAACTCTCTAATTTTGTCCTTGTTTGACTTTCTTCCATGCTTAGCTTGAGATCTAAGTCTTTGATGCATTGTGTGGGATTC
The DNA here is from genome assembly GCA_948472305.1 of Vicia faba. Lineage (NCBI taxonomy): Eukaryota > Viridiplantae > Streptophyta > Magnoliopsida > Fabales > Fabaceae > Vicia > Vicia faba. Next base: position 928,367,555 of record OX451738.1, on the reverse strand, counting down.
CTCTGCTATTATGCTTGTGAGCTGTGATGAAGTAATTGAGTATGATTGAATTGTGGTTGCTACTGACCTTCATGGTATTTAATTGTATTTTTGTCAATCTCCCATGTTCCTTGATTGATATTCAATTGTCAATTCAATATGGTGATAGAAAGGTGCAACATTCCTTTAACTTTTGACCAAATTGTGCATATGCATATTTCTTTTTGTCTATCATATCTAGTGTTTTGATATTTTCTATCATGTTTCCTCACTTCATTATGGTGTCATCATCCACCCCTTATATGAATCATCATTCTATTTATGGGAATACTAACTTGTCTGTTGAATGTGCAAGGTGCTTTGAGAAAAGTTTTCCATTTTTGACTTAAGGCTGTTGTGTTTCACTTTATTTGCGGAACACAATTTATTATATTGGCACTTCTCTTGTGCTTGGCATATTTGATAGTCTATGCAGGATATATGTATGTGATTATGAATGCTATACATTTCCCATGGGATCTGATCATATCTGAAAATCTCAATACTTACATCCTGGTGACGTAATTTCTGACTTGATTTGTCTGCTGATGCCAGCTTGCTTGAAGTTCTCTGGGTTTCTTTTATTCTTGCTCAGTTGCTACGGATAGTTATCCGTTTGGTATTTCACTGTTTCCTTTCTTCTATTCTCATAGTTCTATGTTACATGATGGGACCTCTGTTGCTGATATATGCCAGGAGGCCCTCTGTTTTGTTTGATACATGTGTTGTGTTTGTGTCTGTCTCTTTAATTGTTGATCGATGAGTCACTCAATTTAGAAATTGAGATCACGACTTCGCTCTCAGTGCATGTTCCCTATAGGATGTTTTTTTTTTGTTTTTCTTTTAATTATTGATCGATGATTCACTCAATTTAGAAATTGAGATCACGACTTCGCTCTCAGTGTATGTCCCCTATAGGATGTTTATTGTTTGTTTCTTTAACTTTTTATCGATGAGTCACTCAATTTAGAAATTGAGATCACGACTTCGCTCTCATTGCGTTTTCCCTATAGGATAGTTTTGTTAAGCTTCCTTTGACATGTTAATTAAGGTAGGAATCCATGTATGCTCACATAGGGTAGGATTTTCCTTTATCCTTAACCTTTAGGGTCAATCTTTGTATGATAACACTAGGGATAGTGCTAGGCTAGTTTCCCTTAGTTGTTTTTCCTTCCTTTTGCATTTTGCATCTTAAAACAAAAATTGTTTTTCTTGGAAAATCATAAAACACCTCTAATACACTCAAACCCTTCTTCAAGGTAAAAGATTCAAATCAATCCTATTTGTCTGTGCGCCTCTTGGTTTTGTTTTTAAACCTTTAAGTTGATGTTTCGCCATCGCACATGTTAGTTATCCTACTTTGATTCTCAATATCATTATTAGGTGTGATGTTTTGTCATCCGATTTATTAATGTTTCGCCATCTTTGCCATGATACTTTACTATCTTGAAGCTGATGTTTTGCCATCGCACATTTGTTTGAAACCGATGTTTCGCCATCGCACATGTTTGTTATCCTACTTTGATTCTTAATATCATTGTTAGATGTGATGTTTTGTCATCTGATTTATTGATGTTTCACCATCTTTGCCATGATATCTTGTTATCTTGAAGCCGATGTTTCACCATCGATCATTTGTTTGAAGCCGATGTTTCGCCATCACACATGTTTGTTATCCTACTTTGATTCTCAATATCATTGTTAGGTGTGATGTTTTTTCATCTGATTTATTGATGTTTCACCATCTTTGCCATGATATTTTACTATCTTGAAGCCGATGTTTCGCCATCACACATTTGTTTGAAGCCGATGTTTCACCATCGCACATATTTATTATCCTACTTCGATTCTCAATATCATTGTTAGATGTGATGTTTTGTCATCTGATTTTTTGATGTTTCGCCATCTTTGCCATGATATCTTGTTATCTTGAAGCCGATGTTTCGCCATCGCACATTTGTTTGAAGCCGATGTTTCGCCATCGCACATGTTTGTTATCCGACTTTGATTCTCAATATCATTGTTAGGTGTGATGTTTTGTCATCTGTTTTATTGATGTTTTGTCGTCTTTACCATGATATCTTGTTATCTTTTAATCGATGCTTCGCCATCACACACTTGTTTGAAGTCGATGTTTCGCCATCGCACATGTTGGTTATCCTACTTTGACTCCCAATGTCATTGTTAGGTGTGATGTTTTATCATTTGGTGTTTCGTTATCTTTGACATGTTACTTTGTTATTAATTAGTCGATGTTTTACCATCTCATTTGTTTGTTGTTTTATTTGATGTTTTGCCATCTTGACTGTTTTTGTTGTCTTAACTAAAAAACACAAACCACCCAAAATATATGAGCCGAACTACGGCTGCTCTGATTCCTTAAAAGGGATACGTAGGCAACGGGATATGGCCCAACCGAGCATAACTTTTATTTTCCCTACATTGTTTTCTTTTGTTTCTTTCGCATGCATTCCCTTTTTAGCTTTAAGCCATAGACATAGGATTTGACCACACTCATTAGATTAGACAACAAGAGTGGATACCGTAGAGTACTACAGGTGTGTGGGGTGCTAATACCTTCCCCTCGCGTAACATAATCCCTTACCCAATCTCTCATTCGAAAGACTGTGATTTCTCCCTTTTCAGGTTTTCTAGATGTTTACCTTTCCCTTTTGGAGGAATAAAATAAGTTCGGTGGCGACCTCATTGATGTTTCATTACACCAGATGACAGGTTCATCCAGGAGGTTTCAAGTATGGTCACTTCGATATGAAAGCCTGGATAGTAGGGCTATGAGAAAGAACCTGGGTAAGGTTGTTTCGTAAGGAGTTTGGGTAAAACTACATCTGAACCGAAAAGGAACCTGAGTAAGGTTTCTTTGTGATAAGTTTGTGTAGAACTTAAAGAAGGAACCGGGGTAAGGTTACTTTGTGATAAGTTTGTGTAAAACTTCAGGATGAACCGGGGTAAGGTTATAAGCTTGTGTAAAACTTCAGGAGGAACCAGGGTAAGGTTACTTCATGATAAGTTCGTGTAAAACTTCAGGATGAACAGGGGTAAGGTTATAAGTTTGTGTAAAACTTTAGGAGGAACCGGGGTAAGGTTACTTTGTGATAAGTTTGTGTAAAACTTCAGAATGAACTGGGGTAAGGTTACTTTGAGATAAGTTTGTGTAAAACTTCAGGATGAACCGGGGTAAGGTTATAAGTTTGTGTAAAACTTCAGGATGAATCGGGGTAAGGTTATAAGTTTATGTAAAACTTCAGGAGGAACCGAGGTAAGGTTACTTTGTGATGATGTAGATTAGTTGACCCGTTTGACTTCGGGAAATGAGTTTACATTAGTTGTCTGTAGATGTGATATGTATAACTGCTGGATTTGTTGAATCTAATTGTCTTTTCCTGCAAAAGATATTAAGGTTAGTTATATGCGATGCATGAAATGCAGGGAGATATGATGTTCTCAAAATAAATGAGATTATGTTGTATATGATATGTATGTGTATGTCATGATGTATGTTCATGAAATGCTATCGGGGTATGCTCGTGTCTGGGAAAATAAATCCCTGAAGGTTGCTGGAGATTTGCAAATATTCTGTCGGGAAGAGATGCTGGAGAATAACTCTGCGGGGACCAGACTTTGGGGGAAGAGATATTTTGTTGGTAGGCTTGCCGATCTAGAGGAACAAACTTAGTTGGGGATGAAATTCCACTGTTGGAGCTGATGAGCTCTGTTGGAGATTGAGCTTCTGTATCTATAGAAATAGATTCCGCTTGGGGGATGAAATTTATTGATTCGCCTACGATTACGAACCTTGGATGGGGATAGTTATGTCCTGTTTTTTGGGAAAGATGACATCAATACCTTTGGATACTTTTACTCTATGGGGAGTGTATGTATTGATAATTCATGTTCAAAGCTGGCTCTATCCTAATACCTGCTGGGCAGAGGAACCGTCGGGTTTGGCACTTCTTGTTTTTTTCCCTGTTTCTGGAATTACGTGTAATTGCCTTTTGTCTCTTATGTAAATATTTATGAGGAACAATTATTTTCAAATGCACATATAAAAAATAAATCATTGGACGTTCTTGCAAAACAAAGTAGAAAAAGGAAAAACAAATTGAAGTTTTGTAAAACTGACTTGTATTGATTTTGAAATTGGCCTGTAATAGGCATTTTTGTACAAAGAGGCTGACGATCTAGTAAGAGAATGCCGCCGAAAGAAATTACAATTTGTGTAAAAGAAAGGAAAAAAACAGCTATGTGAAACAACCTCATTGGGTTCCAACTCTGCTATTGTCTTTATATCTTCAAGCGTCTCATCACTTTGCTACTTGGCCGAAGGTTGATCAGATTGATTGGTGCTGTCTGAGCTTGATAGTTGATATCGAATTCTGGTCGCAAGATGATCCAATGAGACATAGTGATACGCTTTAATCCCTAACTTTTTCCTGGATTGCCCTTTCGGGTTTTCAATCCACCGAGATACCCTTTTTTGCCCAAGCCTCCCTTTCGGGTTTTCGACTTGCCGGGTGTACAGATTTTTTTCATTTTCATTCCTTACTTTTGCCCGAACCCTTTTGGTTCGCCGGGAAGCCCTTATTTTTGCCTAGGCCAGTCAACCTAGCGGGTCTTTGATTATGTGTAGTATTTTTTCATTATGTCTGCATGGACAGGGTGAGGAAGGTCGTCACCATCCATGTTGGTTAGAATCATAGCTCCTCCTAAGAAAATGTTCTTAATCACAAATGGCCCTTCGTACGTGGGGGTCCATTTGCCCCTGGGATCACCTTGCCGCAGTATGATGTGTTTGATCACTAGGTCCCCGACTTGATATTCTTGACACCTGACTTTCTTGTTAAAAGCCTTGATAATTCTATTTTGATACGTCTGACCATGGAAGATAGCAGTAAGTCTCTTTTCATCAATTAGATTCATTTGATCAAGTCGGGTATGGATCCATTCGTCTTCTTGCAAACCTGCATCCTTCATAATCCTGAGAGAGGGTATTTGGACTTCGATGGGTAGGAGTGCCTCCATGCCATACACCAGCGAGTAGGGTGTTGCCCCTATCGACGTCCGTGTTGAGGTACGGTACCCATGAAGAGAGAATGGTAACATCTCGTGCCAGTCTTTATATGTCACTGTCATCTTCTGAACAATTTTTTGATGTTCTTGTTAGCCGCTTGAACAACCCCATTCATCTTCGGCCGGTAGGGAGAAGAGTTATGATGCTGAATCTTGAACTGTTCACAGAGATCGGTGATCATCGTGTTATTGAGATTTGTACCATTGTCAGTAATAATCCTCTCTGGTACACCATATCGACAGATCAGATTGTGTCGGATAAACCGCGCCACGACGTTCTTAGTAACTGTAGCAAAGGAGGTTGCCTCAACCCACTTCGTGAGGTAATCAATGGTTACCAGAATGAAATGATGCTCGTTAGACACAGTAGGTATGATCTCACCGATCATGTCGATGCCCCATATTACAAAGGCCCAAGGAGCTGTCAGGACATTTAAGGGGACCAGAGGTACATGCACCTTATCAGCATAAATTTGGCATTTATGACAAGTTAGAGAGTGCTGATAACAATCGGCTTCCATGGTGGACCAATAATATCCTGCCAGTAGGATCTTCTTAGCCATGGTATGTCCACTAGAATGGGTTCCGAAAGTGCCTTCGTGTAGATCTGTCATGATCCTCTCTGCTTCGCTCTTGTCTACACACCGTAGTAGTGTGGAGTCATGGTTGCATTTATAGAGGATTCCATTACTGAGGAAGAACTTTGCAGCGAACCTTCTCAGAAACTTCTTATCATTGACAGATGCCCCTTTGAGATATTCCTGAGCCTCGAGATACCTTTTGATTTCGTGAAACCAGGGTTTGTCTGCCACTTCTTCAGTATCGATCTCATAACAGTGTGCTGGTTCATCCAACCTCTCAATAGTAATCTGGGGAGCTTCATTGTCCCACCTAACCTTGAACATAGAAGACATGGTAGCTAGTGCATCCGCTAACTGGTTCTCCTCTCGTGTGAAATGTTCAAAGGTTACCTCCTCAAATTGTGGGAGTAATGTCAGTACATATTCTTTGTAAGGAATGAGATTCTGGTGCTTCGTATCCCACTCGCCTTTGATCTGACTTATCACCAGAGCGGAATCTCTGAATACACTTAAGAACTTAATCCTCAGGTTAATAGCATCTCGAAGACCCATGATACATGCTTCATACTCCGCCATGTTGTTGGTGCAGTTGAAACATAAGCGGGCAGTGAATGGAGTATGAAAGCTCTCGGGAGATATGATTACAACGCCAATGCTGTTACCCAGTGCGTTCGAGGCTCCATCAAAATACATAGACCATTGGGATCCTTCCTCAGGTCCTTCATCCGGTCCAGGCTCTTCGTAGTCAGTCACTAACATGATATTCTCATCAGGGAACTCGAAATTTATCGACTGGTAGTCATCCACGGCCTAATGAGCCAAATGATCAGCCAATACACTCCCCTTTATAGCTTTTTGGGTTGTACATTGTATGTCGTACTCAGTTAAGATCATTTGCCACCTTGCTATCCTTCCAGAGAGAGCGGGCTTCTCGAAAATATACTTGATCAGATCCATCTTTGATATCAAAAAGGTAGCGTGAGTCAGCATATATTGTCTCAGCCGGAGAGCAGACCATGCCAAAGCGCAACAATTTTTCTCGAGCAATGAGTATAGGGTCTCACAGTCGGTAAACTTTTTGCTAAGGTAGTAAATGGCGTGCTCTTTTCGGCCAGACTCGTCATGCTACCCTAACACACACCCCATTGAATTGTCTAGCACTGTCAAGTATAATATCAAAGGTCTTCCTTCAACTGGAGGCATCAGAATTGGCGGTTCTTGAAGGTATTCCTTGATTCTTTCGAAAGCGGTCTAGAATTCATCATTCCACTTTACCACTTGATCTTTCTTCAGCAGCTTGAAGATTGGCTCACAAGTAGCAGTCAGATGTGAAATGAACCTGGCGATATAATTCAGGCGTCCCAAGAAACCTCTAACCTCTTTCTCTGTACTGGGAACCGAAATCTCTTGTATGGCCTTTACCTTCACAGGATCTACCTGAATACCCTTGTCACTGACGATAAAACCCATAAGCTTACCAGATCTCACCCTAAAGGTACACTTGTTCGGATTCAACCTCAGCTTATATATCTTCAACATGTCAAACAATTTATGGAGATGATCAAGGTGCTCTTCCTCAGTCTGAGACCTATCTATCATATCATCGACATAAACTTTGAACTCATGGTGAATCATGTCGTGGAACAAAGCGACCATGGCGCGATGATAAGTTTCCCCATCATTCTTCAACCCGAAAGGCATCACTTTGTAACAGAAGGTGCCCCACTGTGTAACGAAGGTTTTCTTCTCCATGTCTTCAGGAGCCATCTTGATCTGGTTGTAGCCAGAGAAACCATCCATGAAAGAGAATATTTTATGCAGCACGATGTTGTCGACCGGAACATCAATGTGAGGAAGTGGGAAGTCATCTTTGGGGCTTGCCCGATTTAGATCTCTATAATAAATGCACATCCGTACCTTACCGTCCTTCTTAGGTACTGGAAAAATGTTAGCAACCCACTGGATACAAAGTGACAGCTAAGAATCCTGCATCGAACTGTTTCATGACCTCTGCCTTGATCTTCTCTGACATTTCAAGGAGCATACAACGGACCTTCTGTTTAACCGGAGGACAATCTTCTCTAGTCAGAAGGCGATGTACCACAATATCAGTGTCCAAACCAGGCATGTCTTCATAGGACCAGGCGAAGATTTCAACATAGTCGTGCAACATATGTATCAACCTCTGTTTGACGCTAAGCTCCGGATTTGCACCTATTTTAACCTCTTTTCTGTCTTCCTCAGTACCCAAGTTCACTGTCTCAACCGGCTCTTCATGAGGTTGTATGGCCCTTTCTTCATGCTGTAATAGTCTAGCAAGTTCTCCAGGCACCTCACAATCATTCTCACCTTCGTCCTCAGCTTGGTTGATCGGATTTTTGAAGTCATAACTGGCAATAGCAGAGCTGTTATCAATGGGATCCAGAGTGGATATGGATTTGCATTATGATACGTGAGTGTGTGTAAGAGAATTTCTGTTTTGATAAAGTGAAAACAGAAAAGAAAAACAGAGAGGCAAAATTTGTATGCAAGAAAACATCAAATGCTTTATTAATGATTATTAAATGACAAATAATAGCCCTCACAAGAAAAGCCAAGGTGCCTCGGGCAAGGCACTGGGCCGTAAAGTTTCAAATTGTTTATTACAAATCTTAAAACAAATAAGTCAATTACTGCGGAATAAAAGAAACAGGTATGAAGTCCCTAGCCGTCCAATTACTCGTTCCACCGTTGGTAGTCGGGTAGATCTAGCTGTCAATGTCTGACTCCTCTTCACTATCTTCAATGGCATTAATTCCCCGATTACTGATGCGTAGGGGAGGTCCTCCAGCCCGAGCACGTCTAACATCCCTTTGAGCCCCTGTAGTAAAGCCCAAACCAAATTTGTCAGTTTTATGAGTGAAATCAGGGAGATGACCCCAATTGGCACACCCACCTTCTTCAACCACGCCCCTGGTGTCCTTGAGAGAAGCCATCTTCAAAGGAGGTTTGTTGCTGGTAGTTTCAGTTGAAGCCAAGATCTGAGGGACCTCTTCAAAATTCTGACAAGGAGTTTCGATGAATTCCCCATCCATCTCTACGTAGCGGAAGGAGTTGAGGTGACTCACCATATACTCTTCTTCACCCTGCACTATGACGATTTTTCCTTTCAATAGGTACTTCAACATTTGGTGGAGTGTGGAGGTGACTGCCTCAGCCTCGTGGATCCAAGGACGACCCAGTAAACAAGAATATGACGGCCTGATATCCATCACATAGAAAGTGGACCCAAAAGTCTGAGAACCCACTTTGACAAGGATGTCCACCTCCCCGTGCACCGTTCTCTTCGATCCGTCAAAAGCCTTTACCATAATGTTACTAGGCTTTAGAGTTAGACCCTCGCAATCCAAACGGTCCAACGCCTTCTTCGGCAGAACATTCAGTGAAGACCCGATATCTACCAACACATGAGCCATAATGGTGCCCCTGCATTCAATCGAGACATGCAGAGCATCATTATGTTTCCTTCCCTTTGGTGTCAAATATGCATCTGAAAAACCAAGCCCATTATCAGCAGTCATGCTAGCCACATAGTCTTTGAACTGATCAGCTGATGTTTCTAGTGGCACATGCGCAGTCTTGAGAAATGCAATCAAAGCCTTTGCATGGGCTTCAAAACACAACAGCATAGACAACATGGATATCTTCGATGGGGTCTGCCTCAGCTGCTGGACCACATTGCAGTCGCTTTTCTTAATGATTTTCAGTATTTCCTCTATTTCTTACTTAGAGGCTTCCACAACAATTTTCTTAGGCGCCTCCGTCCGGGCAGGCTCACCTACAACCTCTTTGCCGCGGGTATCAGACGATTCGCCGACAGGGGTAATAACTGGAGTAAGAACAGGAGCAATAGTTGATGTACTAGCAGGAACAACAGATGTAATGACAACAGGCTTGTTAACAGTCTTAGGGGAAATATCGGGGGAGAAGACCCTTCCACTTCGAGTGATTTTGCTGGTTCCGACAATGTTATCAATATCAGGATCAACCTCTTCATCTTTCAGATCTTGTTTGATGCCATGAGAGTACGCATCGGCACCATAATGCCATGAGACAGCTTTGTCCGAGACATACGGGACAGGACCGGGAACAATGATTATCAGCGGAGCAATTCTTGGAGCAGATATAATCCTAACAGGTCTTCTCGAGGAAACCTTGGAAGGATTGGCGGAAATGGTTATAATGGCAACGTCTTCAATTGGAATAACATGAATCAAAGTTTTCTCTAACATAATTTCTTTTCTATCTAACAAGCGTTGGACACCTAATTTCAGCAAACGGCAACCAGAAGGTAAGCGAACACATGTGGCAACCTTCACCATTACCCGGAAATAAACTGGCCAACAACAAATTCTTCTTGACAGTCATGAGAGGAGTAGACACTTCATCGACAGAGGTAACAAACAAATCAATATAAATAACATTAACTCCACGACCATGTTTAGGCATGGGAGCAGTTATGAAATTTGGCTTCTCTGGAGCTTAAAAATCTATCTCCTTGGCTTCAATCAAGTCTTGTATTTTGTTTCTCAGAGCCCAGCATTCATTTGTATCATGGCCAGGACTCTCAAAATGATACACACACTGGGAATTTGGATTATATCGGGGAGATATAGTATTTGGATTCTTGGGGGCCTCTCTCAAGGTTTCCAAGTTGGATCTCAGCAGATGAGGTAGAACTTCAGCCAATGTCATGTTGATGCGGGTAAACTGCCGTTGTGGTCTTTCCACCCTTTGTTGATTGTTGCATTGCGGAGCAACTGCAGATCTAGGTATCATCACGACACTTATTGTTTGATGTTGTTCAGCCCTGTTCTGACCCCTCGGGCTATAGACGCCATTGGCTTCCTTCTTACCAGTAAAAGGCTTCTTTACTGAACTTGACGATGCATCCTTCTGTATTTTGCCGCTTCGAATCCCAACTTCTACTCTTTCTCCAGTTAGAATTAGCTTGGTGAAACCAGCTGACGAGCTGCCGATCAAATGATTGAAGAATGAACCAGATAGCGTCCCTAGAAACATATCAACCAACTCCCTATCAGACAACGGGGGTTGGACTCTCCCAGCCAGGTCTTATTGTACCCCAATTTTCCCCCTAAGATTCCCCTATCATATCATGTCAACTTGATCATAACAAAATCACATTAGGGTTGGTTCTTCCTCTTTTTTTTTCTTTCTATCTCCTATCTTTAAGTTTGCTCTTGAGGAATCTCCAAGCACCTTAGTTGTGTATTTTGTATATGCATTGATAATTAACCTCTAACCAAAATACAAAAAAATATTTGTCTTTGTCTTTGCCAAATTGTGTTTTGTAGGTACCGAGTCAAAGCATCCGACAAATAAGGTTTTCCGGTATTATTTCCCTAAAATCTCTATTTGCAAAGAAAAAAAAATAATTAAAATTTTTCATTCTTGTTTTCCTGTACAATCAATTTCTCCCATAATGCAATCAATTTCAGAGTATATTGTGCACAATCTTTGAGAAAAGTGTATTTTTAGCCTTCAAAAATAAATTTTTTTTAGTACGTGTCGACACATACATGTTATGTGTCGAACTCATGCAATTTGGTTGATTCTGCATTGTGTCGAAGGGCGGCTTGTATGGATCCACAAAGGGTTGTGTCAACTCATGCAAATTGATGGATTCTGTATTGTTTCGAAAGGCAGCTTGTATTGATCCATAGAGGCTTGTATCGAACTCATGCAAAGTTGATTGATTTTGTATTGTGTCGAAAGGAAGCTTGTATTGATCCATAGAGGCTTGTGTCGAACTCATGCAAAGTTGATTGATTTTGTATTGTGTCGAAAGGCAGCTTGTATTGATCCATAGAGGCTTGTGTCAAACTCATGCAAAGTTGATTGATTCTGTATTGTGTCGAAAAGCAGCTTGCATCGACCCATAGAGGCTTATGTCGACTCATGCAAATTGACTGATTTTGTATTGTGTCAAAAAGCAGCTTGCATCGACCCATAGAGGCTTGCGTCGACTCATCCTGTTTTGTATAACTAGCATGTGTCGATACATGCATGTTATGTATCGACTCATCCTGTTTTGTATAACTAGCATGTGTCGAGACATGCATGTTATGTAACGACTCATGCAAATTGATGGATTCTATATTGTGTTGAAATAATAGCTTGTATCGATCCATAGAAGCTTGCGTCAACACATGCTGTGTTATACAACTAGAATGTGTTAACGCATACGACTCTTGTATTGACTCATAGCAGCAAAATACACGTGATTTTTGAAAAAAGCCAGCAATTTCAAAACTGTCATCTTTTTGGCTCCAATTTTTCTGCATAATTTGAAAATTACATCATTAATTCAATTTTGGCTCCAAGAATCAATTACCAAATTACCACTAATACCAATCCTAAACTCTATAAATAGAACCCTTATCTCATTAAATTTACAAGCTTTTGATAGCCAAAATCATCTTGCTATAAAATCTCTCAATTCTCTCCATCTACCAAATTCACTCAAAGCTCCATTTTCAAAAAAAGGATAGTAAGCTTTGCATTGAAGCTTACTAATCTTTGAGTTAAACCTTCATCCAAACACTTTTTCTTCATCAATTCTCTACATCCAAGCTTTGGTAATTGATTCTTGTGGTTGAATTGAAGCAAATTCTGGAAGTTGTTTGATAATTCTCTAATTCTACCTTTGGTAAGTTGGATCATTATCTTTCACAATGTGATCTCTTGTGGATTTCTAGTTTTGATTCATTGAGCACTGTTTTATGATTCCATTAGTGCTATTTTCTCATAATTTGATGGAATTCTCATGCTCAATTGGATCCATGATCATAAGGTGTTTGATGAAAAGTTGAAATAAGAATTTGATCCTTGAAATGTTGTTTTCTACTGATTTTAACAGGTTGCAATCAATTCTTGTAACATTGCAATTGTTTGTCATAGAAAATTGATTTAAAAAAACTGCACTGATGCAATAGGTTGCTATCGAAGCACAATCGATTACAACAGTGCCAAAAATACTTTTCTGCCTTATTTTGGGGCTGTTTTGACTCAAATATTTTTCTGCTCACTCTCTTTGATGGATAACTTGGATTACAATTTTAAATGTCCAATTTCTCTTTAAATTCAATGGACTTTGTGGTGTAGATGAAGTTGGATAAATGTTCATCAATTCAAATCTATCAAAGAGTGAATTATTTAATTCATTTTTGGTGCTTTGGATTAATGATATATTTAGTGCTTTAATCCATCTAGTGGAGTGGTTGAACTTAAAGATGAAAGAATTTTGAGACGGTGATCCAAATTAGCTTATCATTCCCCTCCCTCTTCATCTTATCCCTTTATTTTTTAATTGTGCTACATGTTAAGGGATGGTGATCTCAATATCATTTATCCAAACATGAAGTACATAGATTTCTATTGACCGGCCTCAAAATAGATGTGACATCTACATAAGTCCACTTACGATTGCTTAACATAATGATAAATTTTGTCCCGATTCGAATAAATGATCATTCGTGGCCCAAACTTATGATTGCAAGCCCAAGTATGTTAATTTGATCTCTTTGATCCAATAACCTTGAGATTCATTGTGTGGAGGCTTTGGTTCTACCATCCTCTAATGGATCTACAACACCTTTGGTCAACGCGGATCACTTAAACATCGTTGATCATTAAATGTTACTTTTGAGGATTCCAAAATGGATGATATACTTGATAAAAAGCAAATGTAACTTGTTGTGTGGAGGCTTTGGTTCTACCAATCCTCTAATGAGTTCCAAATGCAAGTTTCAAGATGGTCATCCAACTAACCACTAATTTCTAACAATTGACTTTACTTTATGCTTTTATTTTTTATGCTTTATGTACCATTTAATTTAAGCATTTACATTTCATGCCATTTTTATTTTTGCTCACTTGAGCATTTACTTCTATGTCATTTTTATTTTGCTCACTTGATCTTTTCTTTTCCTTTTAAAGACACCTAATAATCAACATCAACCATAAAAATCTTTAATGATACTTGGACTATTTGGTTACTATCCTTGGCATTATGGAGTATTGGACTTCTTGGACTTAGGATTAGAGACCTTGGCCTATCTTGGAGACTTTGTGACTTTATTTGATATTTTGTCTGGAGTTCTTGAGGTTTACCTCAAGACATTGGGTTGTTTGTTTGTTTTGTGTGCAGGTTATTGTGATTACATACTTTGTTTGTAATCTGGAATTCACCCGTAAACAGCCGTTACTTTGCCCAATTTTTGCGAAGACTTAATACACTTGAAATTTGGTTCTCTCAAGAGGTCTAGTATCTTTGCTTGCTTGGTTTCAATCCGAAGAATGGGAATTCTATATTGACTCATAGTGTCAAGTATTGGCTTTTTGTTGGTTAGATGGTTCTTATCCCTAGCTTTTATCTTATGCTTTAGGATAGTCTCTTCATGTCCTCCCATCTTCTTTAATTTCAAAAATCTTCTCCCTCCTTTTAAAAACTCTTCTTATTTCTAAACTTGAAACACTTTCATAATAAACTTGGACTTAGGTCCATGAATTTTCAAAACATTTTCATAAATAAATTTCAATCAATTTAATAATACCTTGACATTTTTGTGAGAAGACTAAAAGTCAATCAATCTCATTTCAAACCATTTTTGCCACTTTGGCTTTTTATTTTAAAACTTTTCTTAAAAGATTAGACTCTTGTCAATCCTTGTAGTGATGCAAACAACTATACTTCTACAATATCTAGTAAAGAGAGATATTTTCCACTTGGGTGTTGAGTGAGGTATTGTTGATTTTAAAATCTAAGCCATATCCTCCACTTTGAGATGATGCAAATTATCCTTTCTCATGATTGTGTGTAGTAACTATGTTTTCCACACGGACAATGACGATTATGTCTTATCTCATAAAATTAACCAACACACTTGTGTTTCAAATTTTTAAAAGAGGAACTACATGTACCCTGATCCCCTATTGCACGAAAGGTGGTACGTAGGCATTAAAGTTCGCAACTGCGGCGGGTGCAAAAATCATAAAATATTTCTTTTCTCACCTCCACCATCCATTTTACATACAACACATTTTTATAGCCAAAATATACAGATTTTTCAAAGAGGTTCCTGCGGAGTACCGTAGATGTTTAGGGTGCTAATACCTTCCCTTTGCATAACCAACCCCCTTACCTTGAATCTTTCCCCCTTTTTTTGGGTTATTTGCTCTTTTCCCATTCCTTTGGAAACAATAAAGTGCGGTGGCGATTTTTATTTTGATTTGTATAAAGTCTAGTCAATCCAATGACTTAGTCCTGAACATTTCTACCACTACAGGTCTCTCCATTTTTGTGCATAATCTTTAAAACCTTCACTTGCACCCATGGACATACTCTGGAGTTGAGTACGAGTGGGAGAAAGGTCGGCGTTATACTGATACTGCTTGTAGAAAGAAGCAGCCAGATCTTCCCAGTTTCGGACATTGGCTCCCTCCAGCTCGTAGAACCATTCAAGCTGAGTCCCTGACACACTATCTTGAAAGAAATGCACCCACAGATTTCTATCAGCTGTGTGGGGATGGATCTTCCTGACATAAGAACGGAGATGGATTTTTGGGCAGGACACCCCATCATACTTAGCAAAAACTGGAGCTTTGAACTTCTGCGGGATGACCACTCCCAACACCAAACCCAATTCTTCAAAATCCAATCCAGGTATCCAATGAACTTCCATGGCAGTCAGACGATCTTCCAACTTTTTATATCTATCCTCAACAGGAGGATATTGCTCATTGTTATAATCAGTATCATTGTCAGAGACTGTAGGACTAGGGTCTTTCTCTTCTTCCAGATTCTCCCCTTCCTTAGATGAAGAGGTCAGGTCGACTTTTCGCTTCAACCGCTCTCCAAACCTTCGGCCCATGTCCAGAATACCAGCAGACTTCTTCTTTTTCTTCTTCTCTTTCAGAATGAGGGCTTTCAGACCCTCCCGCCCCTTTGCCAGACTGATGAACATTTGTTGGAATTGGGCGTTCTGTGCCTGCAGGTCCTTAATGCTTTGTTCGGAAGACCTTTCTGCTGAAATAAATAGCGAAGGAGATGAGAAACCTTTAATGGTACCTGTAATGATGTGTATGATAATGGTATGCGCATGCAATGATTTCAAAGACTTCGGGAAATTTAAAGTTGCAAGCAAAAATAAACAAAAACTTTATTAGCTGAATTTGAAGTTCAAATGCCTTTTAGGCGTTACAATTAAAAAAAAAATCTAAAACTATAAAGGACACCAAAAATCCCATGGATGCTTCCTCTTTGTGTCGAGATAGTCATTGAGTCCTCTTTCTTCATGCAGCTGCTTTGTGAGCTCTAAAACCTTCCTCTCTTGAGCATGGAACTGATCCCTGTAAGTGTCCCGCTCCTTCATCAACTGAATCCATGACCTCTGTAATTCCCCAAGATCAGTGGACATGTAAGGATAGAGAGCCGTGTAAGGAACGCCTCCTTCAGTAGTGGGTTCCACAATCACTTGAAAAATAGCCACATAGGGCATCATTAGCTGCTGAGCACGAGCTCGTACCCATTGTAGATAAGGTTCCATTAGAATGGAAGTCTTTGGCCCCAAATCCCTGACGCTTGATCTATTTACCATGCCCCAGGCTCGTATGAACCTCCGTCGATACTCTTGAATATCATCCTCATAGTTGAATACAATACCCTCGAAAAGTAACTCATGGGGACCATCCCTTCGAGCGGGACCAAATTGTCGCAGAGCTAAACAAGGATTGTAGGTTATACCCCCCTCTGATACCAAGTAACGGGACATTAGGGTATTCCATGCAGCGGTCAATAATACCAGTGTTTTTCATGGCTCGAGAACATCAAAGAATATCCGTATGAGCAAGCGACATTATCCTTTGCGACCAACCCAAACCTTATTCATTCTTCAGTATAGACTTAGGGAGGTGAGAAATAAACCACCTCGAAAACAATGGCATGCAGCACACAAGAATCCCTCTTCTCCTCATGGTACGAGTACGGAGAGTGTGCAAGATATCTCCGAGCAAAGTAGGCATCAAGTTGCGAGAGAGAAAGATCCTGATAGCATTCACATCTATGAATGAGTCTGGATTAGGAAAGAGAACTAAACCTCAGATAAGAAGAGCCAAGACCTCCTCAAAAGCCTGAAAATCCATATTATCCCAAAACAGTTGGGCTTTATCTATCAGAAACTTAGCTAGAAAACCCTTGACTCTGCTTCTCGTTTCCCAATTGGATACCACGTCAACTCGTTTCAAATGTAAAGCTGAGGCAATGACTTCTGGCTTAGGAACTTCTTCTAGACCTGTGAAGGGTACCTGTTCAAGAATAGGTATATCCAATAGCTGAGAGAATTATTCCAAGGTAGGCACCAACTGATAGTCTGGAAAGGTGAAGCAGTGGTGCTTGGGATCGAAGAACTGAAAGAGTACACTCATCATCTTTTCATCAAGGTTTGAAATAACCAGGTTGAGAAGTTGACCATGTCTCTTAGTGAACGTAGAAGTTTTAGAAATCCTTGATGCTAGCTCTTTGAGTTGGGAAGGTATCTTCACAAAGCTGATTCAAATGGTATTTTTACGAACGGAAGCCATAATCTGCAAAACAGAACAAAGATAAATTCCCCTGGTCTTTGAAATGGTTAGTGCAATAAGCATGGATGCCATGTTATGATGCATGATGTCATGATAAACCACAAGTATAGCAAACACAGGTATAGCAAACACAGTCAAATCACACAAAGTCCTTAGGTTTAAGGCTTGCATGAGGTTAAAGGTAGTAACCTCTTGAAGTTTAGTTGGTTCAAACCTATCCTGAAAGGTAATCGGGTTCTAGAGATTCTCAATATCACTGACCATCCTTTATCGGACATTGTTTCTGCTCTCAATCTTTTCTTGCAGCCAAAATATCCCGAAAGTCTGATCTCAATGAGTGTAGCATCGAGTATCAACCAGTCCTCAGCTCTACACCGAGGCCAGCTATCTCACTACTTTCTAATGGCCAAGTCGTTCAACTAAGGTTCTAAGATTCATTGGTGCTTCACAATACCATGCGGCGGCCCCGTATTCTCCTTGTTTCCCCATGAAGGATACCGATACCAACCAAAGTTCCACACCAACACAACCATCGCTTGAACCATATCGGTCTACACCGTACAGTTTCCATGATCTATTGATGTTTACCTAATGACTGCCCCTAGATCCGGGTGTAGGATCTATAGTAACCCCAAACAAAACCCTCAAAAGTAAAGCAATCAAGACAATCAAGAGAAGTAATTTAATGATCTAGATACTAAGGTAAACCCCATTTTATTTTAATTCCCCAGTAGAGTCGCCAGTTCTCTGATACGGTGGCAGAATCGACTGTTTAATACAGGTTTCCATTTTGCGTTTTTTGTTTGCAAAATGTCGCGGTAAGCAAGAGTCGCCACCGACTTTTATTTCATCCAATCATGGAAAAGGAAAAAGAACAAAAAAAAACCGTTTTTCAAGATATTCTGAGTACGGGGGGTAGATTATAGAAAGGGAAGGTGTTAGCACCCTTTCTATCCATAGTTATCTACGGGCTCTTAGGTACTTGCTCATTTTTCAAATTGCTTGTGTGTGTTTGTCTTGAAAATGTATTACTTCGTGATAACCCTTGTGTTAGTCCTCAAGGATGTGACGAAGTTATTTTGAAAAGTGTTTGTGTGAAAAGATTTGTTCTGAGCAAGTACCTACTAGCATCTACCTACTCGAAAAAAGATTATTTTTGTTCTCGTTTCCTTTAGACAGTGTTATCCTACTATTGAGGAGTAGGTAGCACCGTCGTTGGAGTTGTAAGGGACGTTCGAAAGAGACCAATACAATCACTAAAGCAATAGGTAGAAAACTTTAGTAGTAACCCTAGAGTCTTAAGATCTTTCCGAGGCAATATTTTTGAGACAACATTTTCGAGGCAACATTTGAATGGGACAATTTGATCTCTTTAGACTGGAAGGCAACCACTAAAATCTCCTATGCCTAATGACTGTTTACCGAAGGCAACCGAAGTGAGGTAAACCCTAGGAGTGAATATGTGCATATGATTTGTTTCAGTTATTTAATCTTCGCACATTAGGTGATATACCATTTTAATCTACCAGACATTCTTGCCATACAATCCTATTATCCATACATCTAGACAGTTAAAGATTGCAGAAATTAAAAGTGCGAGGAAATAAAACCTAGCTATTACAAGGCTTCGGGGAGGGGGATTAATTACATAACCAAAAATCGGGGATTTAAACAGTAAAATAAAAAACCTAATTTTAACTATTACAAACCAATAAGCAGTTACAAAATAATGGAAAAATAATTAACAAGCGCGCGGTGAATTAAATGCGGGAATGGTAATTAGTAACTTAAAACCATAAATGAGAGAAAGAAATTTTAGTGGATTTTTATTTGAGAAAACAATTAAATTACAAATTAATTAAACCTAATTTCTAATTGCTTTTAATTATGAAAGAAGTTAATTAACCTAATTACTCATTAAATTAAAAAGTATTTTATGAGAAAATTTTTTTTTGTGTATTTTTGAGAAAAATTAATTAAATTATGTACAAATAAAATCCTAAGTCTAATTATTTTTAATTATAAAAAAAAAGATTAAATTACCCTAAATTAATTAAACTAATTAATTCAAAAAAAATATTTATTAAGAAAAAGAGATCTTTTGTGATTTTTGATTTGTTAATTTAATAAAATAATTTTTGTATTGATTAAAAAAAATAAAATAATTAAAAGAAAAGAACTTAAAGAAAATAGTAAAAATAACCAAATGGGCCTGTGCTGTTAGAAATTCTGGTGGGTGGGAATCTGAATTTCCCAGCCCTTTAAGCTCCAAGCCCAATCAACCATACTAGATCCCGTGCCAGGGTTAACTTGAGGAGCACCATGGACCTTCAGGGGAGAGACGTTAGATTTGGCTAGTTGAGCATCCAGTGGTTGGACGTTGATGGTACATGATAGTCACTTGGAGAATTGATACGCTGGATCTGTGAACAGAAAATAAGAAAATATGGAAAATGCTGGGACCTGGGATTGAAACCAGGTCCTTCTACTTACCACTAGCACGCTTCATCACTGGGCCAATTGGCTTGTTGATTATTATGCTGAAAAAGAAATATAATATTGCAAAACAATTGAACAAAAATAGAAAGCGTGAAAGTTCAAACGAGCCAGTCACATGAAGCCAAGTCATCGTCTTTTTCATGGATTCCGTCATATTAGATATTCACCTATACCCACGGACAATGTTCGTTGCTAAAAACCAGTGTTATTAAAAAATTCCATACAAGCATGATAAATCAATTGTGATGGTACCAATCAACACGTCTTGATCTCACGAGTATCATGGTGCCTCATTCATGGCCCAATTTTTCCTGTATAACAAAGCCCTAAAAACATCTCAGAAACCCTAATAATGGCAACTATGGATTCTTGCGCGATAAATGCAATTAAAGGGTACGAGTAGCTTGCAAACAAGATGATAAACACAAATATATGATTAGCATGCGTTTAGGATGCGTAAAACGTTGAAATCGAGTTTGAATTTTAGGGAAAACCGTGATGCTTTTGGGGACGATTTGTGGATGCTTTGAAGCTTGTAAATGATGATGTTAGCTTCCTGGGATGTCCAGGAATCGATTGGAAATGTTGGACTGGCTTGAATTGGCCTGTAGACAAAGATAGGTCTCACACTTTTCTTGCAAAATTTTGGTTTCTTTCTTGCTGTTTCACGCCTCCAATCCTTATGCTTATGGTGTGTAATTAATGTGTATATGTAGTAGACTGAATTAGGTTAATAAATTGGCATGAATCTTGAGAAATAATGGAGATTGGATTTGATTTGATTTGCTTCATGTATGATATATTTATAAAACAAGCTTCAATCAAATCTTTTCCAACCCTAATGAGCCTTTCACGAATTGATCATCATGCTAGCTGTATATGGACTCCAAATGTGCATAAAAATCCCAAGATTTGATTTGTTTTCATTATTGTACCATTTAATTTGATTTAGTTTAATTTAAATGAATAAAAAATCAAAATAAATGATAAAAGTAATAAAATCATAGGTGGAAAGGCTCAGGGGTCGTGGGTCCTATTAGAAATATGTTTCAAGCAAGAAAACACGGGCCCCTTTGGAAAAAAATGCAAATTTGATCAATGTTGACTTTT